>JBBDGP010000808.1:0-1200000 GCA_037952835.1 Lithobates septentrionalis
AACTTTAGCTACCTTGTTTCTCTGCTGTAACACATAGCAACCTTGCTTGGAATGAGATCCTCTGCTGTAACCCATAGCAACCTTACTCGGCATAACACTCCTTTCCTTAACCCATAGCAACCTTGCCTGCATAAGGGCCTCTGTGCTGTAAATGGTACAACCTTCCTTGGCAGAAGGCTTCTTTTTAAACCCATAGCAGCCTTGAATGGCATAAGACTCTGTGCTGTAACACATAGCAACCTTGTTAGGCAAGAGAACCTCTGCTGTAACTCATAGCAACTTTGCCTGGCATAAGGACATTTGCTGTAACCCATTCTTTTACCAAAATATGTAGCAGAATAAATGCTGGGCTTAAATTTTTTGAAAAAATTAAATTTTGATTTTTACATTTTTTCTTTTTGTTGGATATGTTTTATAGAAGAAATTAAATAATGTTTCCTTTTCAAAATTGTTGGTCTTTTTTTTTTTTTTTTTTCTTTTTTCTTTATAGCACAAAAAATTTAAAAACCCAGTGGTGATCATATACCACCAAAAAAAAAAGCTATTTGTGGGGGGGTGGGGGGGGGGGAGAAACATAGATTTAATTTATGTACAGCGTTGCATCACCGCACAAAAATGGCCTGGTCATGAAGGGGGGTAAGTTTGGAAAAATTGGAAAAATTGCCAACATGAACACAGACAACAGTAATAATCTGGTTGGAGTTCTGGCTGTTTTCCCGCTCAGCTTGTTCTTATTGGTGTTGTGTTCCTGTTAGATTTTCCATCACTTCCTGTCCCATTGTTACTTATACGGGAAATAAGGATAAATCTTACCTACATACAGCAATAACAACTTGACGGGAGTATACAGTATTTCCCTTTCCCATTCTGTCCAAAACTTTGAAAAAAGTTTTTGCTGGAATGTCTGCTTGAACGTTAAAGTATGTTAACAGTTGTGCCGGATCTCTCTCTCTCTCTCTCCTCTCTCTCTCTCTCTCTCTCTCTCTCTTCTCTCTCTCTCTCTCTCTCTCTCTCTCTCTCTCTCTCTCTCTCTCTCTCTCTCTCTCTCTCTCTCTCTCTCTCTCTCTCTCTCTCTCTCTCTCTCTCTCTCTCTCTCTCTCTCTCTCTCTCTCTCTCTCTCTCTCTCTCTCTCTCTCTCTCTCTCTCTCTCTCTCTCTCTCTCTCTCTCTCTCTCTCTCTCTCTCTCTCTCTCTCTCTCTCTCTCTCTCTCTCTCTCTCTCTCTCTCTCTCTCTCTCTCTCTCTCTCCTCTCTCTCTCTCTCTCTCTCTCTCTCTCTCTCTCTCTCATATCTATATAGGATTCTAAACTTGGTTCTCCTCTACCTAAAGGCCTTGTTCACATCCATGTGCAATGACGTAAGTTTCTCTACACAAATTCTGCAAGAGCACAAAGAAAACTGTTCTCTATGTGCCCTGTTCACCACCACCACACTGGTATCGTATGAGGATTTGTTTCTGCGAAGGAATCTGCAACGCGTATGCAGTTTCCTGCATGGGGGAAAAACTGACATGACATCAACATTGTGGTGTGGACAGGGCACATAGAGAACAATTGTTTTCTTTGTGCTCTTGCAGAGAATTTGTTGCACGTTTCTGTGTAGAAAAGAAAGAAAACTGAAGTATTAGCAATGTTATGTGTGAACAGGGCACATAGAAAGCAATGTTTTCATGGGTCCTTCCAGGGCCTTAAACAATAAATACGTGTGTCTCTGTACATGGTGTGAACAGGCCTATGCGACTCAAAGTTGCACATTTTTTCCATCAGTTTTATCCACTTGCCCTCTGGGCACTTTTACTCCCTGCCCAGGCCAGCTTTCAGCGCTGTCGCAATTTGTATGACAAATGCACGGTCATGCAACACTGTACCCATATGACTTTTTTTTTTTTTTCACACACTTAGCTTTTTTTGGTGGTATGTAATCACCACTGGGGTTTTTATTTTTGCTAAACAAATGAAAAAAGACTAAACATTTTGTGGAAAAAAAAAAAAAAGGTTTCTTAGTTTTTGTTCTAAAATTTTGCAAATAAGTAATTTTTCTCCTTCACTGATGAGGCGGTACTGTTGGAACTGCACTGATCATCAGGATGCTGATGATCAGTGCCCTGATTTTTAGTGTAGATGCATGACAGCGCGTGAGGAAAGGATTTGCGATAATCAGCAAGTGTGTTTACATTGTGATCAGCTGTGATTGGACACAGCTGATCACGTGTTAAAGGGCTGCTGTGATTGGCCCTTTACCCCGATCTCTGATCAGCTGTGTCCAGAGACACAGCGATCAGAGAGGTGTGCCGCGTCATTCGGCTATAGTGCAGTCGGGAAGTGGTTAAGTGTGTATGTTGTTAATGAAGCCTTAGATCCCTTTCACACCGGGGCGCTTTTCAGGTGTTTTGGCGCTAAAAATAGCACCTGTAAAGCACCACTCATGCCTCCTAGCTATGATTAAGCGCCTACACACGGTGTAAAACGCGTTAGATATTCGCCTCTGCATCATATGGACTGAATGTTTTGGATTTTAATTTACAAATAAAGGTGTTATATCAGTGTGCGGCTGTCCAGGACTCTTTCTTGCTCTTTGATCCATTGCAGAGCTGTGCGGGCGTGTGCTTCAAGGAGCTCTTGTCTTATGCCTCCCCAGTGTGAAAGGCCGAGTGCTTTCACAATGGGGCGGTTGCTTGCAGGACGGGGAAAAAAAGTCCTGCAAGCAGCGCCTTTGGAGCGGTGTATTCACCGATCCCAAAATGCCCTGCCCATGAAATGAATTGCCGAATGCCTCAAAACGGGCGCTATTAACCTTTTTCTCGGCCGCTAGCGGGGGTTAAAAGCACCCCGTCAGCGGCCGAAAAGCTATAACAGCGGTAAAGCGCCACTAAAACTAGCTGCGCTTTTCCGCTAACACCTGCAAAGGGGTCTAAGAGTCTTACTCCTACTGCTGAAATTGGTATTTTTTTACCATGCCTGTCTGTGTAAGTCTATTGAGCCTTACAATGTTTCTGAAATCTAGGAACTTAGTTTTCTTTTTGGTTAGTTTTGGTCTTGCATGTCTGATTCATAAGCTTTGCATGCCATCATTTGTGGTTTGAATGGGAATCCTAACTGGTTGTCTTTTAATTTCCAGCTTCTGCCCTCCGTGTGCTACCCCAATTACGCTGTGAAGGCACAACTTCAGAGACAAAGCGTAAGTTGCCATTTCTTTAAAAGCTTTAAGCATGTAATTTCATAAGAAGACAATTATGCTACTAATTTGTTTTATGTTTTAAAGTATTTGTAAAGGTTCTCTTTGTTATTTAAAAAAAAAAAAAAAACGTTATACTTGCTCTGTGCATTTTGGTTTTGCACAGAGTAGCCCCAAACCTCTTCATCTGGGTTCCCCCGCTGGCACTCATAGCTCCCCCTGCCTCCCAAGTGCCCTATAAGCAAGCGGATTGTGTGACCTTGATTCTGAGCATATGCTGTGTGTGTCTATTGACACACATAGTGCTGCACAGCGCCCCCCCCCCCCCCCGATCCCTCTTCACTAGATTTGATTGACAGCAGCAGGAGCCAATGGCTCTCGCTGAGTCTTGTGAAGAGAGGGAGAGAGCAGAGCCAACTGCTCTCGGGCATAGTACTGGACTGAGATTGGACTCTGGTTAGTATTTGGGAGGGCATAGGGGGAGCTGCACATAAAAGGTTCTGTTCCTTAATGCAGAGAATGCTTTAGGCCGGGTTCACATATGTACGGCCACTGTTTTCAGCATGGGGTCTGATGCGTTCTGTTCACTGGTTCAAGTGCAAATTCAGGTCCCGAAATTGTTGCCTGAATTTGCACCTGAACTAGACCCAAAAATGCACAGGACCCTTTTGGAGTTCGCACCGTTTTTAAAGGTCAAGGAGAGATTTGGGGTCTTTTTTTACCCCAGATCTCTCCATAAAGAGGATCTGTCATCCTTATTTATATTACAAGGGATGTTTACATTCCTGGTAATAGGAATAAAAATGAGTAAAAAAAAAAATGGACAATGTAAAAATAAAATAACTAAGATTTATTTATTTTTTTTAAAGCACACCCATTCCTCCAAGCTCGCGTGTAGAAGCGAATGCATACGTAAGTCGCACACGCATATGTAAATGGTATTCGAACCACATGTGAGGTATTGCCGAGAACGTTAGCACAAGAGCAATAATTCTAGTGTTAGACCTCCTCTGTAACTCCAAACAGGTAGCCTGTAAGGCGTATAAAGCATCACCTATGAAGATTTTTAAGAACCATAGTTTGTTGCCATTCCGCGAGCGTGCGCAATTTTAAAGCGTGACATGTTTGGTATCTATTTACTCGCCGTTACATCATCTTTCACAATTTCCAAAAACAATTGGGGTAAATATTGTGTTTTGCTTTTCATTAAAGTGTATTTTTTTTAAAAAAAATTGCGTTTGCAAAACCGCTGCACAAATACCTTGTGACATAAAAAAAATGCTACAATCGCCATTTTATTCCCTGGGGTCTCTGCTATAAAATAAATGCATAATGTTTGGGGGTTTAAGCTTGTAAACAAAGTGGCAGAAAAAGCCTGGTCTTAAACTGTTTAAAACTTGAAATTTTGTAAGCTGCTATTTCAGATTTTTCAGAATGAAAATGCAATTTGTCTGGCTGTCCAACACACAGTCCAACACACAGTCCAACACACAGTCCAACACACAGTCCAACACACAGTCCAACACACAGTCCAACACACAGTCCAACACACAGTCCAACTCCAACACACAGTCCAACACACAGTCCAACACACAGTCCAACACACAGTCCAACACACAGTCCAACAGGCATTATAGACCGGGAACAAATATGCAGATCAGGCGTTTTTAATATCTGTTGCTTCTGGAACAGTGGCTTAAAAGGTATTGGAATCAAGCAGACTTTATACTTGTCCGTGCCCCATAAGGATGATTTCTGCTCACTTTAGGTGTGTTCGGTGAAGGTGGCTCTCTGCGGGCATACATACAAAAGACATTGGAAAAACATGGGGCTTCCATTACTTTTGAAAATGGTAGATGCCTGTCTGTTGCCAACTTCAGCATGTTTTAGTCACAGACCAAGCATGCTGTAAATGAATGTCAGAACTACTTATCTCTATACCTGTCCCAGGTCAGCAACTGGAACAGCATTGAAAACAAAGCTTCAGAAAGACATCCAGGTAATTAGCATTCTCAAAGGAGCATTTAGTGATGGCAACTTCCATTAATCATGACAGGGACCCTTAAATTTGACCAAGATTCTAACCCTCTGCTATCTGAAACTGAAATAACTAAGTTATAACTGTGTCATTGTTTCCATATTGTCTTATTGATGTTCGTTCTTTCTTTCAGCAACGGTTCGACCTGTCAATCCAGTGTTACAGAATCAGCTGTCCGCATTTGGGGAATATGTGTCTGAAATTCTGCCAAAGTATGTTCAGCAAGTGCAGGTTAGTAGGGTGACATGCACTTTGAGAAACTATCATCACCCCTTATTTCAAAGAGTAAAGCTGGATACACACACACACACACACACACACACACACACACACACACACACACACACACACACACACACACACTATTTACTGGTAGTAAGGCCGTAGGCCGATCAAAAATAATCGAGCAGATTTCCCTCGTGCACACTATACAGTGTCGACCGTGAAATCTTCTTCTGTGGCTGTTGTACTCTGACAGCTGTACCCGGCACCGGTCAGAGTACCTGAACAGCGGCTGTATATGATTGGATGCAGCCGATGTTAAGCCAACAATTTTTGCTCCAGCTCCTTCGAAAAGGATGTCGTGCTGAAGGCGGCTGACGGGGCCACCAGCATATTGGAAGTCCAGCCAGTTAATTATTTTTGGAACATAATTGATTGACTACAGTGTTTCTCTAGATCAGGGATATGCAATTAGCGGACCTCCAGCTGTTGCAAAACTACAAGTCCCATCATGCCTCTGCTTCTGGGTGTCATGGCTTGTGGCTGTCAGAGTCTTGCTATGCCTCATGGGATTTGTAGTTCTGCAACAGCTGGAGGTCCGCTAATTGCATATCCCTGCTGTAGATGGTGGCTCGTCAGGAGGATGGGCCTGCTGTGAAATTGTACCATGTACTGCCAAATTATTCCAATCGGGATCTTGCAAGAAAGCCTTCAGGTGGCAGTTTTCTCTTCATTCACACCTGAGCATTTTGTAGCTCAATACTTGAAGCTCGAGGACGCTCAACAAGCAAAATCCCATTCATTTCAATGGCTCTTCACATCTGAGCGTGAACAGAGGCCATTGAAATGAATGGGATTTTGCTTGTTGCTTCAAGCTACCAAACACTCAGGTGTGAATTAGAGCTAGCAATGATGAAATTTGGACCGTTGCAGTTCTGCCATTTTATGGCTTCATATGTAGAATAAAGTGGTTCAGCGGCTAATACCCATGGCTTGTTAACAGAAAGTAAGAGGAAATCCCCCCATCGGGGTCACAAACATCATTTAAAATCTGACATAACTTCTAACCCCACTCTATCCAAAATGGGTGTGGTGAGGGAGGGAGTTGTGTTGTAATGTTTCCATTGTTTCAGCGAAAGCGTTTATACTGTACTGGTGCTAGGGACATTCATCTGTAAATTCTACTGGTGCAAGGACTGATACTTTGTAAGGGCAACATTTTACCACTATATGGAAAGTGATTGTAAAGTTTTTATTTATTTTATTTTTTATTTTTATTTTTTTTAATTAAAATAAAAATTATACTTACCTGCTCTGACCAATGGTTTTGCACAGAGTGGCCCTGAACCTCCTCTTGTGAGATCCCCCTGCTGGAGCTCTCAGCTCCTAGCCCCTCCTGAGTCCCCGCTATAGCAAGCTGTTAGCTATGGGGCACTCGTGCAGGCTTGCTCCAAAGTTGGTCTTTTTGTGTCCATAGATACATGCTCCCTCCTCACAGGATTTTATTGACAGCAGCAGGAGCCAGTGGCCAGATATACTGCTGCAGGGCAGCCGGTCTGGCTGGACCATGATGCATGTTCTGTCGCTTCCGGGTAAAGGCTGCCCGCTGTCCCAGCTGTGCTGTGATTCGTAACATTACAAGCCTATCAGCGGTTTTCCGGTCAATGATTTATGTTCGAGACCCGCTGATCGGTGGAGTGGATGACAGAACAGAGCTTTGTGATTGTAAGCAACAAAGAGCTCTGTCCTTACAGTGGCGATGTGCCAGTTTTTTTGTTTCCCTGCAAAGTAGGAAGTAAAAACTGGTACATCCCTTAGTAAAATCAGCACACAGCAAACACTTAACACATTGTTAGGCACCCCTTTATGAAGGGGTGGGTTCCCTTCAGTCCACCTGCCCTCCATCTATTCATCAGAATGCATGTGCTTTCTATTGTGGAGTCACTCATGAGCTAGTGATAGGACTACAGATACCAGGGTGCACTGGCGGGGCTCTGTAGCTTACGCATGTATTTGCAAATGTGTGCAGACTAAACCCCTGTTTTTAACGCATACTGTTAGACAGGTTAATTCGATTGTCCATGGGCTGGTTGGTAAGTGAGCTTGGAATTTTTCTTGGATTTATCCTTGGCCTGTTTTCTAACATATGTTGCCTTCCAATGCTGCTTGCTGCAATGGCCAGTTATAGGTGGGGGCAGTGGCTTCTTTTTTGCCGCTATTACTAGTATTAAAAATGACAGTATCTATATCATAGTTTGTAGACATTATAACTTACATGCAAAGAAATCAATATACACTTATTGTGGTTTTTTTATTTATTTATTTATTTATTTTTTACCAAAGACATGTAGCAGAATACATTTTGGCCAAAATTTACGAATACTTTTTTTTTTTCTTTTTATTGGATATATTTTATAGTAGAAATAGAAAATGTTGGGTCTTTTTTAGTTTGTTTGCGTACAGCATTGCATGACCATGTAATCGCTAGTTAAAGAAGCTTAGTGCCGAACTGCAAAAAATGGGTGGTCGTGAAGGGGGGTATAACCTTTCTGAGCTCAAGTGGTTAAGGCAGAAAATTCATCAAGGTAAAAAACCACCTGCCTTTACAACCACTTTAACATCAGGATATATGCTTTATGGCTCCATGCACACTAGCGTTTTTTTTATTTAAAAAAAAGCTAGAAAAAAACGCTGGATGAAAAATTCTGATAATAGTGTTTTTGTGCCAGCTTCTAGTATCGTTTTAGAAGCTTTTTATTAGCCTTTTTACAGTACACAAAGGAAAAAATGCTCAAAAAAAGCTGTTGGGAGCACTTTAGTAGCGTTTAATAGGGGTGTGGAAAATAATCGATGCAGCATCGATTTGGGGAACGGGCCGCATCGATAGCATGGATGACGTCATCCCGGCTCCCCGTGCCTCTCCCGGGACAGCCCTGCCCATGCACTCCTAAAGCTAAAACAAATCACTGTCAGTCCCTCTGTTTCATGCATTCCTTCCTACAGTATGTAAGGGTTCATGTAAATCGATGCCTCTACCTTATTATCTCCGCTCTCTCAGCACTGCTCACACTCATGTGCCCTCTGGCCAACCATTCTCCTCCCAGCCAGACATGACTGTGACTAATGCTGAGAGATCGGCGATAATAAGGTAGAGGCATCGGTTTACATGAACCCTTACACACCGTAGGAAGGAATGCATGAAACAGAGGGACTAACAGTGACTTGTTTTAGCTTTTAGAGTGCATGGGCAGGGCTATCCCGGGAGAGGCAGGCGGTCTCCTGGGAGTGCAGGGGAGGCTGTGTAATGTAAATGGGGGGCTGTATAACATAAATGTGCTGTGTAATGTAAATGGGGGGCTGTGTAATGTAAATGGGGGGCTGTATAACATAAATGTGCTGTGTAATGTAAATGGTGGGGCTGTGTAATGTAAATGGGGGGCTGTATAACATAAATGTGCTGTGTAATGTAAATGGGGGGGGCTGTGTAATGTAAATGGGGGGGCTGTGTAACATAAATGTGCTGTGTAATGTAAATGGGGGGCTGTGTAATGTAAATGGGGGGCTGTATAACATAAATGTGCTGTGTAATGTAAATGGGGGGTGGGGGCTGTGTAATGTAAATGGGATGTGTAATTTTTTTATGAAAACCACGGACAGTAATCGTGATGCATCGTGAATCGTTGAAAGGAAAAACGTAATCGATTCATGAGACCAGTGAAGATGCGCACCTCTAGCTTTTTGGAGCATTCAGCTTTCTTTCTGTTGGAAAAATGCTCCAAAAAACTCTTCTTTTTTTTTTTTTTTTTTTTTTTTTTTTCCTACTCCTAGTCGCTGAAGCTCAAAAGATGCTAATAGCCTAATGTAGTGTGCATGGACATATAGGATAACACTATTTAGCTTCTACGAGCATAAAAAAATGCTAATAACAGCTTCTAGGAGCATAAAAAAACGCTAGTGTGCATTGAGCCTATATGTGTAGAAATTTTCTACGTTTGTGTTTGGTTTAGCTGTGGTCTGTCCACTTTCAGTAGTTTGATTTACAGTGAGGGGGAAAAAAGTATTTGATCCCCTGCTGATTTTGTACATTTGCCCAATGACAAATGATCAGTCTAAAGTTATATTTTAACAGTGAGAAACAGAATAACAACATAAATATCCAGAAAAACGCATTTCAAAAAAGCTATAAATTGATTTGCATTTTAATGAGTGAAATTAGTAATTGATCCCCTATCAATTGGCAAGATTTCTGGCTCCCAGGTGTCGTCTATAAAGATAACGAGCTGATATTAGGAGCACTTTTAAAGGGAGTGCTCCTAATTTCAGCTTGTTACCTGTATAAAAGACACCTGCCCACAGAAGCAAATAATCAGATTCCAATCTCTCCACCATGGCCAAGACCAAAGGGCTGTCCAAGGATGTCAAGATTGTAGACCTACACAAGGCTGGAATGGGCTACTAGACCATCGCCAAGCAGCTTGGTGAGAGGGTGACAACAGTTGGTTATTCGCAAATGGAAGAAACACAAAAAACTGTCAATCTCCCTCAGTCTGGGGCTCAATGCAAGATCTCACCTCGTAGAGTTTCAATGATCATGAGAACGGTGAGGAATCAGCCCAGATTTACACAGGAGAATCTTGTCAATGATCTCAAGGCAGCTGGGACCATAGTCACCAGGAAAACAATTGGTAACACACTACGCATTCGTTCCTCTGCCTATATGGAGGGGGTTGTATGTGTGCCTTTCCTCCAATCAGCTCTCAAGATCCCCCCGCTCAAGAAAGCACATGTACAGGCCTGTCTGAAGTTTGCTAACCTGAATGTTTCAGAGGAGAACTGGGTAAAAGTGTTGTGGTCAGATGAGACCAAAATCAAGCTCTTTGACATCAACTCAACTTGCCGTGTGTGGTGGAGGCGCAGGAATACTGCCTGTTACCCCAAGAACACCATCCCCACCGTCAAACATGGAGGTGGAAACATTATGCTTTGGGGTTTTTTTTCTGCTAAGGGGACAGAACAACTTCACCGCATCAAAGTGACGATGGACAGGACCATATACAATCAAATCTTGGTTGAGATCCTCCTTCCCTCAGCCAGGGCATTGAAAATGGGTCATGGGAGCATGACAAAGACCCAAAACATATGACCAAGGCAACAAAGGAGTGGCTCAAGAAGAAGCACATTAAGGTCCTGGAGTGGCCTAGCCAGTCTCCAGACCTTAATCCTATAGAAAATATGTGGAGGGAGCTAAAGGTTTGAGTTACCAAACGTCAGCCTCTAAACTTAATGACTTTGAGAGGATCCGCAAAGAGGAGTGGGACAAAATCCCTCCTGAGATGTGTGCAAACCTAGTGGCCAACTACAAGAAACGTCTGAGCTCTGTGATTGCCAACAAGGCTTTTGCCACCAAGTACTAAGTCATGTTTTGCAAAGGGATCAAATACTTATTTCACTCATTGAAATGGAAATCAATTTATAACTCTTTTGAAATGCGTTTTTCTGGATAAAATTATAAACTGATCATTTCTTTGTCAGTGGGCAAACGCACAAAATCAGCAGGGGGTCAAATACTTTTTTCCCTCACTGTAGAAGCAAATATATCTTTATTTTACAACATAACAAAAAATAAAAAGATGAGGCCACTTCAAGGTATAGAAAAGGTCATGAACCTAAAGTGCAAGCATATTACACAATTGAGAGCAGCGAAAAAAATGACTGGTTATGGCATATGTTTCACATATAGGTTTAACATGTAAACAATATGTGGTAAAATAAATATTGTCTGTATTATATAGTAATAAGGGGTGAGGTGGCACATCCTGTTGGAGGACTAGGATGACATGGTCACTGAACCACCTTCAGATGATAACATCTCTTTGAGGGCGTTGGAAGTGGAGAAATGCATCCAAATATACCATAAAAATGTATATTTCTCAAAGGTGTCATTGTCCAACGCTAACATTTCCTTCATGCGCATGATGTCGTTCACCGTGGAAACCCACAGGGATTCGCAGTTTGATTCAGACTGTGACTTTCTATGTGATATATTTAAATTACTGTGTAACCAATGAGTGGTTTTGTTTCTTAGGTGACTTGCTTTGGAGAATTGGAAATCATGATCCACCCTGATGGGGTTATACCAGTCTTAACGTTTCTTCGTGACCACACAAATGCTCAGTTCAAAAACATGGCTGATTTGACTGCTGTGGATATCCCAACAAGAGAGAATCGCTTTGAGGTGAGTTCTGGCAGTCGGCGACAAAATTGTCAGGACGCTTGCATACTATCAGACCCCAAAAGCCTCTTTTTTCTTTCCTTTTTTTTCTTAGCTTAATGTTTAAATTCCCCTTACCTCCATTTTCCATCTGCTATTCTAATTGCCTTTGTTGAATCTGGGAGAGTCTATTTTTTGCTCAAATCAGGCTAGTGTGGCCATAAATGAGCCTTTGTAAAACAAGCCGGCTTAAAAAAACGAAGAGATCTGAAATGTGAAGTGAAATTGTTAGCTTTTCTGCAAAGCCATGCTTTCTAAAACAAACTGCAAATGCACAGCTATTTTTATAACTTGCTCATTACTTTTATTTAGATTTTGAAAAAATTTTTATTGGAGTTTTCTATTTTTTTTACGGGTGCTTTGCAATGACATATTGGAATCGGACTGCAGCTACCCATCATTTTTCTGTGGCTTGGCTCACTGGGACATCAATTGAGTCATGAACAAAATGCCTGAAAACCAGCATTTCATTTTCTGCGTTCAGGTTAAAAAGGATTTAAAAAAAAAGGTTCAAAAGTGTTAAAGGATTAAAGTGGAATTCCAGTCATACCCTAGCTAAGCCTAAATCTTAAGACTATTCTATCTACCCTGTAAAAGGAAAGATTTGTATACTTGCCTATTCTGAAGCTGCTCCGCTGTGGTCACATGATCAAGTGACTTCTCTCCCAGTGCTGATTTCAATGTAAAGGAGAGGCAGCGACAACGTCTGCAGAGCCTGGGCAATGATCTCCCTCCTCTACACTAAAGCCGATGCTGGAAGCCAATCATGTGACCAGACTGGAGTGGCTTCAGAATGGGTAAGTATATATATCTTTTCATATAAAGGGTAGATAGAATAGGCTTAGAATGGGGTTTGGAGTAGATTTAGGACTAGTCAGAGTTTGGCTGGAAGTCCACTCTAAGCTGCTAGAAAAAAGCCTTCCTCATGATAGACCCTAAACGACTAGATCTTTGAGAAGCATAAACACGTTTCTATTGCTTCTACTTAAAGTGGTAGTAAAGTCTTTTTTTTTTAAGTTGTACCTACAGATAAGCCTACAATAAGGCTTACATGTAGGTACAGTGAATATCTTATAAACTTGCAGTGTTTAGGAGATATTCACACTGCATGCAGGTGGTGACGTCACCGATGCCTGTGTTTTGAAGGTCAGACATACAGTGCCCATCCTTCAGAGCTCTGTGCCGCAGCCGAGGGCTTCAGCGCACATGCACCACTCATACAGCCAGAGCCCACGAACCCAGAAGGAAGACCGGGGGAAGATGGAAGGCCTGTCAGGTGGCAGCTAGCTGCTGGAGGGCTTCGTTCTAAGGTAAGTATTTCATAATGTGCTTGTATGCAATGCATATTCACACATTTTGCCTTTTTACCTTTTTTTTTTTTTTTTTTTTTTTTTTTTAAGCTGCAGTTTATTGCTGCTTTAAAAACAATTTTTAAATTGATACAGTCAGTACCCATAACCTCCTTGTTCCTGCAGGTGAGATAGAGCCTGTCTCATTTCCTGGCTGGAAGACACCCAGCATCTAGCTTGTTTCCTTCCCAACCTTACCGTTCCTGGCCTGCCCCTTCTATTCAAAGCATTTCAGTTCCTTCAGTCATGGAGGCTCATTATCACACATTGCATTGGCGTTACCAAAGATTAATGTTTTCAGGAAGCTGCTAGCCCCTCTTACCAGCCTTGATCTGCCTGCATTGCATAGAGAAGCACACGTATCTAGTGATGAGATCACTGTGTCCAAACTAAGGTGTATTATGAAAATGGAAGTGTCTTATTTAATCATTTTTTAGCATGTAGTCGAACCAGGGAATACAAAAAAATAAGCATATTAAACTTCCATTTTAAATAAAACAATTGCCTTTTTGTGAGCTCATTTCACTCTGTCCTGTGTAGTTTGTCCACCCTTAGCTTTTTAATTTGATTCATTTGTTCTTTTTCAGATCATTTACAACTTGCTTTCTTTAAGATTTAACGCCAGGATCCGCGTTAAGACTTACGCAGATGAACTTACTCCTGTGGAGTCCATTGTGTCGGTACACAAAGCAGCAAACTGGTATGAGAGAGAGGTGAGGATTCACTTATCACTGCCTCTGTCTGAGATGTGTAATGTGACCACTGACTTTGCAGTGTATGTAATATGGTCTCTTTAACCATCAAAAGTAACTAAGGCTGGCCATATATGGTTCAGCAGGAACCTCCTGAGATTAGAACCATTAATGGCAGGCTGAATGTACCAATTTGATCGATTGATCAACTTGGGTACAATTAGCCTGCCAGATTTGCTTGTGATTATTGCAAGCGGCTGCTATAGCGGGCTTCCCCAGCACGCTCCCGCCCCTTCGCTGGGAGAAGACAATTGCTCGGCAGGAGGGATTCCCCTGTCAACACTCTGTGTTGATGGAGGGAATAGTTCGGATTTCTTTCCTGCAACCCGTGGTTGCAGGCAAAAAAATTTACACTGTCTATGGCCTGCCTAAATCTACCTAAATCTGCAGTGATCTGCGCTTAATTGCCTTATACAATCCCTTTGTTACTACAAGCAGCTGTACAGATTACAAAATATAAAAGAAACACAGCAAAATGCTATAAAGTGCCATTACAAAAATCCTTAGACATATTATAAAAAAATAACACTATTAGTTCAAAAATAGTCCCCATCAACATGCTTTTCATTTGTGCAAAAGACCATTGCAATCCTTATGCTCCAAACACACTCAACAGAATTTTTTGACCTCTTATTACAGGAGGAGGTCAAAACACGCTTGATTTTCAACCCAGTTATGTTAGATAAATAGACCCATAATGTAAAATCATTACATTTAAAAAAATAATAATTATATTATGCTTGCCAAGGTGCTCTCATAAGCACTCTGTATACTAGCATCAGTGTTGTGTGTCTCTCTATCTCTCTATCTCATTTTGATGTCACTTGCTCTGTCCTACTTGTTTTGTCATGATTGGACTTCCTGAGGTTCAGATAGAAAGTGCAATCACAAGGAAACATAGTGCTGTTGAGTGCACCTTCTGGTATTCCGGGGAACGCGTGATCTTTTTCCATGTAACAGTGCTCTTGTCTAGCATCAAATGAATAGGCCAAAAGCACTGTCATCTGACCAAAAGGAGCTACATCAACACTCCCTTTTAGCATCCAACACTGGGATTTTTAGTGACAGAGGAGGTAACTGTGGCGGAGTGATGGCAATGTAAGTATCAGAGTGTTCTGGGCCCGTTTACACAGACGGGCGTGAATATCGCTTAAAATATACACACTTTGAGATACTTCTCTTTGGGTTAAAGCTGCCTGGTCATTCATGCTAATCCTGACATACATGAATATAGGTTCCCTTACTTTACATGAACCAGTTATAATAGAACAGCCTGACTAATCTGCTTGTACATGCTCCGTGTATAGGAGTAGAGTGCATACCATACCATGGATGGCATCTCTAATCCATTTCTGCACTACAGGTAGTTCTCTCTCTCTTTTTTTTTTTTTAACCTGTGTAGCTAATACATAAATAGAAAGGTGCAGCGCTAAATCAATAAAAAAACCATAGAGAAATGTATAATAACAAAGGAAGCACAGGAAAAGTCCAATAATAAAATGTCCAAATATGCAGAAATAAATCCACCAGGAATGTGATGATCACAGCAAACAATTGTGACTGATACTGGAACCCTTCACCATAAACCGAATGGCCTCTCACCTGGTCCCAAAGATAAATCAGGCAATCTTATAAGGTCAGCAGATAGCAAAGGTCTTTAAAACAAGGGACTCCTCCGGATGATCAGGTGGCAGGTGGATATCGTTACCATGAAATCACAAAAGGTACAGACATAGTGCTCTCCGTATGTAACAATTTATTATAAAATGAATAAAATCAAACTTACATAACAAGCACTTCTCAAGTGCCAGGAAACGAACATACATAACAAGCACTTCTCAAGTGCCAGGAAACGAACATGGGAACACAGCAGAGTGTGTATGAGCGGTGGAGCATGCGCAGTAGCCGCGGATGACGTCACGACGTCACGTTCTGGACGCGTTGCGTCCCAGTGGGCGGGGACTTCCTCAGCAGATCTGCTGAGTTTTTTTATTGATTTAGCGCTGCACCTTTCTATTTATTTATCTGGAGGGATTTGATCGTTTGACCCTGGTGTTCAGCTGCTTTAGTTATTTTTGTGTCATATGTGCGCTGATATACTTTTTTCACATGTGTAGCTAATACAACCATGACTTTACTTTCCTTGTAGGTTTGGGACATGTATGGCGTGTTTTTTGCCAATCACCCAGATCTGAGACGAATCCTCACAGATTATGGCTTTGAAGGTCATCCTTTCCGAAAAGATTTCCCTCTCTCTGGATACGTGGAGGTAAGTTTCCTTCAAGGGACATTTACACCAAAAATAATTTATTATGGTTAGGGTTGTCCCGATACCGATACTAGTATCGGTATCGGCACCGATACCAAGCATTTGCCCAAGTACTTGTACTCGGGCAAATGCTCCCGATGCTTCCGCCGATACCTTGACTGTCAGCGGTGATGGACGTGTGGGGGAGTTACAAGCTTCTCCCCCCGCGGCTTTCAGCTGCTTAGTGACATACAGCGGTGATCGGTGCTTGTAATTCCCCCACACGCGATCACCGCTGACTGTCACCTCCTCCTCCTTAGTCCTCCTCCGTTCCTCTGTCCCCCTCCGCTGTCCTGCTCCATTGCTGTGTCCCCCTCCGTTCCTCTGTCCCCCCCCCCCCCCCCGCTGTCCTCCTTCTTTGCTCTGTCCCCCTCCGCTGTCCTCCTCCGTTCCTCTGTCCACATCCCGCTGTCCTTCTTCTTTGCTCTGTCCCCCTCCGCTGTCCCCATCCGTTCCTCTGTCCCCCTCCGCTGTCCCCATCCGTTCCTCTGTCCCCCTCCGCTGTCCCCATCCGTTCCTCTGTCCCCCTCCGCTGTCCCCATCCGTTCCGGCTTTCCGTTGTCCCCCTCTCTCTTCGTCTGTCCCCTCCGTTCTGCTGTCTCTCCGCTGTGTGTATGGAGAGAGTCAGCTGACTCTTTCCATTCACATAACTGAAACATTGTAATCTCCTGTGATTACAATGTGTCAGTTTATGAATGGAGAGAAGCTGCTGTGTTCTCTCCATTCATTCTCAGTGCAGCTGACGCTGCAGAGAAAGGGACTGGGGAATCTCTATCCTCAGTCTATTTCTCTGTCTCAAGGGGGAGATATCAGAGGTCTGTTAAGACCCCTGATATCTCACCAAAGCCCCCCAACAGGGCTGATTAAAAAAAAAAAAAAAAAAAACACACACATAGTGCAATAAAGAATAAAAAAAAAAATTGTAAAAAATAATAAATGTAAATGAAAAAAACAAAACAAAAACACACACACAGACACCGTTCACTATATCCCCACCCACCCCCCCACCCCCCCCCCCCTCCTCAAAAAAAAAAAAAAAAAAAAACTGTCACGTGACATTAAAAAAAAAGTATCGGTAATCGGTATCGGCGAGTACTTGAAAAAAAGTATCGGTACTTGTACTCGGTCCTAAAAAAGTGGTATCGGGACATCCCTAATTATGGTGACATGATTACGCTGTGTCATACCTTCCTGCAGGCTCCTTATTGTCCTGGGCCCAAAATTCATAAACTGTGCCTGCTTATACAGATAAACCAAGGGCTGGCTAAAACTTTATTAACCACTCAAGGCTAAGGCCTTTTCCTGTCAATCTTTTGTTTACAAGTAAAAATCCTGTATTTTTTGCTAGAAAATTTGTTTTTTCAAACTTATTTTTTTGTGGACATAATACACTTTAATGAATTAAAAAACAAAACACAATATATACCCCAATGTTTTGTAAAATATGAAAGATGATGTTATGCCAAGTAAACAGATACCTAATATTTCATGCTTTAAAATTGCGCACGCTTGTGGAATGGCGCCAAACTACAGTACTTAAAAATCTCCATAGGTGACGCTTTAAAAATTTTTACAGGTTACTAGTCTAGAGTTACAGGGGAGGTCTACCACTTTCATTATTGCTCTCGCTCTGACGTTTGCAGCAATAACTCACATGTGTGGTTTGAACACTGTTAACATATGTGGATGTGACCTTTTTTTTATTATTATTTTATTCCACTTTTTTATTGTTACTGATATCTGATATCACTCTTCATTGAAAATCGTTCCAGTCCTCGCAGAGATGCCGGAGGCTGAAAACGAGCCCGAACCTTATTCTCTAGAATTGACCATAGCAGGTCTATAATATTGAGGTTCGGCGACTGCGGCACCCAGGAAACGTGCGAGACTTCATCTGTATGCTTGTCAAACCACTACTTGACAACGCCAGTTGTTTGAATCTGAGCTTTATTATCTTGGTGAATGGCGCTGTCTATGGGAAACAATGGGGTTGATTTACTAACACTGGAGAGTGCAAAATCAGGTGCATCTGTGCATGGTAGCCAATCAGCTTCTACCTTCAGCTTGTTCAATTATGCTTTGACAAAACAAACCTGGGAGCTGATTGGTTTCAATGCAGAGCTGCACCAGATTTTGCACTCTCTGTTGTTAGTAAATCAACCCCAATGTCTGCACCATGGAGTGCTCATGATTGGCCAAAAATTGTACACCGTTGCTGGCAGTGACTCTACCTTTCAAGGTGATGATGTGGCCTGTTGAATACCAAGATATTGCTGCTCAAATCATGATTGTGCCACCACTATTCTTCTTTACCGTTGGCACAAGACCATCATGGTCGCATGCTTGGAACGGTGTTGACCACACGTGAAAACATCTGGTGGTTGGTAACAGTGTGAAGCTCAATTCATTGGACCATATTAGTCTTCCATTGATCGATAGTCTACAATTTATGGGGGTTGCCCCACTCTCTCCTCTTCTGAGCATTAATATCAGTTACTAATGGTTTAGAAATTGCGCAGTTTTTGTGGACACGCGCTTTGGAAGACTGAGATTGAGCTGTAGTCACTTTTGCAGCAGTTGTTTTCTTATTCCTGGTCACAATCCGGTGCAATGTCCTTTTGTCACTTTCAGTCAGTTGACCAAGTCGGCCGTGCTAATGCATATTGGATGACATTTTCCTGGAAACTGTATATGCCATCATATCACAAAATAATTTAATACTGTACCTCGCAACACCGCAAATAAATTGGCAACTTTAGTCACAGAGGCGCCAGCTATGCGGGCATTAACAGTTTGCCCTCTTTGAAACTCAGTAAGCTCTGATATGACTCTGTATTACTAGCAGCGCAGGCAGTGAATGAGCAAAGTGAGGCTTCCCACCTGTTGGCAAGGTTTCTCATCACACAACAGACGTAAAAGAATGTTACGTCACTTCTGCTTTCAAATCGAAACATGTCGTCACTTTCACAAACTTTCTCCATGGACCGGTATATTCAAATGGTTTTACTGAAGATTATTTATTTTTTTTCAACATATGCTTAGTTTAATTTGCATGCTCTGTGAAAAATGTGCCTAAAAAAATGCAGTGTGTTTTATTGTCTGCATCTTGAAGACGGTTGAATGTGATATCCTTTGTCTTCTCCAAGGTCCGTTATGATGATGAAGTGAAACGCGTGGTAGCAGAGCCTGTTCAGCTGTCACAGGAATTCCGAAAGTTTGATCTCAGCAGCCCCTGGGAAGCCTTCCCAGCCCATCGGGAGGCACAAGAAAGCCCAAAGCTGGAGGCAGGAGATAAAGTAGAGACAAAGTAGAGGTGATAGACACTGTGGAAGAATATTTTGTGCTGTGCGTGTACATAAAATAAAAATGAATGGTTTCTTGTACGAGAAAATGTCTCTGAGTTCATATGAAGATATCAAAGTACTAAGTTAGAAAGGTGCTGAGTAGGGCGACTACAAAGGGAACCTCCAAGGCATTATTCACAAGGGCTAATTTATATACACTGCAAGATCCTACATAAAATGTTGTCTGCTATATCCATATAAGGTCTGTGCTAATGTTTACATGCTTACAGGACCCTATTGGTGGCCACTGTTGCTTAGAGCCAACAGGTAAATATTAGGTGTGTGAAAAACAACACTTCCTCTTCTGATTACACAACATTGATGTTTTATCTCTCGCTAATTGAGTAGTTTAGGCAGCACAGGCAAAGAATGACTTTGAACGTTTACCAGTCTCTGTACATCATTTTAATCCTTAATGTACCTCTAACTGCATAGAGTAGCGATGTGCTGCAACAAAGCAGCGTAATGCACCTCTTTGAATTCGATTGCGGTTACCTGCAGTGGGATGGAACGTTTCCCCACCCTCCGGCCACCTTCCGCGGCTCACTCAGACTCTCCCATCCCACTGGGAGACCCAAGCAGTCACGTCTGCCAGCTGGCCAGACACCCAAAAAAAGCTGGGGATTGGTCTCCATAGTGGTAACCCAAAAGCGATGAACTGACATCCACTTCCGGTTTACCTGGATGTCATTGCGCTATTTAAAAAAAAAAAAAAAAAAAAAAGCATTCAAAAATGGCAATCTTGGTGTTTTCTTCAGATCCCTCCATAAAGGGTACCCGTCACATGCCTATTGCTGTCACAAGGGATGTTTACATTCCTTGTGACCGCAATAAAAGTGATAAAAAATTTTTTGTTTTTTAAAGTGCCCCCGTGCTCACACACAAGGGCAAACGCACGCGGCGGTCCCACGCGCGCGCAAAACAGCGATTATTCCACACGTGGTTCTCCACACAAGTACAGAGGAAAGTCTGCTAACCAGCAAGAGCTGCCATCTACAATGTTGCCAGTGTCAGCTTAAAAGCCCCACACTGTAAAAGTTGGATGCGGATCTGGTAGTCTGCAGCCCTTTTCTTTCTCTCCTTGTGTGATCAGAAATAAAATCTCTTAAAAGACATTCAAAGTGACTGGCACCCAATGTTTTCTCAGTCCCCCATTTTGCCAGGGACTCAGGCCTGGGGTGAAATGTCAGCCCACCTTGTCACTGGGGGTTACTCTAGGGGTCATGTGGGTGTCACACTAGAGGGCCTTGTGATAGCAGATCATGTCTGTTGGGAAGTAGCCAGGGATCTTCTGCAAGGAATCTGCATATGTCTGTGTACTAAGTTCTTCTGGGCTGGTTAGGTGCCAGAAGAATCACTTTTCCTCTCTTGCTCTATTTTGTGGATAAGGTGAGATAGAATGCTCAGTGGAGTGAAGGCATAAATTAGCCATAACTGAGACCAAGGGATAATTAGAGCATCTGAGGCCAGTGCTAGACGACCCTTGATTCTGGGTACAAACAGCTGTAGCTTGATTTTGTATCTAGAGGCTAGAATGTCCCAGTCTGGAGTCCCCCATTTTTGTAATATCAGATTGAACACATCTGGATTAAGAGACCAATAAACTTGGTTCAGCTGAGCTAATCCATCTGCCCATTGCCCACTCCTGGGATGAGGATGTCAGAAATTGCTGAACAGTGAGTTTCAAACCGTGAGGGAATTTAGTTTGCTTCCCTCAAGGCAGCCAGGCTCCTCATGTCCACTTGATGGTCGATATACACCAATCAGCCATAACTTTATCACCACTGAAAGGTAAAGTAAATAACGCGGATTATCTCATTACAATAGCATATGAAGTCAGAGGGTTATATTAGGCAGCAAGTAAACATGTTGTCCATGAAGTTGATATGTTGAAAGCAGAAAAAACGGGCATTGTAGTTTGCTGTGTATGGGGCTATGTAGCTGCAGACCCATCAGGGTGCCTGTGGTGACCAGTGTCCACTGCCAAAAGCACCTGCAATGGGGACGTGAGCATCATAACTGGACCATGGAGCAATTGAAAAAGGTGGCCTGGTCTGATGAATCACATTTTCTTTTACATCACGTGGATGGTGCATGTGCATTGCTTACCTTGGAAACAGATGGCACCAGGTTGCAGTATGAGAAGAAGGTAAGCCATCAGAGGCAGTGTGATGCTTTTGGGCAATGTTCTGAAGCCTTGGTACTGCCATTCATGTGGACATTACTTTGACACACACCACCTACCTAAACATTTTCACCAAGCATGTCCATTCATGGAAACCATATTCCTTGATGGCAGTGGCCTCTTACAGCAGAATGCCAGATACTAGACGCATGGAAGGCAGAAGGACAGATTTTATTTTATAAGTTAATCACCCAGCCAAAGGCCTGAAGCAGGTAAATTGTCTTTTGGACATTTGCCGAGAGTTGCAAGGGAGATGCATGCTTCAGGAGAAGGTTGTCCAGATGGCCTGTCACCTGGATGCCTGGAGTTCTGAGAAGGGCAAGCAAGGGTGCTAAGATCTTTGTGAACACCCTGGTAGCAGAGGACAAGCCAAAAGGGCAATACGACAAACTTAAAGTGGTCATCTGCCACTATAAAAGTCTAGAAATCACTGATGTGGTGGGTAAGTGGGAACGTTTAGATCTTCTTGGATGTCCATGGATACCATGTGTTCCCCTTGTGTAAGAGAGGCAATTTACTGACCTTTGTGTTTCCACAGCATATTTGAGAATGTGAAAGAATTATTTGAGTGACTAAGGCCTGAATAGGATCGATATCTGTTTGGCTTTGCTACTGAGAACAGGTTTGAGTTGAATCCTATCTTGTGGCAGTAATGGTATAATGACTCCTTTTAGAAGAGCTTCCTGGCCTTTTGCAAATCTGACTGTCCTTGGACAGTTTTTTCTTGATTTGAAAGAAGAAAGTGAAGAGACGGTAGTTTTTAAACCCTATTTCCTAACCATTGAAAGCCACTGATTGAACCCACAGGTGTGGGACATCAGTGACCCAGAGAGATATGAACTGCAGTAACTCCCGCTACTCTTAGGCCCCTTCGACATAGGGCAGACCTGTCAGTGGATCCGCTTGGTCAGTAGATGATCTGTTCGCTAAACAAGCGTATGTCAGGTCCGTGTCCACTCCGCTGATGCAGAGCGAACAGACACAGCCTGCTGATCTCTATGGGGCGGTCGGATGGAAACAGACCACCTGTCCGCTTCCATCCAACTGTCATCGAATTTAACAGATGGATGAGGAATGGATCCCCATCTGTCTGTCTTTAGTGGACAGGATCGGATGCCTGCGAGTATAAGCAGACAAATGTCCGTTTTTTACATCTGCCACTTCATAGTGAGCAATAGAGTGTCCAACCGAGTCCACCTGAAAAACCCAATCAGTCCACCAGTGTGAGGGGGGGCTTTGAGGAGGGCTTAGTGGCCTATTTGAAATAAAAATGGTAATACACTCACAAAAGAATATAGGAAAGGTAGTTTATCTGTGGTTGAGAACCATCCTGTTGTGTAAAATCTTGCAAGGGGAGTTCCAGGAGTTACCAAGAACAGCAAGAGGACAGTGTCGAGCAATTCCCTATGGTTGGGTGGCAGAAGCGGGGAGCAGAGTGGTACCCCTGCAATCGATACCATGGGAACGAAGCAAGGGACCCGCAAGATGGCAAAAAGTAGCTGAGTGGTAACCTTGGTGACCTGTTTCAGAAGAATCGCCTCAAGCCGATGGGGGGGGGGTGCAGATAGCAGCAAGATGCAGGAGTAGGCGAAAGGGTGCAGTTCTTTTCATAATATGAATGCATATAACACATTAGAAGTGACCTAAGCTCAGGAAGCGCAAGAGAACTACTGTATGTGAAACAATAAAAGAGTAAAAAATTAACTATATGAATTTGGTTCTATATACAAGTAAAGGTTGTATAGTGCTTGCATGAATTAAAGGTTTGTATAATAAGTGGTATGAAAGGGTACATTTATATAAAAAACAAAAGGGAAGCTAATAGAGTAGAGCTCCTACTGGTGGAGGAAAAGAAAGGGATGATGAACTACAGTAATACCTCTGATTGCGAGTAACGTGGTTAACGAGCGTTTCGTTAAACGAGCTATTTTTTTTTTAAAAATCCTGACTCAGTTTGCGAGCGTTGTCTCGCAAAACGAGCAGGATTCAAGTCTCTGCGGTGTGCAGTACTGCATTTGTCCAGAGGTGCGGGGCGCTGGTGACACTCGGAAACACTCAGTTTCCGAGTGCATCCGATCTGCTCTGAGTGTTTCCGGTGTTCTGCCGAGAAAGTTCCACTCGGCGGATAAGTTCCCCCCTCTACTGCGCCTGCGCAGTAGGATCCGGCGGAACAGCTGAAAATCAGCTGTACACGGCGCCTGTAAGGGGGCCCCTCGCGGGCTCGCTTCGCTCGCCACGCTTCGGGCACGGCCTCGCTGCGCTCGGCACTTTTAGATTCCCCCTCTAGGTCCACTTGGATGGTGGGGAAGGAACCTGGACCCAGAGCGCAGGCGCCGTGTACAGCTGATTGAAGCGTTTGAGCTTCGGCTATCTCCGGCGGCTGACAGTAGTACGTACTGCGCAGGCGCTGCGCCTGCGCAGTACAGGGGGGGAACTTATCCGCTGAGTGAACTTTCTCGGCAAGACACCGGCGCCCACTGCACCACCTCTGGCCACATGCAGTACTGCATACAATAGAAGTCACTGTGGAATAAATTAACTGAGTTTCCATTGACTTCTATAGGGAAAGTCGCTATGATATACGAGTGCTTTGGATTACGAGCATAATGCCCACTGTATAATGAACATAAGTGGCATAAAATCACCAATAATAGTGATAAGCAATTAACACTCTATAAAAAGTAAAATTAACAAAATACATAAAATAATATGTTAAATTGCCTAACAAACTATCATTACAGGAATTAAATGTATATATTACATGTAATATAGTATATGTATCACTAGATGGAGCTAGAGGATATTTCTTATATATAATGAAAGGAAAAAAAATTAAAGGTGTCAGGACAAACTAGAGAAGCAAGAATTTCAAGGGGAGACTAAAAACAAGTGGCAAAATTCACTTTGACACAAATAACATATGGAGACCCAAAAAAAAAAAATATACCTGTATAGGCCGTTATTATAAAAAAAAAAAAAGTTTTTTTAAATATACAAAAAAAACTAACATCCAATCTTCTGCGAAAGCTCAAAGTGCTAAATTAGTTTATAGGTATTCAGATGGAACTAAAAGAATCATATTTTTTAAAAAGACGAAAGAACATACCAAAAGGCACATTCAGAGTTCAAAAGATAACAAAATTCACCCAACGCAAAAATATATATATAGCTTTATTTCATAAATGATAGGTACTACAATACAATATATTTATCTGTAAAAAAAAATTTAGTGTAGCAGGGAATAATAAATCTAGCTACACTGCATTCATAGAATAGTATTAACATCCAATTCCTCTTTAAGGCCCTAAGATGCTGGGGTGTTTCATTTAAAAATCCAATATGTCTCTTGCCTGCAGTGTTTTTGAAATCTTTCAGTTTGTGGAAAATGGAAGGGAACAGTTTAATTGGTGTAAAAACTGGGGCCTTTTGTGAGTTTATTTTTTTTCAAGCAGTGGGGAACACTAGGTTCCAATAACAAATGGTTCAGATCGAAAGCCCGTAGGGATCTTTGTTATTATAGGTGACACTTGTTTTCAGCTGAAAGCAATGCAATTTCAAACCTCTCAAATGTTTTATTTTTTGTGAATTCTTTATTTAAAGTATCCAACTTCCACAAAGCAGCAGAACACAATATAAATATACATACATGTACTTGAATCCATCAAAGGTCATGAACTAAAAACTTCAAATTTTGAACATAAGAATGAGGGACACCAGGGTACATGGAAATATGGGCATTGCGTGGCTTAAAGGTCAGGCATACAGTGCATCCAGAAAGTATTCACAGCACTTCACTTTTTCCACATTTTGTTACAGCTTTATTCCAATATGGATTAAAGTCATTATTTTCCTCAAAATTCTACAAGCAATACTTCATAATGACAACATGAGAGAGGTTTGTTTAAATTCTTTGCAAATTTATTAAAAATAAAAAACGAAAAAAATCACATGTACATAAGTAGTCACAGCCTTTGCCATGACACTCAAAATTGAGCTCAGGTGCATCCTGTTTCCACTGTTCATCCTTGAGATGTTTCTACTACTTGATTGGAGTCTACCTGTGGTAAATTCAGTTGATTGGGCATGATTTGGAAAGGCACACATGTCTATATAAGGTCCCACAGTTAACAGTGCATGTCAGAGCACAAACCAAGCCGTGAAGTCCAAGGAATTGTCTGCAGACCTCCAAGACGGGATTGTATTGAGGCACAGATCTGGGGAAGGGTACATAAAAATTTCTGCAGCATTGAAGGTCCCAATGAGCACAGTGACCTCCATCAGTCCCAAATGGAAGACGTTTTGAAACTACCAGGACTCTTCCTAGAGCAGGCCGCCTGGCCAAACTGAGCGATCGGGGGAGAAGGGCCTTAGTCATCGAGGTGACCAAAGAACATGATGGTCACTCTGACAGAGCTCCAGTGTTTCTCTGTGGAGAGAGCAGAACCTTCCAGAAGGACAACCATCTGTGCAGCACTCCACCAATCAAGCCTGTATGGTAGAGTGGCCAGACAGAAGCCACTCCTCAGTAAAAAGCACATGACAGCCCACCTGGAGTTTGCTAAAAAGGCACCTGAAGGCCTCTCTGACCATGAGAAACAAAATTCTCTGGTCTGATGAAACAAAGAGTAAACTTTTACCTGAATGGCAAGCGTCATGTCTGGAGGAAATCGGGCACCGCTCATCACCTGGCCAATTCCATCCCCACAGTAAAGCATGGTGGTGGCAGCATCCTGCTGTGGGGATGTTTTTCAGTGGCAGGAACTGGGAGATTAGTCAGGATCGAGGGAAAGATGAATGCAGCAATGTACAGAGACATTCTTGATGCAAACCTGCTCCAGAGCACTCTGGGCCTCAGACTGGGGCGAAAATTCATCTTCCAACAGGACAACGACCCTAAGCACACAGCCAAGATAACAAAGGAGTGGCTACGGGACAACTCTGTGAATGTCCTTGAGTGGCCAAGCCAGAGCCCACACTTGAACCCGATTGAACATCTCTGGAGAGATCTAAAAATGGCTGTGCACCAGCGCACCCCATCCAACCTGATTGAGCTTGAGAGGTCCTGCAAAGAAGAATGGGAGAAATGGCCCAAAAATAGGTGTATAACATAGATTGATGCGCTCTGATACAAAGTTCAATCAATGTGAGAAAATAATTTTTTGTGCTAAAAAAACCCAATGTGAAAAAAATTGCTACTAAATCGCTAAAAAATCGCATATATATAAAATCGCAAATATATGAAAAAAATCGCAAATATTTAAAAACTGTGTTCCTCCAGTTATACAAATCCACTGAAAGTGGTGCGATATCTCCAAAGTAAACTAAGCAACAATTGTGTATAGATATACTAAAAATGCGTTTGCAAATAGTAATCAATCCAAATTAGTGCCAATAAATAAATAAATTAGATATATTCCCTGTGATAAGTGTTGAATCCTCCATAATAAAAAATAAATAAATGATATGCTTATAAAGGTGCAATATATATACAATTGATGAGTATAAATAGTGCCAATAGAATCTGATTAACTATAGATGATTAAATTCATGAGATAGGATAAGTAACAGGCGACAGTTCAATCCTCAGTAATCTGGGATATCTGGATTCCTGCAGTACTTATTTGTTCACTCTCTGAGCTATTTCTTCCACAGCCACAATGAATGGTAATTTTCTCAGTATCAAGTGGTTTTATGTAAAATAAACAAAGAGAGAAAACATTGTGCAATATTGTTACAATAAAAGTTCACAGGCAAAACAGCACAGTGATACACTCACGTGTGCCTGACTTGTTTTAGGCATGCAGATAAGCAGATAGGCAGATCTCAGCTGGCTTGTAAGGACAAGGCTTGCTACGCAAGCTGCTGCTGCTAAATTCAATGTATTCAGCAGACTGTGTCCTAGGCTCCTCCTCCTTTTAGGGGATTCTGACCACTATATAATTGATAGCAGTTTAAAATCATTGTTAATCCAACAAATTTTTTTATTTTAATTAATTGCACGTGCATTCACATACATTTGATTTACACTTATTTGTATATCTCACGCTAGAACATTATTGCGCTTGGTGTTTTTGTTTATTTCCAAAAATAGGTGTGCCAAGCTTGTAGTGTCATACTTAAAAAGACTTGAGGCTGTAATTGGTGCTAAAGGTGCTTCAACAAAGTATTGAGCAAAGGCTGTAAACACTTCTGTA
Organism: Lithobates septentrionalis; assembly: GCA_037952835.1. NCBI lineage: Eukaryota > Metazoa > Chordata > Amphibia > Anura > Ranidae > Lithobates > Lithobates septentrionalis. The sequence goes on from JBBDGP010000808.1 coordinate 27,836, forward strand.
CATGGGGATTTTTTTATTTTTATAGATTTGAAAAGATTTAAAACAAACTTCTTTGACATTGTCATTATGGGGTATTTTATATGTATATGTGCATGGGTGGGTGGTGCTGTCTGTCCCCTGGAGAGTGACCTCCAGTGATGACTAACAGTTAAAAGTGCAAGTGCTAGTTGGACCACTAAGTGATGTGAACTGGGATCAAATTATATGTGATAATATGTGACACTACCTATCCCCTTTGATGACAAGGTATAGGAAAAAATTGAGGAATTTTTGGTGCAAAATGATCCAAAGAGTCCGTATTACGGTGCCCATATATAAGGTACCTTAAACCTCCACACCTATATACAAACGTGCATATTACATTCAAAGATTCATACAAAATTGTTAGGTAGTGAAAAATGAACTAAAAATAAACTTTAAATTCTTGTGAGTTAATCAAGAAAGTAAATAAATAAAGTCTCTCCCTTCAGTTCCCCCGCTCACCAGATTCTCATACCCCTGCAGGGGTGGACCGCATAAAGTGGGGATTTGGCTGGAACTGTCTTCCTCCTTATTGGATCCGACTATAGGGTGTCCTAAACTTATATTCCTGCTGGGGATGAGCGATGATGAATGTAGCTGACAATTCCTGGATGATCGCCTTCTCCGTGGTACTTCAGGCCCATTGGGTATCCTCATATGAATGGAAAGGACAAACACTCATAGTGAAGTTCCGTAAAAAGTTTCCAAATTTATTGTATAAAATTAAATAAAAAATGGTACAGCAAAGCCAGTTGCCGGAAAATTGTTTCCAATAACACAGTACAACAAATTAGACATGTGCGCCATCAATAAAATTTTTTTCGTTTCGTATTAGAATTAAGTCGTATTTCGTAATTCGTGTCCGAAATTTGTACGAAATACGAATTTTCGTTAGGTTCGTTAACTTTTCTTAACAATTACTATTGTTCGTTATGATGAATTTATCATTATGAGGGGCTCCCACCATCCCTGTGCTGTGCTGACTTCCTGGGTTTTTAACTTTTAGGTTCGTTAACTTTTCGTAACAATTACGAATGTTCATTAGGAATTTGGATCCGAAATTCGTAAACGAAATTTCGTATTTCGTACAAATTGCTATGCTTCCAAACTTTGTATTTCAGATTCTCCCGAATTTATGGAAATTCGTACGAATTTTTGATTCGTACGAAACTAATAGCACAGGTCTACAACAAATTCTGTTCAGTGCGTGTTCCATTGGTCCAGACGCCACAAACCGGAAGTGACATGGGTGCGTACTAGGCTCCGTCTTACGCGTTTCGTCATAGAACATCATCTGAAGCCATGTTTGGGGTACCTTTTATATATGAGCACCGTAATACGGGCTCTTTGGATCATTTTGCACCAAAAATTCCTCCTTTTTTCCTATACCTTTTCGTCAAAGGGGATAGGTAGTGTCACATATTATCACATATAATTTGATCCCAATTCACATCACTTGGTGGTCTAACTAGCACTTGCACTTTTAACTGTTAGTCATCACTGGAGGTCACTCTCCAGGTGACAGGCAGCGCCACCAACCCCTGCACATATACATATATATTTCTGGTGCTTTACTAGTGGAGCCCCCTAGGGGAGGCAGCAGCCTAGCCTTACCTAAGTGCGGTATCCATCACTTATAAATTATGGGGTATTGTTTGTAATATTGTGAGGAAAATAATGAATTTAATCAATTTTGGAATAAGGCTGTAACATAACAAAATTTGGAAAAAGTGAAGTGCTGTGAATACTTTCCAGATGCACTGTATACAGTAATAATTGTGAATTTCTTTTTTTTATTTTGAAGCAGTAGTATTTTCTGCAGCAAGGGTTAAAATACCCTGTGGTAACAGCATCCTAAAAATGCCAACTGTCTTGGATGTGCCGGGACCGTTCTCCATCTCGATCCTCTGTCACGATGATGCTGTTTCCCGGTATCACATCACTACCTTTATTTGAATTAGTGAGCATTAGCAATAACTCAAAAAAGGGTATTAACCACAGGTTGCAGGAAAGAAATTTGCACATATCCCCCATCAACACACTCCCCCCTGCCAAACAGCTTCCCCTGCCTAACCCCTCCCCCCCCCTCGCTGGGCGAAGACAGTGGTTATTGCTAGCAGCTATAGTTATTGCTTCGATCAACTTGGTACATTCAGCCTGCCCATACACAGTTCAAATCTTGGCTGGTTCCTGCTGAACTGGCTGAGATTCAAACCGTCTATGGCCGGCCTAAGTATGGCTGTGTAAACAAGGCCTTACTGCAAAGATATGGCCAGCATCAGATACGATTTTGGGTCTGAGGCTGTTACACCTCCTTCACAAGGATATTCGTGTAGTAAGAGAATAGTAAGTACCTGGGTGTTGGTAGAGAACTCTAGCATAGGCTCGGTTAAAGGCCTAGGCTGTGTAAGTGTGCTCCTTCTTCTTCTTCTTTTTTTTTTTTTTTTGTAAAGCAAACCTATCATAATCGAATTAAAGTTATTTCTAAACTCCTTCTCCCAGTATCCTGGCTTCTCTGCTGACCCTCTGGCTTTATTACTTTCTGCGTCCCTTGTTGATTAGAAAAGTCAGAAGTTCTTATCTGCATACATGTTCCAATTTTGGGGATGAAAATGTTAAAGACAGAGGATTAACATGACAGCCAGGAAGCTGGAGTTTTCAGAAAGAGAAGTCAACTGCCTCTGTGTTTTTTGTTTTTTTTGTTTTTTTTCATGAGAGATTTCTCTTAACACTATAGGTATTTTTTGGACCAAAACATATGTGATAATCCTTGAACTAAGAGCTTTTACATTCATACATACATAAATCATTAATAATACATACATGAGATAAATTCAACACATCCATTTGATAAAACATTTTAGCTATTTAAAAAATAAAATATGAAATGATCAAAATGAGCAAATAACCTAATGATACTAGCCCATGTGATATGTTTTTTGTGAATTGGCGTATTGTTTAATAATTGCGTAATACCTCCATGGTTGTGTAAAATCTGTACATCCTTTAGTTATTTACACTTGATCTGCTGTGGGAAGAAACTTTTGCACGCATATTCCTGCAAGCTGCTGATCTTGGACCATGCTGGAGACATCTGGCTAGGAGACAAAACGTGCTCCAGTATCCCCCCCCCCCCCCACCCTTCAGCCGCCATTGTCACTTGTCCTAGTCAATGTAGCTAGAAAACTGAACAAGTGGGCTACTAATTAGTCAGTAAATTAGCCATTGAGTAGGCAAGGACTACAGAACAATTAAAAAGCTGTTGCGAGGAGGTGGAAGAGAAGCAATTAACTGACACAAGCTAAGTAGCTTTAGCTCATTAAAAAAATCCCCTAATCCTAATCCCCTGCATATCTCCAGTGCGGTTCCAAGAATTACATATAATTGTATAAATATATATTATGTATATATAAAAGTATATATAAATATATTAGGGATCAACCGATATCTGGGGTTTTTTTGGTGCCGATACGATACCGATATTTCGCCCACCTCTCAGGCCGATAACGGATATTGTGTGCTGATATTCTCTACATTTAAAAAAAAAAATACACTTTTTTTTTAAATTCTTATCATTGTTATTGCTGTCACAAGGAATGTAAACATCCCTTGTGACAGTAATAGGCAGTGACAGGTACTCTTCATGGAGGGATCGGGGGTCTATAAGACCCCAAACCCATCCTCTGCAATTGAAAGTATTCAAAACGTCAAGATTGGCATTTTTTGAATACTTTTATATTTTTTAAAACTGGTGCCTTTAAGATGCCAGTAATCCGGGAAGTGATGTTATGACATCGCTTCTGGGTTACTAGCTCTGAGACCCGAACGAAGCATCAGCTATATTCAGGTCTTCGCCCAGCCAGGGGACGTGCCGCCTGGTTGCTCGGGCCTCCCGGTGGGATGGGAGAGCCCAGACGAGCGGCGAAAGGTGGTGGGAGGGGAGGGGGGGGGGGCGTCTCCTCCCGCTGCTTGTAATAACAGCCGAGCGCATCAGTTTTTATTACCCCAGTAAAATCCCTTGAAACAATATCGGTAATATCAGGTACGTTTGTGCTCGATACTTGAAAAAAATTGAATATCGGCCTCACCGATTATCGGTCGATCCCTAATATATATTTGAGATTTTATATATACAATATGGCTAAAGTTACGTGAACACCCCCTTAAAGAGGAAGTAAACCCTGATGGGTTTTACTTCCTCTTTTTTTCCCCTGCAAAGTAAAAGCATAATGGGCTAGTATGCATCGCATACTAACCCATTATGTGGCACTTACCTGCAAATGAAGCCTGCGCTGTCTCCGCTGGTGGCAGCATCCATCTTCGCCCTTCTTCTTTCCAGGGCCGCGGACTCCGGCTCTGTGCCTGGCCGGAGTCACGTGACATCACCTCCGCGCATGCGCGCGGAAGCCTTCAGTCACGGCACGTGCTAGCGAAGAAACAGCACGGAGGGCCGTTTCTTCACAGCGCATGCGCCAATGATCTAGTGTACAGCAAATATCTCCTAAACAGCTCACCTTTAGGAGATATTTACAGTAGCTATAGGTAAGCCTTATTATATAGGCTTACCTATAGGTACAAGTGACACAGAGAGGTTTACAACCACTTTAACCCTTTCATGACACAGCCTATTTTTGAAATTTGGTGTTTACAAGTTAAAATCCGTATTTTTTGCTAGAAAATTACTTAGAGCCCCCAAACATTATACATATTTTTTTAGCAGAGAATCTAGAGAATAAAATGGCGATTGTTGCAATATTTTATATCACACGGTATTTGTGCAGCGGTGTTTTAAACGCAAATTTTTGGGAAAAGGGACACTTTCATGAATTTAAAAAAAAAACAAACAGTAAAGTTACCCCAATTCTTTTGTATAATGTGAAAGATGATGTTACGCCGAGTAAATAGATCCCAAACATGTCACGCTTTATAATTGCACGCACTCGTGGAATGGCGACAAACTACGGTACCTAAAAATCTCCATAGGCGACGCTTTAAATTTTTTTTACGGTTACCAGGTTAGAGTTACAGAGGAGGTCTAGTGCTAGACTTAGCTAGACTTAGCTAGTGCTAGACTAAGCGTTCTGTGCCATTGGCTGAGAGCATTGATCCGGAGCCAGTCGGTTGCTGGTTTTCCACCATCCTCATCCAACAGAAGCCGGCCAAACGGCCAATGTCGCCCGTCATTTGGCCCGTGTGTAGAAGGCTTAAGCAACGCTTTTCAAGGTAGTCCTCCTTTTACTCTTGTGAAGAAAGCACACATATGTACAAAACTAGACACGACAAAGGACACGTTTTTGTACGAATACGATTTGCGAATGGATAAATCCATTCAGGTATTTTATGTGGGTATCCAGTTGTGCCCTTCCAACTCTGTGGCAGTTTGGGGAAGGATTTTTTTTTTTTTGCTCCAGCTTTGCTGTGCCCCTGTGTAGAAATCCATAAAGGCATAGTTTGTGTTAGGAGAGTGAAACAACCTCCCATTGTCTCTCTCCCCACTGCTTCTTCTGTCTGCAGCCTCCACTCTTTTCCTTGCACTGTTCTGCACTATTGGCATTGCTCCTACACACCCACTGGCTGGCAGCAGAAGGCATTCCACCTCCTCTGCCCTGATTTGCTGGTGGAGCTTTGGCACCCGTGTTTGTACATCAAAATTTCACGGCTTGGGGCTGCCTGGCTCCTGTACCTTGTTCCTGAATTGCCTATGCTACTGACACTTGTCTGATAATGGATGTGCTATTGATTGCCACCTGCCCTAACCCTTTGCATGAATAACAGATTACTCTACTGACTGCTGCCTGCCCTGACTCTTGTCTGGATACAGATCATGCTACTGATTGCCGTCTGCCCTGAACCTTGCTTTGATAACAAACTCTGTCATTGCCTGCTGCCTGCCCTGAACCAAGCAATCTTGGCATGTAGCCAGTCACTAGCCCTGGTTGCTCCTGCATACTATGCCTACCTTGAACAATTCTGCATCCTGAAGCCTTATGACGTGGTATGTGAACTCACTCTCTGCGGTTGCCAGGAAGCAGCCCAGTTCTGCAAATACAGCACCCTGCCTTAATTCCCAGGGGCATCCAACCACAAGTAGCTTTAAGAGAAAAGTGACTGCTATAGGTTAAAAAAAAGGGCTAACATCTTGTTATATTCACAGAACAAATTTTGGTGTGGAGTGGACTGCACAGAACGCTGATTTCAACCCTTTTAACCACTTACGGACCACCCACCATTGTTATACATCAGTACTTTGAAGAGGGGTAATGTTGTTATGGCAGCAGCTAGCTGCCATAACCCCGGTATCATCTTCATCAGTGGGTGGTCCGCTTTCAGATAAAAGTGATCTCTGCAGCGAATTCGCTGCAAGATCACTTTTATTGGCGGCGGGAGAGGGGGCCCCCTCCCGCCGTGCTCGGGTGTCCTCCGTTGCTTACCATAGGTGATCGGATCCTGTGTCCCCTGTGGTATGGAGCTGAGTGAGGGGAAGATGGCTCCCACCCGGCTCCATACCAATGCAGGGTGGAAGCGACGTCAAAACGTCACTTCCGCCCATAGCTCTTAAAGCATCATTCTTTTTGACCCAAGATCTCGTATTTAAGAGGTCCTGTCATGCTTTTTTTCTATTACAAGGGATGTTTACAAGTGGTTAAAGAGAAGTATGGTAATGTTTTAGCTGGATGCAGCATTTGTCTCCCGCCGGCCCTAAGGTGGTCTTTGATCGCTCGGTTCTCAGAGCCCTGTAAGCAGAGAGCCAGGTGGAAGCAGCTGGCTCAGGCTCTCAGCGGCGCTGTGACGTCAGCTGACAGTGGGCTTTAGCCCACTGTCAGCTGAAAATGGGTCACAGGAGTGCAGAACAAACTGCACTCCTGTGATCAACAGGAGAAATACAGCCAAGCAAGCTTTTGGCTGTACTTCTCCTTTAACTGAGGGTTTTCTTTCAGTTTGTAATTTGAACTCTGAGCAAGTTGGGTTTTCTTTTCTTTCACATGAAATAGCGTTTGTTTTCACTTTGTTTTCACTTTCATTGTTATGCTGCACCTAGTAACCTTGCTGCAGTGCAGACTTGCACACACTTGTGGAGCGTCTGGGTTAGCTGCACGCTTGACTAAGTTTATGTTTGAAAAGAACTATGCCACAATTACATCACGCTATAGGTGTTCAAATAGTGGCAGAACCGTATTTGTCAAGTTTTCTATTTCTATTCTAATTTTGGAGCTTTTATCTTTGTCTAGCTCAGTCTGACTATTTATACAGCTGCTTAGTTATCTTTATCCTGTATATGCTTACTATTTTTTAAATAGGCATTTGACTTGTTTCCTCTGCCTCTGGGAAAATGAGCAGGTCTAAGTTTTGGTATGTAGGTAGCACTGGGAGTTCAGTTAGGGTTGCCACCTTTTCTTCAAGTCAAACCCGAACTCTTTAGCAATGCACAGCAATTTTTTTTATAGTATAAACTATATATATATATATATATATATATATATAGCGATTAAATAACATTTCTAATCATATGAAGCTAATCACAAGAGTCCCCCTTTACATCAGATTTCACAGAGTTCCCCCTTTACATCGGAGTTCTCAGTGTCCCCCCTTAAATTAGGGTTCCCAGAGCATCCCTTATGTCAGGGTAATACAAGTACAGGCGCAAAAGACTGGAAAATAAAAATAAAATTACCATGGGGGCACCATAACATAAGAGGAATATAATATGTTAACAACAACGTGTAAAGGAAGAGAAGGGGGAAGGGCAGAGGGAAAAGTCCATGACTAATGAAAGTCCATGTATGAACCAAAAAGTTAATTAAATATTGATGGGGAGAGGGGAAGGAGAATAGTGGGGGGGGGGGGGGGGGGAGAGGGGAGATGATGGTGATGGATCCACACACAGGGCTGCCTTCAACAGAGAACTGAAACCATGTTCCAATAACCTAAAATAGAGCACAAGGAGAGAGGCACCTCTGGGTGTAGAAGTTTTAAAATCCAGTTTAATAAATATATATACACAGGCAACTCACAAGTGTGAAGTCATCAAAAACGTGTGGTAGCAATATCCATCATGTAGACATCAGATCGGTCATTGGCGTCCTCCTGCCTGCCGCGTGGGAGGCTGTATGTTCTCCGGGCACCGCTTGAATGTGAAAACCGGCTGCGGTGGATGCGGACTGAAAACGAGGCCTGGAACGCAGATAGATGGTAGGCGAGGGGGTCACTGGCAAGCGACGCGTTTCCTGAGCGTACGGGCTGCAATGACGTGGCAGCCGCGCTCCTTCATCAAGCTGCGGATGGATGGGACGCTGGGCATTAAATTCTGACGGGGGGGGGGGGGGAGTGGCCATTTGGAGATTGCTATGATTGGTTCATATCTTGTATAAAGGTTTAAGCAGAACACTGGAGTAAAAACAATATACGTGGCAATAAGAACATTATTGTGAGAAAGTATATTTAAAAATATGTGAAAAAAGAGGTGTGATGATGCCTCAGAATAGCGATACCAAGTGGCATGTTAATAGCAATAATGGACACTGTGTTGATCTGAATATCGGAGAGCAGTATGAAAAAACATAAATTGGGCAATACAAAATATATGAAATTGTATGTGTCTATAAATATAAAAATTAAGTAATCAAAAATAATAAATTAAAAATATATATAAAAACAATTCGCATAATCTATTATAACAGATGAAGGGGCATAATTAGATGGGGAAGTAAGAATTAATATGACATTCCTGCGATCTTCAAGATACAAAAGCTATGGGAGCAATGTACAATAAATATTACACCAAGACAGTGACAAATTGTAGAAAATAAGATGGTATGTATAGGTGTAAAATAAAATGAAAATAAAAATATTATATATATATATAATATATATATATATATATATATATATATATATATATATATATATATATATATATATATATATATATATATATGTGGTTTTTCTCTGTGTATCAGAGGGAGATAACTTGCATACACAAAGTGGTGTATAAGTACATCCGAAAGAGATATGATGACATTTTTTATGTCTACAGAAAAAAAAAAAAAAAATATATATATATATATATATATATATATATATATATATCTTTCAGTGGAAATAGTCTAAAGGAGCATATAGGCTGTACGAGGCTGTGTAGTATGCGTACCCACAGCTACCTATCACGGCTGTGTAATTTGCATACCTACAGCTACCGGTCACCCCCATGTGAAGAGAGGATCACAAAAGTGTGGAAAACCAGGGTGTGGTTGATTTAAAGAATGGTGGCGATCTCAATACTCTCGTTAATCCCTCCTGGCGAGAGTACATCTAAAGTGTAGATCCAATAAGTCTCACAGGCACAGAGCTTCTTAAATCTCTCGGCCGCAGGTAGGGACTTAGGGATCTGCTCTATGACCCAAACCCTAAGCCCTTCTGTGGAGCCTTGATGGGCCATAGTGAAGTGTCTAGGGACACTATGGGGGTCAGTGCCACCCTCAATGAGTCTTCTATGTTCGCCGAGCCTTTGTCTCAAGGTCCTTATTGTCCGGCCTACATAAATTAGGCCACAAGGACAACTTAGGCCATAGACGACAAAGTCAGACGAGCAATTGAAAAACTCTTTCAACATGTATGTCTTCCCCTTGGTCGAAAAAGATTTTTGTCCGTGTTGGACAAATTTGCAGGTCTTACATAAGGCCTTTCGACATTGAAACATGCCTGTCAAAGGGATCAATATTGGTGCAGAAGGTAAGGCTGAGATGGGTTTAAGTTTACTGGGAGCAATTTTTTGTTTTAAGTTGGGGGCCCTGCGGTAGGTAACTGTAGGCGAGTGGGGAGTGACATTTTTAAGTGAGGATCTTGCTGTAGAATACCCCAATGTTTACATAGTATCTTTTCCATATGTTTGTATTTATTATGAAAAGTAGTGACGAACCTTCTAGAACCATCCTGCATAGGTTTATTTCTTTTGGTGGGTTTCCCATGAAGGTAATGTTTATATGCTTCTTCGACTAAGGGTTCTGGATACTTTTTGTCGAGAAACTTACTTTTTAAGGTTGTACTGATTTCGACATAATCCGAGTCTTTTGTACAATTCTGTCGAAGACGACAGAATTGTCCTGTAGGAATATTGGAAATCCACTTGGGGAAATGGCAACTCTCAAAGTGTAGGCAGGAATTACCTGCCGTGGGTTTAGTGTAGTTTTTTGAGGTAATTGTATGGCCGTCATGTCCTATTTCCAGATCCAAAAATGCTATCGTGTCCGGGGCGGTGACTGATGTGAATGATAACCCGTAAGGGTTATCATTACAATGCTGGACAAAAGGGGCAATGAGATCAGTGGCACCATCCCAAATGATAATTAAATCATCAATATATCTCCCAAAGAAGGTAATGTTAGCTGCAAATGGGGTTGTTTTTTGTAGATATAATTAATTTCCCATAAACCCATAGCCAAATTGGCATATGAGGGAGCAAAATTAGCCCCCATTGCTGTACCTTGTATTTGCTGTTAGTATTCGTCATTGAACGTGAAATAATTATGCGTCAGGCAGAAACTTGTGGCCTCCAAGATAAACCTTTCCTGGCGCATATTGATCAAGGGTTCATTGGACAGGAAATATTCCAATGCCTTGAGTCCAAAGCTATGGGGGATTGAGGTGTATAGAGAGCACACATCTAGCGAGAGCCACACATAGGTGGGCTCCCATCTGTAAGGTGACAACATTTCTAGAAGATGTGTGCCATCCCTGATGTAAGACTGTAATTGGGAAAGGATAGGTTGTAAAAATTGATCGATATAGAGGCTAAAACCAGTGGTGACACTATCCATAGCCACCACTATTGGTCTGCCTGGGGGATCCTGTAAACTTTTGTGTAATTTAGGCAAATGATAAAAATAGGGCACTTGGTAAAAGGTTTTGTGTAGAAAGGAGCTTTCTGTTTTTGTGATGATACCTTCTTGAAGAGCAGTCAAAATAAGTCTATCGGCTTCTTTTGCATAATCTGTGGTAGGATCTTTCTTAAGCTTGATGTATGTCTGAAAGAAGTCTGTATGATTCTCTCAAATAGTCCACCCTATTCTGAAGTACTACACTGCCTCCTTTATCTGCTGATTTTATTATCAAATCTTTTGCGTGTATGAGTTGATCCAGAGCCTTGATTTCGGAGTGTCGTAAATTGTTGCATTGCGAAGTTGGAGTGGAGGCGCATAGTTTAAGCAGGTCTGCATATACAACTCTGTAAAAGCTTTCGATGTATGGGCCCTTGGACTGTGTAGGGAAGAAAATTGACTTAGGTTTAAGTGAAAAATGAATAATGGGCTGGAATGAGATGAGATGCTGTGTGAGTAGTTTCATCACCAGATCATCACTATTTGACGCATTGAGATCATCGAATTATGCCCTTTCATCTGGTATATTAGATTATGCGAATTATTTTTATATATATTTTTTGTTTTTCATTTATTATTTTTGATTACTTAATTTTTATATTTATAGACACATACAATTTCATATATTTTGTATTGCCCAATTTATGTTTTTTCATACTGCTCTCCGATATTCAGATCAACGCAGTTCTGAGGCATCATCGTGCCTCCCTTTTCACATATTTTTAAATATACTTTCTCAAAATAATGTTCTTATTGCCACGTATATTGTTTTTACTCCAGTGTTCTGCTTAAACCTATACAGATTTGAACCAATCATAGAAATCTCCAGGTGGCCACTCCCCCCCCCCCGTCAGAATTTAATGCGCAGCTTGATGAAGGAGCGCGGCTGCCACGTCATTGCAGCCCGTACGCTCAGGAAACGCGTCGCTTGCCAGTGACATTATTCCCCCTCGCCTACCATCTATCTGCGTTCCAGGCCTCGTTTTCAGTCCGCATCCACCGCAGCCGGCTTTCACATTCAAGTGGTGCCCGGATAACATACAGCCTCACACGCAGCAGGCAGGAGGACACCAATGACCGATCTGATGTCTACATGATGGATATTGCTACCACACGTTTTTGATGACTTCACGCTTGTGAGTTGCCTGTGTGTATATATATTTATTAAACTGGATTTTAAAACTTCTACACCCAGAGGCGCCTCTCTCCTTGTGCTCTTATGTCAGGGTCCCCTAGGTTCTCCCTTACATCAGAGTCCACAGAATTCCCCTTTATATCTGAATACACTGAATTACCCTTTTACATCTGAATTCGCAGAGTTCCCTTACACTATAGGGGTTGACTCTGCAGACTCTGATGTAAGGTAGAACTCCGAGGACCCTGACATAAGGGATGCTCTAGGAACCCTGATTTAAGGGGGAACACTGAGAACTCTGATGTACAGAGAGGACTCTGATGTAAGGGGGAACACTGTGGCCTCTGGTGTAAAGGGGAACTTTGATGTGAGGGGTGCTCTGAGAACCCTGATTTACCTTAGTGTACTTACTCACAGGCAGGAGAGAGAAGGGGGCAGGGGGTGACTTCAGTCACAGACAGGGATGGATGGTGAGCTCACTCACCCCTTGGCAACTCTCATCCAGATGTATCTGTGGCTGCTGGGCTTCAAATTTACCAGCCCCACTTTCCTTTTCTGAGGCACAGCGCCGGGGATTGGAGGGTTGACAGACACAGAGGGGTAGGAGCGGGTGGAAGAGGAGCAGATTAAGCCTTCTCTTCTCCCCGTCTGTGTGTGTATGTGTGTGGGGGGGATGTTAGTGCTGGCTTTGCGCGTGTCAAAGAGAGTGTAACAGACACTCTCCGCTTAGACAACTGCAGCCAGCAACCCTGCTGTGAAGCCATAGTCTGGTTTGAATAATGTGTCCGGGTCTCAGGTGGTCTGAAACCCTGACGTATGATTCCAAACCCGAACGGTCCGGATGAATCCCGGACAGGTGGCAACCCTAAGTTCAGTGCTGTTAAACGGCCATGTATAAAACATCAGTATAGCCTAGTAAGGCACACATTAACCCCTTGATTACCCTATATGTTAACCTCTTCCCAGTCAGAGTCATTAGTACAGTGACTGTGTATATTATTATGTCATCCCCCCCAGCATCAGTTAGTGTGAGATTGCCTACCTCGCTATTACAGTCCCATTGTAAGTCGCTGATCACTGCCTTATATATACCATAGTTTGTAGACACTATAACTTACACGCAAACCAATCAATATACACTTATTGGGATTTTTTTTTTATCAAAGACATGTAGCAGAATTCATTTTGGCCTAAATTTATAAAGAAATTCGATTTTTTTAGATTTTTTTTATTGGATGTGTTTTATTGTAGAAAGTAAAAATAAATGTTTTTTTTTCACAATTTTTGGTATTTTTTCGCTTATATCGCAAAAAAATTAAAAACCCAGCGGAAATCAAATGGCATCAAAGAAAGCTCTATTTTTGTGAAAAAAAATTACATAAATTTTGTTTGGGTACAGCGCTTGCAGGAGCACTCAAATGTCAGTTAAAGTAACGCAGTGTTTTACCTTAAAAAAAAAAAAAAGTAGTGCAATTAAATAGCAAAAAATGGCTGGAGGTGAAGTGGATATTAGAGGCCAAAGAAAACCCTCCTGCTCTTCAGTGTGATGCTTTAGGGTTTGTTGGCTTGTTTAAGGCTCTCGTCTTTACTGGCCTTGGTGTAGCACAAGTGTGTCTTGCTACCCACTCAGGACTATGGGTATCCTTACATGTACACTACAAAACAACAACAAAGAGAGGGCGCACCGACCTAGCACATTACCAGTACACTATTATTTTTAATCATCAAAAGTAATATACTCACAAATGCATGACATAAACTAGCATAGCATAAATTGTAAACAAGATCACCTCCAGGTCCACAGCACTCAACTGATAACATGGGAAGGCCATACAGTGTCCATGGCGGCTTACACGTTTCAAGGGATTTATATACTATACTGTGCTAACCAGTGGTGTATTTAGGTTTTGTGCTGCCCTAGGCCTGACTAAACTTGCGGACCCCCTAATTTAAATATGACCCACCCCTTCCTGTCAAGACTAGAACCCTTCCTTTTTAAGACCCACCCTGTCATCTTCATGGGAGAAGGACAGAGGGATGCCATGGGAAGAGAACAGAGGGACGCCATGGGAAGAGGACAGAGGGACGCCTTGGGGAGGGGACAGAGGGACGCCGTGGGAGAAGGACAGAGGGACGCCATGGGAAGAGAACAGAGGAACGCCTTGGGGAGGGGATAGAGGGACGCCGTAGGAAGGCGACAGAGGGACGCTGTGGGAAGGGCATAAAGGGACGCCGTGGGAAGAGGACAGAGGAATGCCGTGGGAGAAGGACAGAGGGACGCCGTGGTGAGGGGACAGAGGGACGCCTTGGGAAGGGGACAGAGAGATTCCTTGGGAAGAAGACAGAGGGACGCCGTGGAAAGGGACAGAGGGAGGCCGTGGGATGAGGACAGAGGGATGCTGTGGGGAGGGGACAGAAGGACGCCGTGGGGACAGAGGGACGCCGTGGGAAGGGGGCACCGTGGGAAGAGGACAGAGGGACGCTGCAGGGACAGAGGGACGCTGCAGGGAGGGGATGTGGCATCTTTTAGTTTGGGGGGAGAGGGGGGTAAGGGGATAAGTGCTGGGAGGGGAGAGGATATGCGCTAATGACACCCCCCCCCTCCAGGAGCACTTATCTTCTCCCCTGCCAAAGCACTCCCCAGAACATATCCCCTTACCCCCCTCTCCCCCCCTCTCCCCCCCAGCACTCCATGTGTGCACCTGTTATCTGCCCCCCTTCCTGGTTTCCGTGTCCCCCTCTGACTGTATACAGTACACAGACCTCAGACCAGCAGCGCAGCTCTCTTACTGAAGTTGTGTCCCTTCATTGGAGCCGAGGGCAAGGAGGAGCCGAGGAGTGTGTGCAGATGTCAGTGGAGAGAGAGGGACGGTTGCTCTGGAAAGCCGATCGACGCTGCGGGACCCCGGGCGGCAGATGTCCCGGGAGCCCGCACTAGCACATCCCTGTCTGACCAATTACCTGAGCTCAGAACTTGTGGCACTGGGCTCTGGGATTCAGCTGTGTGAGCCTGCGTGCGGGAGGAGTGGAAGGGATTTCGTGCAGGGGGGTGGCTTTTTTTGCCGCCCCCTGCAAAGTACCGCCCTAGGCCTGGGCCTTGTCAGCCTAGGCCAAAATACAGCACTGGTGCTAACAACCATGATGACACAATCCTCCCCCTCGATGAATGCGGGGTGGGTCCACGAGTCACCTGAGCATTCTGGTCTATAAGCAACATGGGCCACATGACTAATACAACATACAAACACCAGATCAAATGTTTACCAAAAAACACCCTCAAAAAATAGATAAAAACATGATGTGTATTGCGTTTTTTGGGGTGTTTTTTGGTAAACATTTGACCTGATGTTTTTATGTTCCATTCCCCCCACCCCATGTTTATCGAGGGGGAGGGATGTGTCATCATGGTTCTTATCACAGTAGAGTGTATCAGTGGGTGTCTGGTCATGCACACCTTTGGCTCTGAGGAAGAGGGCTTGCCCCTCGAAACACGTAAGCTGTCATGGACACTGTATGGCCTTCCCATGTCATCATTTGAGTGCTGTGGACCTGGGGCGATCTCGTTTACAACTACACTGGTTTATGTCATTTGTTTGTGAGTATATTACTTGTTTTAATTATACAACAAAATAATGTAATGGTAATGCACTAGGTTGGTGGGCCCTCTCTTTGTCATTGTTTTATTTCCAGCAATGCCCTGTGGTGCGTGTGCGAATTGGGGAAATGGCGTTCAGTTAGAAATATGCCCTGTAGTTTTCATCATGAGGCTTTTAGTGCTTTAAACTGAGTTAAGTGCTTGTTGTGACATTTCTGACCACTAGTATAAGGACACTGTCGGACCGTTCAGGTCCACCTGTCAGTTTTGACGGCGGACCTGAACGGGCCCTCCATGCTAGTCTATGGAGCGATGGATGTCAGTGGTGACATGTCCGCTGACATCCGACCCGCTCCGTTTCTCTAAAAGCAGAATGATGCCCCTACGTTCGCATCTGTCCCTATCGAATCGGGTGAGATCTGATGAAAACGGACATGCTGTGCGTTTTTGTCCGATCTCTCCATAGGAAGCAGCGGCGCTCGACAGGCCCCTCCGCACTCAGTGAGCAGAGAGGGACCTGTCATCCGCCGGCTCTGCGGAGATCAACGGAGAGATCTCCCGCTGAGCTGGCGGACAAAGGCAGACTCCGAGGCAGCGGATCCGCCTCGTGTGAAAATCACATTTGCTGCTTTTTTTTGGGTGGTTTTCCAGAAAGTACATCTTTCACCGCATGCAAGGTGCCCTTCAACAAATGGAAAGTGCAGATTGTGCCTAAGTATCTAAATTTATCTTGATAATCAGCCTTCTTTGTGTCCCAACTCAGCACTTTGGCTTTGTTGTATTGCACATTGCTGTCTGTAAACATACACTATATTTCCAAAAGTATTGGGACACCTGCCTTTGCGCGCACATGAACTTCAATGGCATCCCAGTCTTAGTCCGTAGGGTTCAATATTGAGTCCCCCCCCCCCCCTTTGCTTCTATAACAGCTTCAACTCTTCTGGGATGGCTGTTCACAAGGTTTAGGAGTGTGTCTATGGGAATGTTTGACCATTCTTCCAGAAGCGCATTTGTGAGGTCAGGCACTGATGTTAAACGAGAAGGCCTGGATTGCAGTCTCTGCTCTAATTTATCCCAAAGGTGTTCTATCAGGTTGTGGTCAGGCCAGTCAAGTTCCTCCATCCCAAACTCGCTCATCCACGTCTTAATGGACCTTGCTTTGTGCACTGGTCCAAATCATTTGGTGGAGGGGGGATTATGGTGGGGGGTTGTTTTTCAGGGGTTAGGTTTGGCCCCTTAGTTCCAGTGAAGAGAACTCTTAAGGTGTCAGCATACCAAGACATTTTGGACAATTTTGTGCTCCCAACTTTGTGGGAACAGTTTGGGGATGGCCCCTTCCTGTTCTAACATGACTGTGCACCAGTGCACAAAGCAAGTTTAGGGTGGAAGAACTTGACTGGCCTGCACAGAGTCCTAACCTCAACCCAACAGAACACCTTTCGGATGAATTAGAGCGGAGACTGCGAGCCAGGTCTTCTCATCCAACATCAGTGCCTGACATCACAAATGCGCTTCTGGAAGAATGGTCAAACATTCCCATAGACAAGTTAAATATTACTTATAAAGGGTGGAATTTGACAAAATAATAAGTGAAAGTTCATAAACAGTGTTAATACAATTAATAAAATGCACAATGAATAAATAACTCTAAAAAAGGGCATTTTATTACCACTTCAGGTGAAGCACTATTGATTTGAGATTTTGGAGCACAAAGCACTTTAGAAGCACGGTGTTGGAGCATATATAGAAGAATTGTTCACAGTGCTTTTTATGGACTTTTTAGAGTTATTTTTTCATTGTGGCCTTTATTAAAGAGGAAGTAAACCCCGGTGGGTTTTACTTCCTCTTTTGCTCCCCAAAAGGGCTGCAAATTAAAAGCATAATGGGCTAGTATGCGTCGCATTCTAGCCCATTAAATGACACATACCTGCAAACGAAGCCCGCGATGTCCCCTGTGCAGGCCGCGTATTTGCCCCTCTTTCTTCCGGGGGCCGTGGACTCCGGCCCTGTGACTGGCCTTATTCTAGGCTTACCTATAGGTAAAAGACAAACAAAAGCTTTTGCAACCACTTTAATTGTATTAACACTGTTTATGAATTTTTACTTTATTATTTTGTCAAATTGCGCCCTTTATAAGTAATATTTCATGAATTATTAGTTATCACTAATTTTAGGTGCAGCATTAGAAAATGTTGATATTTGCATTTGGCGCCGTCACTCCTAAACCTTGTGGACGCCTTCCCGGAATACTTGGACCTGGTATGGCTGAGCCAGCCTGAGCAGGATTCAGCATGAGACTGTGAAGTATAGGAGTAGCAACAACTGGTCTTTCATTTTTACTTTAAAAATACACTATATTGTCAAAAGTATTGGGACACCTGCCTTTACACGCACATGAACTTTAATGGCATCTTAGTGTAATGGAAATTTGTACGTTCTGTATATAATTGTATTGCATTTTGTATGTATTGCACACTGCCCTCACTGTGCACACAGCACTAATAATGTTTTCAGTAAATGTTTACATTCTTTCGAGTCCTGATTAGAAGTAGCCTGCCTATGTAACGCCCCTTGTTACCATAAACGTACAATTGTAATATTAATGTGATACCTAGGTAATCATGTGCATAAAAACCTTCAATTGCGTCATAATAAAGCAGAACAGTTATTTGGAAAGATGCTGAGTGTATCTTTTGTGTCTGTTCCCTACTGCAGTAGTTATTAATTTGGAACCACTAATCAATATGAGGATAGGAGTTGCCTATCATCAATTTAACCGAGTCAGCATGGCGAGCCAGCCAGGAGGGGATGCCAGGTGACCCTGAGTATCCGAAACGAGGAGCTTGAGACGATCCGGGAATTTCTGATAATCAGCCGGCTGAGGTAAGCCTTTTGCTTACATTTGAGTTATCAGACTTCCTTGATCGGTAAGGCATTTTCGGGACAAAGGGTACCTATTTTACTCCCCTAAATCGAACTGTATTGATTGGTGGTTATATGTTATGTTATCCCTATCTATTGTCCATTGGAGTGTTATAGATAAGAAAGGGAAGAATAGTGCTGTTCACAGGTATATGTAGTAAATCTGCTAGATAAAGTAGTTTAGAGGCAAGAGGGTATAGGCACACGTAGAGAAGAGAGAGAAGACTGGCCAGTCATTATGGGCATTGAATTAAGTAAGGGAATGAAGGGTAAGAGACCCTCAAAAATGCCCAGCGCAAGAGGAGCGCTATATATGAACCAAAGGTGCGGTTCCGCCTATACTGAGCCCCTAGATTAATTGTTAGAGTGGACATGGATCCACAATGGGTAACTGGGTTACCAAAGTCCACAGGGACTAAGAATCATGCAGAGTAAACAGCTGAAGAAACAGCTATCTATGTGATTAGGATGGATCAAGGGTGACATTAACACTAGACAGAAAGGGACATTTTCATGTTAAGTTGTGGGATGAATTTGGGGTCAGGCACTACAACTATTAGAGTCAGAAACAGAGAAATGAGAGTTAAAACAGAATACTTTATATGTTGTCAGAGAGGGAAGATGGAATGAGCACTCTGGCTGCCCGTCTGATCATAGAAGCTAGATATAAAAGATATCTGAACAAAATAAGGAATGCAGAATTTAGGCAGGGAAATAGTAAAGTGTTAAAAGAAAGTGAGAGAATGATATGCATGTGTTGTGTACAAATGGGAAAAATGTAAGCGATTTTAGAGAGATATTGGTGTATGTGTGTGCGAATGCTGGGACCTTTAGTTCTATTGCTTGTGTGTTTCATGTACTCAGATGTGACCCCCTCCTTTGTGCTCTCCTGAAAGAAATGTGGCTGAGATGAGAGGTCAGTGATAAGCTGGAAGGACACCATGCCAATTCCAGTTTTTTTAGACAAAACATTTATAACAAAATGTGCCGGGTTAACGAATCTAATGGTAAAAAATGTGATCACAATTATTTTGAATCTGTTTTCCAAACATGGTAAAATGAAGGTTACATTTAACCGTGTACTACACAATTTGAATATCCTTTGCTAGTGGAAACAGTGCATTTAAAAAAGGGAAATTAAGTAAAATTAAGTAATAATGAGTATTCATTTCTAATATGAGTTTAACAGTAATATAGATACATTGAAACTGGTTTAGACAACCTTTGGTTGGAAATGAAATCCAGGTTATTGAGGAAATTTGTAAAAATGGGATTAGTTTAGATTAAGATAACAATTTTTGTAATTTTACATTTATTCAATAAGCTCTTATTTAGAAAAAAAAAAGATTAAGATGAGGTTGTTATTTGGAATAAATCTGCCATAATATTTAACAAAGCCAAGATGGATGGGATACATAAGAAGTTTTTCTACAAAAATGAAATTTCAAGGTTCTTGATAATAACTTGATGTGCGGTCCATGATGTGAGAGTAATAATAAATAAAATTTAAATATAACAGACCCATCACATCAAGTCCACACACCCTGTTAGGATAGATGCCACCTGCAGCCAGTTGTTTTATAGTTTTTGATGCTTTGTGGTCCATCATACAGATTGTTGATCCTTTTGTTTTTATTTATTTTTATTTTTGAAATCCAAAGCAGAATGTGTGGATTTGTGAAATGATGTGCCCCTTTTTCTTGTAAGTACAGTGGTATAAGCAGAAGAATAGTTTGGATTTATGGGCATCTCTCCATGACCGCAGGGTATTGTTATCGTTTATTATAATATTGCCAGGAAAAAGTTGTCTTTTTAAACATGAAACTGGAGTTCTTACACAAACAGCGTGATAGAAAACAAGCCATTGTAATATATTTATGCAAGCTGGACCCAGTAATGAAGGGTTCATCCCGATATATCAGAGCTGTAGCTTTATGCAAAGGTGCTATTAGACAAAGTTAGATATTGTTTTGGTCAAACATTTAATTTTGAATGGTCCGACATTCTGTGCAGCAAATATACAGCTAACGAAATGTTTGTCTAATGAAAGGTTTAAAATATGAGTTTGTTTATGTACAAATCTAACAATGAAAAATGCGTACATTTGAATCCAGCCACCTTATTGCCTCTATTGGAGGAGGCTGGAGACAAAGGAAACCACATGTGTTAAATTGATGACGTAGGAATCGGCTGCTGTGAGCCCAGTGCAGGACACACTCCCTGAAGACCCAGATATTTAATTTTTTGTAGATTTGAGTATGCAGTTTATCACCCAGAAGGATACTCTGTATTCAAAGCCATTGGATCTTTTTTCCCCAGCTCAAGAAGCAGAGCTCCATGTTTTAGCAAAGCCTGTGAGCTATAAAAAGAATGTATATTTATATAGATAGTCAAGATATCGAGAGCTTTTGGTTCCATTTGAAGGGCCAGAAGTTTGTTTTTACTTCGGCAGGTAGACCAATCAAGCATGCCAAGTTAATTTGATTGGCTGTTTTCAGCCTTCCAGGTTCTTGCTGAGGTAGCCATATTAACTTTCACACATGGAAGCAGACCAGGTGACTAAGGATGCTGCATTACAGCCCGGACACTTGATGGGTCTGTGCAACTCACAGATTCACCCTAGTTCTGGCCCCGTATAGCTGGGATTAATAATTCAACTTTAAGGACCCCAGAACGAGAAGAACAAGTGGTCCACAGGGGGGCAACTTCTTATGAAACAGGACTTTGGAAAAGGTGATCATTTATGTCTGCCAGCCACTCTTTTCCCTCCAGCTTTTGACACATGGACTGTGTCATCAGTCACAAGCAGTTATGGCTGCCTTAGTAAATGAGCATGGGATAGAGCCAGGGCTTCTCCACAGTTGTTTTTATAACATACCACTTCTTGTTTTACCTGTTACCAAAGGTGTTACCAAAAGCTGAACATCCCTTCCAGAGATTACAAAAAGATATATCCAGATGCCCAAGTCAGGATCTTACAAGTATGCATTTTGTCTGTATGGACATGTTTTTTGGATGTCCAGTGGCAAATGCTACTGCAAAGGCCACAGTAAAAAGTGTTATCAGAAGTAGTTTGTAAGTACAGAGTGCAGAAAGTACAGAGAGTAACAGAGGAAATCATTTTTTATAGGAGTCCTTACTAGAAGTTTTGAGGTTTTATTTTTACACCCCCTACTGTCTACAATGTAGCGGAAAAAGTAGAGTAAGAAACTAGAAAACTTTTGCCTGAACGTTTTCTTATATTTGATGAAGCCCCTAAGGGAATATTGGACTCTCTCCCTATGGGATTTGGTTTGGGAGTGTGTTACTTGCTTGCTTATATTTTGTCTCAGCAGCTGAAGGCCTCCTTTCGGGATCTCACAGAGAATGTTGCTGATCTTTTAAGGTTTTTGACAAACTAATTTATGTGTTTTCTCCCCAATTCCAGATCCTAAAAGTTTGGAAGGATCTAAAACTAAAGCCAGGTGACTTTTGGATTGTTAAGAGACATTTATATATAAGGAAATGTTTGGAGACTCAATACAGCATCTATTTCATGTACAGTTTTTGCAAAACTTGAAGGAAAAGTCACCTGGATCCACACCAGACACTGCAAAAATTACTAAATTAAAGAAATCTCTGTGTTTGATTTGTTTCCCTCTTGTGATCACAGTCTAGGGTACTTTTTGATTCAATTACTTTAATTGTAAGGGATATATATATATGAAAAGTAGTTCAGCCATGTTGAAGTCATATTTGTCTTTTGTATGTCTTCCATTTTATGTAGAATTGTCTGTGTTTACATATGCTGCTAAGTCAGCATGCTCACAATTAAGCTAGAAGGCCATTCTGGCCACAGGAGTGTACAGCCAGTACTCTGTAAATATGTCTTATCAATCATTTGTTTTTCACAATGAAAAGTCATTTGGTAATGAAAAAGTTGCTCAGCTATTATTTTCTCCACAATGGAGTTTTTTGCCTCTTTGGCCAGGACTACCTCCACCTAAGCGTGTGAAGGTTCCAGTTTAAAGGTGATAGCAGGTGTAGTTAGTGATCAAAATATTGATCAAAAGAGGGGAGACTGTAATGGAAATTTGTACGTTCTGTATATAATTGTATTGCATTTTGTATGTATTGCACACTGCCCTCACTGTGCACACAGCACTAATAATGTTTTCAGTAAATGTTTACATTCTTTCGAGTCCTGATTAGAAGTAGCCTGCCTATGTAACGCCCCTTGTTACCATAAACGTACAATTGTAATATTAATGTGATACCTAGGTAATCATGTGCATAAAAACCTTCAATTGCGTCATAATAAAGCAGAACAGTTATTTGGAAAGATGCTGAGTGTATCTTTTGTGTCTGTTCCCTACTGCAGTAGTTATTAATTTGGAACCACTAATCAATATGAGGATAGGAGTTGCCTATCATCAATTTAACCGAGTCATTAGTCTGTAGGGTTCAATATTGAGTTGGCCCACCCTTTGCAGCTATAACCGGGAAGGCGTCCACAAGGTTTAGGAGTGACGGCACCAAATGCAAATATCAAAATTTTCTAATGCTGCACCTAAAATTAGTGATAACTAATAATTCATGAAATATTACTTATAAAGGGCGCAATTTGACAAAATAATACGTGAAAATTCATAAACAGTGTTAATACAATTAAAGTGGTTGTAAACCCTTTTGTTTGTCTTTTACCTATAGGTAAGCCTAGAATAAGGCCAGTCACAGAGCCGGAGTCCGTGGCCCCTCGGAAGGAAGAGGGGCAAAGATAAACGCGGCCTGCACAGGGGACATCGCGGGCTTCGTTTGCAGGTATGTGTCATTTAATGGGCTAGAATGCGATGCATACTAGCCCATTATGCTTTTAATTTGCAGGCCTTTTGGGGAGCAAAAGAGGAAGTAAAACCCATCTGGTTTACTTCCTCTTTAATAAAGTGCACAATGAATAAATAACTCAAAGTCCATAAAAAGCACTGTGAACAATTCTTCTATATATGCTCCAACACCGTGCTTCTAAAGTGCTTTGTGCTCCAAAATCTCAAATCAATAGTGCTTCACCTGAAGTGGTAATAAAATGCCCTTTTTTAGAGTTATTTATTCATTGTGCATTTTATTAATTGTATTAACACTGTTTATGAATTTTCCACTTATTATTTTGATCAATTTGCGCCCTTTATAAGTAATATTTCACATGTCTGAGGGAATGTTTAACCATTCTTCCAGAAGCACATTTGTGAGGTCAGGCACTGATGTTGGATGAGAAGGCCTGGCTCGCAATCTCCGCTCAAATTCATCCCAAAGATGTGCTATCGGGTTGAGGTCAGGACTCTGTGCAGGCCAGTCAAGTTCCTCCACCCCAAACTTGCTCATCCATGTCTTTATGGACCTTGCTTTGTGCACTGGTGCGCAGTCATGTTGGAACAGGAAGGGGTGATCCCGCAAAGTTGGGAGCACAAAATTGTCCATAATTTCTTGGTATGCTGACGCCTTAAGAGTTCCCTTCACTGGAGCTAAGGGGCCAAACCCAACCCCTGAAAAACAAACCCATGCCATAATCCCCCCTCCACCAAATGATTTGGACCAGTGCACAAAGCAAGGTCCATAAAGACGTTGATGAGCAAGTTTGGGGTGGAGGAATTTAACTGGCCTGCACAGAGTCCTGACCTCCACCTGATAGAACACCTTTGGGATAAATTAGAGCGGAGACTGCAATCCAGGCCTTCTCGTCCAACATCAGTGCCTGACCTCACAAATGCACTTCTGGAAGAATGGTCAAACATTCCCATAGACACACTTCTAAACCTTGTGGACATAAAGACAGAAATTTGATCCACCATGAACTGACAACCCCCAAAATGGTGAAGCAAATAGCGGCGCTAAAATACAAGTGCATCAACTAAATGATTACAATCTAGTCAACATAAGAAATGTGAGACTAGTGAAAAATAGGTGATATATAACCTAAAACACAGTGCATAAAAATGAATGTCCTGATAATTGAAAATGGAGTGAAAAACTGATCAAATATGTGAATACGTGATCCAAACAAAAAAAAAAAAAAAAAAATTAATAGAGTCCTTTAGAGTGAACAACCAAAAAGTATAAATATATGGACCAAGTCCATCAAAAGATCCAAAGATGGTTAAAGAAAATGTTGCTGTGTAAAATCCGTGACGTGATATAGTGAAGACCTTCGACTAAATAAATCTTCCACCACATCTCTGTGTCCGTGATTTCACTCCCCTTTAGAGGACAAACTCACCAGCTGTCTTTGCCTTACACTCTCGTGTTTGGCTAGATCGCTTTAACCCACACAGAAGGGGTAAATAATGACCTCCGATATTCCAGCACTAGTATTAACCAATAATACTCTCTCCACATGTAAAAAAGAAGTGCTCCAAATAGTGTGATACCGTAATAGGTTTATTATAAAATCATATAAAACTCTTCCACCATTAAACTCACATCTTAAAAGATCACATCAGGCAGAGAAAATTATCACAGCAAAATACCACATTGTAGAAACTTCAAACGGAAAAAACAGTGTGTTGCGGTCATGGCGGACCCAAGGAGTGCAATAGTCTGTGACAACCTCACCTGTTCCTTTGGAGCCGACCCCCAACTTCCTAGTGCGGCGTACCACGTCACAGCGTATTGCGTCACACGTAATCGATTGCCGTACAGCCACGCCCCGACATGTTTCGTCACAAGGACTTAATCATGGGATTGGCTGTACGGCTAGGCAATCACCCCCTTCATACGATCCGCTCTCATTGCGGGCGGACGCAGCTCCATTGCGCTTGCGCCCTCATCGTGTCCTCGCTTGCGCAACACACGGACATTACATTGCAGCTAGCATTAGACACAAGCATGGAAAGCTATCTAAATAAAAAATGACCATTTGTGTGAACTGATTATTTATCATATACTGTGAATGTATTAATTTGTCATATCATCAAAGGTAAGGCGGATAATAAAATTATCCGTTCGATAAAATCAAATCATTTAAAACAATTAAAAACTGAGCATTACCTCACTCTTTAGATAAATGGTTGGAAGTACAAGTAAAACTGAAAATATGGCAAACACCACACAGAGTCTGCCTAAACACCCAAAAACTCAAAGTATATTTACCCTGAGCTGAGTGTCCCATACATAGCCTGAAAGGAAAAAGGGGAAGGGGCGTAAGCAATGGGAATCCAATAGGTATCCCAGGGTTGACGGTCCCACTATAGCATCCTCCCCCCTCCTTTTCCTTATTGTGAGATGCCACACTTCATATAGGAGAAAGGGTAGGCTCTAGCTACAGACCAAAGTGTACATAAGTCCAATATCCTGGCTGTGTCAGTCTCTTGGCTCCCCACTCATATATACTATAGAGAGAAAATCATAAAGGGGATCTCTAACTTCTAGAAGGGAAAAAGGTCAATAGTTATTGATAAAGCAGTTTATGTCTAGTTCTATATTTAGGCCTCTAGGAAAAAGGCATTTCAAAAGGAAAATCCACTGAGTTTCTCATTGGGATAGGTCCCTCACCCGGTTTGTTCCCCTCCAAGCCGGGTAAACAGCATCAATCCCACAAAACTGTAGCAGACTGGGGTCCTGGTTATGTTTTTCTTTGAAGTGAAGGGACACGATGTGATATTTATATCCATTTTTTATATTGGTTAAATGTTCAGAAATGCGTACTTTTAAAAGTCTCTTAGTACGTCCCACGTAAAATAATCCGCAGGGACACCACATAAGATACACCACATACGATGAGTTGCAAGTAATGAATTCCCTTATTTCAAAGGTTTCATTTTCATGAGTAGTGATCTTCTTCATGCCCCTATTATTGTCCTCACCGTTCTGCAGCAAATACACTTCCTGCACGGAAAAAATCCCTTTAAATCTATTTTTATTAAGGGGTTGGCTAGGTGGATCCAGAATCTTTTTCACTACCCTGTCTCCAAAACTGGGGGCACGTCTATAAATGAATTTGGTTTGTTCTGGTAAGACCTCACCCAGATGTCGATCTCTACATAGAATGTACCAATATCTCTTAAAGATCATCTCAATTTCTTTTTATTGACAATGGAAACTCGATATAACCCCCCACTCGTGTTGCTCATTAGATGTGACGCACTATTCTTCAAGCATTGTTCCCTTGGGATATTGGCAACTTGTTCTATAACCTCATTTAAGGTGTTTTCCTGGTACCCCTTTTGTAGGAACCTTTCCTTCAATATATTTGCCTGAGAGAAATAATCCTCCTGTTCAGTGCAATTTCGACAGACTCTTAGCATCTGTCCCTTAGGGATGTTCTTAATCCAAGCAGGGTGGTGACCACTCCTGATGGATAAGAAGCTATTTCGATCCGTCGGTTTTAAGTACACACACGTGCCACTTCTTTTTTACATGTGGAGAGAGTATTATTGGTGAATACCCTGGATGCTAGTGCTGGAATATCGGAGGTCATTATTTACCCCTTCTGTGTGGGTTAAAGCGATCTAGCCGAACACGAGAGTGTAAGGCAAAGACAGCTGGTGAGTTTGTCCTCTAAAGGGGAGTGAAATCACGGACACAGAGGTGTGGTGGAAGATTTATTTAGCCGAAGGTCTTCACTATATCACGTCACGGATTTTACACAGCAACATTTTCTTTAACCATCTTTGGATCTTTTGATGGACTTGGTCCATATAGTTATACTTTTTGATTGTTCACTCTAAAGGACTCTATTCATTTTTCTTTTTCTTTTTTGGATCACATATTCACATATTTGATCAGTTTTTCACTTCATTTTCAATTATCAGGACATTCATTTTTATGCACTGTGTTTTAGGTTATATATCACCTATTTTTCACTAGTCTCACATTTCTTATGTTGACTAGATTGTAATCATTTAGTTGATGCACTTAGTTCATGTATTTTAGCGCTGCTATTTGCTTCACCATTTTGGGGGTTGTCAGTTCATGGGGGATCAATTCTCTGTCTTCATACTCACTCACACCAAGTGGCTGCTTTATTTATGCAGGTTTGATAGTTCCATGAGCGCAGTGTTGGGGATATAGGAGTGGCCAATTTTGGATTTTTAAACCTTGTGGACAGCCTGCTGAGTAGAGGTGAAGCTGTTATAGCTGCAAAGGGTGGGCCAACTCAATATTGAACCCTACGGACTAAGACTAGGATGCCATTATAGTTCATGTGCGTGGAAAGGCAGGCATCAAAATACTTTTTTGACAATATAGTGTATTTTTAAAGTAAAAATGAAAGACCAGTTGTTGCTACTCCTATACTTCACAGTCTCAAGCTGAATCCTGCTCAGGCTGGATTGTTTTACTGTCATTGATGTAGCTTTTATAGATGTCCAGAACCAGGCTGTGCTCCCTGTTGGGTAGTGCTTCTATCATAAAAGTGGATTTTCATCCCCTAGTATGGTTGCCACATGTTGTTTTAGAAATGTTATTTATTTTTTAGGTTTCTTATCTTTTAAGAAGATTGGCATCAAGACTTTGTGCCAGGTGGTGGTACTAATATCCACTGTCTCAGAAGTCATTCAGGCCACACGGATGGTTCATTTTATCACCCTTCCTGAATGGGTTTGTATACACAGCTGGTTAGCGGAGTGTTTGCTCTGCTGTTCTGATGCCAGAAACATTGGACAGTCATTGACAGTCATTGACATTGCAGCACCTGTTGCTTTCAATATCCCACTCTTTCCTTAGTGATATGTTACACACTGGGTGACGGTGTATGAAGTTAGGCAGTGGACAAATAAACAAACACAAAGTGCAGAGTGCAAAATTATGTCCGCAACAGGTACACTTTATCCATCATAAAATAAGCAGCTACTTACATCATAGATCAGGGTTATCAGCACCGATGGAGTGGAGTCAACAACTCTCAGGATGCCACATCATGACAGATGACAAGGGAAACACCTGGGATTCGTCAGCAGCTCACCAGCCTAGCCTCAGCCTGAAGCCGGTGTTTGCATACAGCTGGTGAATACAGGCAACGTGTTTCCGGGCATCCAGCCCCTTTCTCAAGCCTAAGGAAAAATGACAAAAAAATTAGCTCCACTTGCGTTGTTCTTTGAACACTGTAACAATATTGTGAACAGGCAGATACAGTAAGCTTCCTTTACCACAGAAGAGAATTGTATGACTCTTCTGCAATAAAAAGCCTGCCTGTTCACATGTTTTGAATTTTTATGTTTTATTTTAAAAGAGAAGTATGGATGAAGCTCTTTTGGCCACACTGCTTTGATGGGGCACAGGAGTGCACTTATGCCGTGTACACACGGGCGGACTTTTCGGCATAAAAAGGTCCGACGGACATTCAACGGACTTTTGTTGGACTTCCGACGGACTTTCGAACGAACGGACTTGCCTACACACGATCACACCAAAGTCTGACGGATTCATACGTGATGACGTACGACTGGACTAAAATAAGGAAGTTAATAGCCAGTAGCCAATAGCTGCCCTAGCGTCGGTTTTTGTTCGTCATGATAGCATACAGACGAGCGGATTTTTCGACCGGACTCGAGTCTGTCAGAAAGATTTGAAACATATTCCAAATCTAAAGTCCGTCTGATTTTCGACCGAAAAAGTCTGCTGCAGATCCGATGAAGCCCACACACGGTCGGATTGTCCGACGGATTCGTCCCGTCGGACCAGTCCTGTCGAAAAGTCCGCTCGTGGGTACACGGCATTAGTTTTGCCCTTCTGTAACCTAGAATCAGGCTTTAGCCTGCTGTCGGCTGACGTCACAGTTCCACTTCATTCTCTGAGAGGATCCTGACAATAATGTTAGGATCCACCCAGATGCCTGACCGGCAGCTGGCTCAGCCTCTCAGTGCACCACTTAGAGCCAGCTGATTCCCACCACCTCTCCTGCCTAGTGCTCCAGTGAGTGCTGTAGGGGCAGAGCACAGAGTGGACCCTATAATTGAGTGACCAACTTAGGCTTAGAGCCAGTGGGGACAGCTCCAGCATCGGACCCATGCTGCAGTAGGTAGTGGAGTATGTCATTTTTTTTATTTTATGATTCCTGCACTTGTCTTTTAACCCCCTTCTGCCTAGGCCAATTCCGACATTTCTCACATACATGTAAGAATCAGATTTGTTTTTTGCTAGAAAATTACATAAAACCCCCCAAACATGTTTTAATTTTTAATCAGAGGACCTGTAGAATAAAATAATAGTTTTTGCAATTTTTTACATCAGACAATATTTGCGCAGCCATTTTTAAAATTTAAATTTTTAAGAAAAATACTTTTTAACGAATTTTAGTGCACGCAAACATAATATAATACCCATTTTTTTGTAAATTATAAAAGATGAAGTTGCAGCAAGTAAATAGCCACCTAATATGTCATCCGTTAAAATTGCGTTTGCCCTTGGAATAGCGACAAACTAAAGTACATTAAATTACCCATTATCCTTTAAAAGTCTTTATAGGATACCAGTTTAGAGTTGCACAGGAGGTCTGGCACTTGAATTATTGCTATCACTCTGCCGTTCGCAGGGATACCTCACATGTTTGGACCTACATATGTATGTATGTGCAACATGTGTGTTATTTTAAAAAAAAAGTAAACTTTACATTCACTTTAAGTAGTGGAGCAGAGTTTATGGATTATTTTTGTAGAATAAAAATATCGCTTAGGGTTCTACTTATAAAACATTTGTTGCACGAATGTCAGAAACATTCGTGCAACCTGAATGACATTTCACCTTATGCTTTCGAATAGAATATCATCATCGGCTTCATCTAGTGGCCAAAATGCGATATACTTTCTCATTGAGGTGTTTCAGAAAACGATATTGCATTTTGGCCACTAGATGGCGATAATGATACAGGAGTCAATCTGTCCCAAAACATACAGTGAAATTTAGTTCAGCTTACAGGAATGTTTTGTAAATAAGCCCCTTAGTGTCACTTTAAGGGGCCAGAGGGTGGATCCACAGCTGGCTACAGGGGATGCAAGCTACCAATCCACCCAAAAGTGTGTTGGATGTAAAAAGTTTGCTGACAGCTTTTCTCTACAAGACAAGAGATGAATTAAGGCAGAATTGGACCCTAGAGACAATACCAGCTTTTGACCTCCTCCTTTCATTTGACAGTGATTAAGGTTACAATAGGCATGGAAAATCCACCCCACAACCATCCACCCTTATGAAGTGACAGGCAGGTATGCAGCTTTGAACAATTGCATTAACCCTCTGTTTTCTGCAGGAGCACAAAGGTTGTAGCTGAGCCCTAGGATCCTGCCTAGGTTGTCTTGTGAGTTATCCACCTCTGCTGCAAGATAGCAAAGATTCCAAGAACGGGCGCTGGGACAGTAATCTTCATTGCATGCTAGCAATAAACAACAGCGGAACAATTGCATAGCTCCAAACTGTCCCTGATTTCAAGGGACTGTCCCTTATTCAGAGAAAAGTCCCTTTGTCCCGCTTTGCTCCTTATGTGTCCCTAATTTTGGTCTGATCTATATAGTTGTATATAAAATGCACTTTTTTATCTTTCAAAAAGTGTTTCCCAGCGCTATACCTTTCATTCAATTTCTAAATTGCTGCATTTTTACATTTCAAAAGCCAATATAAAGCAATAGTATAAAAAATAATTTAAAAAAAAGCACTTGTGGGTTTAACTAATCCTTTTTTTGTATAATTTTCCTTTAACCACTTGCCGACCGGCTCACGCCGATATACGTCGGCAGAATGGCACGTACAGGCAGATTAACATACCTGTACGTTGCCCTTTAAGAAGCGGTTTGCGGGCGGCGCACGTGCGTGCCCGGTGCGATCTCCGTGAGTGTGATCGCGGGTCCCGCGGACCCGATGTCCGCGGGGATACCCGCGATCGTCCGCGGAGAGGAAGAATGGGAAAATGCTGATGTAAACAAGCATTTCCCCTTTCTGCCTAGTGACAGGACACTGATCACAGCTCCCTGTAATCAGGAGCGATGATCAGTGTCATGTCACACATAGCCATGCCCCCCCCACAGTTAGAATCACTCCCTAGGACACACTTAACCTCCTCACTGCCAGTCACATTTACACAGTAATCAATGCATTTTTAATTGCACTGATCGCTGTATAAATGCGAATGGTCCCAAAATCATGCCAAAAGTGTCCAATGTGTCAGCCATAATATCACAGTCACGATAAAAATCGCTAATCGCCGCCATTACTAGTAAAAAAAAACTAATAATAAAAATGCCATAAAACTATCCCCTGTTTTGTAGACGCTATAACTTTTGCTCAAACCAATCAATAAACGCTTATTGCGATTTTTTTTTTTTTTTTACCAAAAATATGTAGAAGAATACGCATCAGCCTAAACTGAGGAAAAAAATGTTTTTTTTAATATATTTTTTGGAGATATTTATTAAATAGCAAAAAGTAAAAAATAATGCGTTTTTTTCAAAATTGTCGCTATTTTTTTGTTTATAGCACAAAAAATAAAAGCCGCAGAGGTGATCAAATATCACCAAAAGAAAGCTCTATTTGTGGGGAAAAAAGGACGTCAGTTTTGTTTGGGAGCCACGTTGCACGACCGCGCAATTGTCAGTTAAAGCGACGCAGTGCTGAATCACAAAAAGTGCTCTGGTTTTTGGGCAGCCAAATGGTCCGGGGCTTAAGTGGTTAAGGGGAGTGACAGGGGGTGTGTCCTATGCCTACATACTTTTGCTAATAGTTGTCTCTTTTTCCATCTCAAAAATATGGGAGGTATGCTATAGCTCTACTTTAGACCCCTTTCACACTGGGGCTGCCTGTGCTTTACCGCTGTTTAAGCGGCGCTTTTCAGCCGCTAGCAGGGGGCTTTTAACCGCAAAAAAGGGGTTAAAAACTCCCATGTTGCGGCGCCTTTTCAGGCACTTTGGAAGCGCTGCCCATTCATTAAAATGGGCAAGGGCATTTTCCCAAACCGCCCCAAAGATGCTGCTTGCAAGACTTATTCTAACGTCCTGCAAGCGCACAGCCCCAGTGTGAAAGCACCCATTGCAATGCATGGGAGGCAGATTTCAGGCGCTTTACAGGCACTATTTCTAGCGCTAGAACGTCTGAAAACTGCCTCAGTGTGAAAGGGGTCTCAAGGTAAAAAAAAAAAAACAACCTTATTACTTGTTCTACCATAGGCTCCAGCAGCTGCCAATAAAGCTCCTGTGAGTAGGGAGCAGGGGCGTGGCTTGCCGGCGCTGTGTGTGTCTAGGGATGCACACAGCCTTGTTCGGGAGCACGCGTGTAGGGGTGCCTTCTTAGCTCCCAGTTTGGTAAGGAGGCACCGGAGGGAGGGAGAAGAGAGGAGCAGACAGCGCTTCAGGGAGACTGCTAGAACAGGAGATAAGGGACTTTTCTGTGCCATACAGTTGCACAGAGTAGGTAGTAAAAAGAAAAACAACTTTAGTATTATTTTAATTTAGTGAGAGCACCACACAATTTTTATAAATAATAAAAAAATTTTTAAAATAAATAATACAATGTTTTATACATTTTCTTAGAAAAAATAGCAGAAATAGATGCATGGTAAAAAAAAAACAAAAAAAAACCATTTGATTTGATTCACGTAGGGCTGAAACAAAATGATAAAGAATCAATGTGCATGCATCTAGCATTTAAGAAAACACTCATGGCGCGAGGCAGCCACTACCTGTTTAGGTATAAAAGAAGCCCGATGCTTGGATTCCAGATCAATAGCATTTAAAAGGCACTTAAGGTCGCTTAGAGAGGATGCAAACACATTCACAAAATCTCCAGCAGTAGAGGAGCTGGGGCTGTTTTTTTTTTTTTTCCTTTCTTTTTTTTTATTTTTTTATTGAAAGTATTTTAAAAGCTAAATTGCTTCTATATTAAGTAACCATTTTAGTGTTCCAATCTCAGGTTGCCATGGTTACAGGCGTATTTGTACATCTAAAGCTCTATTCACAGGTTCAGCCCTAAGATTCAATGACAAAGCTCTCTGAAATCTCTTTTATAACACCATAGTCTCAGCCATCGATAGAAATATAATTTCACTAAAAGTACAGCCGGTTTAGAAGGAGAGGGATAAGGTTATGAGATATAATAGAAAAAAAAAAGAAAAGCCTTGCTATTACCTGTTTGATAATACATTATTACATGGTATCTGCACCGTATACATGATATAAATAACTTAAGTGGGTGGGAGAAAGAGCTTACCCCCCCTCCCCCCCCCCCCCCCCTTACCTCCTACACATTTTTCCTTTTCTAGATCTGGATGCCTTCTTTTTGCATTCAGATTAGGCAATAGAACGGCTTATTTAAGAGGACCTGTCACTCAGAAGATGCTTGTAGATTAGCACATATTTTATCTTGAACAATAAATAGGCTGCTTATGCTTGTCCATGTTATGGACCTATTAGAACTTCAAAAAAACGACCTTCTGATTTTGAGCGTGGTGATTTAGGGTACGAGCCCCCATTCCCATTGGAGCGACAAGTCGCATCCTATTGCCGGCCATTGCACTGTTCAAATTTATGCGACGCTGACTTTGCGGTGCCGCATCGATTAGAAAAAGTAGTCCATGCACTACTTTTGCCGATTTCGGGTGCAACTTGAATAGACATCTGTTCATGAAGCCGCACAGATGTTTTCAAAGTCACATCCGAAGTCGCACTGACATGCGGCTTTGAAATTGTGCGATTTCAAAGCCACAGTCAATGTGAACGAGGGGCTGATGGACTCTCCGCTTATCCAGCTTCCAGGTGTAGCACAAATGTGTCTCGCTGCCCCCCTCAGGACTGTGGGTATCCCTTCATACACTATATTACCAAAAGTATTGGGACGCCCGCCTTTACATGCACATGAACTTTAAAGTGGTTGTAAACCCTTACAATACACTTTTACCTACAGGTAAGCCTAAATTAAGGCTTACCTGTAGGTGCTGTAAATATCTCCTAAACCTACATGGTTTAGGAGATATTGACAAGTTCCCGTACAAGGATTTCTTCTGCGCATGCGCCGACCTATTCGGCGCATGCGCACTTTAGAAATCTCATGCTGTGCATTCCAATGGAAGGTCATGCTGTGACTGGCGGCTCCCGCACGCACGCGCGGGAGTGACGTCATGCGACTCCGGCCAGTCACAGAGCCGAAGTCCGCAACCCTGGAAGGAAGATGGACGCTTCCAGCCGGCGAGGAAATCGGGGACATCGCAGGCTCCTGTGTCAGGTAAGTGACACATAATGGGCTACTATGCATTGCATAGTAGCTCATTATGCTTTACCTTTGCAGGGAAACAAACCCCATCAGGGTTTACTTCCTCTTTAAGGCCTGGTTCACACCTATGCAGGTTGCAGTTTGCATATTCTGGGTGCATTTTGTGTTTTTCAATACACACTTTTGATCCATTGAAGTCTATGGAACCAAAAACCTGAAAAAAAGGTCCCTGGCCCTTTCCATAAAATGCACAGATGTGAACATGACCCATAGCAAACCATGTTAAATGGACTGTAGTGTGTTTCTGCAAAACTGAAAACGCGCTAAAAAATGCATTTTATGCATTTTTATGCTTTAATAAAGAGATATGTTTTATGGAAAGCACAGTGATGATTTTAGGTTTGCTTTGAGCTACTAACTGGGAGTGAAGTGGAGGCAGGTGGAGACAGCAGCTATTATACCGCGTGCACACGATCGTAAATACCGCCAACAAAAGACCGATGTGAGCTTTTGGTCGGAAAATGACCGTGGGCATGCTCCGTCAGACTTTTGCTGGTGGCATTTCCGCCAGCAAAAGATTGAGAGCAGGTTCCCAATTTTTTGGTCGGAAAAAGTTCAGATCGGAAATTCCAATCGTCTGTACCAATTCCGACGCGCAAAATTCCTACACATGCTTGGAAACAATTCGACGCATGCTCGGAAGCACTGAACTTCATTTTCTTGGCTCGTCGTAGTGATGTACGTCACCACGTTCTTGACGGTCGAAAGTTCAGAGAACTTTTGTGTGACCGTGTCTTGAGCGGAATTCAAACCATCCAAGATTTTTCTGACGGAAATTCCGCTTGTGTGTACGCGGCATTACTCCTGAAGGGGATATAAGCTGCAAGTCGATCCTAAGAGGTCCACACAGTCCTGAGCTGATTCGAGCCTATTGTCCTATTTGGAAGGATCCCATGGTATAGCATCCCTTAAATGGGAAGGCAGATATTGACCTATTTTACACTATATTACCAAAAATATTGGGACACCTGCCTTTACATGAACTTGGCATCCCAGTCTTAGTCTGTAGGGTTCAATATTAAGTTGGCCCACCCTTTGCAGCTATAACAGCTTCATCTCTTCTGGGAAGACTGTCCACAAGGTTTAGGAGTGTGTCTATGGGAATGTTTGACCATTCTTCCAAAAGCGCATTTGTGAGGTCAGGCAACTGATGTTGGAGAGAAGGCCTGGCTCGCAGTCTCCGCTCTAATTCATCCCAAAGGTGTTCTATTGGGTTGAGGTCAGGACATATTTTTTACAAATAAATATGGGAAAGTATGGCGTGCATTTGTATTCCCTTTACTCTGATACCCCTAACTAAAATCTAGTGGAACCAATTGCCTTCAGAAGTCACCTAATTAGTAAACAGAGTCCACCTGTGTGTAATTTAATCTCAGTATAAATACCCCTGTTCTGTGAAGACCTCAGAGGTTTGTTAGAGGACCTTAGTGAACAAACAGCATCATGAAGGCCAAGGAACACACCAGACAGATCAGGGATAAAGTTGTGGAGAAGTTTAAAGAAGGGTTAGGTTATAAAAAAATATCCCAAGCTTTGAACATCTCATGGAGCACTGTTTAATTGATCATTGGAAAATTGAAAGAGTATGGCACAACTGCAAACCTATAAAGACATGGCCGTCCACCTAAACTGACAGGCCGGGCAAGGAGAGCATTAATCAGTAGCAGCCAAGAATCCCATGGTAACTCTGGAGGAGCTGCAGAGATCCACAGCTCAGGTGGGAGAATCTGTCCACAGGACAACTATTAGTCGTGCTCTCCACAAATCTGGCCTTTATGGAAGAGTGGCAAGAAGAAAGCCATTGTTGAAAGAAAGCCATAGGAAGTCCCATTTGCAGTTTGCGAGAAGCCATGTGGGGGACAGAAGCAAACATGTGGAAGAAGGTGATCTGCTCAGATGAGACCAAAATTGAACTTTTTGGCCTAAAAGCAAAACGCTGCACATCACCCTGAACACTCCAACCCCACCGTGAAACATGGTGGTGGCAGCATCATGTTGGGGGGATGCTTTTCTTCAGCAGAGACTGGGAAGCTGGTCAGAGTTGATGGAAAGATGGATGGAGCCAAATACAGGCCAATCATATAAGAAAACCTGCAAAAGACTTGAGGCTGGGGCAGAGGTTCACCTTCCAGCAGAACGGCCCTAAACATACAGCCAGAGCTACAATGGAATGGTTTAGATCAAAGCATATTCATGTGTTAGAATGGCCCAATCAAAGACCTAAATCCAATTGAGAATCTGTGGCAAGACTTGAAAATTGCTGTTCACAGACGCTCTCCATCCAATCTGACAGAGCTTGAGCTATTTTGCAAAGAAGAATGGGCAAAAATGTCACTCTCTAGATGTGCAAAGCTGGTAGAGACATCCCCAAAAAGACTTGCAGCTGTAATTGCAGTGAAAGGGGTTCTACAAAGCATTGACTCAGGGGGGCTGAATACAAATTCACGCCACACTTTTCACATATTTATTTGTAAAACATTTTGAAAACCATTTATCATTTTCCCTCCACTTCACAATTATGTGCCACTTTGTGTTGGTCTATCACATAATAAAATACATTTTACGTTTTTGGTTGTAACATGACAAGATGTGGAAAATTTCAAGGGGTGTGAATACTTTTTTAAGGCACTGTATATAATTTATTGAATAAATGGAGCAAGTGGTATACTCACAAACGTATAACAACGAGAAGCATATCATAGAATGCAAACGTAGCACCCCATACAGCTTACATGTTTCGAGGGACGAGCCCTTTTCTTCAGAGCCAAAAAGATGTTTTCTTCTTTGGCTCTGAAGAAGAGGGCTTGTCCCTCGAAACACATAAGATCATGCTATCAGCTGAGTGATGTTGATCTGGAGGCAGTCTCATTTGCATTCTATGATATGCTTGTTGCTGTCATGCATTTGTGAGTATATCACTTGTTCTATTTATTCCAGTGGTGTATTTAGGTTTTGTGCTGCCCTAGGCCTGACTAAA
Organism: Lithobates septentrionalis; assembly: GCA_037952835.1. Taxonomy (NCBI): domain Eukaryota; kingdom Metazoa; phylum Chordata; class Amphibia; order Anura; family Ranidae; genus Lithobates; species Lithobates septentrionalis. The sequence continues at coordinate 65,578 of JBBDGP010000808.1, forward strand.
CTTGCGCACCGCCTAATTTAAATATGACCCGCCCATTCCGGTCAAGACTACACCCCTTCCTTTTTAAGACCCGCCCTGTCATCTTTATGGAAGGAGGACAGAGGGACACCGTGGCAAGAGGACAGAGGGACGCCGTGGGAAGAGGACAGAGGGACGCCGTGGGAAGAGGACAGAGTGACGCCGTGGGATGAGGACAAAGGGACACCGTGGGATGAGGACAGAGGGACACCGTGGGATGGTGACAGAGGGACACCGTGGGGTGGGGACAGAGGGACACCGTGGGTGAAGGTCAGAGGGACACCGTGGGTGAAGGACAGGGGGATGCCGTGGGTAGAGGACAGAGGGATGCCATGGGATGAGGACAGAGGGATGCCGTGGGATGAGGACAGAGGGATGCCGTGGGATGAGGACAGAGGGACGCCGTGGGGTGGGGACAGAGGGACGTCATGGGATGGGGACAGAGGGATGCCGTGGGGACAAAGGGACGCCTTGGGGAGGGGACAGAGGGACGCCGTGGGATGAGGACAGAGGAACACTGTGGGATGAGGACAGAGGGACACCGTGGGGTGGGGACAGAGGGACGCCGTGGGGTAGGGACAGAGGGACGCTGTGGGGTGGGGACAGAGGGACGCCATGGGAAGAGGACAGAGGGACACTGTAGGTGGAGGACAGAGGGATGCCATGGGATGAGGACAGAGGGACGCCATGGGGTGGGGACAGAGGGACGTCGTGGGATTGTGACAGAGGGACGCCGTGGGGTGGGGACAGAGGGACACCGTGGGGTGGGGACAGAGGGATGCCGTGGGAGGAGGACAGAGGGACGCCGTGGGAAGGGGACAGAGGGATGCCGTGGGAAGGGGACAGAGGGACGCTGGAAAGAGGGATGCCGTGGGAAGAGAACAGAGGGACGCCGTGGGGTGGTGACAGAGGGACGCCGTGGGGTGGTGACAGAGGGACGCCATGGGAGGAGGACAGAGGGACACCATGGGAAGAGGACAGAGGGACGCCTTCGAGAGGGGACAGAGGGATGCAATGGGAAGGGGACAGAGGGACGCCATGGAAAGGGGACAGAGGGACGTCGTGGGGAGGGAACAGAGGGATGCCGTGGGGAGGGGACAGAGGACTCAGTGGAAAGGGGACAGAGGGACACCATGGGAAGGGGACAGAGGGACGCCACGGGGAGGGGACAGAGGGACCCAGTGGGAAGGGGACTAAGGGACGCCGTGGGGAGGGGACAGAGGGATGCCGTGGGGATCGAACAGAGGGAGCTGTGCGGGCCTGCGTGCGGGAGGAGGGGAAGGGGCTTCGTGCGGGGGTGTGGCTTTTTTGCCGCCCCGCGCAAAGTCCCGCCCTAGGCCAAAATACAGCACTGATTATTTCAATAATTTATATATTGGTTATGTGCAAGGTCGGTACGCCCTCTTTTTGTTGTTTTATATTCCTACTAGAACTCCACCTGCTGTTTTGAATTCTACTTGCTATCTTGAATTCCTCCTAATTGTGCCGGGACAAGGTCATCTAGTGCCCAAGGTGAAGATGGGGACATGTGCATTACTCCTCCCCACTCCTAAAAATTGCAGTGCAATTCCTGGCATGTGAGTGTGCCTTGGAACTCCTGCATCTACAGTTATGAAAACATAGGCATGCGCACAGGGTGTGCTGGATGTGCCTGGGCACACCCTATTCACCTACTGCACATCAGCATTATCTCTCTGTTCCATTGTGCAAATTACAGCTTGTTTGTTACTAAACCAAGTGATATTTAAAAACGGACTTTGAGGTTAACTTCAGTAAAACCTGCATACAAAATAATCAGTAGACTGAATGGGTAAATGCATTTCTTGTAAAGGTTAATCTTTGCCCCACTTTTAGCATCACTTGCTACGGGGGACGTTTACCCCCTTCCTGCTCAGGCCAATTTTCAGCTTTCAGTTCTGTCGCACTTTGAATGACAATTGCGCGGTCATACTACACTGTACCCATATGACATTTTAATAATTTTTTTCACAGTTTCACACAGAGGCTGCACTGATGAGGCAGCATTGATGAGCACTAATAGGCTGCACTGATGAGGCGGCACTGATGGGCACGTATAGACTGCACTGATAGGGGACACTGATGAGGCTACACTGATGGACACTGATTGGCAGCACCGATGGGCGTTTATTGGCAGCACTGGTGGGCATACTTCGGCAGCTTTGGTGGGTACACATTGGCAGCACTGGTGGGCACTGTTTGGACTGCACTGATAATCAGTGCCCTCACTTTTAGTGTACATGTCCCTTTCAGAGGAGCCGGTTACCCGGCTCTCTTCTCCGCTTTACATGCTGTCAGCATGAGGAAAGGAGTGCCAATAACCGGCTTCTATTTACATCCATGATGAGCTGTGATTGGACCTCTAATTGGCTCTTTACCTCAATCTGTGATCAGCAGTGTCCTCATGTGCTGTAGACATCGTTTGGCTAAACAACCGGCTTCTATCGGACTGGCTGCCATACACACGAGCCGTTTTTTTTTAACCGACCAATGTCGTCCTGCATTTGGCCCGTGTGTACTAGGCTTAAGTTCTATTCCCCATGTGAACAACAGATGTGAGTACAGTGCAACACAGGCACACAGATTGAGCCCATATACACAAAATTCAGGCATCCCAGGGCTTCCACAGCTGTTGTGAAACAAAAGGACTATAGCATACATTTGTGATTGTTGTGTTACGTAACAGCTGTGCTGTCCGTGTCTGCTCTCCTCCCCTCATTGTATTGATCTGGTGTGACATGATTTTTATTGAGTGGTTATTACGTCCTCAAAGCTCTGACACAAGGGTTACATTCAATTACTATTGATTTCACCTATATCATTATAATCCTATAAGCATTGTGAACATACAATGAAGGTTCAGGACTTGTCTACATAAGTGATTCCTCATTGCACCATCAATTGACTGTGTGTCGCCCCTTGCTCTCTGAAATGTACATTGATTTTGTAAATATAAGAGTTATTTATAGGAGTTCTATGGGTTATATAGACCTGTGATAATTGCTCACAGTTGCAGTATTGTGCAATCTTTAGTGTCTGTAGAATGTTCCTGTAACCCATGGAAAGAAATGGTAGTTCATTATGAAACTTGCTGTGGAAGGGGGAAGGAGGCATTTCTCAGTTGCTAACAAAGCATTTAGGTTGTGTTAGGAAATAAATATTTAGTAGTCTTTTTGCTCCCATTCTTATAATCTGCTACAGGCTCAGGACTGCTTCCCATACAATATTCAGAGAAAATTTCCGCATGTGTAGACATTTATGTAGCACCCTGATGTTTAGGCAGGGTTACTATCAAATTTAGTTGCCATGCTATAGTTACAATATGGAAATAAGTACAGCGCTGCGCCAAATAATATTAAAAAAAAAAGAAAATTGTAGTATACAGTTAGCAGCTGACACACCTCTAGACACAGGTAAAGGTAAAAAATAGCAAAAAAATAGTGTAGCGCTATGTGTATATATAGATTATAAGTATAACATATATAAAAAGTGAATCTATTCGTCCTTTGCGGGACAAAAACGGTATTGAAACAACACTAGGTGATACAAATTAGCATTTAGAAGTGACTACAGTAAATAAGTAATATAAATCAGTAATATTAGTGGGTCTAAAAAAAAAACGTACATATGTGGCAAATCAAATAATATAGTCCATGAAAAATTGGCAATTATATTGGTAGTGACTAGTGGAATAGAAAACCACCACCAAAAGTCTATAAGTGTTGAGTGCTTGAAAAAATGAAAAATAAATAGAAAATAAAAAACTCCCAGGGTTTCCTCATAAACGAAATTGTTCACTTCTGGCAGATGAATAAATAGATAAGAAATCACAGATGAGTGGAGGGTCTAAATAGGTGGCAGGACCATCACCGGAGCATCAAAGGAGGCTTACCAGAATCAGGTGACTTGAAAAGACCTACATCTTACAAGTCTAAGAAAGCTTAATGACCACCAGGTCTGGCGAGATGAATCGTCAGATTATCCTCGGCTTCCAAAAAGGGGGAGGGGTCTCACCACAGCTTCAAACGTCCCCAAGATAGTCCAACAGGCCCAATGGATGTTTCAAATATCATGCGAGAAAAAAAAGCTCACATGGCATAATAACGTTTGGACCCCTCACGATTACCACGATTGATTCTATATGAGCTGTTTTTGATCTCCTACCATGTGAGTGTTCTTTTTTACTATTTTAATAAATTGATGTTTTTTAAACGTTATGCCATGTGAACTTTTTTTTCTCGCATGATATTTGAAACATCCATTGGGCCTGATGGACTGTCTTGGGGACGTTTGAAGCTGTGGTGAGACCCCTCCCCCTTTTTGGAAGCCGAGGATAATCTGACGATTCATCTTGCGAGACCTGGTGGTCATTAAGCTTTCTTAGACTTGTAAGATGTAGGTCTTTTCAAGTCACCTGATTCTGGTAAGCCTCCTTTGATGCTCCGGTGATGGTCCACCACCTATTTAGATCCTCCACTCATCTGTGATTTCTTATCTATTTATTCATCTGCCAGAAGTGAACAATTTCGTTTATGAGGAAACCCTGGGAGTTTTTTATTTTCTATTTATTTTTCATTTTTTTCAAGCACTCAACTCTTATAGACTTTTGGTGGTGGTTTTCTATTCCACTAGTCACTACCAATATAATTGCCAATTTTTCATGGACTATATTATTTGATTTGCCACATATGTACGGTTTTTTTAGACCCTATATTTATTTTTTATATTACTGATTTATATTACTTATTTACTGTAGTCACTTCTAAATGCTAATTTGTATCACCTAGTGTTGTTTCAATACCGTTTTTGTCCCGCAAAGGACGAATAGATTCACTGTTTATATATGTTATACTTATAATCTATATATACACATAGCGCTACACTATTTTTTTGCTATTTTTTGCCATGCTATAGTTGCCTTGGCCAATTGTTAGGAGATCAATTGATTCCTCTCTAAATCTGGACTTGTTGCACCCTTTCTCTTCTGTCACTGGGTGGAACTATGCTAGTGACATTAGATAAGACAGGGGCTTTGCAAGCTCAGACATGAATGGATGCGGTATCTCAGCCAATGGGCAGGCATCTTCTTTGGTCCCTTGGCCTGCTGGGAGAGCCTATTTATTTGGGTGGAGTCAGTAGATCGGGGTTCTGTGCCACCTGGATGACTGTGTGGGTGGACGTGTGTTATGCTGCCCCGGGCTGCTAGGCCGAAAGCCTGAGGCCTATCCCGGGGACACTTGGCTTCTAGGCTGCCTGAGGCTCATCGAGTAGTAGAAGAAGCAGCGTAGGGTTGGGAATACTGGCTTGTAGTCCAACCAGAAGTAGCTGTTCAGCCGGACGGGAAACCAGCTGTGGTCAGAGGTAGAAGGGGAAGCTGTCGCCACTAAGGGACCATCCACCTTGGTACCAGAGACCACTGTGAGTAAGCTAAAGCCAGTACCTGAGCAGTCTTCTCACCAATCAAGGACGGTGAAGAAGTGGAAAAAACTTTAGCAAATGCCAAGTCAGGGACCCAGCGGGAGAGCAGAGGTGACGCTTGCGGAGCATCAGTGGGTGCCAAGCCAGGAACCTAGCGAGTCAGCAGGGGTGCTGCTAGAAGAGTATCTGTGAGTGCCAAGCCAGGGACCCAGTTGGGAAGCGGGGGTGACGCTTTAGCAAGATACTGAGTGCTAAAAGTGGAGGAGCTGAGGGGATCCAGTGGCTATTGGATCCAAAGTCTAGTGTAAGACTGGGAGTTCCTTGAGTGAAGATCCACAGTGAGTGATTGTGGAGTAAGCAGAGAACTGTTTGTGTTGCCAATAGTTGAATACAACTACTGTTAGTAACTGCTGCTATAGGAGAGAGCGGTCCTACCTATACAGAAGTGGTGTACGGCTGGAGGCCTTCACCTGTATAGCTGTCTACGTATAGAAGTCTTGGAGTCTGCCAATTATCATTGCATCTACTTAAGGGTGTCCTGGCTCTAATCCTCTCTCCCACAGTTCTGTTCAAGAGACAATAAATCTCTTTGCATTCAAAAAGTGTCTGGCGCCCACCATTTCATCTTGCATTACACCCACCATGCCTTGTAACCCATTCTACACAGAAGGATGTCAGCTGTCCCTAACTCTGGAGGTCACCATTAGGCCTCAGGGGCCTTGGGACTTTGCTACTTTTACATACACAGCCAAACCCCAGGACTGAAAACACGCGTGAACATTAAGGTTGGGTTCACACTTGAAAGGGATGCGGCTGACAGCAGGGGTCTGGCGTGTCCCTGTTCTCCGCTTCAGGGAATTCGGACCTGAAACAGAGGCAAAGATGCACAGGACACCTATGCAATTCGCTCTGCAGCCGCTCCATTGAGAGCCGTTTACAGTCTCCTGTCATGTGAATTGGATGCGGCTAAACTCGCATCCAATTTGCACTAGTGTGAACCAAGTCTTATATACATTACAGGTCCTTCAAATGGGCAGGTTCTTTTGGTTGATTTTACTTGTATGTGCCATTTAGCATAGAAGCCTGCATCCATTGTAGATTCACCTCTCCGTCAATAAAATACGTGCACCCATAATCTTATCATCGCAATTGGAATAATGTGGCATAATGCATTGTGTGAAAATATTCTATTACTCTAATCAACTTTTAGGATTGTTTGTACGTCAAAAAATATAACTGATCTTGAAATCAGTGATTGCCAATGTGTTGTATAAGTACTAAATCTTGCATGTTCATAGGGACATATGATTGTTGGGTGTATAAGGGGGGCCCTGGGGTGGGGGGGGGGGGGCTGAACAGAGAATGCATTAGGGTAAAAACCTTCTGCCTTTAGAACCACTTTAAGATCTCTGTGATGTAATCTATATAATTAGAGGCATGTATGAAATATTTATTGTGTTCTTCATTGTGTTTTCTGTGGCTCTCGTCATACCAGTACCTGTTACCAACATTAATTGTGGGGAATTCATTAAAACTGGTCCAGTTTTACTAAATTCCCCTCAATTTGATGTACCTTCAAAAAAAACCACTAACCATTAACCACTTCCAGTCCGTGCCATTTCTGACATTCCACTTCTACATGTATAAAGAATCATTTTTTGCTATAAAACTACTTAGAACCCTCAAACATTATATAGATATATTTTAAGCAAAGACCCCTAGAGAATAAAATGTTGGGTGTTGCATATTTTTCGATGTCACACAATATTTGCGCAACGGTTTTTCAAATTATAAAAAAAAAATAAAAATTACACTTTAATGAATTTTAGTGCACAAAAACACAATATAATACCCCTTTTTTGGTAAAATATAAAAGATGATGCTACTCCAAGTAAATAGATACCAAACATGTCACGCTTTAAAATTGCATAAGCTCGCCCACCAAACTATGGTATCTAAAAATACCCATTTAAAAGCCTTTACAGGTTACCAGTTCAGGGTTACACAGGAGGTCTGGTCAATTTCTATCATTGTACCATTGAGAGTATTCTTCTCCACTGCGCTGTAGTGTGGTATGCCAGCTGCAGGGCGGAGGATAAGAAGTGCCTGTCTCGTGTGGTGAAAACAGCACAGCGGATCATAGGAACAGATCTACCAAATTTGGACACAGCATATGTCAGCCGATTAAAAAAGCGGGCAAAAGCTATTAGTATTGATCCAACCCACCCAGGTTACAGTGTGTTTGTTCCATTGCCATCAGGGAAAAGATATAGAACACTTAAAAAGCACACTAATCGCTTAAAGCATAGTTTTTTCCCTAGGGCCGTATTGTCCATAATCCCATCAGGTACAGTGTTTTAGGAATTTTATGTAGAATTTTAACATTCTTTTATTTATTTATTTTTAAATAACATTTTATATCTTGATATATTTAAATAGATATGTGGGCATGTGCTAGGAGTATGTATGTGTGGTTTTCTTGAGAAATGTTTTATTGCTGCTGTAAAGAGTATCCGAAAAAATTTTGTTGTTTGTATACAATGACAATAAAGTCTATCTATCTATCTATCTATCTATCTATCTATCTATCTATCTATCTATCTATCTATCTATCTATAATTATTGTTCTCACGAATGGGGGCGCTTTAAAAAAATATATATATATATTATTTATTTTATTTTTACACAGTTTTTTTTATTTTTTTCTACTTTTATTGCGATCACAAGAAACTTAAACATCTCTTGTGATACAACAAGCAGTGACAGGTCCTCTTTACTGAGACATCTGGGGTCTATTAGAACCCAGATGTCTCCTCTGCCCTTGAAATCTTCGGATTAAACTTGGATCAGTTCGATCTGAAGCATTCCTAAGCCACGAATAGCCAGTAAAGAACAGAGAACGGAAGTGATAAATACTCATTGCTTTCAGTTTCTGACGTCAATCAGTGGGAGGAATGACATCCGTTCCTTCCACTGTGTCTCAGGAACAAGATTCCACCGGACAAATCCTTACGAGCTCCCCGTTTGCGTTTGCGGTGGTGGGAGGGGGAGTGGAACCCCTGTTGCCACCTGTAATAGTAATCCAGCGGCTCTTTAGTCACTCGGATTACTTTTGCCGGCTTTGGAATCACCGGTTAGAAACATTGATACGTTGGTCATTGCTGCAACGATGATTTCACCCTTCCTATGCAGTGACATACCGGTATGTCGCTGGATGGGAAGCGGTTAAAACGACAATGGCAATGTCTTGCACTCATAAATAAATGTGGTTATACAAACTTGTCAGGTAACAACATCCAGGTCTGCTCAAATAATCGGAAGACCTCATGCACATTGGATTATGTTTTCCTCCCCTGAACACCCTTGCTCCTGGCAGGAAAATGCAGCGTAAAAAACGCAACTTAATTAGCGTTTTGCACACTTTTTTTATGTGTTTAGGCTCATCAAGTGTTTAGACGTTCATTGATTCCATTGGCTAGAATATTAATTTATTCTGGCCATTAGAATGAATAAATATTCAAGCGCTAAAGGCACCTAGCATTTACAGTAAGTACATTTACCCACAGTTAGGTGTGTTCAGTGTTTTTCTGCCCAAAAGCTCCTCTGCTAAATGTGCAAATGATGGATTTTTTTTCACCCTTCCACTCTCACCCGAGAGTCCTCAAAGAACTCAGTCCAGTTATAGCCAGACCACTATTCCTAATCTTTATGGACATTTTGCTGGCAGTAATGGTACCAGTCGATTGGCAAAAAGTCCACGTTGTACCAATATTCAAAAAAGGGCAGAGATATATTCCTGGAAACTACAGGCCTGCCAGTCTAACATTAATAGTATGTAAACTATTTGAGGGGATGATAAGGGACTATATCCAAGAATTTGTTGATGAAAACAGAATTATTAGTGGTAATCAGCATGGGTTTACAAAAGGACGTTCTTGCCAAACCAATCTGTTATTCTACGAGGAAGTGAACGTCCATCTAGATAAGGGAGGCCTGTGGATGTGGTGTATCTGGATTTTTTTTTTTTTTCAAATCTTTTATTTAAAGAAACATGAGAGCACGGGTCACAGAATTTACAGTTACATGAAAGGTGGCAGAAAAAGAATAAACATCGGGTGGGGTAAAACAGTATAACATGTCATGTACAGAGCGGCTAAATATCAGGATATAAAATATGACAAGCATACATTTCGCTCTTAACATGTAAGAGTCGCCCTATGGCGGTTCTAATAGATCATTATTGTAGACCTCCAGGCTCCACTACTGCATCTCCAGGTGTCTATTTCACTGCCTTTTAAAGTGTAGCAGTGAGTGACTCTGTGTGCTCCCTCTCAATTTTTCTAGATACTATGAATCAGTGCAAGAAAACTAATTCTATAGAAATTTTCAAGAATTAGAAACATAGAAAAAGGAAAGAGGGAGAGCTAGGAGGAGGTCAAGAGGTGTATCTGGATTTTGCAAAAGCATTTGATACAGTTCCCCATTAATGCTTAATCTACAAACCGATGTCTGTAGGCTTGGACCATAGGGTTTGTTCTTGGATAGAAAACTGGCTACAGTGGCGTGTCCAAAGGGTGGTGATAAAACGTTTACTCAGACTGGTCTGGAGTGGTAAGTGGGGTACCCCAAGGCTCTGTCCTGGGACCAATGCTGTTTAATTTATTCATAAATGATATAGAGGTTGGGATAAATAGCTCAATCTCAGTGTTGACGACACAAAAGTAGAGCAATAACATCACAGCAGGATATAGAAACTTTACAAGAGGACCTGAATAAATTAATGGGGTGGGCGACCACATGGCAAATGAGGTTTAATGTTAAAAAATGTAATGCACTTGGGGGTTAAAAATATAAATGCAAGTTACTCCCTAGGGGGAGAACCGCTGGGGGAGCCCAGGATGGAGAAGGATCTGGGGCCCTAGTAAAAGACAGACTGAGCAATGTCATGCAATGTCAAGCTGCAGCAAGCAAAGCAAACAGAATATTATCATGCATTAACCACTTCCTGACCGCCGCACGCCGATGTACGTCCTAAGTTTGAACGGGGATATCGTTGTTATGGCAGCAGCTAGCTGCCATAACCCCGGTATCCCCGTTTTCGTGCGGCGGCCGGCTTTCAGATAAAAGTGGTCCCTGCGGCGGATTCGCCGCGAGATCACTTTTATCGGTGGCGGGAGAGGGCCCCCCCCCCCTCCCGCCGCGATCCGGTGCCCTCCTTACCGGAGCCGTCGGTAGCGGCGGAGGCGATCGCGTCCTGCTCTCTGGTGTGTCTGGAGACGAGTGAGGGGAAGATGGCGCTCACTCGTCTCCATGACACTGCTGGGCGGAAGCGACGTCAAAACGTCACTTTCGTGCACGCCTCTTAAAGGCATATTTTTTCAAATGTCATTTTTCTAAATGACTTTTTTTTTTTTTTTTTTTTATTGCATTTTAGTGTAAATATGAGATCTGAGGTCTTTTTGACCCCAGATCTCATATTTAAGAGGTCCTGCCATGCTTTTTTCTATTACAAGGGATGTTTACATTCCTTGTAATAGGAATAAAAGTGACACATTTTTTTTTTTTTTTTAAACAGTGTAAAAATAAATAAAATATTGTAAAATAAATAATAAAAATAAAAAAATAAATTTTTAAAACCCCCCTGTCCCGACGAGCTCGCGCGCAGAAGCGAACGCATACGCGAGTAGCGCCCGCATATGAAAACGGTGGTCAAACCACACATGTGAGGTATCACAGCGATCGGTAGAGCGAGAGCAATAATTCTAGCCCTAGACCTCCTCTGTAGCGCAAAATATGCAACCTGTAGAATTTTTTAAACGTCGCCTATGGAGATTTTTGAGGGTAAAAGTTTGACGCCATTCCACAAGCGGGCGCAATTTTCAAGCATGACATGTTGGGTATCAATTTACTTGGCGTAACATTATATTTCACAATATAAAAAAAAATTGGGCTAACTTTACTGTTGTCTTATTTTTTTATTCAAAAAAGTGAATTTTTTCCAAAAAAAGTGTGCTTTTAAGACCGCTGCGCAAATACGGTGCAAAAAAAAGTATTGCAATGACCGCCATTGTATTCTCTAGGGTGTTAGAAGAAAAACCATATATAATGTTTGGGGGTTCTAAGTAATTTTCTAGCAGAAAAACCTGTTTTAAACATGTAAACACCTAAAATCCAAAACGAGGCTGGTCTTAAAGTGGTTAAAAAGGGAATTTTTACAGGGATAAAACAATAATAAAACAATAATCTTGCCACTTTATAAAACTCTGGTTCAGCCAAATCTGGAGTATGTCGTCCAGTTCTGGTCACCAGTCCTCAGGAAGGATGTGCTGGAGGTGGAGAGAGTCCAGAGAAGGGCAACTAAATTAGTAAGGGGGCTGGGGGACCTCAATTATGAGGAACAACTACAAGCACTAAATTAATTCTCCCTAGAGAAGAGATGCTTGAGAGGAGATAATAATGGCAATATACAAATATCTCAATGGTCATCCCCGCGTAGTTAGAAAACTACTCTGTCTCAGGGAGTGTAAAAAGACCCAGGGTTTTCCACTGTCAGGGCGATAAGGATGTGGAACTCTCTTTCACAATCGGTAGTGTCAGCAGGAAGTATGGATAGTTTTAAAAATACTCTTGGACATGCATTCTAGCGAACACAATATACAGGGATATGGGAAATTATTATCGACACACACAATATGCCTGTAAATGCCTATGTGTGCATGGCCACATAGGCTAACATAGAGGGGAGTTTACAGGCCAAAAAAAAACCACGAAACATTGAATACCTATAAAAGTGGCAAATTTTAGGCTCAATGTGCATGAGTGGGCCATCGTCTGCTTCCCAAACAGCACATAATCACTAACTGCAGCACATGTCCTAGTTGATGCGTTTTAAGGACAGACCCTCTTCATCAGAGATATGAAAACGGAAAATTGTATATGAAATACTTATCTCAATTTTCCTTCCCTGACGAGCTCCATGTCAGCCACCACCGGATAAAGCCCCACCCACCCTCATGCAATCAGGACCTAACTCATAAATTTGACGCCCACGCCCTGAACGGCGTTATGTAACTAGAACTTTGTCCATAGGGTGGGAGTCTGTGCTGACATGGAGCTTGTCAGGAAAGTTAAAATTGCGGTAAGTATTTTATATACAATTTTCCGTTTTCCTGACAGCTCCATGTCAGCCACCACCGGGAAATAACTAGATACAACGGTGGGATGCTGCTAAATTGGTTTAATTATGACCACTGCCCACAGAAGTAATAGTTTTGCCAAATTTGGCTGTGGTTAACATTGCCGGGTCAATGCGGAAGTGAGAGACAAACGTGTGCATGGACGACCAGGTTGCTGCCTTGCATATGACTTCTGGAGATATACCACATGAGGCTGCCCATGATGTTAAAACGCTCCTTGTGGAGTGAGCTGTTATTATCTCTGGGTGTGCCAACCCCTCATCCTTGTATGCCATGGTGATTGTCTTTACGAGCCAGGTGGCGATGATCCTGCTGGGGGCCTTATATCCCTTGCGTATTCTGTTGGGAATTACAAACAGGAAGTCAGAGATTCTGACACTAGAGGTTGCTTCAAAGTACACTTTCAATGTTCTGCCCACATCCAGTGGGCTGACTTCTTGTCCATCCTCCTGGAAATAGGTGGGTAGCACTATCTCCTGACTTCTGGCTTTGGCCTTAGAATAAACCTACCTGTTCTGAAGGACGTGTGGGGCTCTTTAGCCCCCAGAGCCATTATTTCCGAGACCCTCCTGGCCGAGGTTATTGCGACCAGGAAGGATGTTTCATCGTCAAGTCCCGCATCGACACTATCGGCCCGCCCCACTTGGAAAGTGTGGGTGTTCTGGGTGGCCTAAGTTTCACTACAGCCTTAAAGAACTGGATGATTAGTTTGTTAGAGGCCCACTGAATTCCCATGACTGCGGAAATGGCTGACTCTTGGCCTTTGAGCGTACTTGCACTTAGTCCCATTTTTAGGCCCCTCAGTAGGACATCAAGGATGTGACAGGCTCTGAGTTCTTCCATCCCGAGTCCCACTGATGATGCATATTCTTGGAACTTTTGCCAGCTTCTATTGTAGACACTGTGCTATTTTTACGGGCCTTCATGAGGGTCTATACAACTTCCACAGAGCACCCTAGGTTTATGAACCTCCGCCTTTCAATATCCAGGCCATTAACCTGAGTTTCTCTGGCACTGGGTGTACAACTGGGCCCTGGCTCAGGAGATCGGGCCTCGTTGGTAACATCCGGGGCGCACCTGACACTCATACGTAAGAGTAGAGGATACCATGGGTGTTTTGGCCAATCTGGGATCACTACCAGTACTGTGATGTCTTCCCGTCTCAGTCTGTTCAGAAAGAGCAATTTTAACTGTACGGGGGGGGGGGGGGGGGGGGGGAGCGTAAGCTGTCTGAAAGTCCCACTTTGCAGTCAGAGCATCCACCAGGACTGCCCATGGATCTAATTTGTACAGAATCTGGGGGGCTTTGCGTTGACCGGAGATGTAAAGAGGTCCATTTCTGGGAGAAAAGACCAGGATACCAGTTCCCTAAATACTTGTGTCAGAAGGGACCATTCGTTGTTGTCCACTGTAGTCCTGGACGTGTAGTCCGCCTGGAGATTGGCATGTCCGGGTATATATACTGCTGAGAGACAAAGCAGGTTCTCTTTGGCCCAATTCATTATGGGTTCCACCTCTTCCAGGAGGGACAGACTCTGCGTGCTTCCCTGCTTTTTGATATAGGCTATGGCCATTACGTTGTTCATCTTTAAAAGGACTGAGCCCCCACGATTACCTGGGAAAAGGCCAGGAAAGCTTGATATGCTGCCCTCAGCTCCAACATGTTGGCCACAATTTCCTTCGGTGGGTGAAATAATCTGCCTTGCGCCCACTGGTGTCCGCAATGGGCTCCCCATCCTGACTTGCTGGCATCTGAGGTGATCACTATCCAGAATGTTGGGAGAAGGGAGTGACACTGCAGCAGATTCCCCTTTTCTTCCCACCAAGCCAGACTCTGTTTAATGGACTGTGTTAGGGATAGGTTCTGATACAGATTCTGGGAGTCCCATTTCCAGAGGCACCCATACTGAAATGGACGAGCGTGCCACTGGGCTAATTTCACCATGAGCGTTACTGATGTCATCGTGCCCAACAGCTGGAGGCAGGTCCTGGCGGGGAGACAGTTGACCGAACTTGTGGACTTTGCCCGTTCTAAGATAGGGGGAATCTTCCCTTCCGGTAGGGACACTGTATTTTTTTGTGTGTCCAGCTCTACGTCCAGGTAGACCAGCAGCTGGAACGGATCTAACTGGCTTTTCTCCCAGTTTATGAGCCACCCGAGCTGTTACAGGGTTGTGATGACTCTGTCGTGGTGACCGCAAGACAACAACTTATCCCTTTCTTGGTCCAGCAGCAGAATGTCGTCCAAGTAGTGATGAATGCGAATCCCGCATCTCCTCAGCTGTGCCACTGCTGCCAGCAGGACCTTGGAAAAGACCCCTGTGAAGTTGTCAACCCGAAGGGCAGGCAGACAAATTGGTAGTGAAGAGAGCCAATTGTAAACCTCAGAAACCTCTGGAAGGTTAGGGTCACCGGCACGTGGAAATATGTATCCTTCAAGCCCACCGAGAGGAGCCAGTCTCTGGGTTGTATCACCTTCAGGATGGTCTGTAATGATTCCATTTTGAAGAAGTGTTCCTTCTTCATGTGGTTGTTCATCCACCTGAGGTCGATCACCGGCCTCCAGTCTCCCAACTTTTTCTGTACCAAAAATAGCGGTGAATAAACTTCTGAGAAGCGCTCCCTCTGGGGCACTGGTTCTATTGCCCGCTGTTGTAGGAGTGTGTTCACGTACTGAAGCAGAATTTCCTTTTTCAGGGAGCATGAGGGGAGAGTGGTCGGTATGAAGTTTGTCTTCGGTTTCTCGAGAAATTCCCAGAAATGCCCCGTTTTTATGGTGGGGAGAACCCTGCGGTCCCGAACGTTCGCCGTCCATACTTGCCAGAAACTGCTCAGTCTGGCTCCCACCGGGCAACCATGGACGGGGACACAGTCTAAATGATTTCTGGGGCTCCCGGCCTGCAGGGGTGACTGCCTTTTTCTGTTTCGCCGTTCAGGGCGTGGGGGTCAAATTTTTGAGTTAGGTCCTGATTGTATGGGGGTGGGCGGGGCCTTACCCAGTGGTGGCTGACATGGAGCTGTCAGGAAAGTTATTATATGCCAAGTTGATTTGTGAGTACCAGACCTGGTTGTGTTAATAAAGTTTTTTTAGAAGATACATCATGATGCTGGTGCTTTATTTGCTCTGTAGTGCTCAGAAGAATTTCCCAGTCTGGAGAAAGCTGCAAAGCCATGATCACCCTTGTCTATAATAATTAAAGGAGAAGTATGACCAAAACTTTTTTGGCTATATTTCTGCTATGGATCGCAGCAGTTCATTCTGCACTCCTGTGATCAGGCTATGGTCCGCTGCCAGCTGATGTCACAGAGCCAGTCCAGGCTCTGAAAAAATCCCAATCATATGGTCAGGATCCATCCAGAAACTTGGACCGGCACCTGGTTCAGACTCTCAGCGATCCGCAGAGGGCCTGAGCCAGCCCTTCCCGCCCCCTCCACAGCCCAGCACCCCAGTGAGTGCTGGAGGGGAGGGCAGAGAGCCGGTGACTGACAGTCATGGCTCTCTGCTCAGAGCGGAGGGGGAGAACTGAGCGATCAGTGGTGTTTGATTACTCAGTTCTCAGTGTAGAGCCGGTGTTCTGCCGAGAAAGTTCCGCTCTGCGGATAAGGACCCCCTCAGCCTGCGCAGTAGGATCCGGCGGAAATAGCCGAAGGGGAATGGTCCAAATCAGCTGTACACGACGCCTGTAAGAGGGCCCCTCGCGGGCTCGCTCCACTCGCCACGCTTCGGGCACGGCCTCTCTGCGCTCGGCTCTTTTAGATTCCCCCTCTAGGTCCACTTGGATGGTAGGGAAGGAACCTGGACCCAGAGCGCAGGCGCCGTGTACAGCTGATTGTGGATTTTGAGCTTCGTCTATCTCCGGCGGCTGTTAGTAGTTCGTACTGCGCAGGCGCTGCGCCTGCGCAGTACAGGGGGGGAACTTATCCGCAGAGGGAACTTATTTGGCAAGACACCGGCAGGGGACAGATACAGCATCAAATCGATGCTACATCCACCTGGTTGAGTATAATTGTTTTGTTTTATTTTTGTTTTTTTTTTACACCCCAAACTTCTCTTTTAAGGCCTCATGCACAATTGAGCTAAAAAACACATGGTTTACAAGCGTTTGACATTTTTTTTCTGCCTTTAAGCCACTCCATGTCAGCCTATGTGTCCATGCACACATAGATGTTTATAGGAGTTTGAAGGCAGAAAAAAACATAACTTGTGCATTCAAGAGAGGTGCCTTTTGGCTGAAAAAAAACGCCAAAACGTGCCTAAGCACTAGGTACATTTAGCGCTTGAGCGTTTTTTCATTTCAATGGCCAGAATAAATTATTATTCTAGCCAGTGAAATGAATAAATGCCCACGCACCTAATGCACCTAAACGCGCTTGCAAAACTCAGCTTAGTCATGTTTTTGAAGCTGCTTTCTCCTGCCATGCATTTATAAGATAAGGTGACCAGATTTTTAAAATGAAATCCGAGGGACATATTTTTGCCCAGCAATGCAGCATTACCAGTGCCCAGCAATGCAGCCTTACCAGTGCCCAGGAATGCAGCCTCACCTGTGCCCAGGAATGCAGCTTCTCCAGTGCCCAGGAATGCAGCCTTACCAGTGCCCAGTGATGCAGCCTCACCAGTGCCCATCAATGCTGTCTCACCCGTTTCCAGGAATGCAGCCCCGCCAGTGCCCAGGAATGCAACCTCACCTGTTCCCAGGAATGCAGCCTCACCTGTGCCCATCAATGCAGCCTCACCAGTGCCCAGGAATGCAGCCTCACCAGTGCCCAGCAATGCAGCCTTACCAGTGCCCAGCAATGCAGCCTCATCAGTGCCCAGTAAGGCAGCCTCACCTGTGCCCAGCAATGCAGCCTAACCAGTGCCCAGCAATAGAGCCTCACCTGTGTCCAGCAATGCAGCCTAACCTGTGCCCAGCAATGCAGCCTCACCAGTGCCCAGCAATGCAGCCTCACCAGTGCCCAGAAATGCAGCCTCACCAGTGCCCAGAAATGCAGCCTCATCTGTGCCCAGCAATGCAGCCTCACCAGTGCCTAGCAATACAGCCTCACCTCTACCCAGGAATCCAGCCTCACCTGTGCCCAGCAATTAATGCAGCCTCACCTGTGCTCAGTAATGCAGCTTCACCTGTGCCTATGAATGCAGCCTCACCTGTGCCCAGGTATGCAGCCTCACGTGAGCCCAGCAATACAGCCTCACCTGTGCTCAGAAATGCAGCATCACTTGTGCCCAGGAATGCAGCCTCACCTGTGCCCAGGAATGAAGCCTCACCTATGCCCAGCAATGCAGCCTCACCTGTGCCCAGAAATTCAGCCTCACCTGTGCCCAGCAATGCAGCCTCACCTGTGCCCAGCAATGCAGCCTCACCAGTGCCCAGCAATGCAGCCTTACCAGTGCCCAGGAATGCAGCCTCACCTGTGCCCAGGAATGCAGCCTCACCTGTACCGAGGAATGCAGCCTCACCTGTGCCCTGGAATGCAGCCTCATCTGTGCCCAGGAATGCAACTTCACGTGTGCAGGGGATCAGAGAGGAGTGGAGAGCCGATCCTCACACAGATCCTGGGTGGGTGCTGAGGCAGAAGGAGGGCGGTCTGCCCCGGATGCCACAAACTGGGGGGGGGTGTCAGGTCGGCATCTCCCCCTGTGTCAGCTTTAATTTGAATCGCTAGGCACCCGCCGTCACACAAGTCCCGCCTCCCGGATCGGCTCCTACCTATTAAAGACAGCAGATCTCCATTGGACAAGTGTTCTGTCTGTCGAAGGAGAAAACCAGGAGGTGGGACTTGTGCGACGGCGGCTGACAGAACGGGAGACGTCGGCCTGACACCCCCCCCACAAGTGTATGGCCCTCGGGACGGACAGCCCCCCTCTGGCTCAGCACCCGCCTAGAAACGGCCTGCACCTGGCGCCACCCCTGCAATCCCGGAAACCGAGGATGTCTCGTCACCCTAATTTAAGAGCCTCAGTGTGCATGAGGCTGAGGCTCTGTTCACACTGCCATGCAGAGCGGCTCACAGCAAGGGTCCGGTGCATCCCTTTTCACCATTCCAGGTCTGATTTCAGTCTGAATTTTTGGGCTGAATTCAGACCTGAAACGGACCAGAAGATGCACAGGACTCCTGTGCAATTCACTCCACAGCCGTCCTGAAGCTGTGTGAACCGGCTCCATTGAGAGTCGGTCAGAGTCTCCTGACATGGGAATTGGATGCAGGTTTCACAATAGTGTGAACCCAGCCTTATGGCCCGTACACACGATCTGAAAATCGGATGAAAGATACCGATTTCGACACGATCGTACAATAATCGGATCATTAGTGCAGAGCTTTTGAGAGCCGATCACGACAGTTCATCCGATATTAATTTATCGGACAAGCACGGCAAATTTTTTCGTATGGTACCTGTCAGGGCTCCTACCTATTAAAGACAGCAGATCTCCATTGGACAAGTGTTCTGTCTGTCGAAGGAGAAAACCAGGATGCGGGACTTGTGTGACGGCGGCTGACAGAACGGGAGACGTCGGCCTGACACCCCCCCCCCACAAGTGTATGGCCCTCGGGACGGACAGCCCCCCTCTGGCTCAGCACCCGCCTAGAAACGGCCTGCACCTGGCGCCACCCCTGCAATCCCGGAAACCGGGGATGTCTCGTCACCCTAATTTAAGAGCCTCAGTGTGCATGAGGCTGAGGCTCTGTTCACACTGCCATGCAGAGCGGCTCACAGCAAGGGTCCGGTGCATCCCTTTTCACCATTCCAGGTCTGATTTCAGTCTGAATTTTTTGGCTGAATTCAGACCTGAAACGGACCAGAAGATGCACAGGACTCCTGTGCAATTCACTCCACAGCCGTCCCGAAGCTGTGTGAACCGGCTCCATTGAGAGTCGGTCAGAGTCTCCTGACATGGGAATTGGATGCAGGTTTCACAATAGTGTGAACCCAGCCTTATGGCCCGTACACACGATCTGAAAATCGGATGAAAGATACTGATTTCGACACGATCGTACAATAATCGGATCATTAGTGCAGAGCTTTTGAGAGCCGATCACGACAGTTCATCCGATATTAATTTATCGGACAAGCACGGCAAATTTTTTCGTATGGTACCTGTCAGGGCTGAGCTCAGCCCTTCCTTCTCTGAGCTGGCTGCTCAGCTGTTGGCTAATTGCCAGCTCCCATCTCTCTCCACAGTTACCCAGCTGTTGTTGATTCTGCTCGACAGTCCTGCCTACTTAAAGCTGTCCAGCTCACTTGATCTCTGCCTTCGCCTTTGTCAATATCACAGAGACTTTCTTCTGCGTTCCTGTTGAAGACTTTCTCGGCTGACGTTCCTCCTGGCTCCTGATCTTGCTTGCTGTACTACTACGTTTATCTCTGGCTCTCTGACATTTGCTTGGCTGACTACCCGATCCGGTTACTGGACTCTGGCTTGTTTTGACTACGCTTATTCTGTTTACCCTATTATTATTATTAAACAAGTGTGATTTAACTTTACTTCTGTCTCGGTCTGATTCATGGTTCCTGATAGTAGGCGAAGGCCATGAATTCAGAAAATACAGTCAATCCACTTGTTAGTAATATTTTTTTCCAGACTGGATGAGCAAGATCACCACATGGATCAGTTTGCCATAGCGTTACAAATGCTCCTGAGTCGCACGGCTCACCTGGAAACTCCCACTGTGGCTGCTCCGGTACAAACCGAGTTGCAGGCCGTCCCTGCTACTGCGCCAGTCTCTTTGCAGGCACCTGCCTCGAGTATTACCTCTATAAGAGGTATGTCTGGTTCTGCTCTGTTTCCCCAGCGATTTGGGGGCGATCCAGTTCAATGCAGAGGATTTCTCAACCAGGTTGAGATTTACTTTGAAATGCTGCCCCAGGCATTTTCCACGGACAGAAGCAAAGTAGGTTTCATGATATCTTTGCTTTCAGAGAGAGCCTTGGCCTGGGCAAACCCCCTATGGGAGATGCAAATAACCTGTTGTCTTGAGTTACCCTGACTTTGTGGCCTCCTTTAAAAGGGTATTTGACGTTCCCGCACGCTCCGCTTCTGCTGCCAAGTGCCTCATGTCCATCAAACAGAGTACGAGAACTGTTGCCGACTACGCCATTGAATTCCGTACTCTGGCAGCAGAGGTTGCTTGGAACAATGAGGCCCTCATGGCTGCTTTTTCTCATGGTCTTTCGGATTCCATCAAGGATGAGATAGCAGCCCGAGATATACCCACTGAGCTGGAGAGGTTGATCACGTTTGCCATTCTCATTGACTCCAGACTCAGAGAAAGACTCTCTTTTAAGGAGCGCTTGCGGAAGCCTCCTGTACGTTTGCCTCCGAGCTTTGCAGTCCCACCTCCCATGCCTCCTAGTACCGAGTCGGTCAGTGAAGATGAACCCATGCACTTGGGCTTCACCCGTCTCTCTGCGGATGAGAGAGCCTTTAGGGGGAGGGAGAGATTGTACCTTTTATGTGGCCAGGCAGGTCACTTTTTGAAGTCTTGTCCTACCCGTCCAGGGAACGCCCGAACCTTGAGGTCCTGTCATGGACAGACCTTAGGTGGCGTTGTTTCGTCCTCAGTTATCCAGAAGGATAAGCCCCTGGTTTCGGTCACCCTTTCTTGGGCTGAGTCGTCCATCGAGATACAGGCTCTAATCGACTCTGGGGCTGCAATTCCGAGTTATTTCCTCACCTAGGTTTCCGCTGGTTATTGATTATCCTTATATATCCTTATTAGTTATCTTTTGATTGGCTCTGTGCTGAGGTTCTCTCCTGGTCACCACAGTGCAGTGAGACATGCTTCCAGAAGGTAGCCAAGGTCCTGTGCACCTCTTCACTCTCCTCCCTTCCGGACGAGTACCGCAATTTTAGCGGTGACAAAGGTCAAGAAGGTAGTTTGTCTCCACATCGGCCATATGATTGCGCAGTTGACCTTCATTGTGGTGCCATACCCCCTTGTGGACGGGTTTACCCTTTGTCGGTCTTGGAGGATAATGCCATGGAGATTTGTTGCAGTTATGTTTAGTGGTTTATCTCGATGATATCCTCATATTTTCCAAGTCCCTGGAGAGCCACCACACAAATGTCTGTCATGTTTTATAGAAACTAATGCCACGTACACACGACCGGTCTTTCCGTCAGAATAAACTCTGAAGGACTTTCCGACGGAGTTCCGCTGAAACTGTCTTGCCTACACAGGATCACACCAAAGTCCGAGCGTCTAGGACGCGGTGACGTACAACACGTACAACGGGACTAGAAAAAGGAAGTTCAATAGCGAGTAGCCAAAAGATTGCCGTCTCGTACTTGCTTCAGAACATGCATCGTTTTTGGTCCGTCGGAACAGCATACAGACGAGCGGTTTTCCCGATAGGAACTGATTCCGTCGGAAAGATTTAAAACATGTTCTATTTCTAAGTCCGTCAGAATTTTCAAAGAATAAAGTCTGATGAGGCCCACACACGATCGGAATGTCCAATGAAACAATTCCATCGGACTTTTCCTGCCGGAAAGTCCGACTGTGTGTACGCGGCATAAGAGAAAACAATCTCTATTGTAAACTGGAGAAGTGCGAGTACCATCGTGAACAGGTTAAATTCCTGGGCTATGTCATTTCCACTGCTGGTTTTTCGATGGACCCAGAGAAACTTTTGGCAGTCCTACAGTGGCCCCGACCTGTGGGTTTACGTCCTCTGCAGCGTTTCCTGGGCTTTGCCAACTATTTTTTTATTCTTAACTTCGCATCTCTGGTCAAGCCCCTGACTGATATGACCAGAAAGGATGGTAACCCCCAGAGTTGGTCTCCGGAGTCCATTAAGGCCTTTGAGAGTCTCAAGGCTGCCTTTGTTTCTGCTTCTGTGTTGGCACATCCTGATCCTACGTTGCCTTTTATCCTAGAAGTTGAAGCTTCTGAGACTGGAGTTGGCGCCCTTCTGTCTCAACGTCCTAACTCTGAGAGCGCTATGCATACATGTGGATAGTTTTCCAAGAAATTGTCACCTGCAGAGTGCAATTACGAGATTGGTGACAGAGAGCTGTTGGCGATAATTTTAGCCCTGAAAGAATAGAGACATCTCCTTGAAGGTACCACTGTGCCAGTTCTCATTCTTACTGACCATAAGAATCTCACATTCTTGTCTGAGGCTAAGCTCCTCTCTCCCAGAAGGGCGCGATGGGCTCTTTTCTTGTTGAGTTTTAATTACATTGTCTCATTCTTACCTGGTACTAAGAATGTAAGGGCTGATGCCTTGTCACAACAATTTTCCTCCACTTCCAAGTTGGAGTCGGTTCCGGTTCCTATAATTCCTCCTGATCATATTCTGGCTACGGTTCGCACCAGTCTTACTTCTCCTTTGGGTGACAAAATTCTTACTGCTCTGATCCATGCTCCTCCTGAAAAACCTTGTGACCGCTTCTTTGTCCCAGAGAGTCTCCGTACTGCCATGCTCCAGACTTACCATTCTCCCAAGGCAGCTGGCCACCCTGGGAAGAATCAACTTGTTTGGGCCATTTCCCAACAATTCTGGTGGCCTAGTCTATGGGCTGATGTAACTGCCTTCATAGCTGCCTGTTCCATGTGTGCTCAGAGTAAGACTCCACGACACCTTCCAGTGGGCCTCCTACAACCCATACCCAATGGTGGGATGCCCTGGACCCACCTGTCTATGGATTTCATTGTGGAGTTACCCAACTCCCAAGGCAACACTGTTATCCTTATGGTGGTTGACCGGTTCTCAAAGATGTGTCATTGTATTCCACTTAAGAAGTTGCCCACTTCTAAGGAACTGGCTTCCATTTTTGCTCGGGGGATCTTTCGCTTACATGGGCTACCCAAGGTGATTGTCTCGGACAGGGGTAATCAGTTTGTCTCTTAGTTCTGGTGAGCCTTTTGTGCACAGTTGGGAATTCAGCTTACTTTCTCCTCTGCATATCACTCGCAGTCTAATGGGGCCGCAGAACGAGCCAATCAGTCCTTGGAGCAACTCTTACGTTGCTATATTTCTGACCATCATAACAACTGGTCAGACATATTACCGTGGGCAGAGTTTGCTCACAACAGTGCCTTGAATTCTGCTTCTCGATTGTCTCCGTTTATGGCGAATTATGGTTTCCAACCTTCCATGTTGCCTGACTCGTTTGTTCCGCAGAGTATTCCTGCGTTAGAGGAGAATCTCCAAGGTCTTCGTTCCACTTGGGAACAAGTTCAGGAGGCTTTGCAACATGCTAACGATAGGTACAGACTCCATGCTGACTGCAGACGCCTGCCTGCCCCTTCCTACCAGGTTGGAGACAGAGTCTGGCTGTCGTCTCGCAACCTCCAACTTCATGTTCCTTCTTTGAAGTTCGCACCTTGGTTTATTGGGCCTCTCCGTATCCTTCGCAGGGTTAACCCAGTGGCTTTGGCCTTGGACCTTCCTCCTAGTATGCGCATCTCAAATTTGTTTCATGTCTCCTTATTGAAACCTTTGGTCTGCAATCGCTTTACCACCTCGGTGCCACGTCCTCACCCTATACAAGTTGAGGACCATGAGGAGTATGAAGTACAGTCAATTGTTGACTTCCGTAGGTCCCGTGGGCACATACAGTACCTGGTGCATTGGAAGGTGTACGGTCCGGAGGAACGCTCTGGGGTCTCATCCTCGGACGTACATGCCCCTGTCCTCCTCTGTGATTTCCATAGACGTTTTCCCCTCAAGCCCGGGGGAGGGGTCATTGAAGAAGGGGTACTGTCAGGGCTTGGCTCAGCCCTTCCTTCTCTGAGCTGGCCGCTCAGTTGTCGGCTAATTGCCAGCTCCCATCTCTCTCCACAGTTACCCAGCTGTTGTTGAGTCTGCTCGTCAGTCCTGCCTACTTAAAGCCGTCCAGCTCACTTGATCTCTGCCTTCGCCTTTGTCAACATCACAGAGACTTTCTTCTGTGTTCCTGTTGAAGACTTGCTCGGCTGACGTTCCTTCTGGCTCCTAATCCTGCTTGCTGTACTACTACGTTTATCTCTGGCTCTCTGACATTTGCTTGGCTGACTACCCGATCCGGTTACTGAACTCTGGCTTGTTTTGACTACGCTTATTCTGTTTACCTTATTATTATTATTATTATTAAACAAGTGTGATTTAACTTTACTTCTGTCTCAGTCTGATTCATGGTTCCTGATAGTACCAGATCGTACGATTTTCATTTAATCAGTACAGTTGTTGTCCGAAAATATAATACAAATACACTACAACACAAGACATCACTTCTGTTTTTTTATTCTGACATACGAGAATTTTCGTAACTTTAGTAAACTCTTCAGGTTCGATATACGACTAGCATGCAAAAAAAAAAACAGACGATCTGACGTCCGATTTTCAGATCGTGTGTACGGGGTATAAAGAGGAACATTTCTACTAAGGCCTCATGCACACTGGTTTATTGTAAACGCTGGTTCTTCTGACAGGAGAAAATCAGCATTAAAATCTCATCTAAGTTTAGGCGAGTTTAAGAGCATTTGACGTTTGGGTGTTTACGTATTTATTTCATTGGCCAGGATTTTTATTTATTCTGGGTACTGAAGCGAATAACCGCTGAAGTGTTAAATGCACGTAGCGCTTAGGCTTGTTTAGACGTGTTTCGTGTTTTTATGCCCAAAACCTCCGCTCCCGAATGCATCTCCAGTAGAAACTTTGACTGCCTCTTAACTCTGCTGCTCCTAAACTCCCCTAAAAGCCTACACGTGCATTGACACATAGGCTTTTACTTAGGTGTGTTTAGGGGCTTAGGCAAAAAAATACCAAAAACTTCAGTTTAGGAGCAGCAGTGTGCATGAGGCCGAAGGCCCCATTCACACCTCAGCGTTTTGTAACTTGAAGCTCAAAGCTCCAACACGTTGGAGGAGAAAAAAAATTAATTATTCTCTATAGAGACATTCTCATCTCCACTACAAGTCGCCTGAACCCAAACGCATGAAGGTCAGAAAAGTTCTGGAGCTTTTTTGTAGTTAAATTCGGGCAGATTGGTGAGTTTTTTGAAGCATTTTTGTTCCATAGAAATGTGTGAAATGCTTGATTTGTGTGTTTTTTAGTGTATTTTGTCATGCTTTTCTGAACGTTTTTCTAACTCAAATGCAATAAATAAATAAAAATAATAGTAAATTCATAAATGTTAAATACAATAAATAAATAATAATCGTAAATAAATAAAAAATTAAATAAAATAATAATTATAAAATAAATATAATTACCCTAACCCCAACCCCTAATATTAACCCTTAATAATAACCCCTAACCCTAATATTAACCCCTAACCCTAACTTCTAACCCTAATATTAACCATAATCCTAACCCCTAATCCTGATATTAACCCCCAACCGAACCAAAATAATAATAATTAGTAAATAAATAATAAATTAAATAAATTAATGTAGAACTATAGGCAAATCATATTTTTTTTATTTTGGATAGAGCAAGGAAGCAGTTATAACAGTTATAACCCCTGTCAGATTTTTTCGCCGTCTGTGTTCCATTGTGGAGATTTCCCTTTACTTCCTGTCCCATAGCCAAACAGGAAGTTAGAGAAAATCCCTGAAAATTTAGGAAACTCCTTGGGGACCCCCCCCCCCCGGGACCCCCCCCCCTTCACTAGAACTAGTGTCCCTATTGAAATATTTCCCCACTATTACTTTTTTGGGGACAACCTAAAAATTTGGGAGTTTCTTTTACTTTCACTTTCAATGATAATGGTAAACAGGACAAAATAAAAACGAACAGGTGTTCTAATCCATCTCCATTCTATCCAAAACTTAAAGAAAAGTTTTGCCTTTAGTTATACTTTAATTAATAAAACCCTAACCATAACCTTTTACCCCTTAACCCCTTACAAGATGAATAAATTAATAGTAAATAAATAAATAATGAATAAAAGTGGATGAAAAGCTGAAAAAACTTATTAACAAATTGTGAAAGATTATATTTTTCACCATTACCTGATATAAATGCCAAAGCTCAAAAACTCTTTAAAAACGCTGTACAAAAATGCCCATACAAATCCCTGAAAAAATGCTCAGGTGTGAATGCAGCCTAAAGCCTCGTACACACGCTTGGATTTTCGGACGACAGAACGTCCAATGTTTGTGGCATGCTAGTCTCGTGTCGAAATTGAAGAGGTTACAAACAATACGAGAATTTTCGTTTGACAGAATACCACGTCAGAAGTGACGTAACGTGTAAATAGTTTTATATGTATTCTTTTGTTTCTGAGTATGCATAGTCTTGCTCTTACGATTTTTTTCGTACGAAAGCTATACTAGTGAAACGAAAAGCAGACGTTGAGTTCACATCCAACAAAAATGTTATAGTCTGCACATCCAGCTTTTGTCTGGCGAAAAAGTGAAATCAGCTGCCGAAACCACCGTGCCAACGGTAAGATATGCGGACGATCGGTCGTAGTAACACAATTGACATCTGAAAATTAGACATGTGCACAAAAAAAATTTGTTTCGTTTCTTTACGTTTCCGTTGATTCGTAACGATTCGTAATTTCGTAAGACGCGAGTTTTTATATTGGGACTCATTCGTATTTTCGTAACAGACATATTTTCGTTGATACAAAATGATTCGTAATTCCGTTAGTCTAACGATTTGTAATTTCATAAGACACGAGGTTTCATATTCGGACTCGTTCGTATTTTCGTAACAGTTATATTTTCTTTGATACGAAATGATTCATAATTCCGTAATTTTGTTAGATAATAATTTTCATTTATTCGGTACACTACTTGTAATTTAGTAGTTGTTACTTTTGTGATATTGCCTTTTTCGCTGATTTGTACTTTCGTAGGAAATAAAGAATAATAATCCTATGCTTGCTTTTCTAATAAGTCCTGTAATTACTCCAGTCCACTCCTTCGGTCACAAGACCTGACTCCGTCTCCTCCTCAACTGAATCTAAAAAGATTCAGGAATGCAGTGTGACTCAGACACAAAAGGGATATGCTGATTGCCTAAAGATATTAAGTAAGATACATCACTCACTAATACACTGCCCATTCAAAAGAACGATTCGAGAACACGAAGAAACGAAATTACGAACAGACGAAGAAACGAAATTACGAACACACGAATAAAAACACGAACATACGAAATTACGAACATACAAAGGATTGAAAATACAAAATGTAAATCATTTGTGATAGATGTCCTTTTCTTTCTTTTACTGTTTCGGGGTTTCTTATTTTCATACGTTTTGTCCGTTCGTAAGTTCGTATTTTCGCGTGTTCGTTATTTTGCTTATTCATAATTTCGTAATTTTTGTATTTTGGTTCTTTCAGCTATTTGGATGTTCGAATTGATCCGAATGTACGAATACTAACAAATTTGTACGAAAATCTATTCGTTATGAATCGAATAGCACATGTCTACCGAAAATCAAAGCATGTGTATGGGCCTTTAGAATCAACTTTCTTTGTAGCTGTCTTTATACATTCATGTTCAAAGATATTAATGAAGTTCAGGTCATTTCCATCCTGGATATTATTTGTATCTATGGAAGGGGCTGCTACTTTGTAAACTCTGTTTGGCTTGAGAAAGGATTGTGTGTGTGATCTGAAACTGTTGCCATTTAGTGGATACAATATGTTTTGAGGATATAAAAAGAAGATGTATGTATGTCTTTAGAGCTGCCAGTATCATGTATTATTCATTTTGACAGGCTGCTGCCAGTGGGCTTTTCTCTATACCTATGATTCCGGGTAGAGAATTATGCCTAAATGTACACTGTATGGTCTTCATGGAGCCATGTGTATGAGGCCTTAAAGGATCACTAAAGATATATATATATATATATATATATATATATATATATATATATATATAGATATATATTTTTTTTTTATAAATAACAAACATGTTATACCTCCACTGTGCAGCTCGTTTTGCACAGAGCGGCCCCGAACCTGGTCTTCTGGGGTCCCTCGGCGGCTGTCTCGGCTCCCCCCCGCAAGGACTCAACACCTTCTTGCAAGCTCCCTCGCATGCCCGCAGCTACAGGCATCATTCAGATATAAGCTTTTTCAGCCGGCGACTCCCTACACCATAAGAATGATCATAGCGGCTGTTCCACTGCTTGATCGTTCTTACGGGAGGCACCCCCCCCTCCCGCCGCCCTCAGGTGCTTCTACCGACTCACCGCTACGATCGAAGACAGGATTGTTTTTTTTTATTTCAGGCTTCCCAGCCAAGAGGTGAGATGTGGGGTCCTATTGACCCCATATCTCACTGTAAAGAGGACCTGCCATGCCACATTCCTATTACAAGGATGCTTACATTCCTTGTAATAGGAATAAAAGTGATAAAAAAATGTATTTTGTGCTCACATGCAGAAGCGAACGCATACGTAAGTCCCACCCACATATGAAAATGGTGTTCAAACCACACATGTGAGGTATCGCTGCGATCGGTAGAGCGAGAGCAATAATTTTGGCCCTAGACCTCCTCTGTAACTCAAAACATGTAAGCAGTAAAAAATTTTAAAGCGTCGCCTATGGGGATTTTTAAGTAGCAAAGTTTGGCGCCATTCCACGAGCGTGTGCAATTTTGAAGGGTGACATATTAGGTATCTATTTACTCGGCACAACTTCATCTTTCACATTATGTAAAAACATTGGGCTAAATTTACTGCTTTGTTTTTTTTTAAAGCACAAAAAAAATGTGTTCAAAAAATTGCTGCGCAAATACCGTGCAAGATAAAAAGTTGCAATGACTGCCATTGTATTCTCTAGGGTCTTTGCTAAAAAACATATATAATGTTTTGAGGTTCTATGTAATTTTCTAGAAAATAAATGATGATTTTTACATGTGGGAGAGAAATGTCAGAATTGGCCTGGGCACTCCAGAACGCCTGAAGGTGCTCTGTGCATGTTGGGCCTCTGTATGTGGCCACGCTGTGTAAAAGTCTCACACATGTGGTATCGCCATACTCAGGAGTAATAGCAGAATGTGTTTTGGGGTGTAATTTGTGGTATGCATATGCTGTGTGTGAGAAATAACCTGCTAATATGACAATTTTGTAAAAAAAAATGAAAAAAAAATCTTGATTTTGCAAAGAATTGTGGGAAAAAATGACAACTTCAAAAAACTCATCATGCATCCTTCTAAATACCTTGGAATATCTTCTTTCCAAAAAGGGGCAATTTGGGGGGTATTTGTACTTTTCTGGCATGTTAGGGTCTCAAGAAATGAGATAGGCCGTCAGTATTTCAGGTGTGATCAATTTTCAGATATTGGCACCATAGCTTTTGGACTCTATAACTTTCACAAAGACCAAATAATATACACTGATTTGGGTTATTTTTACCAAAGATATGTAGCGGTATAAATTTTGGCCAAATATATGAAGAAAAATTACTAATTTGCAAAATTTTATAACAGAAACGAAGAAAATGCATTTTTTTTACAGAATTTTCGGTCATTTTTCTTTTATAGCACAAAAAATAAAGAACCCAGCGGTGATTAAATACCACCAAAAGAAAGCTCTATTTGTGTGAAAAAAAGGACAAAAAGTAATTGTCATTCAAAATGTGAGAGCACTGAAAGCTGAAAATTGGTTTGGTTATTAAGGGGG
Source organism: Lithobates septentrionalis (assembly GCA_037952835.1). NCBI lineage: Eukaryota > Metazoa > Chordata > Amphibia > Anura > Ranidae > Lithobates > Lithobates septentrionalis. Next base: position 95,807 of record JBBDGP010000808.1, read on the forward strand.
TTTAAGTGCCCAGTGGTCAAGTGGTTAAAGGGGTTGTAAAGGTTCAGGTTAAAAAAAAAAAGTCATACTTACCTCCGCTGTGCATTTGCTTATGCACAGAGTGGCCCCAATCCTCCTCTTCTGGGGTCCCTCCGCGGCGCTCCTGGCACCTCCTCTTCTCGAGAGTCCCGTCGGAGAAGCTCTCTCCTATGGGACATCGGTGCGGGCGCGCTCCCTTTTCCTTTGCTAAATTTCATGGGAGTAATTCGCGTGGGATGACGGTAAAAGGCATTTATGCCCTAAAACTACCCCCTAGACGCGGCGATTTTGATCGCATACTACTCCAAAAAGAAAAATGGTGGGTTTACCGCCTAAAGTCGCTAGTTCCGGTAGGGCTAAACACTGAACTAAACTTTCAGCCCTTTCTACCCACCTAAACAACAATCAAGGATTATATTTGGTGTTTCACTCCAATCATGCCAGCGAATAGATACCACACACGAATATGACGCTGACATGGTAGGCAACACCATAATATAACCACTTCTTAATACCCAGGTAGCTTTATATTGTTACTAGTATGCTTATCATTCCTTTTCTCTTTTTTATTTTTATTTTTACTTCCATTTAATATTCAGTAGTATTAATTTCTACCTATCTTTAGGTGCATTAGCATGTCCACTTTTGTTGTTTCACCCCTTCCCTCTTGTCCTCCTTCCCTATTATTCACTATGCTAGGCCAGGTAATTGTAACTCAATTTGAAAAATATAGCCGAATTTTAATTAACTACTAAAATCCAAAAAAAATCTCATCCCCACAGTTCACTGTATCCGTTATCCCCTCATTACCCTCTACAAACAACACTCTAAACTCTCCTGACAGAGACATACAAGTGTGATTAATTTACTGAGATTCACTTGTGTCAAAACCGAAGCATCAGGGCGGTGATCAATCGCAGCCAACGATACAAGAGGAGCGTCATCACCAGCCCTGGAGTCGTCCGAGAAGAAGCTACGCTATCGGCAATAGCGAAACGCGTTGACGTCATCAACGCCGTCACGCCGCGGGCGCCTGGGCATAGTGCGCATGTGTGAGACCAGGAGATGAGACGAAGCGTCAAGTAGCTGCTGACAGCTGACCGCTCCGACCGGCCTATCCCACTGATGTTAATCCGGCATCCGTACCAATTCTGACTTCCCCTACTAACCGGCAGTGGATCCAAGCCCCTAGGAGGAATATCAGGAGCCGGAGGACTTTCACCAGTAGATGGCTACTACAGCAGCGACTTAACTAGGAGGTAGTGACCGCGGTTCGCAATATATGATCCTGCCGTCCCTCCAGCTGCTCCTGCCTGCATCGGAGCCGCATCCTCTCACCAGCACTCCTTCTCATCAGGTGGGCAGTGTTTTTAAACGATCAATCCAGAGCGGATCTCAGAGGACAACTGATGCTACAAATGGTAAAGTCCAATATTTCTATTCATCTGAGTTAAGTCTGGTAGATTTTATATCCCCATACATCTGAGAATATTCTCTATACTCACTATGTGTAAATGACTTTTACCTAAACCGCACCAAGGACAATCATTCCCTTACCGCATCTTTTCTAACTACCACCTTGATTCCCTCGTCAACATCCCCAGGATTTGATCATCATCATGTGGACTTCTACTGCCTTCCAATCCTCACTAATAGCCTTGTAATTTCAATGCTTAGCATTACTAGTTAAGCCGGCAGTAGTTAATTACCACCTAACCTGTTTCCCCACCACCATTCCCACCTATCCTCAAAAGGATCTTTCTTATTGCTGACCGGTACTTTTTGGCCATTTGTGAATATAAATACAATAATAATAGATACCAAATCGGTGACATCAACTTGATCACCCGTTACCGGCCAGCTACTAGCAAGATCCTTACGGCGTCCGGGCGCTGTCATCCGTTGTTTGTACTGTTTTTGTTTTGTGTAGTGCGTTTTTTGTCTGTCGTGTCAGGCCTATTAACACATCATAGTCGCAGTAATAGGGCCCCTTTGGTCCCACTGCGCCTTACCCATGAACATTTTAATTAAGTGTGTTGCCTAAATGTATAACGTTTTTAACCAATCAAATAAAGTGAATTATTTAACTTTCTGGCAACTCAGCCAATTTGTGATTGACTATCAGAAAGCTTTGCTAAGGTAACCCCTTACCCAGACACTAGGACTGGGTGCCTTCTCTTTTTTGTTTTCCCTTTTCCTGCTGCTGCGTCTGTTCACACAGACAGCAGGACTCGGCCCCGCCCCCCCCCCCCCCCCCCCCGGTGCCCACATCATTGGATTTGATTGACAGCAGCAGGAGCCAATAGTTGCGCTGCTATCAATCTATCCAATCAGGAGAAACCGGCCGGAGCTGGTGTGCTCGTTCCTGTCGCGGGAATTACAGGGCTCAGGGGCGCTGCTGCAGTAAAGAAGGTGTTTCACCTTTTTTTTTTTTTTAAAGATATGTTTATTGGATTTTTAGGTTCAGCACAAACCAACATACACAAAACAATCACAAATAAAGAAAAGAAAGAAAAAAAAACAGAGTATCTGATACATTAGTCATACAAAAGTGGTATCCAACATACAATTAGATCATACAAGGCATTGTAGACAAAATTCGTTACAAAAGGTCTGAGATATTGGTAGAAATAAAAAATAGCAGACACAGGCATCTCTGTATAACACAACTATATTAAAGGGCCTTATAGTGAAGGTCTCTAGGGCATGGCCCATTAATGGTCAATTATGTTCAATGTTGAGAGAGAGTTAACGGACTAGCCAGCCATTTGCCCCAAATTTTATAAAAGGTTTTATTCCTTTTCCGAATTTCAAAGGTTAATTTATATAATGGAATAGAGTCATTAATGAGTTTTAACCATAGGGATTTCAAAGAGGTCTGTGCACCTTTCCAGGACAGTAGAATAGATTTTTTAACATAAAAATAGAGTATACGGAGCAGTCTCTTGGCATGTGATGATATGTGCAAGTCACCAAACACACCCAACAGGCAATTCTTAGGGTGAATTATGTTAGGAAGGCCCAACACAGTTGATATAAAGGCACCCACTTCCTCCCAGAAGTCACTAACTATCGGGCATGACCAAAAACAATGTAAGAAGTCTGCCTCTTGGCCACAACCTCGGAAACAGACAGCCGATGGCAAAAGACCCATTTTATGCAGTCTGGCTGGGGTAAGGTGAGTCTGATGAAAGATTTAAACTTGTATGATGCGGTCTCGGGAAGAAATGACAGAAGTTTTATGTGTCATTAAATTCTGACCAATCATCCTTCACCATGGAGATATCCATTGAAACCCATCTCTCCTGTGCTTTATGAAACCTGGGGTTAGAGTCAGTCAGTAAGGCTGCATAGTAAGTGGATATTAATTTAGAGGGTTCTGGTTGCCTGAGCAGTCTTTCCAACGGGGGCAGATCAGTGATATCATCCAGGGTACCAAATTGGGCATGTATGGCATGTCGGAGCTGATAGTAATAAAATAAGTGTGATCTTGGTAAGTCAAAGTCCCTGCATAATTGTGAGAAAGTTTTAAAGCCCTGTGTAGTATATAAATGACATAGATATTTAACTCCTTTAGAATACCAGCGGTTGGCATCTGGGAGAGAGTACATATCTTGCAGATTGGGATTAAACCACAAGGGGTTATTAGGGGATTTCAGCCAAGAATGTTTTGATATTTTCATACTAATATATTTAAACAATGAGAGGGAGGTGGAGAGTAGAGAGGTTCCAGGGCGGTCAGGGACCCGGCCTCTATATATTATGTTATGCAGAGTTTCAGGGGAAGACGCGATAGCCCCCTCCGTGGTAGTATAGGCATTAGCTGGATCTGGATTGATCCAGTCATGTATATGCACCAGTTGAGATGCCATATATTAGAGAAAGAAGTTAGGGAACGCTAGACCCGCCAGATGGGCTGGCAGTCTCAGCGTCTCAAGTGCCACTTTGGGGGATCCGCCCTTCCACAGGAAAGTAGTACATATCACATCTATGCGTTTGAAGGTAGCTTTTGGTATTTTACATGGGGAATTAGTAAGGATCTAAAGCAATCTAGGTAAATAAATCATTTTAAGAATATTGGCCCTCCCCATGAGGTCTAAAGGTAAATCCATCCACTGTTTAGTTTGTTCCTGGAGGCGGGCCAGCAAAGGATCTAGGTTATTAGTGGCATATAGAGATAAGGGGGCCTGGACCAATATTCCAAGGTATCTAAAGGAGAACACCACCTGGAACTTGGATGGTGCCGGGTGTATCTGAGGAGGGTTATTCACATCTAAGGGGAAAAGACTGGACTTATCCCAGTTAACCTGGAATGCAGAGTAGTCCCCAAAGATAGTAACCTCTTCCAGCAAAGCCTGCAAAGACTCATTTGCATCTGCCAGGTACACCAGTGTGTCATCTGCGTAAAGTGAAATGCGCTCCTCTATATTCGCAATTGGGAGTCCTTTAATTGTGGGAGAGGAGTGAATGCGAACTGCAAGCGGCTCCATGGCTAGGGCAAACAACAGGGGCAACAATGGGCACCCCTGTCGAGTGCCCCTGGTGATCGGAAAGGAATCTGTGATAAATAAATTGACCCGCACCCGAGCTGTTGGGGAAGTGTACAGAAGTTTTATCCATGCTATCACACGGGGGCCGAAGCCATATTTCTGTAACACCTGGAAAAGGTACGGCCATTCTACACTGTCAAATGCTTTACAGGTGTCCAAGGACACAATGGCGCGTGTAGGAGGGCCGTCATGTGGATATTGCAGGTTATGAAACAATCTGCGAATGTTCATTCTAGTAGACCTACCAGGGATAAAACCACCCTGGTCACTATTAACCAAGGATGCGACCACAGTATTTAACCGATTTGCTAATATTTTGGCCAGAATCTTAACGTTCACATTTATGAGAGAAATTGGACGATAGGATTCACAGGTAAGCGGGTCCTTTCGGGGTTTTAATAGGACTACTATCAATGCCTCTCGCATCGTCGGGGGGAGAATCCCAGCCTCCAGAGCTTTGTTATAAGTCCGCAAGAGGAAAGGGGATAGAAGGTCCTTGAACTTAGCATACCATTCAGTCGGGAAACCATCAGGTCCAGGAGTCTTATGTGCTGGCATTTGGGAGATCGCCGCAGCAATCTCCTCGACTGAAATAGGTGCCTCTAACATATCTCGTCCCTCATCCGACAGGGAGGGAAGAGTTATGTCAGCCAAGTAGTCAGACAGCTGGGAGTCATCATAATCAACCCTAGAAGTATACAGGTTTTTGTAAAAACACAGAAAAGAATCAGGATATCTCCTGGGTTATCACTAATAGTACCTTGAGCAGTAATGATACGTGGTATGGAAATGGGGGAATGGTCAGGTCTGGTCAGGTATGCCAAGAGACGTCCTGCTTTATTACCATGTTCAAACGACTTTTGGGAGACATGCAACATGCGCTTTTGTGTGAGATCTAGCAGACGGAGTTCATATTCCCTACGGCTCTGCAACCACGTCTCCCTAGTGTAAGAGGCAGGGTTAGAGGCATAATCAGACTCCACGCGTACCATAGCAGTTTCTAATTCCTCAGTAAGCATCTGGTTATTTTTTCGTAAGATCCCCGTAATAGACATAAAGGTACCTCTCAATGTAGACTTGAATGCATCCCACTCCGTGGAGGGGTCCACTTTATCTAAATTATGTTTCCAGTAATTAGAAATGCTCATTCTACATTCTCCCTGTACCACCTCCAACCAGTACGAGTTTAGGCGCCATAGAGCAGGTTCCGAGCCTGGGAGGAGGAGGAGGGACACAGACAGAGGGGCATGATCTGAAACTCCCCTGGGCAGGTATGAAACAGGAACAACAGGACAGGGTCTCCGCCGGTGCAAATGCCATGTCCAGCCTAGACATAGTATGGAAAGAATCCGAATGACAGGAAAAATGGCGTACAGCCGGATGTTTCCAGCGCCACACCTCTGTCAGACCATGGACCTGGGCCCAATCTACAAAAGAGGGGAAAGACCTACCTCCCCCTCCCAGGCGGTCCATTGTTGGGTCCAGGACCGCGTTAAAATCTCCTACATAAAGCAGAGGGCCTGGGGGCCTATTCAGTAGTTGGAGGGATAATTTGGAGAGTACTTCCACTGAAAATGGGGGGGGGGGGATATAAATGTTCACCAGCGTAAAGGTTATGGTGGAAATTTGTAGGGGGAGAAGTTGAACAATAAACCGCCCATCTGGGTCTGTTTTAACACTGATCATCTCAGCTGGGAGAGATTTAGCCAGGAGGATAGATACTCCCCTGGAATAATTAGTATGAGTAGCATGGTATAGTTTAGATAACCATGGGCGTTTTAGAACCCTTGTCTTAGAGCCCGTCAGGAGAGTCTCCTGGAGGCAAATAATGTGTGGGTGACATTTTTTTAATACAGAAAAGACCAGGGATCTCTTCTGAGGTGCATTCAGACCTCTAGTGTTCCTGGAGATTACCCTGAGGGACTGTGCCATAGTAAAACATGTAATAATAAAGAAACATAGGGGAACCTTTGAACTAGTACCAATATAGGCGGATAGGCCGCGCCACCTGAAGCACATACAAGCACATGACAAAAAAGTGCGTGGATCTGCCTGCATGGTGGTATGGACCATAGAAAAAATTTTTGTATTAGAAAAAAAATAATAAAAAATAAGTATACAAACAGAGGCATTAACAAACCACTATAGGCGATGACCTGATAGGCCAGTGATGACTCTCTCTGGACAAATGATAGATATGTGTTGAAAAAGGGATAAAAAGAAAAAAAAGAAAGAAAAAAGCATGAAAAAAAAACCTTAACAACTCCCTTTAAACCTTTTTGCCCCCCACCCTGCTCAGCCATCCCAAACATAGCAAGCTTTGGATCCCTAAACTGAAAGTCCTTCCTAACTAGAAAACTGTGGAAGTCAAAAACTGTACCGTGGCCTCGCCACAAGCCGGTAAGAGGGTAACGTGGGGTTTGGTGAGGCTCCCAACTGGTGGCAGAGAAAAAACAAAAGTTCCTCTTTGATCGTGTCCTGATGTAGGATGCATGGTCCGTTCATTCGTGTGGAAGAGATTACCATGCTGATTATTCTGGCATGCAAGGTACCAGGAGTTGCAAACAGTACCTGCGCAGGAGAGAACTTAGAGATGAAGGTCAGGGGAAATGAGAAGGTATTCAGAGCGTAGACAACTTATCTTGCATGTCGGGGTGTAAATCTCGCCTGATAAAAAGAGCCAGATGTCCAGATTTTCAGGCATTGAAGAATTATGGCTATTAAATCACCGAGTCATACAGGGGTGTACGGGGCCTGTAGTAGGGTAATCGTTAACTGGCATTGTAGGTTAATGGCGACTTCAATCTCTTCTGCTCCTGTGGGCTGTTCCATAATGATCATTCAGCCACTTCATGGCCTCCTTGGGGTTGGTGTAAAAACGGGCCTTACCATCATGAATAATGCGCAGTTTGGCAGGGAAGAGCATAGTGTAGGAGAGGCCTTCCGTGCGCAATCGAGATTTCACTGCCGAGAAGGAGATCCGTTGGCGTTGCACTGTAGCAGAAAAGTCCGGATAAACAGAAATATTATTGCCATTAAATGTAAGCGGGCCTTTTTCTCGTGCCAGGCGTAAGATTGCCACTTTATCCTGAAAATTGAGGATGCGTGCAATAATGGAGCGTGGTGGGGCGCCCACAGGAGGAGGGCGAGGAGGAGTGCGATGTGCACGCTCTATAATATGTGAGAATGAGGGTGCATCTTTACCAAAAATGTCCCGCAGCCATGAATAAAGAAACTTTTCAGGATGGGTGCCTTCTGCGCTTTCTGGGAATCCCACAAATCTAAGGTTATTCCTGCGAAAACGATTTTCCAAATCGTCAATTTTGGCGCGCAGTGCCGCCATGTCGCTAGTAGTATCACATATGGTAACAGACATGGGGTGCACAGTATCTTCTAAGGTACTGATCCGCTCCTCAGCGTCCCCTGTGCGGTTCCTGAGGTTCTGGACATCTTGTTTCAATGAAGAAAAGTCCATACGGATAGAAGCTATTTGAGTGGAGAGGGAGGCCTTACAATCCTGGATAGCCAGAATAATGGTAGATAATGTAGGCTCAGCAGGAGTAGAATCCACAGCCTGGCTAAACTCAGCAGATTGCTGTGATTCCTGTGTCTGCAGGGGGTCTGCATGTGTGAGGAATATAGCAGGAATTGATGCACTCACCCCTGTTACAGAGTCCTGGATAGCAGAGAAGGAGGCCTGCAGCGCGTCTGTGCACTCTGCATGTGTCCCAGCGCCATTTTGCCTCCGGAACCGCGCCAACTGTTCCGCTGTGTGTGAGGGCCGGGGCGGCCCGTATTTCACCATGTCTGCCAGCCTGGTAGGTCCCCCCAGCCGTGGGGAACAAAACTATACCTTCCACGAGGAGATAGGACCAAGGATAAGGGTAGGATGGTAGTTGAGAGCCAGGGCTGTGAGTCTATGCGACTGCTCTCTTCACCATCCGGCCACGCCCCCTAAGGTGTTTCACCTTAATGCAAAGAATGCATTAAGGTGAAAAACGCTGAGGGTTTAAAACCCCTTTAAAGTGGACCTTCACTTAAAAATGAAAGTTCCGCTCCTCTTCCTCCCCCTACCCTAATAAAATAGGTGTGTTTTCTTTCCTGGGAGCAGGTACCCTTTCTGGCAGGTACCTGGTCCCACTGGGTGAGAATTATGTCAGCTTGGCCCGCCCGGCACCTACAACCTCTTGGGACATATCGCACATCTCAGGAGGCTGCTTGCTTGTAAAATGCTGTTGGACCTATATGGTCTAAATGTCAGGTGAGCTGCTAGAGTATACAGTGTGGATATCAGACGGTGTATGGGGAATGTGATCACATTACACAAGAAATCTATTTGCATGCACTTTAGTATCACTGGACTAGTTCACTCATTTATGGACACAATTCTGTAAAATTAAGCACTGGAATGGATTGCATATTATCACTTTATTGATGCATTTTTATATATGAATGTATTTATTTTATTGCTTATTTTCACAATTTTGTAAACCACTTTAGCACAGGTGTTTAAGGTGCACTACCCAGTAGGGTCATAATAGAATTGCTATATAATTTTCTATTGCTGTATGTACAGTGCATCCGAAAAGTATTCACAGTGCTTCACTTTTTCCACATTTTGTTATGGTACAGCCTTATTTCAAAATGGATTGACAACATGAAAAAGTTTTTTTCAATTTTTGCAAATTTAAAATAAAAACGGAAAAAAAAACCCCATGTACATAAGTATTCACACAGGGCCATCTTTAATTTTGATTGGGGCCTGGGCAAACATTTTCTTGGCCCCCTCCGTTCTGAGACATACAAAAAATAGCAGGTAGACTCAAAATCAGTTTACTGCAGCAGATCACGCAGCGATTGCAATTGTTTGCCAGAGGTTACAGCCTATCCTTACTGCTCACTGGCTGGTTTCTAGAGGTTACAACACATAATTTCTGCTTGCCGATTAGTTGCTAGAGGTTAATGTACATTATTAGCGCTCACTAATTGGTTGCTAGGGGTTACAGCACATCATTACCACTTACTGATTGGTTGCTAGAGATTAAAGCAGATCACTACTGTTCGCTGATTGGTTGCTAGAGGTTAATGCACATCATTACCTCTCACTGAGCAGTGGAGCAATCCCAAATAATTGAGCAAGTAAAGGGTCACATTAATACACATACTACAGGGGAGTGTCAGAGAGTGCAGACATACTACAGGAGAGGTTCAGAGACTGCGGACATACTGCAGGAGACAATCAGAGACTGCGGACATACTGCAGGAGATTACCAGAGACTGCGGACATACTGCAGGAGACAATCAGAGACTGCGGACATACTGCAGGAGACAATCAGAGGCTGCAGACATACTGCAGGAGACAATCAGACACTGCGGACATACTGCAGGAGATTACCAGAGACTGCGGACATACTGCAGGAGACAATCAGAGACTGTGGACATACTGCAGGAGATTACCAGAGACTGCTAATTGGTTGCTAGGGGTTACAGCACATCATTACCACTTACTGATTGGTTGCTAGAGATTAAAGCAGATCACTACTGTTCGCTGATTGGTTGCTAGAGGTTAATGTACATCATTACCTCTCACTGAGCAGTGGAGCAATCCCAAATAATTGAGCAAGTAAAGGGGCACATTAATACACATACTACAGGAGAGTGTCAGAGAGTGCAGACATACTACAGGAGAGGTTCAGATACTGCGGACATACTGCAGGAGACAATCAGAGACTGCAGACACACTGCAGGAGATTACCAGAGACTGCGGACATACTGCAGGAGACAATCAGAGACTGCGGACATACTGCAGGAGACAATCAGAGGCTGCGGACATACTGCAGGAGACAATCAGAGGCTGCGGACATACTGCAGGAGACAATCAGAGGCTGCGGACATACTGCAGGAGACAATCAGAGACTGTGGACATACTGCAGGAGACAATTAGAGACTGCGGACATACTGCAGGAGACAATCAGAGACTGCGGACATACTGCAGGAGACAATCAGAGACTGCGGACATACTGCAGGAGATTACCAGAGACTGCGGACATACTGCAGGAGATTACCAGAGACTGCGGACATACAGCAGGAGACAATCAGAGACTTCGGACATACTGCAGGAGACAATCAGAGACTGCGGACATACTGCAGGAGACAATCAGAGACTGCGGACATTATACAGGAGATGGTCAGAGAACTTTCAGCAATGCACAGCTTTACAGTTGAATAACACAGCTCAGGGTTTAAACATTCAGGCATTTTATGGGTGTAAGGACATACCTGGCCAGCCAAACTAACTACATACATGTGGGTGTGGGCGGGGCTTCCACTCTCTGCTCTCACTACAACAGTCGGGAGCTCCACTGATGCTTTCTTGGGGGGCCCACGTCACCCGTGAATTGGGGCCCCGATGACAGCTTTGCAGAGCGCACAGAGGACACGGGAGGATGTATTTCCGCGCTAGCCAGCTGGAAGGGGCGGGACCGGGAGCTCCACTGACGCTCTGACCCCGCCCACGTGCAGCCTGTGTACTCGGAATAGAGCGTCTGTAGTGAGAGCCAGTGATCAGAGTGGGAGTGTCATTGGAGCTCCCGGCCCCGCCCCGGACCTCTGTATTCACCAGCCAGTATAGAGGGGGCGGGGCAGGGAGCTCCACAGACGCTCTTTTCTGAGTATACAGGCTGCACGTAGGCGGGGTCAGAGCGTCAGTGGAGCTCCCGGTCCCGCCGCCTCTCAGCTGGCTAGCGCGGAATACATCCTCCCGTGTCCTCTGTGCCCTCTGCAAAGCTGTCATTGGGGCCCCAATTCACAGCTAGCGTGGGCCCCCCAACAATGATTGGGCCCAGGGCAAGTTCCCCGTTTGCCCTGCGCTAAAGACGGCCCTGTATTCACAGCCTTTGCCATGACACTCAAAATTAAGCATCCTGTTTCCACTGATCATCCTTGAGATGTTTCTACAACTTGATTGTAGTCTACCTGTGGTATATTCAGTTGATTGGACATGATTTGGAAAGGCACACACCTGTCTATAAAAGGTCCTACAGTTAACAGTGCATCTCAGAGCACAAACCAAGCCATGAAGTTCAAGGAATTGTCTGTAGATCTCTGAGACATTATTGTATTGAGGCACAGATCTAAGGAAAGGGTACAGAAAAATGTCTGCAACATTGAAGGTCCCAGTGAGCACATGGGCCTCCATCATCCCTAAATGGAAGAAGTTTGGAACCACCAGGACTCTTCCTATAGCGGGCTGCCTGGCCAAACTGAGCTATCAGGGGAGAAGGGCCTTAGTCAGGGAGTTGACCAAGAACCCAATGGTCACTCTGACAGAGCTCCAGCATTTCTCTGTTAAGAGAGGAGAACCTTCCAGAAGAACAACTATCTCTGCTGCAATCCACCAACCAGGCCTGTATGGTAGAGTGGTCAGATGGATACCAATTCTTAGTAAAAGGCACATGACAGTCTGCCTGGAGTTTGCCAAAAGGCACCCGAAGGACTCAGTCTCAGACCATGAGAAACAAAATTCTCTGGTCTAATGAAACAAAGATTGAATGGCAAGCAGCGTGTCTGGAGGAAACCAGGCACCACTCATCACCTGGCCAACTGAGAGACTAGTCAGGATTAAAAGATGAATGCAGCAATGTACAGAGACATCCTTGATGAAAACCTGCTCCAGAGCACTCTGGACCTCAGACTGGGGCAAAGGTTCATTGTCCAACAAGACAACGACCCTAAGCACACAGCCAAGATAACAAAGGAGTGGCTCTGGGACAACTCTGTGAAAGTCCTTGAGTGGCCCAGCCAGATCCGAAACTTAAACCCGATTGAACATCCCTGGAGAGATCTGAAAATGGCTGAGCACCAACACTCCCCATCCAACCTGATGGAGTTTAAAAGGTTCTTCAAAGAAGAATGGAAGAAACTGCCCAAAAATAGGAGTGCCAAGCTTGTAGCATCATACTCAAAAAGACTTGAGGCTGTAATTGGTGCCAATGGTGCTTCAACAAAGTATTGAGCGAAGGCTGTGAATACTTACAAAATGTATATGGGATTTTTTAATTTTTAATAAATTTGCAAAGATTTGAGACAAACTTCTTTCACATTGTCATTATGGGGTATTGTTTGTAGAATTTGGAGGAAAAAAATGAATTTAATCCATTTTGGAATAAGGCTGTAACATAACAAAATGTGGAAAAAGTGAAGCACTGGGAATATTTTCCAGATGCACTGTATCTTTACACTTATTTTTTCATACTTTGCACATTTTTAAAGCCCACTGATAATTTATATCACATATTGCCCAAGTCGTAAAATTGCAAATTTTTTGTTAATTATGTTTCTATTAGTGTATCCTTTGAAGCACTGGTAATTTGGGAACCTTCACTTCAGGTTCCATTCACACTTGTGCGACTTGTCATGCAACTTCAAACATCAAATTTGCATGACAAGTCGTTACCCATGTTTTCCAATGATACCCATTCATATATGCACGACTTAAAATTGCCGCACCTTCAAAGTAGTTCATGCACTACTACTTCGGTCCAACTTTCATGCAACTTGAGAGCCATATGCCGCGTACACACGAGCGGACTTTACGGCAGACTTTGCCCGGCGGACTTTTCGACGGACTTCATGACGGACTTTCCGAATGAACGGACTTGCCTACACACAATCCACCAAAGTCCGTCGAATTCGTACGTGATGACGTATGACTGGACTAAAACAAGGAAGTTTATAGCCAGTAGCCAATAGCTGCCCTAGCGTGGCTTTTTGTCCGTCGAACTAGCATACAGACGAGCGGACTTTTCGACCGGACTCGAGTTTGACGGATAGATTTAAAACATGTTTCAAATCTAAGTCTGTCCAACTTTTGAGAAAACAAAGTCCGCTGGAGCCCACACACGATCGAACTGTCTGACTAAATCCCGTCCGCCGGGCAAAGTCTGCCGTAAAGTCCGCTCGTGTGTACGCGGCAATAGACCTCAATGTTAACCCTCAGAAGTTGCATGAAAGTTGTACCTGAATGTTATACAATGCAACTTGTGTGCAACAGTTGTCCATTATCACTAGTAAAAGCCAAAAGTCGTATCCAAGTTGCACCCATCTAAAGTTGTGTCAAAGTTGAACTCCAAAATCGGTGCAACTTTGGAGTCATACGGAGCCTTAAAGGTGTTGTAAAGGCAGTTTTTTTTATCTTAATGCATTGTATGCATTAAGATAAAAAGCCTTCTGTGTGCAGCAGCCCCCCTAATACCTGAGGTCCCTCTCTGTCCAGCAATGTCCATGAGTGTCTCAGCCGTCCGAGGTTCTCCCTCCCTGATTGGCTGATACACAGCAGTGTCATTGGCTGTTGCTGCTGTCAATTAACCACTTCGAGGCCGACGCACGCCGATGTACGTCGGCAGAATGGCATGGCTGGGCAAATGGGCATACCTGTAAGTCCCATTTGAATTGGGACTTGTAGTGAGGTGTCGGGGTTCTGTGCTGGGACTTGTAGTGAGGTGTCGGGGCTCTGTGCTGGGACTTGTAGTGAGGTGTCGGGGCTCTGTGCTGGGACTTGTAGTGAGGTGTCGGGGTTCTGTGCTGGGACTTGTAGTGAGGTGTCGGGGCTCTGTGCTGGGACTTGTAGTGAGGTGTCGGGGCTCTGTGCTGGGACTTGTAGTGAGGTGTTAGGGTTCTGTGCTGGGACTTGTAGTGCGGTGTCGGGGCTCTGTGCCGGGACTTGTAGTGAGGTGTCGGGGCTCTGTGCTGGGACTTGTAGTGAGGTGTCGGGGCTCTGTGCTGGGACTTGTAGTGAGGTCTCGTGTCTCTGTGCTGGGACTTGTAGCGAAGTGTCGGGGCTCTGTGCTGGGACTTGTAGTGAAGTGTCGGGGCTCTGTGCTGGGACTTGTAGCGAAGTGTCGGGGCTCTGTGCTGGGACTTGTAGTGAAGTGTCGGGGCTCTGTGCTGGGACTTGTAGTGAGGTGTCGGGGCTCTATGCTGGGACTTGTAGTGAGGTGTCGGGGCTCTGTGCTGACTTGTAGTGAGGTGTCGGGGCTCTGTGCTGGGACTTGTAGTGCGGTGTCCGGGCTCTGTGCTGGGACTTGTAGTACGGTGTCGGGGCTCTGTGCTGGGACTTGTAGTGCGGTGTCGGGGCTCTGTGCTGGGACTTGTAGTGAAGTGTCGGGGCTCTGTGCTGGGACTTGTAGTGAAGTGTCGGGGCTCTGTGCTGGAACTTGTAGTGAAGTGTCGGGGCTCTGTGCTGGGACTTGTAGTGAGGTGTCGGGGCTCTGTGCTGGGACTTGTAGTGAGGTGTGGGGTTCTGTGCTGGGACTTGTAGTGAGGTGTCGGGGTTCTGTGCTGGGACTTGTAGTGAGGTGTCGGGGCTCTGTGCTGGGACTTGTAGTGAGGTGTCGGGGCTCTGTGCTGGGACTTGTAGTGAGGTGTCGGGGTTCTGTGCTGGGACTTGTAGTGAGGTGTCGGGGCTCTGTGCTGGGACTTGTAGTGAGGTGTCGGGGCTCTGTGCTGGGACTTGTAGTGAGGTGTTAGGGTTCTGTGCTGGGACTTGTAGTGCGGTGTCGGGGCTCTGTGCCGGGACTTGTAGTGAGGTGTCGGGGCTCTGTGCTGGGACTTGTAGTGAGGTGTCGGGGCTCTGTGCTGGGACTTGTAGTGAGGTCTCGTGTCTCTGTGCTGGGACTTGTAGCGAAGTGTCGGGGCTCTGTGCTGGGACTTGTAGTGAAGTGTCGGGGCTCTGTGCTGGGACTTGTAGCGAAGTGTCGGGGCTCTGTGCTGGGACTTGTAGTGAAGTGTCGGGGCTCTGTGCTGGGACTCGTAGTGAGGTGTCGGGGCTCTATGCTGGGACTTGTAGTGAGGTGTCGGGGCTCTGTGCTGACTTGTAGTGAGGTGTCGGGGCTCTGTGCTGGGACTTGTAGTGCGGTGTCCGGGCTCTGTGCTGGGACTTGTAGTGCGGTGTCGGGGCTCTGTGCTGGGACTTGTAGTGCGGTGTCGGGGCTCTGTGCTGGGACTTGTAGTGAAGTGTCGGGGCTCTGTGCTGGGACTTGTAGTGAAGTGTCGGGGCTCTGTGCTGGGACTTGTAGTGAAGTGTCGGGGCTCTGTGCTGGGACTTGTAGTGAGGTGTCGGGGCTCTGTGCTGGGACTTGTAGTGAGGTGTGGGGTTCTGTGCTGGGACTTGTAGTGAAGTGTCGGGGCTCTGTGCTGGGACTTGTAGTGAGGTGTCGGGGCTCTATGCTGGGACTTGTAGTGAGGTGTCGGGGCTCTGTGCTGACTTGTAGTGAGGTGTCGGGGCTCTGTGCTGGGACTTGTAGTGCGGTGTCCGGGCTCTGTGCTGGGACTTGTAGTGCGGTGTCGGGGCTCTGTGCTGGGACTTGTAGTGCGGTGTCGGGGCTCTGTGCTGGGACTTGTAGTGAAGTGTCGGGGCTCTGTGCTGGGACTTGTAGTGAAGTGTCGGGGCTCTGTGCTGGGACTTGTAGTGAAGTGTCGGGGCTCTGTGCTGGGACTTGTAGTGAGGTGTCGGGGCTCTGTGCTGGGACTTGTAGTGAGGTGTGGGGTTCTGTGCTGGGACTTGTAGTGAGGTGTCGGGGCTCTGTGCTGGGACTTCTAGTGAGGTGTTGGGGTTCTGTGCTGGGACTTGTAGTGAGGTGTCGGGGTTCTGTGCTGGGACTTGTAGTGAGGTGTCGGAGCTCTGTGCCAAGACTTGTAGTGCGGTGTCGGGGCTCTGTGCTGAGACTTGTAGTGAGGTGTCGGGGTTCTGTGCTGGGACTTGTAGTGCGGTGTCGGGGCTCTGTGCTGGGACTTGTAGTGAGGTGTCGGGGTTCTGTGCTGGGACTAGTAGTGAGGTGTCGGGGTTCTGTGCTGGGACTTGTAGTGAGGTGTCGGGGCTCTGTGCTGGGACTAGTAGTGAGGTGTCGGGGTTCTGTGCTGGGACTAGTAGTGAGGTGTCGGGGCTCTGTGCTGGGACTTGTAGTGCGGTGTCGGGTTCTGTGTTGGGACTAGTAGTGAGGTGTCGGGTTCTGTGTTGGGACTTGTAGTGCGGTGTCGGGTTCTGTGTTGGGACTTGTAGTGAGGTGTCGGGGTTCTGTGCTGGGACTTGTAGTGAGGTGTCGGGGCTCTGTGCTGGGACTTGTAGTGCGGTGTCGGGGCTCTGTGCTGGGACTTGTAGTGAGGTGTCGGGGTTCTGTGCTGGGACTTGTAGTGAGGTGTCGGGGCTCTGTGCTGGGACTTGTAGTGAGGTGTCGGGGTTCTGTGCTGGGACTTGTAGTGCGGTGTCGGGTTCTGTGCTGGGACTAGTAGTGAGGTGTCGGGGCTCTGTGCTGGGACTTGTAGTGCGGTGTCGGGTTCTGTGTTGGGACTTGTAGTGCGGTGTCGGGGTTCTGTGCTGGGACTTGTAGTGCGGTGTCGGGGTTCTGTGCTGGGACTAGTAGTGAGGTGTCGGGGCTCTGTGCTGGGACTTGTAGTGCGGTGTCGGGTTCTGTGTTGGGACTAGTAGTGAGGTGTCGGGTTCTGTGTTGGGACTAGTAGTGAGGTGTCGGGTTCTGTGTTGGGACTTGTAGTGAGGTGTCGGGGTTCTGTGCTGGGACTTGTAGTGCGGTGTCGGGTTCTGTGCTGGGACTAGTAGTGAGGTGTCGGGGCTCTGTGCTGGGACTTGTAGTGCGGTGTCGGGTTCTGTGTTGGGACTTGTAGTGCGGTGTCGGGGTTCTGTGCTGGGACTTGTAGTGAGGTGTCGGGGTTCTGTGCTGGGACTTGTAGTGAGGTGTCGGGGCTCTGTGCTGGGACTTGTAGTGCGGTGTCGGGGCTCTGTGCTGGGACTTGTAGTGAGGTGTCGGGGTTCTGTGCTGGGACTTGTAGTGAGGTGTCGGGGCTCTGTGCTGGGACTTGTAGTGAGGTGTCGGGGTTCTGTGCTGGGACTTGTAGTGCGGTGTCGGGTTCTGTGCTGGGACTAGTAGTGAGGTGTCGGGGCTCTGTGCTGGGACTTGTAGTGCGGTGTCGGGTTCTGTGTTGGGACTTGTAGTGCGGTGTTGGGGTTCTGTGCTGGGACTTGTAGTGAGGTGTCGGGGTTCTGTGCTGGGACTTGTAGTGAGGTGTCGGGGCTCTGTGCTGGGACTTGTAGTGCGGTGTCGGGGCTCTGTGCTGGGACTTGTAGTGCGGTGTCGGGGTTCTGTGCTGGGACTTGTAGTGAGGTGTCGGGGTTCTGTGCTGGGACTTGTAGTGCGGTGTCGGGTTCTGTGCTGGGACTAGTAGTGAGGTGTCGGGTTCTGTGTTGGGACTTGTAGTGAGGTGTCGGGGTTCTGTGCTGGGACTTGTAGTGAGGTGTCGGGGCTCTGTGCTGGGACTTGTAGTGAGGTGTCGGGGTTCTGTGCTGGGACTTGTAGTGCGGTGTCGGGTTCTGTGCTGGGACTAGTAGTGAGGTGTCGGGGTTCTGTGCTGGGACTTGTAGTGCGGTGTCGGGGTTCTGTGCTGGGACTAGTAGTGAGGTGTCGGGGCTCTGTGCTGGGACTTGTAGTGCGGTGTCGGGTTCTGTGTTGGGACTAGTAGTGAGGTGTCGGGGCTCTGTGCTGGGACTTGTAGTGCGGTGTCGGGTTCTGTGTTGGGACTTGTAGTGCGGTGTCGGGGTTCTGTGCTGGGACTTGTAGTGAGGTGTCGGGGTTCTGTGCTGGGACTTGTAGTGAGGTGTCGGGGCTCTGTGCTGGGACTTGTAGTGAGGTGTCGGGGTTCTGTGCTGGGACTTGTAGTGCGGTGTCGGGTTCTGTGCTGGGACTAGTAGTGAGGTGTCGGGGCTCTGTGCTGGGACTTGTAGTGCGGTGTCGGGTTCTGTGTTGGGACTTGTAGTGCGGTGTCGGGGTTCTGTGCTGGGACTTGTAGTGCGGTGTCGGGGTTCTGTGCTGGGACTAGTAGTGAGGTGTCGGGGCTCTGTGCTGGGACTTGTAGTGCGGTGTCGGGTTCTGTGTTGGGACTAGTAGTGAGGTGTCGGGTTCTGTGTTGGGACTAGTAGTGAGGTGTCGGGTTCTGTGTTGGGACTTGTAGTGAGGTGTCGGGGTTCTGTGCTGGGACTTGTAGTGCGGTGTCGGGTTCTGTGCTGGGACTAGTAGTGAGGTGTCGGGGCTCTGTGCTGGGACTTGTAGTGCGGTGTCGGGTTCTGTGTTGGGACTTGTAGTGCGGTGTCGGGGTTCTGTGCTGGGACTTGTAGTGAGGTGTCGGGGGTTCTGTGCTGGGACTTGTAGTGAGGTGTCGGGGCTCTGTGCTGGGACTTGTAGTGCGGTGTCGGGGCTCTGTGCTGGGACTTGTAGTGCGGTGTCGGGGCTCTGTGCTGGGACTTGTAGTGAGGTGTCGGGGTTCTGTGCTGGGACTTGTAGTGAGGTGTCGGGGCTCTGTGCTGGGACTTGTAGTGAGGTGTCGGGGTTCTGTGCTGGGACTTGTAGTGCGGTGTCGGGTTCTGTGCTGGGACTAGTAGTGAGGTGTCGGGGCTCTGTGCTGGGACTTGTAGTGCGGTGTCGGGTTCTGTGTTGGGACTTGTAGTGCGGTGTCGGGGTTCTGTGCTGGGACTTGTAGTGCGGTGTCGGGGTTCTGTGCTGGGACTAGTAGTGAGGTGTCGGGGCTCTGTGCTGGGACTTGTAGTGCGGTGTCGGGTTCTGTGTTGGGACTAGTAGTGAGGTGTCGGGTTCTGTGTTGGGACTTGTAGTGCGGTGTCGGGTTCTGTGTTGGGACTTGTAGTGAGGTGTCGGGGTTCTGTGCTGGGACTTGTAGTGCGGTGTCGGGTTCTGTGCTGGGACTAGTAGTGAGGTGTCGGGGCTCTGTGCTGGGACTTGTAGTGCGGTGTCGGGTTCTGTGTTGGGACTTGTAGTGCGGTGTCGGGGCTCTGTGCTGGGACTTGTAGTGCGGTGTCGGGTTCTGTGTTGGGACTTGTAGTGCGGTGTCGGGGCTCTGTGCTGGGACTTGTAGTGCGGTGTCGGGTTCTGTGTTGGGACTTGTAGTGCGGTGTCGGGGTTCTGTGCTGGGACTTGTAGTGAGGTGTCGGGGCTCTGTGCTGGGACTTGTAGTGAGGTGTCGGGGCTCTGTGCTGGGACTTGTAGTGCGGTGTCGGGGCTCTGTGCTGGGACTTGTAGTGAGGTGTCGGGGTTCTGTGCTGGGACTTGTAGTGAGGTGTCGGGGCTCTGTGCTGGGACTTGTAGTGAGGTGTCGGGGTTCTGTGCTGGGACTTGTAGTGCGGTGTCGGGTTCTGTGCTGGGACTAGTAGTGAGGTGTCGGGGCTCTGTGCTGGGACTTGTAGTGCGGTGTCGGGTTCTGTGTTGGGACTTGTAGTGAGGTGTCGGGGTTCTGTGCTGGGACTTGTAGTGAGGTGTCGGGGTTCTGTGCTGGGACTTGTAGTGAGGTGTCGGGGCTCTGTGCTGGGACTTGTAGTGCGGTGTCGGGGCTCTGTGCTGGGACTTGTAGTGCGGTGTCGGGGTTCTGTGCTGGGACTTGTAGTGAGGTGTCGGGGTTCTGTGCTGGGACTTGTAGTGAGGTGTCGGGGCTCTGTGCTGGGACTTGTAGTGCGGTGTCGGGTTCTGTGTTGGGACTTGTAGTGAGGTGTCGGGGTTCTGTGCTGGGACTTGTAGTGAGGTGTCGGGGCTCTGTGCTGGGACTTGTAGTGCGGTGTCGGGGCTCTGTGCTGGGACTTGTAGTGCGGTGTCGGGTTCTGTGTTGGGACTAGTAGTGAGGTGTCGGGTTCTGTGCTGGGACTAGTAGTGAGGTGTCGGGGCTCTGTGCTGGGACTTGTAGTGCGGTGTCGGGTTCTGTGTTGGGACTAGTAGTGAGGTGTCGGGGCTCTGTGCTGGGACTTGTAGTGCGGTGTCGGGTTCTGTGTTGGGACTTGTAGTGCGGTGTCGGGGTTCTGTGCTGGGACTTGTAGTGAGGTGTCGGGGTTCTGTGCTGGGACTTGTAGTGAGGTGTCGGGGCTCTGTGCTGGGACTTGTAGTGCGGTGTCGGGGCTCTGTGCTGGGACTTGTAGTGCGGTGTCGGGGCTCTGTGCTGGGACTTGTAGTGCGGTGTCGGGGCTCTGTGCTGGGACTTGTAGTGCGGTGTCGGGGCTCTGTGCTGGGACTTGTAGTGAGGTGTCGGGGTTCTGTGCTGGGACTTGTAGTGCGGTGTCGGGGTTCTGTGCTGGGACTTGTAGTGCGGTGTCGGGGCTCTGTGCTGGGACTTGTAGTGCGGTGTCGGGGTTCTGTGCTGGGACTTGTAGTGCGGTGTCGGGGCTCTGTGCTGGGACTTGTAGTGCGGTGTCGGGGCTCTGTGCTGGGACTTGTAGTGCGGTGTCGGGGCTCTGTGCTGGGACTTGTAGTGAGGTGTCGGGGTTCTGTGCTGGGACTTGTAGTGCGGTGTCGGGGTTCTGTGCTGGGACTAGTAGTGAGGTGTCGGGGCTCTGTGCTGGGACTTGTAGTGCGGTGTCGGGTTCTGTGTTGGGACTAGTAGTGAGGTGTCGGGTTCTGTGTTGGGACTTGTAGTGCGGTGTCGGGTTCTGTGTTGGGACTTGTAGTGCGGTGTCGGGTAGAGCCGTGTGATGATCAGGGCTCTCTCTCTCCGCCCCCTCCCATTATTGGTCGCCTCGCTCTGCCTCCCCTCTCAGCTCCCCCCCACAGACCGCCTGGTGGATCCGCCCGGAAGTGCCGCCATTTTGGATCTTCTGTGCGCAGGGAGACGGCGAGAGGTGCGTGACCCGGAGACTGAGATCGGTAAGTGGGGGGAAGATGCGTCCCGGGGGTTCATTTTTTTGTGCTCCGGGTGTGGGAGTGTCCTCTCCATCCCCGGCCGCCACACCTTCCCCGGGGTAACGGGACCTCGGAGTCCGCCCCACCCCTCCTACCGGATAACGGGACCCTGCCCGGGCGGCTGCGGCCTATGTGGCCTGAGAAAGCCCGAACACTCCTAGAGCCGAGCCCTGTGGAGGGGACAGCGGCCTTCACACTGGAGAGTCCCGCCGCTGCTACACCGAGCCCGCCATCCCCTCATATACAGAGCCCGACCCGCGCCTACCGTGTGATGTCCTCTCATATACCCCCCTCCCCCACCGTATATACACCGGGCCCAATATTACCGGCTGTGTTCTCTCATTGTATAATAGATATCATGTATACCTCATATACCGTGCTCAACCCCCCATCGTATACACTGACCTCCCCTCACTTACCGTGTGTATAATACATACATGTGTGATCATGTCCCCTACACCCCCCCCCCCCCCCTCATGTATGACTATATACATACTGTCTACTAATATATATATATATATATATATATATATATCAATCACTCTCCTTATACATATGACTTCCTTCATGTGATGCTCTCCACCCCACACTTGTGTGTTTATCTGTCCCTTCATATACACAGATCACCCCACACCTACCATGTGTGTAATAAGGAATCCGGGGGGAACATATATAGATAGATGGCTGATAGTGTACATGAAAGGCTCATATACACACACACACACACACACATATATATATATATATATATATATATATATATATATATACACACACACACACACACATATATATATATATATATATATATATATATATATATATACACACACACACACACACAGAGTAATACCTTGGATTGTGAGCTTAATTTGTTCCAGAAACATTCTTGTAATCCAAAGCACTTGTATATCAAAGCAAATTTCCCCATAAGATATAATGGAGACTCGGATGATTCGTTCCACAACCATTTATTCATCGGTCCTGCAGTTTATAGTCCATATAAAAAGATTATAGCAATGTGATCAGGTTGTGTAACCATAAAATGTCCATCCACAAATGGAAGCCTCCACAAGGGGATTAGAAGCAAAATCCAGCAGGAGCTCCAGAGTATAAAAGAGAAGAGAGGCGCCTCTAAGTGTAGCAATATGTTGCTAATTGTTGTACCTTCATTAAATGTAACCAGATTGCTACGCTTCAGCCCCTTTCACACTGGGGCGGTGGGTGCATCAGCAGTAAAGCGATGCTTTACTGTCAATTTCGCAGCGCTATACATCTGCTAGCAGTGCGCTTTTTACCCCCCAAACACCCCCTCCCCCACTAGCGGCCTAGAAAGGGTTAAAAAAGAGGCGCAAAAGGGTTAAAACCACCGCAAAGCGCTATGCCGGCGGTATAGCCGCGCTGCACCATTGATTTCAACGGGCAGGAGCGATGTATACACTGCTCCAAAGATGCTGCTAGCGGGGACTTTTTTTTTAGCGTCCTGCCAGCGCACCGTTCCAGTGTAAAAGCCCCTGGTGCTTTCACATTGGAGAGACAGCAGTGGCGCTTTCAGGGCGCTTTGCAGGTGCTATTTTTAGTGCTGTAGCGACTGCAAAGCCCCCCAGTGTGAAAGGGGCCTTAGAGGCGCCTCTCTTCTCTTCTATACTCAGTTGTTACATAATGCTACTTGTTTATCAAGTCAAAATTTATTAAAAAAATTTAGCTTGTCTTGCAAAACTCTCTCAAACCAAGGTTTTACTGTGTGTGTGTGTATAATAATATATATATATATATCTCTCCTCCATAAACCCTGCCTGATCTGTTATCACCCCGTGTGTGTGTGTATGCATACTGATAGCTGTGTGGAGAGGGGTGTGTGTATTTTTTATATATATATATATATATATATATATATATATATATATATATATATATATATATATATATATATATAAAAATATAGCCTCTCATATACACTATCAGCCATCTACCTATATATGAATATCTATTTTTTCCCACGATTCCTTAAATATTATATATATATATATATATATATATATATATATATATACACACACACACACACACACACACACACACACACACACACACACACACACACACACACACACACACACACTGAGGGAAAAACTTTTTTCATCTGATTTTGTACGTTTGCCCACTGACAAAGAAATAGTCAGTCTATAATTTTAATGGTGGGTTTATTTTAAGTGAGAGACAGAATAACAAAAAAAAAAATATCCAGAAAAACGTATTTCAAAAAAAGTTATAAATCAATTTGCATTTTAATGAGTGAAATAAGTATTTGACCCCTTTTGCAAAACATGACTTGGTACTTGGTGGCAAAACCCTTGTTGGCAATCACAGAGGTCAGACGTTTCTTGTAGTTGGTAGGTTTGCACCCATCTTGCTAAGGATTTTTATCTCACTCCTCTTTGCAGATCCTCTCCAAGTTATTAAAGGGGCTGTAAAGTTTTTTTTTTTTTTTTATTACAAACATGTTATACTTACCTCCTCTGTGCAAGGGTTTAGCACAGAGAGGCCCCAGTCCTCCTCTTCTGGGGTCCCGTCCCCTCCATGTTGCTCCTGGCTCTACCTTTTCTCGAGTGCCCCTCATGGAAAGCCACTTTCCATGGGGGCACTTGTACGGGCGCGCTCCCGAGTCCTGCTACTGCGTCTATTGACACCGACAGCAGGACTCGTCCCCGCTTCCGTGTCACTGAATTTGATTGACAGCAGCGGGAGCCAATGGCTCCTGCTATCTATCCAATGAGGACACAAGACAACGGCTGGAGCTGCTGTGCTCGTCCCTGTCGCTGGAAAGATCGGGTTCAGGTATGTAAAAGAGGGGCTCTGGGGGGCTGCTGCACTACAGAAGGTTTTTCATCTTCATGCATAGAATGCATGAAGGTGAAAAACCTTGAGGGTTTACAACTGCTTTAAGTTTTTTCGAGGCTGACCTTTGGTAACTCGAACCTTCAGCTCCCTCCATATATTTCTTATGGGATTAAGGTCTGTAGACTGTCTCAGCCGCTCCAGGACCTTAATGTGCTTCTTCTTGAGCCACTCCTTTGTTGCCTTGGCCATATGTTTTGGGTCATTGTCATGCTGGAATATCCATCCACGACCCATTTTTAATGCCCTGGTTGAGAGAAGGAGCTACATGACCTCGTCCATTGTCCCTTTGATGCAGTGATGATGTCCTGACCCCTTAGCAGAAAAACACCCCCAAAGCATGCTTTATGTTGGATGAGAAGGCCTGGCTTGCAGCCTCCACTCTAATTCATTTCACATGTATTCTATTGGGTTGAGGTCAGGAACTCGCTCATCCATGTCTTTTTTTTGGACCTTGCTTTGTGCACTGGTGAACAGGAACGGGCCATCCCCAAACTGTTCCCACAAATTTGGGAGTATGAAATTGTCCAAAATGTTATGTTATGCTGACGCCTTAAGAGTTCCCTTCACTGGAACTAAGGGGCCAAGCCCAACCCGTGAAAAACTACCCCCCACCATAATCCCCCCTCCACCAAATGGTTTGGACACAATATAACACCTTTGGGATGAATTGGAGTGGAGACTCAATTGTGCCTGACCTCACAAATGCACTTCTGGAAGAATGGTCAAACATTCCCATATACACACTCCTAAACCTTGTGGACAGCCTTCCCAGAAGAGTTGAACCTGTTAAAGCTGCAAAGGGTGGGCCAACTCAATATTGAACCCTACGGACTAAGACGACTGGGAAGACATTAAAGTTCATGTGCGTGTAAAGGCAGGTGTCCCAATACTTCTGATAATATAGTGTGTGTGTGTGTGTGTGTGTGTATATAAATAGAGCGAGAGCCTGCTGCCCCTTCATGAATATTCACTCTGCCTTCCTGCTGTCCCCTCATGTATGTACACACAGCGTTCCCTTCCCCTATGTATACACAATGCCTGCCCACTGTCTTTTTATAAAGTCTGAATATACATAGTGTAAACACATGCTGGTTGCTCTCCATCCTCTGTCCTTTCATACATTTATACTGATTGTCCTCTGATCCCACAAATATCACCACAGACTGCCCATTTCCCCCACTTTACTTCTTGATGCTGCTATTGATATCCTCATTCAGATAAGTAGACTGCCCAGCCTTATCCCCATATATGTATGCTGACCTCATGTATGTGCATAGCTTGCCCGTACTTCAAATTAAACCATGATACACCTCTGTCTACATAGAGATATGACTACCCATTGCACGTGGGTACCCTGGCTGCCTGTCACCCTTTCCCCCCACACATATGCACACTTGCTTCCTGTTGCCACCCTCATGTGGGCACTCTGGCTGCCCATTGTCCCCCAAACCACATGACCCCTGTGCTGGCTACCCATTGTCCCCAAACCCGCAAGACCTCCCCGCCCCCTGCACACGTGGGTTCACTGGCTGCCCATTGTCCCCCAATACCTCCCAGCCCCCTGCAAACATGGGCACGCTGGCTACCCATTGTGTCCCCACCCCTTGCCACATGGGTGCGCTGGCTGCATCTTAGCCACCTGTTTATACTGCCACCGGTGTGAATGAGGCCTTTATTTTTCCAATGCATATCAGATCTTTCCCTAACTCCTAAATTATATCCTGTTAAAGAGTAGTTCCTTCCCTTTTTGAGGGAGTATTCATTTTTTAATTTTTTTTTAATATAAGGGAAATTGGACACCCCTTCGCATATATGCAAAATTCAGTGCTGTACCCCCAGGGCAAGGGCAGTGTCATACGACAGCTCTTTCTGCCAGCGATTTCATGCCTGCTTCTTGGTCAGACAAGAGTATCCCCTCCACCCCCAGATAATGCTGCCTGTGTGACTAGATCAGTTTTCCCCAGTAATTTGTATTCAGAAATGTTTCCGAGATTATCGGATAACTAGGAAGGTTTTTTTTGTGTGTTTAAAGTTTAAAAAAAATGCTGCTCGCAAAAGCTCTCACATGACATCTCCCTTCTGGCAGTTCACTTTCATGCTTAAAATTGCTTTCAGCTTTTGTTTTTAGGTGGTGGTTGGTGTACTGCAGCAGCTTGTGTTTTTCATGTTTCCTTTTCCGGGTTAAAAAAAGACATTCCCATGATTTGGATGCACAATGTGTGAATGGGACCTATACTGATGACCTGTAAGAGCTATTAAAGCATCACCTGTGTAAAATTTTATCACCATTGCACAAGCAATTTCAATGTTTGACATGTTGGGTATCTGTTTACTCAGCACCACCTCATCTCTTATATTTTAACAATAAAATGGGTAATATTTTGCACTTTTGTGACTTGAGATTAACGCAGAACTTCACTAAAAAAAAGTGAAGTCCCTCTGGTATGCCCCAGCCTGGGGAAGATTTTTTTTTTTTTTTTATCGGTACTCAACCCCTTCTCTTCTACAGCCTCTTAGGACATGCAGGATCACTCACAAAGCACCTTATGAGCAGGGAGCTGGCCGTGGTTTCTCAGGAAGCCACAGTCCACTTCCAAGATGGTGGCACCAGGGACCCAGAGTGGTAATAAGAATCGGCTGTGGGAACACAAAGCTTTACTCCAGACACCTATTTAAGTTGATTTTTTTTTTTTTTGCTGAAAATTACTACTTGATAAACTGTTGCTATAATATTTTGTTACTTAAAAAATTGCAACAAAAAAATGGAACCGATTTCACACAGGACGCCGGCTCACTAAACCCTGTAATGTGTAAGATGCCTTCAGCTATGCCTTCCACCCACAGGAGAGCTCATTCAGATGCATTTTATCCCCTTGTGGGCTTAATAGCTGAGGCCCCCCAAAAAAATTTGTCAGCGGCCATTTACCGTAATCCGTGGACCCGGCGGTCATGGATAATCCCGTGTGCACGCGATTTTAGGGGGACAGCAATGTACGCCCTCCGAGAGTTATCAAGCCACACTGTAGCTGTCATTCGGCTATGGCCCTGTTAAGTGGTTAGGCAGTCTGGGGTAATTATCTTCTCAGTGAGCGTTTTTAAGACATTTACATTAAACAGGTTATGAAAAAAGCAAACATCCATACTCACCTCTATACTGCAACATTGATGTGATGTTGCAGCTGTCCCATGTTGGCTCTAAGACCAAGAACTGAGCGATCACATGACCACTGATCGTTCAGTTCTTGGTTTTCTTCGAGTGGAAAGCGGTGACTGTTGCTGTTCTTTGCTCTGCTCCACCAGCAATCAGTGGAGTGCCGGGCTGGCAAGGAGGTGGGTGCAGCTGGCTCTGGCATGCGCTGAGAGTCAGAGCCAGCAGTCAATCGGGCAACCTGGTGGATTGTGACAATCTTGTTGTGATCCTTCTAGAGTATGCAGCTCTTTGGCATGGATCAGATTGATTCACACTAACGGCGCTGACCAATCAGAATCCGTCTGGTCCATCCCGGTAGTGGTGCTGGAGAAGAATTTCGAATCACTGCAGTTAACAGCTCCACAACCCTGGAGGTAGGTAAAGGGGGGGCGGGCATAGGGAGTGGATGGGGAGGGTGTTACAACTACTTTAAGGATCCCTCAATGCCTGTGACCAGGTAGGCCTCCTTATAGGCATTGAACCTTTTATTTCTGTCTTGGATGTCCCCAATGTCCTCCTCCCTCACCCCTCCCCCTCCTTTTTTTTTCTCTACTTTTCTTATGACTCTCCTATCCCTCCTGGTTGTGGAGGCTTCTTCTTTTTGTTGTTTAATCCTCTTTTGCTTTATTCTTGCTGCTACAGCTGTATTCAGTAGCACTTCTGGTCCACAACTAGCTGGGTTTTTTGTTGAGATGTTTATGGACCATCTCTTAGGCGTCAGTTTGTTGGAGTTATGAAAGTTTACTGTATCCACATATAGCTATTCCTTTGGCCATAGCATTATTATTTGCATTCAGTTATATTTTGCTCATTTCTGTATGATCTTTCATGTTGTTTTTTGTACTTTGAAAATAAAAGCTACACACTGCAATAATAACAACTCAAAACAGGGACTTACAGAAAATACAGTAGTTTTTCAACAAATGCTGTGTGCTCAAATAAATATGCGAGGCTACATAAAACAGGACATTTTATTGTCATAAATGCTCCAAATGAGTGGTGACATTGTCCTTAGCTCAACTTGCATGATCTGTGTTACTTAAATCTACATACATTACCATGAATATAAATGGCTCACAATTAAGTCTGGTAGGAGAGAAACTAGGTCTGATCAGTATGAAATGTCCTTCGAATGGAAACGTTTGTGCTTTGTTTTTCAAGGGATTTCTTTTTTTTTTTTTTTTTTACAAATGTCTTTGTGCATTCCACAGGCACAAATCTTAATATCAGGGTCTCCAGCGCTCCGGGCCACTCTTGAAAATTCAGAGAACATTGATGTAAGTTTTTGTAACATTTTTGTTAGTGCAGTGTCATGTTTGTGATTTTTTTTTTTTTCCCCCCCCTTGTTGTAACGAATGTGTCCAATTTCCAGTATCCAGTAATCTTACTTCATAGTTGTTACATGTGCTTACAGGAATGTCAGAAACGTGTGTTTCTTTCTTGGTGTCTGTTGCCTCCAGGCAATTTATAATGTTTCTGTACAGGGTTGTGTTAATGTGGCACCTTGTTGGATTGTTTTGCTCAGCTGCTGTTTTTAACAAGTTTGGCCTGCCTGTCCATAAACATAAGGCATCTCTACTGCAGTTTTGCAGATGTTTTGAACATGCTTATGTTCTTAGGCAAATCAGGGATCCTAACTAAAATGGCACAAGTTACTAAAGAATTAAGTGATTGCAAAGGCTCCTTTTATTTTTTTTTATTTTTTTTAATAAACATGGTATACTTACCTCCTTTGTGCAGTTGGTTTTGTACAAAGCAGCCTGGATCCTCCTCTTCTCAGGTCCCTCTTTGCTGCTCCTGGCCCCCCCCCCCCCCCTCTTTTTGAGTGCCCCTCAGCCAGCAGCTTGCTACAGGGGGCACCCAAGATGAGTCAGAGCTTTGTGTATCCATTCAGACACGGAGCCTAGACCCTTCTCCTCTGATTGACTGACTTTGACAGCCACGTGAGCCAATGGCGCCACTGCTCTGTCTTGGCCAGGCATGTCCTGGATGGCTGAGGGGATCGTGGACATCGCTGGAGAGAGAAGGGGCTCAGGTAGGTAATTAGGGGGATGCTGGGGGGGCTGCTACACACAAGTTTTTTTTATCTTAATGCATAAAATGCGTTAGGATAGAAAACCTTCTGCCTGTACAACTCTCTTAAAGTGTCTTAAAGGGCCATTCTCACTTGGGGATTTGAAATTGCTGCCAAAATTGCTGCGACTCCAAATGCGGTAAAACGTGCATACCTATGTTTGGATGCCATGGTTCCTAAAGGCGCCCCAAACACAATGTGTTTTGCTGTGATTGTCGCTCAGCAAAATATGCCTTTAGAAATCGTGCGACACTCATCGCTCCAAACAGGGGCAGGTGCTTCTTTTGGGTGACAAACTTGCCTAGGGCACCCCGTTAAAGTGAATGGGCTGCCTAAGGCTGGGTTCACATTTGTGCGAATTGGATGCGGTTTTCACCGCATCCAATTTGCATGACATGCGAGTGTGACTGCTCTCAATGGAGCCGGTTCACACATATCCCGGAGGCCGTAGTGCGAATTCTAAAAGGGTCTTGAAATTTTCGGTCCAGTTCAAGTTCAAATTCAGGCAAAAATTCAGACCTGAAACGCACCGGACCACAAGCTGTGAACCTGGCCTTATGCTCGATGCGCAGAAACGTGTATAAATTGCGCTTAAGAAATCATGAGTGGGAGAGCTTGTTTCCGCTATACAAGATCTGAACAGGGCTAAAGGGATTAGGATGTATTTTGAGCAGGTGTGTGTTTTTGAGGATTTTTTTTTTTTTTTTTCACTTTAAAACTTTAAGGTAATTTTTTTATATTCACTTTACATGCATACTGCTGTTTATTTTCTTAATCCTATTGCATCTCCTATAAAGGATAAGTTCACCTTTGGGGGAAAATAAATGCACATATTTTTGCAGAAAAAAAATGTGCATTTATTTTTTCCCCAAGCAGCCTGTAAAGCACCTGTGATCAGTGGAGCCTGGGTGTGATATGTCAGGCTCTCTTGCACACACTTCCTCCAGCTTTCTTGCCTATATCTCTGTACAGGATTTCTGTTTGAAAGCTGGAGGAAGTTGCAGTGAACTATGAGGGCGCTCATCAGGTGCTGGAGCATGTTACACCTCAAATATGGGTGTAACATGCTCCCAAAAAAGAGACAGTCT
This sequence comes from Lithobates septentrionalis, assembly GCA_037952835.1. NCBI lineage: Eukaryota > Metazoa > Chordata > Amphibia > Anura > Ranidae > Lithobates > Lithobates septentrionalis. The sequence continues at coordinate 126,367 of JBBDGP010000808.1, forward strand.
GCGTCCAGGGCCAATCACTCGCAGGTGATCAATAAAAGCGATTATATGTGAGCGGCCATGGTTAGTTGCGGAGGCCGGCTTCTTCCCATTGCTTCCAATGAGGCTGCTTCCCGTAGCTAATTGCCAGGAACCTCCACTAGGATTCTTGCATGTAATTAGTGTTGGGTCCATTCACAAGTGTCAATGAGGTCTTAGGCCGCATTCACCTCAGTCTAATTTGGTCCAGCATTAGATTTGTGCATCAGGAGTTTGCCGCTGGAAGGTAGTTCCAGACATCTGGTCAGCCTGCCCTGTACAAAGCAATAACAAGCAGGCAGGGGGCTTAGCTGTTTACTTGTGATTGATAGCAGCGGGAGCCATTGGCTCCTGCTGCTGTGTTTGAGCAATGAGGAGATAGAGAGCCTCTGCTCTCATGCACATTGCTTGTTGGTTAACTATCTAATTTAGGGATGTGGGTCAGTGCAGCTTTTGTTCTGTGATAACTAGCACTTTTTAAAGAATCTCATGCACATTGCTGGATCGAGATTGTGATTGGGGGGGGTGCTTGCAAAAGGTTTTTTACCTTAATGCATAAGTAAAAAAATCTTCTGCCTTTAGAACCACTTTGAATGATACCAATTAAATAATACATACAGCACGGCAGCATGCAAAAAGCAGGTTGTGATAATATTGCGTATAGAATTTTAGAAAATGATTATTGCCGCCTGCAAACCGCCCCTAAACAGCCTCCGCTGTTTGTTCAGTGTGAAAGCCCGAGGGCTTTCACACTGAAGCGGTGCGCTGGCAGGAGAAGAAAAAATCTCCTGCAAGCCGCATCTTTGGAGCGGTGAAGGAGCGGTGTATTCACCGCTCCTAAACCGCTCCTGCCCATTGAAATCAATGGGACAGCGCGGCTATACCGCGGCTATAGCTGCGCTGTACGAGTGGTTTTAACCCTTTTTCGGCCGCCAGCGGGGGGTTAAAACCGCACCGCTACCGGCCGAATACCGTGGTAAGACAGCGCTAAAAATAGCACTGTTTTACCGCCGACGCCCCCTACCGCCCCAGTGTGAAAGGGGCCTTAATGGGAAGTAAGGGGAGACGAGATGCAGCTGTGCACAGTGCTGATCTCTCCCCCCTTCACACAGGGAAGTTGGAAACGTTTTTTTACCTTAATCACTTCCCACCCGGCCACTGCACATAAACGGCCGGGTGGGCTATCTCTCCTGAGTGGACGTTCAGGAACGTCCCTCAGAAGGAGCGGGATTGCGTGCGTGCCCGCGCAGCGGCGTGATCCCGATGCGCTCGTGTCACCCGGACACGGCGCATCTCCGATCGGTAGGAGGGCTCTGTGATTGGCCCTCCTGATCACATGACGGCCGTGTCGAATCACAGCCGTCATGTGATGTAAACACAGAGCCGGTTGCTAGGCAATCTGCTCTCCTCTCCTCACACGGAAGTTGTCAGTGAGGAGAGGAGTGCGGATCGCTGCAGCTGGCTGGTGATCAGTGAGTATGAGCTGTTTTTTATAGCTTTTTACTCACTGATCACCAGTCTAGTGTCCTGACAATGTGAAAAAAACACAAAGTAAACACACAATGTCCCCAACACACGTCCCCAAAATACATGTCCCCACATAGTAAAAACACCTGTCCCCCACATATGTCCCAGTAAAATCACATGTCCCAATGATTATCTGCACACATATGTCCGTGATCACCTGTGCACATCTGTACATTATCATTTGCGCACATGTGTCTGTGATCACACGAACCAATTATTATACACTTAACGGGATTTTTTTTTAACAAAAACATGTAGCAGAATACATTTTGGCTTAAATTTATGACAAAATTCAATTTTATTGGATTTTTATTAAAATAGAAAGAAGAAAATATTGTTTTTTTTTCCAAATTTCCGCTCTTTTTTTTCGCTTATATCGCAAAAAATAAAAAACGGAGTAATGAATAAATACCACCAAAAGAAAGCTCTATTTGTGTGAACAAAATGATAAAAAATTCATTTGGGTACGACATTGTATGACCGCGCAATTGTCATTGAAATTGTGAGAGAGCTGAAAGTTGGTCTGGGAAGGAGGGGGGCGAAAGTGCCCTGTATTGAAGTGGTTAATGCAAACCATGCATGAAGGTAAACGTTTTTAGGTTTAGTAACACTTTAAGTGGGTGTGACTTTGGAAGGGTGGGTTAAGTAAAACTAAAAAAATCAAGGATGGGGCGGGATGGATTTTTTTTTTTAATTGGATTTTTTTAATTTAAATCCGGATTTATTTTTATCAAATTTTATTTTAATAAAATGCTTTTGGAGTAAAAATCTAAAGATAGTTTTCTATTTAAGATGCATTGATAATTTAGTTTATTCAGCATGAAATGGAGCTTAGTTGAATAGCATGAGGCTATATATTCTGCAATTTTTAAATTTTTTAGTAAACTCAATGAATCCAAGCTCTGCAAGCTAAGATAACATGCACTGGCAATGTTATTGTTTTAATTATATAAAAGATTTTGAGTAGTTCTCCAACTATGTGTGATTAACGTATTAACCTAAAATCAGTTCTGATATCGCGGTTTTACTACCCTGACAGCTTATTATTCTAAATAGTGAACCTTCATTTTGTTTGCTAATATTAAAGATTTCTAACTACCAGCAAGAATAAGTCCTTACATTTAAAGTACGCCTGTGATTTGAGATCCATCTTGGCAGCGCCTGTTGGCGGGCATACACTCACCTGCTACCACCACGTCCCTCACCTTGTTTTGTCGCTGCCGCATCACAATCCGTCCCATTACAGTGCATGGGACTGTCAGTGAGTCAACAGCGGGTAAGAAGAGGAGCCGTTGTGGGACAGAAATTACAGTTGCTCTTTAAAAATTATGATTTAACTTGAGCCTTTTTTACTAGTGATTTATATCAAATCCACCCTGGTCTAGGGATTAATCCAGGTATAGTCTTTAGCTACATATCTAATTTTTAAATGCTGGCTGTGGAAGACGAAGCATTAAAGCTGATCTCTAGTTTTACTTTCATTTTAAATGGTTTGTTTGGGCCAAAAAGGTTCAAACTATATCCCTATTAATAGGTGCGCCTCCTGGGCATGCTGTATAAAACTGTATGTAGTCTTGGCTAGATACAGTACTATGTTCTGGGTATGAGGTTAGACCTTTCTGTCTCGCACTCGGAAAAAAATTGTGTCGAGCTGAGCGGTGCTCAGCCATTCATAGGCAGCTTTGTATTCTGTTAGTGAATACGAAGCTTCCCCTGATTGGCTGAGTCAGAAAGGCGGGCTGATGTCATGATTTCCAACCCCTTTTATAGAATATAAAGCTGCCTATGCAGTATGACCCCATTTTATTCCAGGTGTGAGGCAGCAGTCAGCTATGACTGTTTGTCCTGCTTCTGCTGTCACATGAACGTTGACTATTCATTACAATAAAGGCTTTTATCGGAGTGCGGCTGTCCAGAATCCATTTTTTCAATATTGCTCGTGCTGAGCCTGCTCCTGGCTTCCACTTTGAGGAGGGCGTTTTCTTCAGTACACCACCTGCAGTGGTTCACCCTTTCACCAGCCCTTTGGTCACCATTGTATCCTGTACCAGTACCGCTGAATCTTGTGAATAGAGATGGTCGATGTTGCAGGCATCTGGATTGATTTGTGTTACAAGATTTTTCCCAGAAAGCACAGAAGCATGGTTTTTGTGGTGTTTTTTTTTTTTCAGATGATAGGGTTAGAAAGCTGGAGGATATTGCCTATAGCAATCTGTCCAATCCTTCTATTTATTTTACCCAAGGAAGAAAAATGACAGTGGTGGGTGTTTCCAGTTTTGTGGATATGAGACTTAAGGCCCAAAATTTTACATCAATGTTTTGTGTTAAACTGTGGATCATATTGTATATCATTGCATTGGATTAGTGGGTTGTTTCACTTAGGGGCAGCTGCAGGCTGGTGCCATATGGATTATAGATGTTGGTTTATGCTTAGGTAACCTTAATATCGAGATCCTAGTTGACCTTTTATACACGGTTCATGCTATACTGTTTTTCTTTTCCTATTTTTAGTTTTTGGTGTATTTATCCTGGATACATATATTACCATCGGCGTTGTGTCACTTGTTACTTCGCCACATACAGTGAGGTGGATTGACTCTCAGTTGTCCCACCAACACCTGAAGTCATGCAAGTCGCAATGAAATCAGTAAAAAGTAGTGCACAAACCTTTCTCATTAACGCTGTGACGTGAGTTGTGGCACCGGTGTGTACGGGGGGGCTTACTTTAGGTACACGCTTCTGATGCAAGTTTTTTCCTTTTTATTTTTGTCCTGCTACATTCTAAGATGTATGTACATCAAAGCTGTGTACTGTCTCTATTATATAGAAGTGCAGCGACTAGTTATTAACACTATTGTTTGTTTTTCCTTTTTGTAACTCTGTATTACTTTTTTTTTTTTTCTTTTTTTTTCTTTTCTTTGCACTGAAAATATTTCAGTAAAATGAATATGCAAAATAAAAGGGGCAGCTGCACTTTTTTGGGAATTGCTTTTATATGATTCCGTAAGGCCCCACACATTTAGTTCAGAATTCATTTAAACTGTGGATCAGTTCAACAATGGATTCTTGCTGTGGACAGCAGATTAAGCTGAAAATATTGCAAGTGGTTCTGCCTTGCATGCCCATTCCCTGTGTTTTTTTTTTTGTACTCCATAATAGTGATTTTTTTATCCAGTTATCAAAGCGGAACTAAAATGGGAAGTTAAGCTTTATGTCCTCAACCCAATCCCTACCCGCGGGCTTCCAATTTTGGAACATTATTTATTTATTTTAGGGTGGGAGGTGATGAGCAAGTGCCTAGTTTTGTCAGACACCCGCTCCCATTTCCGCTGGAATTGCCGAGGCGATTCCACTGGGAGTTCTCTAGTGGAGCTCAGTGCATGGCTGTCAATGTCAACAGGTATACACGTTTGGCCATACATGGAGCAAATTTCTTTTCTGCACCCTCGGGTTGCAATAAAAAATTTTGCTTCGATTCCCCTATCAATACAAACGGTGTTGATGCAGGAATCCCCACTGGGAAAAGCTATTGATTATTGCTGGTGGCTATAGTAGCCACTAGCGATGATCGCAGGTAATACCCAGCTTGCTGGTTGTACCCAAGTTGATTGACGAATCAACTTGGCACATTCAGCCTGCCCATACACTGTTTGAATTTTGGCCGGTTCCCCCACTGACAGCTGAATTGTTAAAAAAACAAACAAAAAAAACCTGGCAATTATCCGTTAAGGAGCTGGGCCACCGCATCCTTAACAAACTGATGACTTATACAGCTGTCAACGGGGTTGCCCTGTTGACAGCTGAAGTGTAAACCAATGTTTCCCAACTCCAGTCCTCAAGTACCCCAACAGGTCATGTTTTCAGGATTTCCCTCAGATGATTACCAAGGCAGTGAAACTGATCAAATCACCTGTGCAAAATAATGGAAAGTCTGAAAACATAACCTGTTGGGGGTACGTGAGGACTGGAGTTGAGAAGCATTTGGGTAAATGAGATCCCGGCAACTGGAGATGTAAAAAAAAAAAAAAAAAAAAGCAGCCAGGAAATGTTTATCAACATTGCTCAGCCATCCAAACATAAAGATAAAAAGAAACATGGTTTATTTTTGTATCTTTCTGTTCATCTGCAGATCAAAGGGATGAAGTTAGTTTGCAACCTGTCAAGTAAAAAAATAAATGTTGTTTTATGTTAAATGCTTTTTTGTTTAATCACTTATTAACCCTTAATTTACTCTAATCAGCCTTAATTAACTGCTTATTCTTATTCTCCGTTTAATTTCTATATTCCTACTGATTTTATTTTCACTTCGATTTTGTAAACTATAAATTGAAAAATAATTTTATTCATTAGTATTTTTACATCTTTTAACATGTAGCAGTAGGAGGGGCAGGGAGGAGATTGGCTCTCGCTGACTATGACAGGTGGCGCGGGGGGGGGGGGACACAACTCAGAACACAAAGCGGGATGCCAGTGGCACGTAAACTAATCACGGAATTGTAGATCAGCAGCCATGATTATGTCGTCAACACACACAGGGGGACACGGAACAGGCGGGATCAGCCAGGTATTTTACAGCATAGAGTGGGACAAATGACACTGCAGCAGCACTGTGCTATTTATCATGCTTTAAAGGAACAGGATTTGTTACAACCACCAAATTTTGTTACAACCACTTTAAGAGCAGTGATTTCCTGCCTTATCTTTAGACGCACAGGTTTTCTATAAATCCAATCTGTAGTGATTATAGAAAGAGAATAGAGAAGAGCTAGTATCATGCATTGAATAGAGTGGGATAGAGCTTATAGCCTCTGTCAGTGTATAGTTTCTATCTGTGACGTACAGCAGGTTTCCCTGCACTGTATCCCTTCTCTTCCAACCTGATAGCCCTTCAAAATTCAACAAGGTTTCAACCCCTCCCCCGCTTCCCAAAACTAAAAAAAAAACTATTGAGGCTTTTATACTTTCATGATTCTTCTTGGTAAATAGCCAGGTTTGATTATAGCAAAGTGATTGTTACAGCAATGTTTCTTACAAAAAGATACAGATAAGAACCAGATATTGCAACCTGAGGATTTTCTTTACTTCTGACCTTGGTCACAAAGACCGGAAGTAATCAGAACCTGGGTTTTTATGTTATCTATGTCCTCATTTGGAGCATACTCCTCCCATTTTTTCATGCCAGTAGGTAGTCACTATGGTAATTCTGGCAGCTATATGTAAAAACTAATTCCTATGGTTGCTCTACTGGATTAAATGGTGTCAGTTATTATTAGCTGAAGAAAAGGTAGGCCTGGAGCTGCCCCAAGCTTGCCCCTAGCAAGAACTGGGGGATTTGTTTGGACTATCTCTAAACTATTATTAGCTTAAGTTTGGAAAACCCTGGCTTTGTTGCCAAATGTTCCAGCGAGTAGACCAAATGTAGAAATCGCCTAAAGAGCATAAATAATAAAACATTGCTTTTGTTAATTTAAAGCAAGGCTGTACAGATGAATTTGGCACTTGGAAATAAAGTCAGACAAGTTTAAAGGGGTAGTTCATCATCTTTACCAAAAAAAAACCCCACCTGTGCAAGTAAGGAGAGTCTGTAGATGAAAACAAACTGTGTAGCTTTAACTACAGTTGGATAAATGCCATTAGGTGTAGGCCAGTTACATACCTCCTGAAGCCTGGCTCAGAAACACCCAGAAATGGCATCATCCCAACCTGTCTTCTTGCTAGGATGCTGCAATGACACTTTTAGCCATTACTGAGCCGTCAACAGAGAAGAGTGCATGCAAGGGAGAAGCTGGGGGGTTGAATCGGCTGGGAGTGTTTTGGCAATATCCTAGCAACAAGGCAGATTTGGCTGATCTCTGATAGTTTTTCACCCAGGCTTCAGTAAGTACATAAATGGCCTACACCCATAGCAAGTACATTATGTAACTTTGGTCAAAGCAGCGTACTTTGTTTTTAATCTACAAGCACCCCTTGCCTGCATAGGCGGTTTCTTGTTAAATGTAAACAGACCCTTTAACAGTCCAAAGGGACCCCGAGGAATGCCATTCACGGAGAAATATGTAGGTTGCAGTCCCTGAGCACGTACAATATCTTCCTCCATCTCTCTTCCAAAAGCAATATGGTGTTTCATGAAATTGCCATTGCACCGTGTATGTTTTCAGCTACAAACATGCAGTGTAACTTGCAGTGAGATGAGGAGGAGAGCAAGAAGTGATCACAGAGAAGTAATACTTAACAGGAAGCAAGGTTTACTTTTGTAATGAGCAAATATGCTTCATGTATATAGATCATATAAGCTATACTGTAGAAACAAGGGTTGTAAAACCAAGCATGGTCATAAAATTATCTAATTTAAACTTTTTTTGTTTGACTTAGAGTGGGTATGTTTTGGAACATCTGGCAGGTTTATATTGCGCTTCAGCTAAATCATCAAGTCTGTAATACATACCCCTTATGCGATCACTTGTAGAAACCAATGATCTTTGCAGAAAACAAAGCTCTCCTGTTACACTGGGGAAGATCATATGATGATAACAGAGAGATCGTATGACAGTTACATGACTGAGAAAATGAAAACTCTTCGACTACACATGCATGGACTCTAGCCATAGGTTAGTTTGAAAGGCGTAGTATGCCATTGTAATGAATGCACTGGAAACAAGACATTTGTGTGACTGACTGGAAGGTACATCTGATGGATGACATTTTAGTGACATGGGTGGGCAGAGCCTGAAACTGTTTCCGAAAGACTGGGAGGAGAAAAGATTGACATTTTATCACTACTCTTTATACTAATAGCGGGACTCTTCATGGAAGTTGGCCAGAATTCTCTAAAGTGGTTTCTGACTCACAGCAAAGGGCATGTTTTATGTAAAGTGCTCGATTTTCATTCCAAAAGTGTGAACGAGATGTAATGATGGATTGCTGTTGATGAAGGCTGTTATTACAAAGAAAAGCACTTGTATCAGACCTTGGAAGTTGCTAAATGAAAGAATAAGCCAATTTGCTTTTATCGGCTGGCAAATTCTGTGTTTACTTTTCCTTTCTTGGCAGTGGAATCTCTGGCCACGGAGAACCTAGGCATCTGGGGTTTTTTCCAGCAAAGATAAACTTCTCTGTTGACATCCATATCACCATAAACCTGAAAAGTGAGAAACCTTTTTACCCAACACTTTCCAGGATAAGTGCACCTTTAAATGTGCTATCCAGATTCCACCCCCAGCCTTCCTCCTCATCAGGCTTTTTAAATATAATTATGTGTAGCCCGAGGACAGTGCTTTAGAGCTCTGCTGCTTTCAGTGCAGCTTTGCAATTCGGCGGTTTCTCTGGAAGATACAATAGAGAATAATAGCAGTCTATGTCTCCAGTTCAGTATCTACTCTATTGTACTGTATGTCCCAGTGTACGCTGTGTGATGCAAAGGAACAGATCCCCGCAGCACAGTCTTAAAGTGGTTGTAAACTTCAATCTTTTACTTGTACCTATAGGTAAGCCTATAATAAGGCTTACCTATAGGTACTGAAAAATCTCTCCTAAATGTGCGCTGTTTAAGAGATATTTACTATATATGCAGCCGATGACGTCATTAGTGCATGCACTCTGAAGGAACGGCCACCCGGGCCGTTCCTTCAGAATCCTGTGCCGTAAACGGTGGCCCCCCCGCCGGTGGGGATGGAAGCGGCCGTCAGCGATCAAATCGCATCGCTGGAAGGCTTCGTTTTCAGGTAAGGTTCACATAATATGCTAGTATGCGATGCATTCTAGCACGTTATGTCTTTTTACCTTGCAGGTTAAAAAAAAAAAAAAAAAGAATCCATCTGTTTACAACTGCTTTTAATTTCAGCTAAAGTACACTATCAAATTCGACTCAAAAAAAGTATAACTAAAGGCTGCGGTAAGTAAAAACATTTCTGTTTTAAAAAGAATTATATACTGTGTTTATTGGCATATAACACGCACTTTTTCACCCTGAAAATCGGGTGCAGATAGTGTGTGCATGTTATACGCAGATACTGCAATTTGGGCTGCCTAGGAGGGAACGGGGAGGGGGCGGGGCGAGCGCCGTCAGATTACATACAGCAAGAATCTCCTGTCTACTCAGCGGCCTCTGTAATAGGAAGTCATATCTCCTGGGCCGGCATTGGACCAATGTCCTGTCTCTCATAGAAGCCGGTCCAGGAAGTGGGACTTCGTATTAAAGAGGCCGCCGAGTAAACGGAAGGTTCTCGCTGTATGTAATCTGATGACACTCGTCCAGCCACCCTCCTGTCCCTTCCAAAGCAGCAGTAATCTGAGGTGAGGCTGCAGATGGGCATTGATCAGGCTGCGTTCATGGCAATGGTGAGGCTGCAGATGGGCATTGATCAGGCTGCATTCATGGCAATTGTGAGGCTGCATATGGGCATTGATCAAGCTGCAGATGGCATTGATGAGGCTGCATTGATGGGCACTGACCCTTATTTTGCTTCAAAGTTCTTTTATTTAAAATATATACAGATAAATGTGTGTGTGTGTGTGTGTGTGTGTGTGTGTGTGTGTGTATGTATATATTTATATTTATATTTATTGTGTGTGTGTGTGTATGTATCTATATGTGTTTTGGATAGAGTGGAGAGGGATTAGAAAGACCTGGCAGTTTTTTATTACTGTCTGTGCCACTGACATTCACCCTCTCTATTTATCCTGTTTACCATTATCAGTGAAAATAAAAGAATATACCACATTTTCGGTTGTCCCCAGAACCATATTGGAGAGGAAATATTCCAATGAGGACACTAGTTCTGATGACCTGGGGGTCCCCAAGAGATTCCTTTAATTTGCAGGGATTTCCTCTCACTTCCTGTTTGGCTATAGGACAGGAAGTGAAGGTATATCTCTCCCATTGGATGGACACAGATGGCAAAATAAACCCCTACTCTAGCCAAAATATAAGAAAAAAGTTTTCCCTAAAGTTCTACTTTTTTCTTACTACTAAAAATACTTCCCTGACCACTCCCCTTTAATTAAAGACAGTCTCACAGCAGGACTCACCCTTGCCACACTCTAGAGCTGCACTCAAAAGCCCCGGCCACCACTCTCCAATGTTATATGAAGCTTAGCATCATTTAACCTACTTTTGTGAACGCGGAACAGTCATTGAGGCTCCCTGGGATTACAGGAGACTCATTTAGAGCAGTGTTTCCCAACCTTTTTACAGTCAAAGCACCTTTTTAAGATAATCGACCATCTCAAGGCACCCTTCAAAATTATGGATAGTCTCAAGGCACCCCATTCTAAAATGTAAAAAAACGATTCTAATAGTTTTACATAATGCAGCAACATCCACACATAGGACACCCAACATTTAGAGGTGATTTATTCTTCCAAAGCAAATACACTTTTGCACACTGGTACTAACTAGTATGCCAACGTATCTCTTCTCCCTCAATTTCTCTCCATCAGTCAGCTAATGTCACCCCAGTGCTGGTGGAGAGGGGCAGAGGAGGGTCAAACAAGGATGCTGTGGAGGCAACAGACCTCCTTATCAACTGATGACATCATTGGTTGTTAGGATGCCAGTGTCTAGAAAATTGTAATGGTGCATAATGAAAACAGGTGGCTTTGTGTGACTAAACGGCAGGCTTGATCCACCTGCTGGCTTGTTTACAATTTTTGATCAATTTTTAGGCATTGCTAAGGTACTTGTGAATAAACCGGAAGGCACCCTGGTTGAAAGGCTGATTCAGAGAATATCATTGATGTAAGTAGCAATATCTGCTTATTTGAGAAGGTATACATTTCCTCAACAGAAAAGAGGAAGGTTACCTAGGCATGTCACATGACCGAACCAAAGACCGCCTTAAAAAATGGTATGTACCCCAAACAGTAACGCAAAAAGGAATGTGTTGGGGGGGTGCTCTAGTGGTGTTGCTGCCCAATCTGGAATTGGGCTTTAAAATATGAAAGCTGATCTGAATACAGTGCAGAATAAAAACATGTTAAGCAAATGTGATTTCTCTGGCTCCACATGGTTTGGCCAACTACCTGGTAACAGTTTTGCCAACAGGCTTTATTGGCTTTGCAAATGTCAATAAACTAACCAGACAAAATGATTTATCTGCTAAATGTGCAATTCTAGTTGTTCAGACTGTTAATGTTTGTTTCCTAATGATGCAATTTAAACAATCTATTTTTATGTACTTTCTTTGAATGATGCAACAGATTAGTCCGATAATCCTGAGTATCTATTTCAGGTAAAGGTACCTTGGTGACACCGACTTTTGTGTATGGCAGGGTACTCTGGATTATGAGGAAAAAATTGGGGAAATTACTGCGCTAAACCTAAGTGTGACCAAAAAAAAGCTGCTAACACTAAAACAAAGTCTAAACCAGATGTGAAAAACCAAAGTGTAGCACTAAATATAACAATATGACAGAAATAAACTAAAACAATATGTGAAAACATATAAACAAGTTTTTATAAACATGTAAAGTGAAATTCCAATTTTCATGTATGTGAACAAGATAAACCAGTGAATGTGAAAAAGAAATGTGAAAAAAAAAATCTCCTTTATTACCTGGATGTAGTCAGAGCCATTAGCGTCTACAGCTTCAATCAGATGCATGGATTCCCTATTTAACCTGTCCCCAGACCTCTCAAGGAAAACCCTGCTGCCAAGTCCACCGTCACGAGATAAGAATTCTGATTGCTAGAGCTTACAGTCTTGAGGACTAATCATCTTCTTCACTTTTACACGCCCCTTCCACCAGATTGGAGGTAGTTTACAGGGAATTTTGGCAACAGGCCTCTGTAGCCCAGCTGTTTAAGGCCGGTCTCTGGTCCTCTGTTTTTCAAAGTTCTACCAGTTGGATGTCCAATCTTTTGCTGATGCAGCTTTCAGCCACAAGGTTCTTGAAGTGGCACTCTGAAGTTAGGTGTTTTTGACCCTCGTTGTTGAGCCTATTGGCACAGTTCTGTTTGCCTAGTTGTCCACCCTTCTAATTCATTGCTTGGGGGCATCCCAGGGTCTATGAATATTTGACATGTGTACTGTATTGTTCGATTAAGATGGAAGAAATTTTAACTTGCCTGTAAATTCCATATCTTGGCATACAGTACAAGGTGCAGGCCACTGTCCCATCCATGATTCACGTAGCGAGGTAGGGTTTTAGGGAGATGCCCATTAGGGGTGTCTGGTCATCTAAAGATACAAGCCTATAACCCAGTGTCCTGTACTGTAATCCAAGATATGGATTGTAGGTATGCAGGTAAGTCTAAATTCCTCTTATCTAATTTTGAAAAGAGTAAGGCAAGGGTTTATCCCGCTGTCCGTGTTTATGATTCACCCTCTTTATTTGTCCCTGTGACCATTTGGGAAAATTAAAATTTTTGAGTTCTCACTGCAGCAGGAATAGACGGGAAGTCTTTCAGTGGAGACACTAGTTGCTGTAACAGCCTGAGAGGATTTTCCTTACTTTAGAGAGTTGCTCCCTTTTGTCAAGTAGGAAGTGAAGAAAAGTTCCACAAATGTAGCACAGATAGCAGAAAATATATTGTATGCATTCATGTTTAATTGTTGCTATAATCCACATTCTATGTCTGCCCAAGATTTCTTTTTATTGTATATAGCTGGCTCACAGGATTGAAAAAGGAGCTCCCTGAGATTCCTGCACATTTCTTTCTGGTAGTCCTGAAAGTAAATACCCACAGGGCAGGCAGTTGGGTTCTCTCCTGCACCTTAGTACTGAGCACACATTCTGATGGGGGCTAGATCGTACAAGGAGGTTTATCGCTACTTGAATAAATATTTCAGGACTTTTATCAGTAAAGTCATGTAAAATAAAGGCAGCATAGAAAATTATTTTGAAAAACTGCTTTTTTTTTTTTCCATTTTTATATATTTTATGTTAGACTGGGAATCTTAACCCTCCACCCCTTGCTTATTTAACACGTGGATTTTACTGGTGTTGTAATGATTCTTGTGGTGGCAACAGGCCAGAGCTGCTTTCTACCTCCAGGACATAACTGTTACCCGGACAATCTGGTACAACTGGTTATATCCCAAGTAACGGTGATCAATGCAAATAGATCTGTGGAAACAGTTTTTTCAAAAATAGATTTTTTTCTTTTTGTCACTGACGTAACACCCAGTCAGAAGCCGTTCGCTCTTTGTTATGTGGATTTCATCAGCCATTTCCTCACTATAGTTCTGCTTTGCATTATATCAGTTTGTTGGCCAGCTCTGCAGATCAGAGCCTCTATATTCTGCTATATTAGCCTTTGCTATGGCAAGGTTTACTATCCGGTTATAACAGGGCTCGACAAATCCCAGGTCACCATGGTGACTAGAAATTGCGTCCTAGCGCCTGGAATTTTGTCAACCCGTTCACTGTTGCAAGGATGCACAATTTGTAACGCCTGACGCCCAGGTTATGCAGTTCCAGGTGCCGGACAAGTGGTCATTTTCTATGGGCCGCAGCAGTGCTCACTTGTTGGGAAGAAGCATTCAGGCAGCGCCGCTGATGCCTTCCACACGTGGGTAAAGTGCCCCCCTCCCGCTATGTATTCCAGGCTCCACTTGCCCGTCTGCAGGCCTGGGACCAGCATTGCAGGCGCCGCAGGGTAGAAAGAAGGAAGGAGAGCAGATGCACATTCACCCTCCTTCCCCCTCATCCTAACCTGGAAGCATCGTGTATGATGTCACTTCCAGGTCCCCGCTGACCGTTTCCCTAGGTAGCATGGCCGGGAGAGAATGTAATGCAGTTCGAACTGCACTGAATACCATTCAGTGGAGCACAGTGGAGACATGCAGTCTTTTAGACCCTGCATGTCTCATTAAAGAGAACCTGTCACCAAAACATCACATAGGGAACATTTAAGTGAGACAATCCACTGATCCAATGTAATAAATTAAAAAGGTGTGGCGCTTACACACTCAACATAGATTCAATGTGACATTACAATGAATAAATCAAAATGGAAAAAAAATGGCTCATCTGCAATACTATGATACTGTTTCACGCTTTTCTAATAACTTTAGATTAATGTTTAATAACTGGGAAATTCAGCTGCTTAAGCTTAGATTCCCTCATTGCACACTTGGTTAGGCAGCCCACTGGAGAGTAGAAGAGGCTGTATATGCGGAAAAAGGAGAGGGGAGCAGAGCCACTCTAAGTCTAGCAGTGGGACAATACGTTTTATTTCAGTACACTCACATGGAGGTGGAGAGTATAGGCACATCAAGGGCTAAAAAGCAAAGCTGGGTACAGAGAACGGTGACTGCAGCAGAGGAGCGCGGTGTCATCACTCAGCAGCGCTGGATGGAGGAGGCGCAGGAGGATGCTGTCACAATGTCATCTGGAGCGTCGGAGGCTGTGTCAGTGCATGCGTTCGGAGCATGCGTGCTCCTTCATCAGGCAGAAGCTGCCGCGAGTGATGACACCGAGCTCCTTTGCTGTAGTCACTGATCTCTGTACCCAGCTTGGCTTTTTAACCCTTTGTGTGCCTATACTCTCCACCTCCATGTGAGTGTACTACTTTTTTGTAAAACTGATTGTCCCACTGCTACACTTAGAGTGGCGCTGCTCCTCTCTCCTTCTCTTTCCATATTTTATGGAGTTGAGTTTTAGGAGCTTTGGCAAAAAAAGACAAAAGCTCCTAAATTCAAGTTTAGAAGCTGTAGTGTACATAAGCCCTAAACAGGTGCACCTGCCTACCGTATAATCTGTATGTAGCCTCAGCCTTGTGTTCCAGCGAACTTCTTATCTCTAACCTGAAACAAAATAGGCTGAGGGGCGCTCGGCCATTCAGAGGCAGCTTTGTATTCTTTGAATACAAAGCTGCCTCTGGCTGAGGCGGAGATCTTCGTCATCTGCCCGCCTCCACCTGAGTCAATCTGAGGAAGCTTTGTATTCATTCAGAGAATGCAAAGCTGCATATGAATTGTTGAGCCTCTCTCAGCCTGACTCTTACTTTGTTCAGGGTGTGAGATGAGACTTTCTCATCTCACTACTGCGACACAATGCTGTTTTACTGTGTGTAGCGGAGGCTACATACAGTTAATGCAGAGCGCCCAGCAAGTAAAGCTATTAGTGTAGAAAATAGGGCCAGCTTGGAGTTGGGGTGTTTAATGGCATGTAGTACAGAGACCTATGTGAGTTGTGTCCCTTCCAATGCTGCTTAGTTGTTAGGTTCAGCTGCATCTGCTGATGTGCTAATTCACTCAACCAGATCTGGAAACACTGGAGAGCTAGTGGTTCAATGAAAACTAGTAGGAGACCTCTCTGGCTTATGGGTAGTTTAGCACAGGTTCATCTTTAGCCAAGAAGCAGCCAGAGCGGTTGAGAGAGGTGAAGGTTTTCATAAGTCAGACTTCATTTTCATCTGTGCATTATGGTATGTGATAGTGGTGCATAAATATGTATGTAACGTGCATCAGGTAATCGCTGTGAAGCATGTTGATCATCGGATATTGTGTATACATTTATTTATTTTTGTGTGTGTGTAAAAACTTCACATTCTGCTTCTTGAAGGTCTGCAGCCTCCTGTCCTATGATTCTGTGTATGGTTGTGGCTCGACAAACCATGAATCAAACCGGGCTGTATATCCCATAGGGCCATATTCAGGGCCCTTCAGATAACAGTGGAAGTTTATAGACGAAGCATAAACATGCAGAATTTTTGTAATTGAGAGAAAAGATGTCCAACACAGAATACCTAGGCAGGGATTTCAGTTTGAGGAACCCTTACAAATTCCTGGTTTAGAAACACCTGAACAGGCTGTTGACTGTGAAATCGGTTTTGGTTGACTCGTTTGGAGAATGACAGGAGACAAAGCAGATCTCCGATTTATAAAGGTGTCCTGCAAACCTGAGCGGCATTATTGGTGGGGGTTGTGTGACCAGGTCCTATGTGTGGCGGGTGATGCTTCCACCACCCTAGCTGAGTCAAGCGGGCGTTCTTTATTCCATTCCGCTCTGTCACTCAGCCCTATCTCTATTGATCTGACATTCTGTTTATCTGATGCTGCACTCAGTACTGCTTCGCCAGGGAAAAACACACAAAACAAGCACCCTGCATCAGCATTTTTATTGTGCCCTTATTGAGCCTCCCTTCACATGGTAACATCCCCCTTTCAAAGTGAACACAAACTTTTTATTGCACCCCTTGTGCTTCTTCCCAGTCCATTCTGTCTGTCTTGTCCAATGCTGGGTTCATTGAGGACTCTGCTTGTCGTCTCTCCCTCGTAGTGTGTGTTCTCTGGGGCTTTGTGCTATGTTTCCCCTGTCCTGCTGCTCTGTGTAGTGTCTTCATCTGTTCTCTGAGCTTGCCGGGGCGGAGTTGAGCTCTGTCTTGCTTGTGTTTATTCCAGGGGGGCAAATTAGACAGACCATGGCTTCATTTAAACTTGATTTCCTGCCTGAGATGATGGTGGATCATTGCTCTCTGAATTCCAGTCCTGTGTAAGTGTCATTTTTGAGCCGTCTCCCTCTAGATTCAAGAGGTATCTCTGCTTTCAATTTTTTCTGTGCCTTTTCATGGAATCCTTGTCACGTTTGTCATCTGATTTCAAGTGTGACTTCACTTTTTTTTATTTTTATATTTTAAGCAGCTAATTCACCTCCACCTGTCTCTGGGGTCATAGGTATGCGTGTCTGGTGCTCTGATTACATGCAGTTGTCTGATCTTGTAGCGGAGACGGCCATTTTCTCGATAGTTGCTGACTTTTCACATTTTTGTGTGTGCTGTATTTGTCCCATACATAACACCAAATTAACTCCTAATGTGAAGCTTTTGTTAACTCTCTGTGCACCGTTAACTCATGAACATTTCAATTGTCACTCCTGCTAGATGGAGTTTTTTTTTTCTGTGTGAGACTTTTGAAGCCACTGATGTCTTCTTTTGCAGATCAAAAAAGATGAACGGCACCATGGACCATCCAGACCACCCGGATCCCGACTCCATCAAAATGTTTGTGGGACAGATCCCTCGCAGCTGGTCAGAAAAAGAACTGCGGGAACTATTTGAACAGTATGGCGCCGTCTACGAAATAAACATTTTGAGAGACAGAAGCCAGAATCCTCCACAGAGTAAAGGTAAGCCAAGATATAGTATGTGTCTTGACTATTTCTGACCCTCCTGTTGGCAGTGATGTTGTGCTCATGTCATTCAGCTGTGGCTTACTTTACATGTTGTATAACAAGCATCTCCAAAATTTTTGAAGGGGTGGGGGGTCCAACTGTGGCCAGGTGGAGCAGAAAATGCCTCGGCATCAGTGGAAGAAAACCGTGCCCCATCATTGGTGTCAGTTGGAGGAGTAGTGCCCCAAGGGCTGGATAAAGGCAAGCAAAGGGCCACACTGGGCCTCGGGCCACAGTTTGGAGACCACTGTTGTAGAGGGATAGAGCTGAATAAGTAATGTCAGTTCCTAAAGCAGGGCTCTAAGCAAATGGCTAACTGTACTTATAAAATACATATAGCCAAGCTGTTTTACCGGCCAAAGGACTTGTATCTGTCCATCCAGTTCTGAGGTTTGCATAGTTCTGCCATACAGCACAGTTCTGTCTGGCAGGGCAGGAGACATGATTCTTCTCTGCTGCTAAGTAGCACAGGTTTTATCCCTCCTCCAGCCTGTGATTGGACATCTGGAGAGGAAACGGCACACTGAGCTAATCTCTGTTGCAACACACTCTTTCCTATTAGCATCTTCCTGGTTAGCAATTCAACAATGTAGCATAACTAATTAGCTGTTTTATGCTGCTTCTCTCTCTGTCTCCCAGTCTGAGCTATGTTGTACAGTGGATTGCAAGAGACTGATACCAAGTCATATTTAGTTACTTGCGTTGTGTACATAAATTAAGGATGCATTAATGTGTCTTCAATACAGCTGCCTCCCATTCAGTTTTATAGAAGAACTGGTAGTATGTTCTCTGTGAAAACCTTTTGTGAGGCCAGCATTGTCTATAGCCAACTGCTTAAGTCCTGGAACACTATTTGAACTGAAATATTTGTTGCAGTGGTAGTTATGGCGCTGACCAATTTAAAATAATGTGCACAGAAACTGTGCTTTATCTTTAAGGTAAGAGCAACACATTACACTGACATCTCACAGTTCCGTCTGACAGTACGTCCAGGAATTCTCCTTTTAAAGTAAATGTATATCCAAATCTTTTCTTTTAGTTTTGGTGCACGTATTGGAACCCATACAATTTTTTATTTTTTTTTTGTGGTCTGTCCCTGCTAGTTGGTTTCTCCGTCTATGTTCTGGGCACCATTGCTAAAATGTTAAGCCCCATACACACTATCAGATTTTCTGCTGATTTTATTCCTTCAGATTTACCAAAACCATATAATATGAGGTCAAACCTTAGGAGTTTCAATTTGTATGCCTTCAGGCAGGCCCTTGCACTACATGGTTTTGGTAAATCTGAAGACAAAAATCAGCAGAAAATCTGGTAGTGTGTATGGGGCTTTAGAGTTGTAACCAGAACAAGAGGTGAGGATAAATCTTCCAGTGGGTACATCTACTCCAGTCACAACGAAGAGGGCAACTCTCCACACTTTTGTGGTGTTTAAAAAATGTGCTAGTAAACTTTCCTAAAAAGGCACTTAAAACACATTTTTAAAAAGCTGAGCACTTTTAACCCTTCATGACTGGTGGGATCCACCCAGAACCCTGGGCTGGCAACTGGCTCAGTCTTTCGGCAAACCGCTAAGAGCCTGAGCCAGCCACACCCCCCACAGCCCAGCGCTCCAGTGAGCGCAGGGGTGGGGAGGAGCCAGTGACAGACAGGCACCAGCTCTCTGCTCATGGAGAACTGAGTGATCAGCTGTGTTTGATCGCTCGTTCTCAGTCTTAGAGCTGGTGGGGGGACAGATGCAGCATCGGACCGCTGCTGCATACACCTAGGTAAGTATGATTCTTAAAATAACTTTTTTTTAAAGCTATTAGATAATTATTGCATCTGGGAATCTAGCATTTTCAGAGCAGTCGGGTGTACTTAAAGAGGAGGGCCCATCAAAAAAAAAAAAAAAAAAATTAAAAGTCAGCAGCTACAAATACTGAAGCTCCTGACTTTTAATTGGACACTTACCTGTCCCAGGGTCCAGCGATGCGGGGGATCGAAGCCCCGCTCGTCTCCCCCTCCGTTCGGCGGCGCCGGCATTGCAACTGTGGGCGCCGGGCTGTGGCTTCACAGCCTGGCACCCACTGCGCATGCGCGAGCGGCACCGCGCACCGTGATTGGCCACTCAGTCACCTGGGACCTGTAATGGGTCCCAGATGATTGACGGGAGGGAGGGAGCAGAGCCGAGTCCTTCCTGTGCCGAGGGGGAAGTGATGTCACCAGCCCAGGCACTGGAAGAGGCAGACTACGAGGGACCCCCTAGCAACAGGCATTTAGAGGTAAGTAAAAAATAAAAAATTTCCAAATGTGTTTTTTTTTTTTTTTTTTTTTTTTTTTTTTTTTAGGCAGTCATGATTTTTTTTTTTTTTCTAGGGTGGAACACCACTTTAAACTGCATGGAAAATATTGGTGTTAGATTTTTATGTTCTGTGGGATATCTTTATACACCTTTTCTTCACATGATTGACAGGAAAGGAAATAGAAAGTTATTGTATTAAGCTAAAGTATTTTAATTGAGTTATTAAAAATTGCAAACTTTTGAGACTCAATGCTGTTTTGACACTTGGGTTACCCTGATGTCTCAAAAGCTTGCTGTTTTTTTATCCAAAAGTATAATTGAACCGTAAAAGTGAAGAGAGAGAACCTCTACAAATGTTGATTGTGCCTAAGCATTGCCCTCAAAAACATATATTTTATCTCAAATTCCTCCTGGAAAAAAAGCACCCCACTTCCTGGTATGTGAGTGTGCCTTGACACTCTTATGCCTACAGCTTATACTGTAGTTGTATATCTGCAGTGTGAGATCCAAGGCACTGCTGCCTCTGAATGCTGTTCTCATGAAAGTTAGACTGAGATTTGGTGAGATCACAGGCATTGCCGGTGACTACAAGTCTTTTCACTCTGCCTTCTTTTTTTTTTTTTTTTTTTTTTTTTTCCCCAACAAAGTTTTTTATTGTGAATCAGAGTGCATACAAGTCATATTATTTGCACATACTTATACATGTATACATTGCAAGGTAATTGTTTGTAAAATAAAGATGGTTACATACATGAGTGGACTGTTGTGCGTTTCTTCTGACGTTCTCTATTAATATTATCATTTAATGTAGGATATGGTTATAATACTTTCATTGAGGAGAGGTATTTCTCTGGTGTAAAAGAAATTTACAGTGATCATGAGCAAGTTTCCGAGTCCTGTAGCCATCGATCCCATATTCTATTGTATTTGTCTGGGTACCCTCTATTGATGTATATCACCCGTTTATACGGAAGTGTCCCATTTACCTCTGCTTTCCATTCTTTAGTCTCGGGTGGTAAGGGGCGCATCCATTTCCTAGCTACTATCTTTCTACATGAGAAGAGGGTCTCCTGCAGAAATACCTTGGTGTATTTTTCCAGTGGGTTTGGGAATACACCTAACAGGCATTGTTTGGGGTCCAGTGTCACAGGTGAGCCCATGTTGTCATGAAGGAAGGTCACTATCTGTTTCCATAGGCCCTGTATCTGTGGGCATGACCAGAGGAGATGGTAGAATGAACACTCTGAGGACTTACACATTGGACACAAAGTTGAGTAGTTGTGTTTGTATCTGGCCACGCTATGCGGGGTTAGGTATGTACGATGTAGTATATATAAGTGTGTCAACCTGTCTGACAGTTTGGGAGCTGCCTTCTTATTTTTGAGCGCAGCTTCCTGAGTTCATTTCCTCTTCAACCTGTAAAAAGTATCATTTAACTAGAGATTTTCTTCTGCTTTGAGAGTGCATGCAGGACTTAGAGCAGTCAGGCTCTCTTATATAGTCATTCTTATTTCCCAATGTTCCCTGGCTGCCTCCACTCAAATTATTTTCTAAAGGGCTTTAGAAGCAGAGTGCTCTCCCAGATCCTGACCACTCCTCCTTGTTGGTTTGATCATTGAGATCTTGTGCAGAATTGTTCTGATAGTGTACAGGTCATGGGTGTGCTCATATACTCAGGATTTATTACAAACATCTGTCTCCTCCGGCACTAACGTTTTTTTTTTTCCTCCTCTTAAGGTTGTTGTTTTATCACTTTCTACACACGTAAAGCAGCGTTAGAAGCACAAAATGCTTTGCATAACATGAAGATACTTCCTGGGGTGAGTATTTCAGCACTTAGTGAAAATTATTCAGCGTGTTTATCTGTGAATGGTACTATCAGGAATTCTAGTATCTCACCAGCCTTTCTTTCCTTCTTCTGTGTTTAGATGCATCATCCAATTCAGATGAAGCCAGCTGACAGTGAGAAGAATAATGGTATGTCACTTAGTTCTGAGGTCTTCTCAGGTGTTTTCTGATACTTGTGTTGTGCTCATCTAATTTAAAACTACAATCACACTGGCGATTAAGACCAGTGCGAATTGTAGCGGCAGGAATCTTGATTACTGCTGCAGCTCTGTCTGCACAGCCAGTGATTAGTTGCGGCTGCCGGTGACTTGTCATTATAGTGAACAGGGCTGGCAGCCTCACCTAGCTACTTAGAGCCGCAGCAGTATCAGAAGATTCATGCTGCTACAATTGGCACTGGCCTTAATCATGTGAATGTAGCCTAAAGTGGTATTGAAGTCTGCAAGAGAGATTTTAAAACGCATCCTTTGCAGGTTTATGCCATAATGTGCTAGTATGCAGTACATACGCCCAGTGTGTATGAGACCTAGTGGTAACTAATGTGTCTTGTGCTTGCTGCTCTTCCTTCCTGAATACTGCATTCTCCACAGGCTCATTACTCACGGTCTGTTGCCATCCTCATTTCTACTGTCTTGTCATTTGACACATATTTTGCTTATGATGGAGCCACCTGTACAGATTTAAGCCATGAGCAAAAATAACCTGTTTTCTTTAAAAATGAGCAGTTATTGTAAAGCTAAAAGCTAAAATTGTTCTATTTTTCTCTCATTCTCTTGCTTTGTGAGTGTAGCCTTTACTATTACCTAGAGATGCACGATTAATCGTTAAAGAATCAGATTGCAATTCTTCCCCCCCTTACGATCTTAACTTTTCCGATTCTATGCAGAGTTCTCTGCTCACAGCTGACAGCTGTCTAAAAAAATAACCAGGCAGCCTGCCAAGTTTATGACAACATTGCTTAGACAGAGATGAGGAGAAACATTGTAACTCTTCATCCTTTTAGATCAAAGGGATAAACGTCAGTCTTTTTTTTTTTTTTTTTTTATATATATATATATATATATATGGAACGCTTTACGAATTTGCGTGTCATCCTTGCGCAGGGGCCATGCTAATCTCTGTATCGTTCCAATTTTAGTATATGTGCTGCTGAAGCAAGCACAATAAGGGAAGTTTAACCACTTAAAGACTAAACCTTTTTCTGACACGTGTTTATAAGTTGAAATCAGTATTTTTTGCTAGAAAAAAAAAAAATATATATATTTTTTAGCAGAGACCCTAGAAAATAAAATGGCGGTTGTTGCAATATTTTATGTATTGTATAATATTTTATGTATATGTATAATATTTTGTCACGCTGTATTTACGCAGCGGCCTTTCAAATGCAACTTTTTTGGGGGAAAAAAACACAATTTAATAAACTAAATAGTAAAGTTAGCCCAATTTTTTTGTATAATGTGAAAGATGATGTTGCGCCGCGAGAATCATGAGAGAATTGTGATCTTCATTCGTGCAGCTCTACTATTACCCATACCTGCATCAACAAGCTACTGCATCTTCTGCATACTATAGGTTTATCCATTATTTATAATGTGCATTGTGAAGTGTTATAGCTATGATTTAAAAGCACAAAGACCGTGTTCTGCAAAGTTAGGGACTTGTTTAAATGAATTTAAAGCCTCTTGGTGATGGCAAGCTCTGGTCTTAGTAACTTGAGTAGTTCCCAAATTTTTAGCTCCAAGCCATTAGGTGACTGGTGAGTTAGCTGTGTTTTGCCCTATTCAGGGGCTTTTAAGGTCAGGTTTGCTCTTTACACTGAGATGGGGGCAGTGAAATGACTAGTGTGCAGCTTTACAAAGCAGGTAGCATATTTGTTATCAGATCAATATAACTGTTAGATTTTCATGTTATCAGATGAATATAACTGTTAGATTTTCATGCATACATATATACATATATATTAGTCTCAGACAATGGTTTTCTGAGACTAATATATATGTATATATTATATTACAGTATCTCACAAAAGTGAGTACACCCCTCATACTTTTGTAAATATTTTATTACATCTTTTCATGTGACAACGCTGAAGAAATGACACTTTGCTACAATGTAAAGCAGTGAGTGTACAGCTTGTATAACAGTGTAAATTTTCTGTCCCCTCAAAATAACTCCACACACCATTAATGTCTAAACTGCTGGCAACAAAAGGGCGTACACCCCTAAGTAAAAATGTCCAAATTGGGCCTAATTGGCTGTTTTTCCTCCCCGGTGTCATGTGACTTGTTAGTGTTACAAGGTCTCAGGTGTGAATGGGGAGAAGGTGTGTTAAATTTGGTGTTATCGTTCTCTCTCTCTCATACGGGTCACTGGAAGTTCAACATGGCACCTCATGGCAAAGAACTCTCTAAGGATCTGAAAAAAAGAATTGTTGCTCTACATAAAGATGGCCTAGGCTATAAGAAGATTGCAAGACCCTGAAACTGAGCTGCAGCATGGTGGCCAAGACCATACAGTGGTTTAACAGGCCTTGCCATGGTTGACTAAAGAAGTTGAGTGCATGTGCTCAGCGTCGTATCCAGAGGTTGTTTCTGAGAAATGGACGTATGAGTGCTGCCAGCATTGCTGCAAAGGTTGAAGGGGTGGGGGGTGCATGAGTGCTGCCGGCACTGGGGAGCTACAGTTCATTGAGGTAACCATGAATGCCAACATGTACTGACATACTGAAGCAAAACATGAGCCCCTCCCTTTGGAGACTGGGCCGCAGGGCAGTATTCCAACGTAACGACCCCAAACACACCAAGACGACCACTGCCTTGCTAAAGAAGCTGAGGGTAAAGATGATAGACTGGCCAAGCATGTCTCCAGACCTAAACTCTATTGAGCATCCTCAAACTGAAGTTGGAGTAGCGCAAGGTCTCTAACATCCACCAGCTCCGTGATGTCATCATGGAGGAGTGGAAGAAGACTCTAGTGGCAACCCATGAAGCTCTGGTGAACTCCATGCCCAAGAGGGTTAAGGAAGTGCTGGAAAATAATGGCGGTCGCACAAAATATTGAAACTTTGGGCCCAATTTGGACATTTTCACTTAGGGCTGTACTTAATTTTGTTGCCAGCAGTTTAGACATTAATGGCTGTGTGTGGAGTTATTTTGAGGGAACAGCAAATTTACACTGTTAAACAAGCTGTACACTCACTACTTTACATTGTAGCAAAGTGTCATTTCTTCAGTGTTGTCACATAAAAAGATAGAATAAAATATTTACAAAAATGTGAGGGGTGTACTCACTGTGAGATACTGTTATACCCTGTTTCATTACTGCTTGTCACCATGAAATTTGCTGATGGGGAGAAACATTTCTAAACTGGTTTCTGGGTAGCAGCAGCCTGAAAGTTCTAATGCTCATCGAATCTGTTAAAAATGAAATAAAAAAAAAAATTTAAGCTGGACGTGTACTTTAAACTGATTACATAATGTATATAACTTAGATTTTCATATGATTTCATTTTAACTGTTTACATCACATGCTGTCTCATTGTATTTGTTTTGAAAGGCTAGTATCTCTTTGCTGACTGTTACTGTTGCCTAATTGTTTGCAGCAAGCCTGTGTGCCCTCCCTGACTGTCTTTCTGGTACTTTTCCTGTAGCAGTTGAAGACAGAAAGTTGTTTATTGGAATGGTGTCTAAGAAGGTTAATGAGAATGATATCCGGGTTATGTTCTCTCAGTTTGGGCAAATAGAAGAATGCAGAATTCTGCGGGGACCTGATGGGTTGAGCAGGGGTAAGTGGGATTACAGATTTTGCATTGATTGTTTAGTTGCAGTGTTAAAGTATGACTTGCTATGGATAAAGTTGTTTTAGTGGTTTTTGTCTTTTATTTCCCGTAGGTTGTGCATTTATCACATTTTCAACTAGATCTATGGCACAGACAGCAATCAAATCCATGCACCAAGCACAAACCATGGAGGTAGGTCATACACAACGGTTTCAGTTTTTGCTCAATTTTCTCTGGCTATCCACTGTTTTTAAAGGCCCCCAAGGAACAGTTGTCTGGATCTGACTGTGGCATTTTGTTTTGTAGGGGTGTTCCTCTCCGATTGTCGTCAAGTTTGCAGACACACAGAAAGACAAAGAACAGAAGCGAATGACACAACAGCTCCAGCAACAGATGCAGCAAATAAATGCAGCTTCTGTGTGGGGGAATCTTGCAGGACTGAACAGTCTGGCACCACAGTACTTAGCAGTAAGTATTGCTTGAGTTTTGTTTGGCTTTGCGGTGCCATTTTCCTGCCACAGAACATCTATGGACACCTGTTCTACATTTGAGCTAGACATCTAGAACTTTGTCCTGAGGAAAAGGCCTGAAATAGATTTTAAAAAAAAAAGAAAAAAGTAGACCGCAAATTATAGCACCAGTGTGTTACCCAAGATGCGATATCTGCAGTCTAAGGAAAAATCCTTTTGTCACAAGCCTATGCCAAAGTTGCTACTTTTATCAATACACAGTGATTAATGTAGTGAAAAAAATCATGAAGCTGTTCGTTTTTTTTTTTTAAGTGCTCTTCAGCTGCTTCCATCTGTTTGACTTAAAACCACTGGCTCCAAGGCAGCCCCCTTAGTAATTCTGAGAAGATGTAGACAAAAGCAATGTAACTAGATGGGCCCTCCTTTAGGTATCCCCATACAGTATTCCACCCTCTTTCTGTTGCAGTTTCTTTTAATCAGAGGGTTTCAGCCTAATTAATCAACCGCATGAGAAACTAGTGCTTGTTCAAACCTAATTGACACAAAGTCAAAGCTCTCCCTAGCTAGACATCTTCCTCTGACATGCTTTACTTTGCAATAGAGCTTAGTTTTCAAGTCAGTAATAACCTTTTTACATGCGAACATGGCTATTGGTGCACTTCATTTATTATGTGATGGATGCTGAACCAGTACTTCATTCAGTTAGGTTACGGATTTTCAGTTAGACCACATCCTCCATGGGAAAAGTATTTGGCTTGATAACAATCTCCTTAAAGCTGGCCATAGATTACTATGGGCTGATCAAAGTAAACTGAATAGATTCTCCCATCCACACAAGCCAAGTGGACGGAGCAATTCTCCCAGCTGCACTATTGTACTCTGACAGCGGGACTTCTTCGCTGGGAGAGTATGCTGATTGTCTGCCGGCACCAATTGAACAAAAAATTACCAGTAGTCGGATTTGAGAGGAGTCAGTCATTAGATTGATGACTCTTAAACATGAACGGTCATAGATGGATCGAAGTTAATCTGATTCCTGCTAAACCAACCAATTCTATCTTAAGTGCTGCAACCTTTCTATAGTATAAGATATGAAACATTCCCCTATAACGCATGAATACTGTATGGGCTTTCTAAGTTGCACTGACATTTCATTAAGTTGATTTTCTTTAGCGAATAAAGTGCTGCAGCAAACACCAATAAAGTATATGGTGCTTGAACCCATTAAATGGGAAACCAGCTAAATATTTTAAGACATTTTGAAGTTTTTAAGCAACAAATTTTACACATGGCTTCTAAATTTTAATTTTTAGCACTTGACTTTGGCCATTTGCCATTTCTATGTGTTCAGTTCATTTGTGCAGGTGTCCATATGATGTAAGTGGTATTCACTAAACCATTCAAGGGGCAGAATACACTAACATAAAACCAATCAGAATTCACTTGTATTAATGTCTTAAGTGCAGTGCATGGTGTTTTCTGATTGGTTGCTTTGTACAGTACACTGTTAGTACTTTGCTCAATGTGTTGAATTAATGAGTGAGCTCAAAGGGGTGATTTATGAAAGCTGGAGCAAAGGTGAGGTTTTGGCTGTTGCCCACATAATCTGTGGCTTTTCAGTTTATTTTCCAATGTCGGAAGTCATTTTGTTTCTCAATATGGAAAACCCCTTTAGCCACCAGATTCAGAGTTGAGAAACATTTGGCTTGATTTACATCACTATAGCCTCTCGAAACATCCATTTGTCTGGCATGTAAATTCACCTATGAGGGCAGTTGACCTTTTTGGCACAGAAAGCTCTTGATCAGAATATTCTAGGGGTTTCTGAATGAGTTTTGTTGCCTGTAAAAGATTGAGGCTCTGCAAGAGCTTAAAGGATATCTAAAGGTTTATTTAAAAAAAACAAAAAAAACACGTTAGGCTTGCCTCCTCTGTGCAGTTGGTTGGTTTGAGTGGCCACCTATTCTCTTCTGGGGTCTCTTAGCGGCGCTCCTGGCTCCTCCTCTAATCGAGTGCCCCGTTGGAGAGCCGCTCTCCCTCGGGTTCCCTCACATGTCACAACTCTTTAGCAAACACCTATACTATTGTAAAGGTAATCCTCAACTGATTTCTGCCTGAATACAATGACATTATTCCACTTTTAAAGATTTGCTGAATATATTCTTTGTATTAGCGGAGGTCAGCCAGTTGGAAAAAAAAAAATTCCAGTCAATGTTGAAAGGAAGGATGTAGGAATGTAAGTAGGTACATTTCAAAAATTCGTTTTCACAGTTGCTATCTAAACTGTTAGGTGGGATAGCAAGAGGATAAGCATGGGGTCCTTTTACATGGGTGTCATCTGTTCAGTCACGTTTTTGCTAAGAAAAAACAGGTTCCGTTTGTACATCCATCTTCAGTTCAGTTTAAAGTGGTTCTAAAGACTCGAGGTTTTTTACCTCCATGCTACCTCTGTGTAGCAGCACCCCCCCCCCCCCCCCCTCCTTTTCTAATACTTACCTGAACCTGATCTTTTTCCAGCGCTGTGCACAGGAGCCTTAGGTTTGCTGGGTCTCTCCCTCCTCTTGGCTGAGACAGCAGCAGGAGCCATTGGCCAGTGAGAGAGAGGGGGCGGGGCGGGCCGCAGTTCTGTATGTGAGTGAACACAAAGCAGAGGCTCAGGAGCGCGCCTGCTCAGATGCCCCCATTGCAAGCTGCTTGCTCTGGGGGCACTCTGCAGGAGGGAGGAAACCGGGAGCCCCTAGCGGGGGAACCTAGAAGAGGAGGATTGGTCTGCTCTGTGCAAAACCACTACACAGAGCCAGGTAAGTATGACCTGTTTGTTATGTAAAGAAAATATATACCCTTTATTATCACTTATCACAAGTGTTTAACCCCAGGCACGAAATCTTAACGGAGCACATATTTCAGTAGTGTTTATTTGCCTCTTTCCAAAGTTCTAAGTGTCTTCTCTCTGCCGTCTCATTCCTTTGCTATCTGCAAGAGGCAAAAAGGTGACGGGGGGATGGAGCTTCAGCACACAGCCTGTGAATGATATCCTCAACTCTGTTCCTGTGTGCTATGTGAATGGGGGGGCGGGGGTCCCTTCCCTCTCCTCCAATCAGCTCTCACAACTCTTGTACAGTGGGCAACTGCAGCTCCCTGCCCTCTGCTTTAAGAGTCTGTGAGAAATCCTTTTCATCTCTAAATTTTACAAGGATGCACAGGGCAAAATGGCTGCAAATATACAGGTCCAACCTATGTAGGTGGATTTTTTTCACCTCTGTGTATCTGGGTATAGGTAATGGTTTACAACCATTGTAACTTGCATCCGTTTGCATTTCACTTCAGTTTACATCAATCTGTTTTCTTTTTTGCATCAGTTTTTTTTTTTGTTTGTTGCTGAAACCAATCATAGATGGCAAAAGTATTAACAAAAAATGTTTCTTGCCTAAAAACGGAAATAAACGGAATGGACATAAATGGACGGCATACGTTTACATCCGTACAGATTGGTCTAAACAGAAGAGTGTGCAGCCTAGTTAAGTTTTATAAAAAATGTACTTGAATGGACACAGATTTAGGCAGATGTAAACAGATTATCCCTTTACATCCGCCCGCCCATAGACATACATTGTGGTTCAGGCTGGATCTAGACTGAGCGCCCATGTGAAAAGGCCCTTAGGTGTTTAATAAAGCTTGCAAATGGCTGATTTGCAGATGTTATACTAGTCCATATCAAGCCCAATTTGAAAAAGCCCTTTTCTCTGTACCAGTTTTCATAAATCTGCTCTATAGAGGTGCCTTTTTTTATTCTCCCCCTTGCACGGTGTGGTGGATCAGTGTTTTCCTAACACTATTTTTGCTGTGATGTAAAAAAATTTTTTTTGCCTGATTCCATTCTAATAACTCGCCCCTACCCCTTCCCACTCACAACTCTTGTTCTTGTACACCCTGTGGATATCTGTGGTGTGTAGACTTTATCCCCAGACCGGACTGAGCCCTCACTCTCCTTCTTGTTTTGTTTTGGTGTAATGTCTAGCTTTATTTGCAGCTCCTCCAACAGACAGCCGCGTCCAGCAACCTCAACTCCCTGAGTGGCCTCCATCCCATGGGAGGTGAGTACTCCACCGAGACAACATCAGGTGTGTGCTTTTTTATTTTAATATTCTTTCACTATCCTTTTCTTCTCCTTTTATATGTTAAGGATTTCACCCTCTTCATTTTACCTTACAATCAACATGTGCCGTCTCCTTTTCTTTCCAAATATAAAATAAAAATACAAAACCAATTTAGCGTAATGGCTAATGTGCATGTGGCGTTCTCTTGCCTGTGTTGCGTGTTTCAGGACTCAGTGCCATGCAGATACAGAACTTGGCAGCTTTAGCAGCAGCTGCCAGCGTTGCACAGAACCCAGCCAGTATGGGCTCAGCACTCACTACTTCCAGCAGTCCTCTCAGCGTCCTGACAAGTTCTGGTGAGCCGCACATGTTTTTTGTTCTCTTGTGTTCCAGATTGGACAATCCTTTAAAGCTACTATTTTGGAGGTGACATTTCTTGCAGGCCAAAATTAATGCCTAATGGATTTTGAAATGTCATTTCAAAAACGATATAAAAGATGGTTATGGAATTGCTAGAATCATTGTTGAAAGTGGGAAGATTGTAGAGCATTATATATGAAAAATGCATACCGTAGTCAAACTGCATCTTGTCAATCATAATTAACATGAGATTAAAAAAATGATAATCCAAAGAAGCCACTAAAATTAACAGTATAATTCTAATGAATTAGGTTAGTGGTTGAAACAAACAATGGTTGTGGGACTCTACTAATGCTACTGAATTCTGGGTGGATATTGGATAACATAAAATGCTATAAAGGATCTTCATACTGGATCTTTATACATTATGAGAGGAAAAAACTTGGTCAAAGCCTTCTAATAAATGGTAGCTAATAACCCCAAATGAATGTTTTGCTTATGATTTTGTCAAACAACTCAAAGTGATTAAAATTATTTTTTTTTATATTCATTGATGGACACAGCTCTTCTATTCTTGACCATAGGGCTTTATAGAGCCATCTACAGAAGTAGGACATTAGGCAGAAAACACATCCCCACCTTTGGTCCGTCCTAGCTGGTATAAAACCCACTGCTATAGGTAAACCTGTTATTTATGCCTAGTGGTATTGACTGAGGTGATTTTGCTGCAATTTGTGTTTTGCTTTTTTTAATCTGCCCAACAATAAATTGGCGTGTGCAAAAATGCAAAACGTACCGCAGAAACGGATCAAAAGCAAACTGCATAGGTGTTCACCAAGCCTTACTCTACCTAACCTGGCTTGGTATCGAGAGAGCCTCCAAATTTTCCGTATTTTAATAAGTGATTACACAGTACTGACTGGTATATTCAAGACTGGATATATTTTGATATTCTTTTCCATCTTTATAAAGTTCCATTACCTTGTTAAGCAGGTCTTTTGACGATTTTTCTGCTCCCCATAGCTCAGTATCTAGCCCAGGGGTCCTCAAACTTTTTAGACAGGGGGCCAGTTCACGGTCCCTCAGACTGTTGGGGGGCCGCACTATAGTTTAAAAAAAATATGAACTAATTCCTAAATTCCTATGCACACATCTTTTTTGTAGTGCAAAAGAATAAAAGAATCAATAATAAATAATAATATATATAGGGGATGGACAGGGGGAAAGAGGGATGGACAGAGGGGTGGACAGGGGGACAGAGGGACAGAGGGGTGGACAGTGGGACAGAGGGATGGACAGGGGACAGAGGGATGGACAGGGGGACAGAGGGGGGGACAGGGGGACAGAGGGGGGGACAGTGGGGTGGACAGAGGGGGGGACAGTGGAGTGGACAGGGGGACAGTGGAGTGGACAGGGGGACAGTGGGATGGACAGGGGGACAGTGGGATGGACAGGGGGACAGTGGGATGGACAGGGGGACAGAGGGATGGACAGGGGGACAGAGGGATGGACAGGGGGACAGAGGGATGGACAGGGGGACAGAGGGATGGACAGGGGGACAGAGGGGTGGACAGGGACAGAGGGGGGGGCAGTGGGGTGGACAGGGGGACAGAGGGATGGACAGGGGGACAGAGGGATGGACAGGAGGACAGAGGGATGGACAGGGGGACAGAGGGATGGACAGTGGGATGGACAGGGGGACAGTGGGATGGACAGGGGGACAGTGGGATGGACAGGGGGACAGTGGGATGGACAGGGGGACAGTGGGATGGACAGGGGGACAGTGGGATGGACAGGGGGACAGTGGGATGGACAGGGGGACAGTGGGATGGACAGGGGGACAGTGGGATGGACAGGGGGACAGTGGGATGGACAGGGGGACAGTGGGATGGACAGGGGGACAGTGGGATGGACAGGGGGACAGTGGGATGGACAGGGGGACAGTGGGATGGACAGGGGGACAGTGGGATGGACAGGGGGACAGTGGGATGGACAGGGGGATGGACAGGGGGATGGACAGGGGGATGGACAGGGGGATGGACAGTGGGATGGACAGGGGGATGGACAGTGGGATGGACAGGGGGACAGTGGGATGGACAGGGGGACAGTGGGATGGACAGGGGGACAGTGGGATGGACAGGGGGACAGTGGGATGGACAGGGGGACAGTGGGATGGACAGGGGGACAGTGGGATGGACAGGGGGACAGTGGGATGGACAGGGGGACGGACAGGGGGACAGTGGGACGGACAGGGGGACAGTGGGACGGACAGGGGGACAGTGGGATGGACAGGGGGACAGTGGGATGGACAGGGGGACAGTGGGATGGACAGGGGGACAGTGGGATGGACAGGGGGACAGTGGGATGGACAGGGGGACAGTGGGATGGACAGGGGGACAGTGGGATGGACAGGGGAACAGTGGGATGGACAGGGGAACAGTGGGATGGACAGGGGAACAGTGGGATGGACAGTGGGGTGGACAGGGGGACAGTGGGGTGGACAGGGGGACAGTGGGGTGGACAGGGGGACAGTGGGGTGGACAGGGGGACAGTGGGGTGGACAGGGGGACAGTGGGGTGGACAGGGGGACAGTGGGGTGGACAGGGGGACAGTGGGGTGGACAGGGGGACAGTGGGGTGGACAGGGGGACAGTGGGGTGGACAGGGGGACAGTGGGGTGGACAGTGGGGTGGACGGGGGGGACAGTGGGGTGGACAGGGGGGGGACAGTGGGGTGGACAGTGGGGTGGACAGTGGGGTGGACAGTGGGGGGACAGAGGGATGGACAGGGGGACAGAGGGATGGACAGGGGAACAGTGGGATGGACAGGGGAACAGAGGGGTGGACAGGGCGGTGGACAGGGGGACAGAGAGGGGGACAGTGGGGTGGACAGGGGGACAGTGGGGTGGACAGGGGGACAGAGGGGTGGACAGTGGGGTGGACAGGGGGGGGACAGTGGGGTGGACAGGGGGGGGACAGTGGGGTGGACAGTGGGGTGGACAGTGGGGTGGACAGTGGGGTGGACAGGGGGGGGACAGTGGGGTGGACAGAGGGGGGACAGTGGGGGGGACAGTGGGGTGGACAGGGGGACAGAGGGGTGGACAGGGGGACAGTGGGGTGGACAGTGGGGGGGACAGTGGGGTCCTCACTTGTTAGTAGGCTGTTGCTTGAAGCCTCCGCTCGCGCTGTCACTCTTCGCGCCTCCTGTCTCCGTGCGGGACTGTGCTGGGAACTACACTTCCCAGCATGCAGCGCGGCACACGGAGCCCTCCATTACTGGGGTGGGGGAGGCGGCTTGAGCGGAGCGGATATGCTCCCTGCCGAAGCCGAGCCGACCTGGCCCCGGCCCGAGCCTGGATTGTCGGGAATCCGGTGTTCTGCCGAATAAGTTCCGCTCGGCGGATAAGTTCCTCACTGTACTGCGCATGCGCAGTATGATCCGGCGGAAATAGCCGAAGCGGAACAGCTGAAAATCAGCTGTACACGGCGCCTGTAAGAGGGCCCCTCGCGGGCTCGCTACGCTCGCCACGCTTCGGGCACGGCCTCGCTGCGCTCGGCACTTTTAGATTCCCCCTCCAGGTCCACTTGAATGGTGGGGAAGGAATCTGGACCCAGAGCGCAGGCGCCGTGTACAGCCGATTGTGGATTTTGAGCTTCGGCTATCTCCGCCGGCTGACAGTAGTTGGTACTGCGCAGGCGCTGCGCCTGCGCAGTACAGGGGAGGAACTTATCCGCCGAGGGAACTTTCTCGGCAAGACACCGGCCCTGGGTGGATTGGGCCGGATAAATGTCCTTGGCGGGCCGCATGTGGCCCGCGGGCCGTAGTTTGAGGACCCCTGATCTAGCCTGTTCAGTGCATCTACTTGAGAGGTAACAAACTCATTGACTATTTTTATACACAGATACTAATTGCAATTTAAGCCACAGATGTGGAAAATTAACCTTTAATTGCCATTGCAACCTGTGTGTGTGTGTCACCTTGTGTGTCTATACCAAGGCCAAACATTCCAGTGTATGTAAACTTTTTTGATCCAGGACATCTAGGTGATTCCCTTTATCATATAAAAAGGAGCCAAACTACTGTGCGATATTAAATGGCTTTATATAATCACTATCCTTTAAATAAGGCAATTTTTTGGCACGATTAGTCATATTTTCAGTATCCATTCCAAAAGTTCACAATTTCTGCCAGGGTATGCAAACTTTTGAGCACAATTGTATATGGAGCTGGCATCCTTGGATTCAGCCCTACTACTATCAAAGCTCTTTGTCTCGGCAGTGGTGCTTCAGTGGATACTTTGGCCTAAGTGTTGGTCCGCTAACCAGACGTCTCTTCAGTTCTACCCTGGATGGCAAGAACCTTACGGATGGCAAGAGTACTTTCGTAACACAGACCCAGAAGGGAAAGACACCGTATCACAAGCCTGGTCCTTCCTTCTGTGCGCACACAAGGTTTTTTTCTTTCCCCTGGCTTCTCAGACAATGGCTCTAAGCCCTACAAGGCCCCTGTGGGTGGTACCAAGCATTCCCAGTCTCTCAAAAGCCCGCAGACAAGTCCTCAGCATGAAGGCTTGCCCCCACTCATTTTTAAGGTCATCTTTGCTGGTTCCCAGGCTCATGGACTGCCCTTATCCCAGACAAATGGGTCCACTGACCTACAAAATAGAATTTCATTCTTGTCCACCAGAGAAATTATTCCAGTCTAATATTCCCACCTCTGAGCTGTGTATGAGGTGGTGCAGGATTTTTTACACCAAGGACTGATTACCCCAGAGCCGGAGTGGTCTCAGAGGTTTTATTGCAGTCAGTTTACATTCATAAACAAGGACGGAGTTCACCCAATTTTAGAACTCAAGGCTCTGAGTTTTTATGTGGGTGCAGAAGTACAAAATGGAATCCATCTGCCTGGTGGTGACCACCCTTCATCTGGATTTTCTGGCCTCCATAGACATCAAAGATGCGTACCTGCATGTCCTCATCTGTGCTTAGCATCAATGCTTGCACTTTGCGGTCAGGGACGCACATTATCAATTTGTGGTGCTTCCCTTTGGCCTCACATCCACTCCTCAGGTTTTTTACCAAGGTGTTGGCCTTGGCCCTAGTGTTGCTGAGGGAAGAGAGATTTCTCTGATTGGCTATTTGGGTGACCCGCTGCTAATGTATTACCTGCGCAGCAAGCTTAAATTAAATAACAACCTAGCAGGCCGCTGCACTTTCTCACTTTCTTAATCGCCTCAGTCAATACCACTAGGCATGTATACACATTGAACAATGGTGAAGAATAATGTCGTTCTCACCCACTATTAACCAAATGCTTAAAAAAAAACTTTTATATGAAGTGTCAGTGCTTCGAATTATCAGTGAATAAATTCATCTATGTGCAGTAAAATAAAAAAGTCAGAAAAGCCCAAAGACGGAGTGCAAGTGCTCAAATTGTGCTTTCCTCTTATAAGAAATAAAGTGCTTCTTCACTGTCAACACTCCACTTTTGTGCAAATGTTGTGCCCCAACCCTAGTGGCTCCAAACTCGACAAATGTAGATGACCCTCTTTAGCATATAGTAAAAAAATGCCGCGCTGAAGCACCAAAAATAAAGCAGCAGTAAACAGTGTGACAGCACAAATTAACAATAAATATAAACTGCGCTAAATGTTCTTTACATTATTAAAAACGTTATATATCATAAACGTCTGGAGTAGATATTAAATACAGTCCAGGTATCTCTTTAAGCAAAAGAAAAAGCACTCCGGATCACCCAAATGCTTCAACACACACGAAAATTAATTCACAGGCCAAACACCATGGTAGTAAGTTGCCCTTACCAGAACACCAAATAAAGTGGGTGGATGGCTTAAACCCAGCCAGGGCCTTTATGATAGAGACCGATCAGCTTTGTCAAGATTCCGGTGTGGTTCCCTCAGTTTGATACCGGAAGAAGAAAAATAACAAAAAAGCTGGCCATAGTGTAGTATTGTTATACAACGTATGTGGACATACAAACGTGACCAACACCCTATTGTGCACTTAAAACGAAAGGTGATATCCCACCACCTGTAGTGTGCTTACAAACTCTCAGACTTTATACTCATTTGGCTCTATATCACACTGGGCGATTGATTGCTGTAGTCAGGAAATCCTGTGCATGCTTGTCCTAATTGGTATTGTATGTCCACTATGGACAAAGATGGTGGCCTGGCTTGAGTTTCAAAGCTCACTATTTAGCATATGCCAGAGTGGGTCTGCAATGGTTTTTCACAGCTCCACTGTGCGTGGAAGCTCTCCTCTGCTTTCAACCTCTTTGACACCAAACCATGAAACAACTATTGGTCCAAGCTATTCATGCCAACTACTACAGTGATCATCGACCCCTTAGGTATGAAACACGCATGCTAAGATGCCATAAAAAGGTTAGTATTTTTGTTTATCCAGCTCGCAGGGACACCTTCAGCTCTCCCTCAGCCAGCAATGACAATCCACACCACCGCCCTCCAGCACCTTCCACCTCTCAGTCCCCTGACAGTCACTTCCCTGACAACACAGCTTCTTCAATCTTTTTTCTCATTCTGCGCTAAACCACAATGTGGAGATTAGGATGCACTCTGTGGGATTTCGGATGGGTCCTGAATCTCAAAAAGTCAGACTTGACACCAACCAGAAGGCTGGAGTTTCTGGGTCTGATCCTTAACTCTGCACAGGCCAAGGCATTCCTTCCAATAGACAAGCTTTGGTAACTTTGGACTATGGTTCAGTTGCTCTTGTCCTGCTGATGATCTTCCTTTGTGGTCTTGCATGCAGGTCCTGGGTCTTATGGTGGTCCCATACGTGCAGTTCCGTGCGAGGGTTCTGCAGAGACAAATCTTGACTAAGTTGGACAAATCTCCTCCCTTCCTGGACATCCAGATTTGTCTGGGTTGATTGACCAGGGTCTCTCTCCTCTGGTGGCTTCGGTCTCCTTCCCTATAGCCCAGGAAGTCCTCTCTCCCCCTCCACTGGATAGTAGTCAGGAGGGATACCAGCCTGTCTGGCTTTGGAGGGGTAGGGGTCCTGGTCTCAACCTCACTTTATGGTCATCGGTTGCCGGAGGAAGTTCGACTGCCCATCGGGGTCCTGGAGCTCCGAGTGACCAGACTGTGTCTGAATCAATGGATGGACCTTTTCTGAAGATACCTGGTCACGATCCAATCAGCCAACACCACTGTGGTGGCCTACGTCAACCACCAAGGCAGCACAAGGAGTTATCAGCAGCACTGGAGGTTTCACACATTTTTCGATGGGCAGAACTTAATGTACCAGCTCTCTCCATCATGTACATTCCAGGTGTCGAGAATTGGCAGATGTTCTATCTCAGTTGTCAGACACTGGATCAGGCAGAGTTGTTCCTACACCCAGATGTGTTTCGTCAGTTTTTTCTACTCTGGGGGACCCCGGACATGGGTCTTCTGGTGTCTTTCCTCAACAGGAAGGTGTCAGGGTTTTTTGGCGAGAGCGAGGGACCCTCTGGCAGATGCCACAGAGGCACTGGTTTTTGCCCACCCCTCATTGAGGCACTGCTTTGGGAGCTCTCTATAATCAAGAATAGAAGGGTTGTGTCAATGAATTTAAAAGTAAACGCAATTTTTTTTTTTTTTTTTAGTCACTCACCGTAAAATCCCTTTCTCTGAGTTCATTGATATACATATCACCCACCCCTCTGAGTTTGTTGGTTTTTTTTTTTTTATATATATATATATATATATATATATATATTGCTTGTGACTAACTGGCTTACCTATAGCAAAGAGAGGTTTTATACCAGCTAGGACTGCCCATAGGCAGGCAGTGCTGTGTTCTTTACTGCCTAGTGTCCTACTCTTGTGGTCAATAATAGAAGCACTGTGTCCATATGAGTATTAACAGTTTTTCTGTATTAATATGCAACTTGATGTCGTTACAAGTGGTGTCATTAGAATGAAGTGGTATTCTTAGTATGGAACTTTCTTTGATCATTGAGACAGCGAGTGAAGGATAATTTCTATTGGTGCAAGCACCCAACAGCAGTTCTGTGTCTTCTCCATTCTCTTCTTAAAAAAAAAAAAAATCGAATCGCTTGTGCATGTGGTTAGTAAAATATTGATGTGTTTCTAGGCTGCAACTACTTCACTAGATGAGGGTTTAAATTATTTGACATTATATAAAATTTCACAAAACTATGTGGAGTCCATTGCAATAGCGTTAGGAAGAGAGATTTTCCTGAGATGAAGTGTAATTTGAATCTATCAGTTGGCAAAATCTCATGTTTGGATGCAATATCCCTTTTAAAGGTATTGCTAGAAAAATCTTTTAAGGATGGCTGGTCTCTGTGAACTACCCATGAAATTGGTCTTCCCCCACCAGATGCATGGTTATTGGATGCACTTTAAAGAAAAAGAATCGTACATATCCAAAGGTTTTTTCAGCAAAATATTTTCTTTTACATATAGATTGCTAATGTACAAAGTAACTACTGTCCTTCCCTGCCATCGGTTATAGCCATAGGTTCCACACTAAGGATGGATTATATAAAGATAATGTGCTAGTATGCATCGCATACTAGCACATTATGTGAAACTTACCTTAAAACTAAGCCCTTCAGCGGTGCGCTGTCACCGCTGAAGGCGCTTTCATCTTCTCCCAGTCTTCCTTTGGGCTCGCCAGCTGTGGCTGCCGGAATGGCAGAGTCACGTTGTCACTCCTGCCCATGCGCACAGGAGTCACTGTTTGTGTCCCAGGGACGACACCGGTGGTTGCACAAGGAAATATCTTTTCACAGTACTTAATAGGTAAGCTTTATTATATGCTTACCTATAGGGTAAACATAAATTTACAGCCTTTACTACCGCTTTAAAGAGGGAGTCCACCTAAATCCACCTAAAAAAAAAAAAAATATTAAAAGCCAGCAGCTACAAATACTGCAGCTGCTGACTTTTAATAAATGGCCACTTACCTGTCCCAGGGTCCAGCGATGTCGGCAGCCGACGCCGATAACCCGCTCGATTCTTGGCAGCTGCCGCCGCCATCCTAGGTGAGGGAATCAGGAAGTGAAGCGTTGCGGCTTCACTTCCCGATTCCCTACTGCGCATGCGCGAGTCGCGCTGCGCATCGTAACTGGTCCCCGCCATCTCCTGGGACCTGTGTGTTTCCCAGGAAACAGCGCGGAGGTACAGGAAGAGGCATAGACTCCCGTGGGAGTCTATGCCAGAAGTGGATGCAAATACCTGTCTTAGACAGGTATCTGCACCCCCGTCCCCCCTGAAAGGTGCCAAATGTGACACCGGAGGGGGGGAGGGTTCCGAAAAGCGGAAGTTCCATATTTGTGTGGAACTCCGCTTTAAGCTGCCCTGAATAGAAATAATGACTGGAATATCATAGCTATGAGCAACAGGGAGTGTTATTTCCTTTAGTTCCAACTAAACTGGCCTATGTTTTTTTTTTTTCACTTTACCTCTAGTTTTCCTTATGGGATTAAACTTTTTGTGAAACGTTACAAAAGTCAAAGGAAGTGCCTACCTACCCATAAAACTCCTCTTGGGTTGCGGGTTTAAGTTTTAAAAAAAATTTTTTTCGTTTTTTGTGGTTCAGCTTCCCATTGCATGTTTTATAGTGGCAAAGATTCTGTGCTGCTGGACTTTGCCTTGCAAGATTTTTGGACTGCTTAGGTGCTTCATTATATGTTAATTCCCACCTAAGGAGCACTTGCAAGCCATCAACAAATGATAACTTAAAGACAGACTTCAGGTTGCTAAAGCCTTACTGAACTTTCCGTTTAAAGCTTTTAAATACATTCAGAATGCAATAAAACATAGTGTGTAAAGTCTGGGAGCCTGCTTGTAGAAGAGATGACCTCCTCAGTGCACTGCCACTCATTTACATGTTTGTGATCAGCATGCTAAGAAGGGTGCAAGTTTTATTGCTCATATGTTCTACAAAGGTGAAGGCACCTATCTCACTATGCGGTTTGGCAGGCGTGTAATGAATCACATAGAAGGCTTTGCAGATCACCTTTTTAATGTACTTTTATTTCAAACTGCAGTGATATTAAGCTCATCTTGTTTTCTCGTTGTTTTTTGTTTAGGAAAATCATTGCATTATTTTAGTCTAGTCATGGTCAAATATAACTTTGTAAAAATCACAAGCGAGTATTTGGTATCCTTTGAAAACTGTATTTTCCTAAGTACTTCTCATGATGTTTTTCTTTATCCTCCTCCCCCAACTGATCCACTCAGGGTCATCCCCCAGTTCAAACAGCTCGTCAATGAACACCATGGCTTCTCTTGGAGCCTTACAGACTCTGGCAGGTGCAACTGCTGGCCTAAATGTTGGTTCTTTAGCAGGTAAGCTTGTGTGAAGCTGTAAACTTTTTTACACATCAGTTAAAACATGCTTCTATGCTACTGGGACACGTAGGTTAACTTCCTTAAGGAGTAAAGGATGTTTACTAAAAGTGATACTTCACCTTGAATTTTCACTGTTGATTCCAGTCATGAGCAAGAAACAAATCCTGTTTTTCATGTTTTTTGCTTTGGGAGGGGTTTTTTCTTTGCAACATGATTTCTCAGTTTGTTTTAACTTGTTCGACTGAGCTAGGGTCCCTTCACACGGGTAATCTGCTCAGCAGACTCCGCTTTGCTCAGCGGGGGATCAATCTGCTGACCCCCACTGAGCAGGCAGATGACAGGTCCGTCTCCGCTCACTGTGCTGAGATGGACCTGTCAGAGCCCCGCTCTCCTCTATGGGGAAATCGGATGAAAATGGACTGCCTGTCTGTTTTCATTCAATCCGCCAGACAGATTGAAAATAGGGTCGCCATCTGTCTGGTCTTCACGGACAGGATCGGATAGCGGCGGGTGTCAGCGGACATGTCACTGCTGACTTTCACCACCCAATAGGAGTGAATGGAGTGTCCGATAAACTGATAGGCGGACCTGATCGGAAAGCCAGTGTGCAAGGGGCCTTACTGAGATGATTGTAAAGTAGTGCACATGCTGTTATTTTTTTTTTTTGTGTGCGTGTATACTTACACAATTCCTTTTTTTTTTTTACAAAATATACATTTTACAAAAGTAATGCAGTGGTGCTTGGTTAATAAGGCAGGCCATAGATAGTTTGAATCTCCGCTAGTTCAGGAGGGCCCGGCTGAGATTTGAACCATCTATGCGCAAGCTGATTGTGCCCAAGTCGATCCATCGATCAATTTGGGTACAACTAGCATGTCATTATTTTAGCATACGATTATTGCCAATGGCTATAGCCCCTAGGAATAATCATTGTGTCTTCCCGACAGGGACGGCTTCCTCCCTGCACCTTCCCATCCGGGAGAGCGCAATAGCTCTGCGGGATGGATTTCCCCATGAACACTGACTATGTTGATGGGAGAATTGAGCCAAGAAAAATTGCACCATCTATAGCCAGCGTTAATGTTTTATTGCATTGAGAGTTACATTTGTGTCATTTGAATAATTGTCATTTGCCTGAAGTTCAGCTTTAGAACACCACACTTCCATCAGGAGTACATGGGAATTACTTGATTTTAAATTGTAACTTTGTATCTAAATAAAATCTTTTTTCCCCTTATTTTATTTATTTTATTTGATTAACATATATGAATTTTTCTCCTTTTAGGAATGGCAGCATTAAATGGTGGGCTGGGCGGTGGTCTTTCCAATGGCACTGGTAGCACTATGGAAGCTCTAAGTCAAGCTTACTCTGGAATCCAGCAATATGCTGCAGCAGCACTGCCCTCACTCTACAATCAGAGCCTTTTGTCACAGCAAGGCATTAGTGCTGCAGGAAGTCAGAAAGAAGGTGCGTTTATAGCAGTGCTCTTCTTGGTATTTTTGGACAGTCTGATATGGACTTGCAATCCTTAGACTATATGGGCTTGTAGTGAGAAGTGGTTTGTCAGACGCAGCAGTTTGTAGAGTTGCACAACCTCTTCAGGGTCAAGCGTTATTACGCTGAGTTTTCTGAGGCATGTGGACTGGCTTTCATTGTCTGAAAGTGGAATCCTATGTTATTTATTATGGATGCTTACTAGTGTTTTGTCTCACATTTTTAAGGCAAATTTAATCTATTGTTGCTTACATCATTCAAATTTCCTATGTGATATATTAAAGTAGAAATGTTAAATTTGTGCTGAGAAAATTGCATTAAAGGAGGTTATGGCTCTATTGCTTAACTGTGTATCTGTCAACCATGAGGAGGTTATTTGTATGCTAACCTAAACTAATGCACATTAGTGAGTGCATTGCTCTGCCTTTTTCATGTTCTTGCTGCACAGTATTGATGTTTGGGAGGCCAGGAGCTGTAAAACCTCCACTGAGATAATGCTAGTGACTTTAGAGAGCGATGGCTTGTCACGGTACCATGGTGGAAATGTCTATGGAGCTGGGTACATAGATGAGAAAAGATTCCAGCATGATGTATTTCACAGGAGGTGGTGTGCCTATAGCTGGACTGCTACTCCAAAAACAATAGGCGGCTGCACTCTGCCTCTGGTAAGATTTGCACCACAATCACAAAGTTACTGGCTTGATTCTGCACACACTTTTACAATCAACATTTGTATGGTGCAAAGCTGCAGTCAAGCACTTGAAAACTGCAAGAGAAAGTTCCAATTTAAACAAGCCCCAACATATTGCCAGTAAAATTTTCCCAAAACTGCTTCTTTCACTGTGTATTGAGGAATGTTCGTGTTTAAAAAGCTGTCCTATGCACTTTAACCACTTGTCGACCAGATGTACTCATACGTCGCTGGACTTCAAGTGGTTATACCGAGATGATGCTTGTAGCTGCAGGCACCATCCCGGTGCAGTAATTCTTTCACCAGACCTAAAAAACTAAAGTAGTAACTTGTGAAGGCTTTTAAAGCATCACCGATGGATAGTAAAATGTACGTAGTTTGTCGCCATTGGACGCGTGCGATTTTTAAAGTGTGACGTGTTTGATAGCTATTCCCTCGGTGTAACATCTTTTACATTTTACCAGAAAATTGAGTCATATATTTTTTGGCAATACAATTCCCCAATTTTTTTTTTTCCCCTAAAAAAAAAAATTGAGTTTGAAAAACCGCTGCGCAAATATTGTGTGACATACAAAATTGCAAAACCCAACAATTTATTCTCTAGAGTCTCTGCTTTATTATGTTTGGGGGGTTCTAAGAAATTTTCTAGCAAAAATACAGATTTTTACATATAAACAAAAAGTGCCAGAAGAGGCCTGGGGGTCAAATGGTTAAAGGATAAGTTCACGTTTCTGCAAAAAATAAATGCACATCTTTTTGAAGTGTATTTTTGCAGTAGGAGCCTGTGAAGCATTGCACCAGCGATCAGCAGATCACTGATGCCATGCAGGTCTTCCTGCACAATGTCAATGTATTTGCTTGTAGACTGAGGCAGTTTTTGGAGGAAGTGGGGTGGTGTGACTTATGGAGAATCCGCAACCCAAACGGTAGGCAATATTCTTGCTATTCGGGGACACATCACACACTATCCCGAATAGATCTAGCCATAGGCAATAAGGAAATGCACCCCCTAGTGCATAAAATAGACTACGGCCCGAGAGGATTATCAGACCACTCTCCACTAAAACTGGCGGTGCGCATCGGTGATAGACAAACATATAGGCCCTGGTCAGTAAATCCAGTATGGCTGGAGGTAATAGGGAGCAGTGGAGAAATTTCTACTAGGCTAGAGGAATTTATGGTATGCAACCTAGGGACAGCGGCAGGGGGCGTGATCTGGGATGCTCTAAAGGCCTTCCTTAGAGGACTTCTAATTCAGCAAATAGCAAGGGCAAAGCGGAAAACAAGAACGCAGGATGATCGCATTAGAAATGAGGTTATGGAGCTAGAAAGGCAGTATGTCTTGGGCCCCACTGCAGAGCTAGAGGAGCTCTGGATTGGGAAACAACAGGAATATAAAGCAGTAATAATGAGAAAAGCCGAAAATAAAAGACTCTTTCAGAGGCAGAGGTTTTTTGAGGAGGGGGAGAGAATGGGCCGAATGCTTGCCGTAGTGGCAAGCACCAACTCTCCGTCCTCAACAATCTCTGCGATTAGATCCTCAAGCGGGGAAATTGTGACGGACCCAGGGAAAGTTAGGGAGATATTCCTTGATTTTTACAGGTCCCTGTATCAGTCAAAACACCGCATAGAAAGAGGAGAGTTGGATACACTATTGGAGGGGATGGTATTACCAACCTTATCCGCAGCAGACAAAATAAGCTTAGAATCCCCTATAACACTAGAGGAATTAAGGTGTGCTGTGGCTGCTATGCCT
Organism: Lithobates septentrionalis; assembly: GCA_037952835.1. NCBI lineage: Eukaryota > Metazoa > Chordata > Amphibia > Anura > Ranidae > Lithobates > Lithobates septentrionalis. Next base: position 171,154 of record JBBDGP010000808.1, read on the forward strand.
AATCATAAGACCCCAGGCCCAGACGGACTTCCCCTGGAAATATACAAGCATTATGGGGGGATTTTGCTCCCCACCCTTTTGAGGACATTAGAGGAGGCGTTTGTCGATGGTGGTCTTCCGGCCTCAATGACAGAGTCGAATATCATTCTTATTCAAAAGGAGGGGAAGGATCATCTGGACGTAGCGTCATACAGACCAATCTCCCTGCTCTGCTCGGACGTTAAAATCCTAGCTAAGGTGCTAGCAACTAGGCTGAGTAAATGTATCGATAATTTGGTACACCCAGACCAAGCAGGATTTATCCCCCATAGGTCTACCAGCGTCAATATTAGGAGAGCATACCTGAACTTGCAGACCCCAGTCGCGGACAGGGAATCCAGAGCTATCATGGCCTTGGATATCGCCAAGGCATTCGACAGCCTGGAGTGGGGCTACCTCTGGGGGATAATGGATAAATTCGGATTTGGCCCGGCCTTTATTAAATGGATAAAAATATTGTACAGCTGCCCACTAGCTAAGTTAAAGATTAACAATGAGTACACAGACAGTTTTACACTTGAGAGGGGTACAAGACAGGGGTGCCCCTTATCGCCTCTTCTTTTTGCTCTGGCAATGGAGCCGCTGGCAGAGGCTATAAGAAGGGCTCCGGATTTGCGGGGCTTTAGGAGGAAGGGCAGTGAAGAAAGAGTTGCACTTTATGCAGACGACGTCCTGGTGTTCCTGGGGGACACCGGGCCATCGCTGGTAAAAACGATGCAACTGGTAGAAAGCTTTGGGTCGGTATTGGGCCTAGCGGTTAATTGGGATAAATCCTCATTGCTACATGTTGATTCAATTAGCAACCCCCTCCCTGGCGGTCTCTCTGGGATAAACATAACTGACAAGATAAAGTACTTGGGAATAGTAATGACTAGAGATCCCAATAATTATATCCAAGACAATCTAGCCCCCCTGCTTGAGAAGTTTAGAAGAAAATGCGATATCTGGTGCCGACTCCCCCTGTCGTTGGCAGGACGTGCAAACCTGATCAGAATGATCTGGTTGCCACAATTACTTTATATTCTCCATAATTCCCCGGTATGGGTCGGGAGAAAATGGTTTATCAAAATTGATTCCCTATTTAGGGACCTTATCTGGAAGAAGGGCCAGGCTAGGATTAAACTGCAGACATTGCAGCGACCTACCCGGGAAGGGGGACTGGCAGTCCCGCACCCGTATGGTTACTATCTAGCTGCCCAAATGCAGCACTTAGGGGGCTGTGAATTCTCGGGTAAGGCAAGTGCCAGTAATAAAATTATGTTAGAAGGTAGCCCACATAGCTGCTTAGTAGAGGCACTAGAGGCGGGTTCACTCCAGAGAAAGCTGCCAACATACAAATTAGTAAACAAGACCTGGCAGACAGTTAAAAAGATCATGGGGTATAGAGGTATTACTGAGTTTGCTCCCATATGGGCTAACGAATCCTTGGGGGAATTAAGGGCTGTAGAAAAGCACCCCGGGTGGGAAAGTCACGGAGTTCATAGAGTGGCTCAGCTGTATAGCGACACCAACTTGAAATCTTTTACAGAACTGAGAATGGAATTTGGAGTTCCATATAATATCTTTTACAATTACTTACAGATCAGACACGCACTGAACACCCAATTCGGGTCCTCTCCTATAATACGCTGTAATACACCGCTTCTTAACAAAATAGTTAAAGCAACAAGCACTAAAGGGCTGATTGGGGCGGTGTATACGCAATTATTGGATAAGACTCTGGTACAGGGGGTGCCCCTCGGGTCTAGAGAGGGATGGGAGACGGATGTGGGGGAGTTGTCGGATGACCAGTGGAATAAAATATTGGAACTTGGGCAGATGGTATCTGTCTCTCCATCACAGAAGGCCTCACATCTCCTCCTCATACACAGAGCATACTATACGCCCAGAAGACTGTACAGGTTTGGGGGTAGACCTGACGACAGCTGCCCCAGATGCTACAGGTCAGGAGATCTTATACATATGGTCTGGAGATGCCCAAAGCTGACAAGATATTGGACGGAAGTGATAGGGATAATAAACCGCAGATTTAGGGTAAATATTGAGTTAGACGCCAAGGTGTGTGTGTTGGGGCTGCTGGGAGCCAATCTGGGTGGCACCAGTACAATCACTGCTATAGCGAGATGCTTATACCAAGCGAGAAAGTTGCTGGCGCAGCATTGGCTCTCAGCAAACCCTCCAACTATAGGGGATTGGCTCAGGACTATGGACTCCCTGGTTTGGACAGAAAGGACAGTATACACCAGGAAAGGGAATTATAGTAAATTTATCGGTATATGGAAGCCTTGGCTCCAAGGGCAAAATATCCAGCATTTAATTTGATTCAGTGTATCCTAGACCCCCTCACGAGGGGGGGGTAAACAAAGGCTCAAACTGGACAATCTCGGGTGTAGGAATGGGTCCCAACGGGGCTTAGATAGTCATAGCACGAATCCTAACAAGAACGCACGAAATTTTCACGCTGATAATAAGGGGGGGGGAGGGTAGGGCGAGGAATAGGTAGAGAAGGGTTGGGAAAACTTAGGTAGGGTAAGGGGGGGGGGGGGATACTAAAAGATGGGTAGGAAATAAGGGAAAATGAACACATTATAAGTAGCGATTACGTACAAATGCACAATAGTAGTCTTCACAATGCACAGGAGGAAAGCGAGGTATTGGAGCAGTTACCCTGCATCTGTAAAATTGTTTTAATGTATTTGCTAAATGCACTTTAAATGCAACTTGTCACGAAAAGTATGTAACGTTGCTTTTACACTGAGATTAATAAAAAGAAATTAATTTTAAAAAAAAAATGTATTTGCTTGCCCTTACATCCCATACTGGTAAGCTGATACTTGCTGATGCGAAGACTCAATGAACTACCACTGCGCTCCAGGGCGCCATGCTAGTTCATTGAGGACTACAAGCCGACAGCCACTAAGGATGTTGGGGCTTGTAGTTTGTTTGGACACACACACAGCTGTGTGTATGAATGATGCGGCCATATGGGCGGAGCCCCACATAGCCACGCTGTTTTCAAACGGTGACAGCTAGTACGGGGAACTTCTACCTGTAGTGCCAATGGGGGGGGGGGGGGCGGCGGCTGCAGCGCTGGGAACATGTTGCATGTTCCACCCTCAAATCCGGTGGAATATGTAACATGTTTCCAAAGGTGAACTTGTCCATGCCCAATATGCACGTATCTTGCTTCCACATCAGTGATCCATTGGTGAAGAAGAATAAGCATGGCCATCTTGGAAGCTTGTACCTACCAAACAAGTCAGGAAGGAGACGTACCTAGCAGGACTTTGGGAAAACACAACATCTACTGCAGTGGGGTTAGGAAAAAGTATTTGAATACAACAACAGGTGCTCTTGTGCTGCTTGTTATTAACTAACTCTTTTGATTCGGGGTTTTTAATAAACTTTGTTCTGTGTTTTACTTTTTACTCTTCACTTAGGTCCAGAGGGTGCAAACCTCTTCATATACCACCTGCCCCAGGAGTTTGGTGACCAAGACATCCTGCAGATGTTTATGCCATTTGGAAATGTTGTGTCCGCCAAAGTTTTCATTGATAAACAAACGAACCTCAGCAAATGTTTTGGTAAGTTTTCAGCGATCATAATGTAAGTAATAGAGCCAGTCACCATTTATTTTGACCCTTTTTTAGGTTAAAAGCTCTGCAACCTTGTACTGCATCTATAGCCAACATTTTTGTGGAAGGACTAGAACCTGTCAGGTTTTTCATGCTGCCATCCCCACTAGGGAGTGGGGGGCGACCCTTTCGATTTTGTTCCTTATGGCCATTGTAACCAGGACTAAAAGTGATAAGAAACTCACTACAAGAGGTGTGAAGGATATCTTCCATTACAGACAGCTTCCTGACAGGTTGTCATTTTGTAGAGATTTCATTTCACTCCCTGTTTGTCTCCAGGACTAAAATTGAGGAAAAATCTCCAAGAGGACAAATGCTGACATGGGTTTTAACTATTCCCTGCTCTACCCAAAACTACATGAATGTTTTGGCTAGAAATGCTTTCACACAGTGGGGAGGATTTACCGTATATACTTGAGTATAAGCCGACCCAAATATAAGCCGGGGCACCTAATTTTACCACAAAAAAATGGGAAAACTTATTGACTCGAGTTTAAGCCTAGGGTGGGAAATTTAGCAGCTACTGGTAAATTACACAGGCACCCACATGTGCACACATGTACACAGACACCCACATGTACACAGACACACACAACCCCCCCCCCCCCCCCTCTTTTTATTAAAGCATAAAATAAACTTGCATTGTCATGCACACTCAATCCAGTGCACATCAAAATAAGAGCCTTAGTCCCCTTAAGATCACATACAATCTACAGCACCACTCTTTCTGGTCTCTGCCTAGTCATGGACACCTTGGCAACCAGCAACTAGATGTGATTTATGTGGCTCCAGCCTCAATTTGAATGCTACCACCAACAACCATTCTACATTCTGCTCCATGTACTCGGGAAGCCAGAGTCACATGGGGGTACCGAGGACAATGTATATGGAGCAGATTGTAAAATGCTTGGTAGAGGTCAAATTCAATCATCAAATTGAGCCTAGAGCCACATCATTTCTATGCGGTCCCTGACGAGTTTAACAAAGTTCTTCTATAAGTCGGTGACGTCATCACATTGGTCCAGGAAGTGAGGCAGAGACCAGAAAGAGTGGTGCTGTGATCTTAGCGGCATAGTCATTGGAGGAGAGCACAGTGAGTGCCCAGCACAGCTAGAGAACTGACCACGGTGTGCTCTCCTGCAGGACTGGCAGAAACACCAGAAATTTCATTCAAAGGAAGCAATACACACAGAACAGGATATTTTTCATGCAAGAATATGGTACAGCAGGCAAAATGAATGTTGGATTTACAAACGCTTTAAGGTTTATTCAGTGTGTCTTCAAATTTTAAGTTTTTTTACTCTATTCGCTATACATACACATTTATTGTGCTCATTTATGAACACACACACAAATACTGGACCATAAGTGAAGCTTTTGACAATGGCAACCAATCAGGCTTCCATCTTTCAGGGAAAATGAGGATTTTTGCTGGCTGTAGCTGAATACTCTAGTTACGTTTTTAATACAGAAGCTGTGCATACTTTTTAATTAGACAAAACAACGCAATCTACAGCAATACACAGGATATTATATGTGACTAATCTAAGCAACTTTTTTTTTTTGTGTGTTTAAAAGAAATGTTTTCGATCTGAGTGTCTAGATTGAACCTTTCCTTCAGTTATGTGCTACTGTGCTTTACACATTTTGTCTTTGCACGGTCTTAATAATTATGCCTAAAAGTTGCCATTTGGGTGTATTTGCCTTTTCGAATAACCAACGTGCTTGTGTGTGGCAGGTTTCGTGAGTTATGACAATCCAGTTTCCGCTCAGGCTGCTATCCAGTCCATGAATGGCTTTCAGATCGGAATGAAACGTCTGAAGGTCCAGCTTAAACGCTCCAAGAATGACAGCAAACCATACTGAACTGTACTGCCCTGGGAAGTGAGCGAGAAGGATGTTCTGGTAAGTGTGGGATGGAAAGGCCAAACCAGGATTTATGGCTGGAGGAGAGCACTTAGTGAGAACATACAGACTCTGCTGTCTCTCTCAGCAGCCCCGAAGCATCTCCATGTACTAAAAGCCAGAAGCCTCTTTCCCTCCTAAAAGACTCTGGGTACAACATTTTGTTGTGATTTTTTTTTTTTTTTTGCTTCATATGGAAGAATGGCTCGTACTACTTGTTTCAAGTGTTTTGTTTTGGAGTTTAGGTGCCATATCAGTGATTTTTTTTTTTTTTTTATATTATTGTTTGGACTTTTGCTGTGTTTGTACAGATGTATGACAAGTACCAGCACCAGAAGCCTTGAAAGAGGAGAAGAGCTCCTGCTTTTTCTGGCATTAATATAGCCTGTCTGCGCAATGCTCCACTTGCCATTCTGCTGCATTTCAACTGCATGCACTCTGACCCTGAGGGTCACTCACTTATGTACCTCTCCCCTCCCCAGGTCTGTCTTGTGGTACAACAGTAGCTCCTTTTGTTGGAGTTTTTCTGTATTATCCTGCTTATTTTTTTTTTAAGTTTTAGCTGCTGGCTGTTCATAAAAATGTACGTAAAGCACAATTAAGGTTGCCCTTTTAGCTGCTTAAAATAGACCTTCAGACAGGTGTTTTTTATTGATCAGTAGCCTTTGGTGACTGCATCAGGTTTTGGCTTTCAGGAATTTAGTCTCACCACTGAAAAGAGGTTGGTTGCTATAAACTCCTACAAAACCACATCTTTTTCTGTCCTTGGCCTATCCACACACTGGGAATTTAAGACATTACTTAATCTCTGTAATCTGCCCTTTATGAATTGATTCAACGTACTTTCATTCCCATTGCTGGGTTTTTGTTACATCAATTTGGAGTTTCATATTCCCAAACACATTTACTGGAATGCAAAATTGCAGGTCAAGTGTACCGTTCAATGAATTCTGAGAGTGTCTCAAACTATACCATCAGCACAATCCCAAAGCCTGTCAACACCGGCCCTCAAGGTGGTTAAAGTCTCACTAAATCCATGTGCCATTTTGGTTTAAATATAAAAGAGCTATGGGTCATATTCAGAAAAATGTATGTAGTGATTCTAATAGTGGATCAGAAATATCATCTTGATAAAGGAGCTTGGATTTTTCATGTCTTGCATCTCTTTTAAATTACTATTAGCCCCTTATTAGCCCAGCACTTAGCAATAGCAATATTGTATTCGTAAGTTTTGAAGTGCTTACCACCTTCCACCAGCAGTGTTTTTTATTTAACTGAACTACATGGTGGATCACGGTAAGCCTTTCGCTACAAATTCCATCTGATTTGGCATAGAAAGTGGCCATACGGCAGTGTGTGAAGAATCCAGAGCTGGGACAGGCAGAGAAAAGTGATACATTCATGATGTATACCTATTAGCACTTTAGACTGTCAAAGTACACTTAATCATATCTGTTTTCTGTACATGCTCAATTTTTAAATAGCATTTCTGGCAACCATAAGCACAATATGTGTACTTTTTTTAAAAAACCTTCTAGAACAATCAATCTGGTCTCTCACCAGACTTAAAAATGTTTACTGGTAACTTTACCACTCTCATGGCAAGTGGGCATGGCATTGACATGTAAAAAGGGTTCTCTCAAGAGTTCACGGACTGGTGTCTGGTGTTGCGTGTAGAATAGAGTATTTCATGTGCCTGTGTGTGTATGTACTTTTTGTGCATACCTACATACATGTACTGTGACATACGTGCTGAAGAACTGCTAAAACTTGAATATTGTATACTCAGAGAAAAAAAAGTGTTTTCAAAGTTTTTGATTTGGTATAATGTGAAACGTATTGAGGCTTCCAGGCTCCTGATATGATCTTTTATACAAGTGTATAAAAAAAAATAATCAAACTGAAAAAAAAGATGATTGAAGGAAAACAAGCCTGTTAGAATGACATTTCTATATTTTTATAGAGGTTTTATACAGCTCGGATGAGTGAGCAATATTTATTGCCTAAATTATTTCACTGGGAAGAGATTTTGTAGAATTTGGAAAGACGGTGATTTTATTTTATGTTTTATACAAAGTAACTCTGCATCTTGTTTATAAGGCATCTTACAGTGTGTGGGGATGGACAAAAAAAATCCTGCCCAGTAGAAGTCTGGGTTTTAAATGTGAAAAGAAGTCTCCTCCTGATTTTGTCAGTATTGAAATTCTTCACATCTCAGCTTACAATTTGCCTGCAGGCTACTGAACTCTGCTTTTTCAGAACTTCTGTCTATATAGCAAACTTTTTTTTTTTTTTTAAGGGTTAGAAGGAGCGGTGGGTACCGTAATGGGGTCCTTGTCCATCCCTTGCTTGTGAGTCCAGTTCAGTGTGTACTAATAATACTGCCTGCATCTGAGGCATGAACGGATTCCTTATTGCATAGATGTGAAACGGGCAGAACCATTATTTTACGCTCTGTACTGTAAGGGCCCATTCACACCATAGCACAGTGCTTGACTGCTCCTACTGATATCTGCAGCTTCACCTCATTTAATCATTGATGCTGGTGGTGTTTTGTAGCTGTCAAACCTTGAGATTTCGGTTTCCAACCCTAATCAGAAGGACAGAAATGTTTTTTTATTGCCGGTTTTCAAGAGGAAGCATGCCTATGTTTTTGGGGTAATTTGTGGAAGAGCTGCTCATAGTCCAAATGAGCATTTCAGATCAAAAAGGCATATTATCCTCTGTAATGTAGTTAATGATGGTACTGTATTTGCAGCATGTTCTGCGCTGGCAAGGCCTCATTCAAATGGGTGCTGACACCTATAGCCTGTGAATGAATGCCTTGTTTATGTGTGCCAGCAACCCATTGATGTCTATGGGGATGCAGTGGGCTGCACAGACACGGCAGACTGTCTGCATTTGGGGCCCTTCACCCGCAACATGTCTGTCAGATGCGCCCCGACTCCCAATAGACATGAGTGGGCTGCCTGCACACAACACCTGGCATCTGAAGCCACCTAAGGTGCTTATTCACCACCTCTAAGCACCTGTCTAAATGAGGCTAAATGTTTACCGATAAAGCCCCATGTTTTACAGTAGTGTTTTACATATGTGCTCTTTTGAGGTATTTAAAGCGGAGTTCCACCTATTTAAAAGTCAGCAGCTACAAAAAGTGTATATAAATAGACTCGCCTGTCCCACGGTCCAGCGATGCGGGTGTACGAAGCCTCGCTCCTCTCCGCAGTGCTGGCAATGTAACTGGTCGCTCTGCTGTGGCTTCACAGCCGGCCACGCACTGCGCATGCATGAGCTGTGCTGTGAATGGCCGGGCAATCTTCTGGGACCTGTGAAATGTCCCAGAAGATTGCAGGGAGGGGGGAGAGGTGAACTTCCGGCGCCAGGGGAGTAATTGGGAGCTGGGTGCCTGTCAAAACTCAGTAACCCCCCCCCCCCCCCCCCCCCCCAAAAAAAATGATATGCCAAATGTGGCATGTCAGGGAGTCACCAGTACTTAAAGCGGAAGTTCCATTTTTGGGTGGAACTCCGCTTTAACTGAAATTGCTTTTTGGATGTGTCCCAATTTAAATGTGCTGATGTGTAAACTTTTTAAGACCGGCAGATCTGGCAGTTTTGAACCCTTATAGCTGAACATCATCCATGTGTTGGTGACCCAATCATTCTAAGCAGTCACATTAAAGTTTCTGGGTGGTTTACTCAATGTTCACATTCCTTTGGCTTGATGTGTAGGTGTCCTTTTAATTGTCTTAGCAATGTGGGAAAATGGCTGTAACTTATAGCCATAACATTGAATTATAGAGGTAGAAAATAAAGAACAAAGTAGGGTGGCATGGAGTTTTTCAATAACTGTTGTTGGTGTTTGAAGTTTGCACTAGTATTGGTTTTCACCAACTTTATCCATTTGCTAGAACCTAGAACAGTGTAGTATCTCAACGTTCCCATTTGCAGTACTGACTAATTGTCATTGAAGTCCCTAAGGTCATGGGGAAAATTAGGGTTCCCTTACACCTATGAAATTACAAGAATGCAAATAAACAGGTTTTAGATCTTTTTGCAACAAACTAGTGACACACTTGTTAACTTAAGAGGTTCAGTAGGATTTTTCTTTTTGCTCCAGTCAACGCTAAGCTTGAATGTGGAAAGCTAGATTAATGATGGAAGCCTGTTATGTAGAAGAAGTCTGAAGAGCAGAGTCAAATGGTCTTTTAAGGCATTTGCAAATTTCTCTTGCTTTCTGGTAAGTTGTCTTTTGAAGAGTGCAGTCTATTGCCTGGCAAGTTTCCACTAAAGAGCCTTTGCACACTTTATGTGTGATTGAGTGATCTAGTTACCTCTCACTTATTTGTAGCCATTTCTCGAGTCAGCCAATCATAAACTGGTAGGGAAAGGCACAATTCTGTCTCGGTAATTCTTGTTAGGGAATATCCTGCACCTTTTTTCAGAAACCACTTGGTTGGAAGCAAAAGAAACCTACAGCTGGACCAACAAAACAATATCTGACTGTTTCAGAAGTTGCAACATAACATTTGCTTTTTTTGCTATACATTAGCAAATACTCTTTGAAAATGGGAATTTTTATCCTTGACTTAGTCAACGATGAACTTTGTGGGACTTCCTGCAAAGAGGTGTTCTATAAAATGGGGTTACAATTTAAAGTCATCTCAGTTACCTTTCAGAAACTGTTTGTGCCATAGAGCCTAGATGTCACCATTGTTTCGGAGGTGCTAGTAAATGTAATCATAAAAAAACCCCAGTGTTTACATGGAGTGGTTTAGGTTTTCGTTGGTCTTCACACCACCGCTCCTGTCCCGTTTGTGTCCATGTGGGTTGCTGGGCTAACTTTTTTCTGTTGGGATCCCTTTTGCATGGTGATTCTAGTCTCTAATTTATGTCTGTTGGGTGTTGTGTCCCTCCCAAATCCTATCACAGTCGTGTGTACATGCGTGTCACATCATGTTGTTTCCCTTCAAGATGCCGAGATCCACCATGCTAGTAACCTTGGTCCTCGGTGTCTCTGCATGTCTGTATTGAGCTAGGCCATTGTGTCTAGCTGTGTCTTTTTTTGTTTTTTTGTTTGTTTGTTTTTTTTTTTCTCTGTGATTTGATGTATTGCGTTGTGTAACTCAGTGCTTCTCCCTGTTTCTCTGGTTTGTTTTTGTTTTCTAGATCCCTTCCTGCCATTTGTCCATCATTGTGCCTCTAAAGCATGTCGGTGTGGCGTTCAAGTACATCGTCCAAATCCTTGTTTCTTCAGCTTCTTTGATGCTTGAACTCTCACCTCTGAACTTGTGTTGACCTTTTTTTTGATGCTAATGTGTATATTTTACCATGTTGTTTGTTTTGTTTTTTTTTCCTCTTTTTTTATGTTTTTTCTTGCGTGTTGCCAAATTGGCTTTGCTTCAAAGACTGCGAAGAGGGACACAATATTTAAAAAAAAACAAAAAACAAAATCTTGCATTTGATTATTAAAAAAAATTATATATAAATCTATTTTTCTAGAAATTCATAAAATAACCACTTAATTTTGGGATGATACTTTGTACCTAATAATCTTTTGAGCAGGCCTAACTGGCACACTGTTTAATATTCGTCTTTTTATTTTTTTGTTTGTTTGTACCAACCAAAATTCAATCTGTATGTCCTCTCTACTTGAGCTTAGGGGGCTTCTTTGTGTTATTTTATTTTTTAACCAAACCTTGTACCTAATTGGAATCTCTCCAAAAGAGTCACATTTTGCTGTTTACAGATACAAAAAAAGCTTCTTTTTTTTTTTTAAATATGGAGTGTGGTAACTTTGTATTATGTGCCCCCTTCACAGCACCTGCAAGCATACCAGAACTTATGCTTCTATCTGCCTACTAAATTTTTTTTTTCCCCTTTTGGGGATGCTCTACTTACTCTATATAGCAAAATGTGACCGCTTTTGTTTTCTCTTTAAACTGTGCCAAAAAAGAACTACTTTGCCTTGTCCTGTACATTTCTGTTACTCATCTATGCTCAGTTTAATACATGCAGTATGCCCCTCTTAGGGACAGTTACTGAGCCAATAGATTTTGTGTTTTAGAGGTTAAAAAGTACAAAGCGGGGCTGTAAACATAATTTTAAACAAAACTGTTTAGCATTGTCCTTTTTAATTAATTTTTGTGTGTGTGTGTTGACTAGATGTGCATTTATGAGTTATCTGGGCTTGTGTGTTCAGGCTGCACTGGAGATTCCTGCCCCGACATGCAGGGTAGCTGTGCTGTATAACAGCACAGCATGTTTTGGTTGGCACCATAATGATTAACTGGTGGCCTTCAGAGGTCTACCAGAAGCCCCAGTACGATGGTTACCTTAGAAGAGCTTGACTTACAGGCTGTTGTATATTTAGTGAGGACTGACTAAAGGTCTTGTGTGCAAAAAGTGGAGGAGAAATAGTCTGTTGCCTACCGCAGGAAGAAACTTATTGGTTATGGGCGACAACTAATTCAGAGCTCCATTTTTCATACATAGTCCACCATCCTCTAAAGAAAAGTAAAGGGGATATAAAAAAAAAAAACTCTGTTGTAAAGTGATCTGCTTAATCCACACTGATATTAAGTCGGTCCATACAAAACCATTATTTTGGTTTTGAGTGGACATTGGTGGGCACAATCCATCCCACTGGATTCCTGTGTTTCTTAAGGTGAGGTAACCCCATTAGAGTTCCCAACTCTTACCCACAATACAATTTTATTTTTTTGCTTCAGCAGGTGATCTTTCACTCTGCTTGCAAAATTCTCTGAAGGCTAAAAGAAAAATGTATGTGGGGGGGTGGGCAGAGTTGGGAACTCGGGTGTAGAAACCTCACATCACTTTCAGACACTTTATAAATGTAACCCTGTGTGTTTCCAATGATCACTCCAGTTTCTGCTACAGTCCTGAGTCAGGTATTGTCACTATCCTCAAAGCATTCTGGGAAACTAATAAAGTAGTCCAATCTCACGAGGAGCAGTGCTTTGGTAAACCAGAATCCCTTCGGTGCTTCTATGTCCACAGGGTATAACCCAATTTTGGTTTGTGCCCTTGAGCTTCGATTCAAGCTCTCTCGTTTACTTTATTTTATTCTATGAGGCAGGAATTGGCACCAGTCCAGTCTAACGCACAACTCTGCGCAGGGCTGCTCACAATGCATAAGCCGAAACAGAAGGTCATAACTCCTTCTCTTCCTCGCAACCTATCTCATTGGTGAAGTGCTTACTACAGAATCAAAACACCTGAGAAGTATAATCTCTGGATCGAAATAAATGCCAAAAAAGGCTTTCTGACTACTTTTAAAAACAACAAAGTTCTGTGGTGATTTTATGCATTGTCATAATGTTACCTCTGCCTTCCTAATATCTGCCTGCTTTTTGTGAATAATTCTATATAAAGTTGCAAAAAACGGAAAAAAAAAAAGAAAAAAAAATCTTTTGGAGACAAACCTGTGGGCTTTTTTATTGGTACAAACTGATTGTAGTTAACACTAGGATTTTGTACAGTTTTTTGCCTTTTTTCTACTAGAAAACAATGTAAAGTGATTTATTTCACAATGTGAAGTCGAAAAAAAAAAATATGTTGCCACTATATGACCAAGATGTCCTTCTGTGCTGCCGTAACAGGACTCATGAAATCTCCACTATCCCTTCCTCACAGATGCTTTTCTTAATTGTCTTGAATTAAGTTTTGTTTTGTTTTTTCTGATTTGCAAAGCAAAAATTTAGTTGTTTTTGTTTTTTTGTTTCTGTGTGAAATTGTGTTGTAAAATGTAGAAAATATGAATTTTCTTTAATGGTTTAAGAAGATAAAAAAAAGGTAACCACTACTGCATAGCTGATCGCTGAGTTTGTGGATTAAAATGAATTTCTGTTTAAGTTTGAAACCAGTGTGTCTGTGTTAAATGAATTAACCCTTTGTAAAATTTAATTTCAACACCCCTCCCCTTTCTCCCGATATTTACTGATGTTTTAATTGTGCACAAACATTACACAAACATACACAGTTCTGACTAGAAGTCATTTTGTATACAAAAAGTGTGGTACCTTCCTTTGTTTGTTTGCTATTAAACTGTTTGAGAAGACAGTGTGTTTCGTTTTATTTCACAACATGATGATAAAACCCCAAGCGACCTGATATTCATGAGGCAATAAAAAACGTCCACCCTGTTTACTGTTAAAGCCAACCTCTGGCCAGCTTTTAAAATTCCATTTAGGTCTCTGTGGACAGACGTTTGGTTGCTTTAGGTGGGTTTTGCACATCTATACAAGTTTCAAAGCATTCAAATCCCGCTTGAAGCAGGCCATATGCAGGACAGGTCTACAACTGCAGGTCAGCTGCACCTTTCCATTCTGAATGATTTCTGAAGCCTCCTAAACTGATAGCATCGACACAAGCCTAAATCCTGTAAAGACAGGCCCTTTTGGTAGCTTCCCCCCCCCCCCCCTCTCCCTTCCTCTAATAGCAAGGCTCTAGTGCTTGTTTAGGGGATTAATGAGGAACTCCAGGCTCCCCCCAAAGAATGAAGTCAGCAGCAACAAATACTGTAGCTGCTGACTTGCTGGATCCTCACCCGAACCGGTTCTTCCATCAGCTTCAGGTGCAGGCTCCGGCATAGCAAGTAATGGAAACAGGAAGTGAAGCCTTCCAGCTTTACAGCTGGTTTCCTACTGCACGAGCCGCGCTGCACCTTGTTTATGGTCCCATAGACTTCTGGGACCTGTGATGTGTCCCAGAAGACTGCAGGGGGAAGGAAGAGGGCTGTCAAAACCATATACCTGCTCCCTCCCCCAAATGTTGCAGTGGAAGGGGGGTGCAAACAAGCGGAGCGTCCCCTTTTGGGTGGAGCTCCACTTTAAGAGCGGAATGCTTGCCTTATTCCTCGCTCTCTAGCAGTGGCCTCTCTCCTTCACACTCAGCATGATATCAGCAAAGGAGCAGCAGCAAACAACTGGTGAAGAGGAGCAGCTTCGTCAGACCAATCCTCTAATAAGGCAAGTAATTCTCTGTTCCATGCCCCCTAGACTAAACAGGTATTCTAATACCTTAGCAGCTAACCATTTTTATTTTTGATTTGATTTGTACATAATCTCATCCAGATTTACCTGGTTTCTCACACTTTGTGGATAGAACTGCATCATCTAGTTAAATGTTCCTCTATACTGTGTTTAACATTATGGTATACTGCAAGCCACTTCTTCCTTTTTTCTATCACTTACATTTTATTTCTTGTCAAAACTTGGGTTTAAAGTAGAAATCCCTGTCACAAAATCCTTTCAAACTGAGGCAAAAACTCCCTTGCACTACTCTCACTAGAACAGGTGTTCCCATTTTCCTACCTTGTTTGGTAAAGGCTCCAGTAGCTTTCTGTCCAGGTCCGTTTTTTCCCTGGACAAATATTGCTCTTGCTTCCACCCTTGCCCTGTGTGTATACAATGATAAAACTGATGCTTTAACCCTTTACAATGCTGTCAAAACGTGTACAAAAATGTAGCCAAGATATAAACTATAGCAGTAAGTACAGCTAATAAATGAATGCCCCCTATCCATGCAATTTAACAGCTTCCTATCTGGCCTATAGTACAGTGACGGCTGAGCATGAGCGCTGCCAACCTGGGTGGGCGTCATATGTTTATCATCCCATGATCTGCCTTATGCGATCAAATCAGTGTACTGGGCTGCTGCCTGTACCATGTGATCACTATAACAAATCATAGCAAATCACATGAGTGTTGTATGCAATAGCCATTCATTGTGTACTATTGTTTATTTCTGTAATTGGTCACAGTGATCACATGGTACAGACAGGACCAATCACAATGCATCTGTACCATGTGATAGCTGTGGCCAATCGCCACTTCACAGTAGTACACTCTGGATGAATGGATGCCATTCCTAAAAAAAATAATTGCTTATTGCAGCTATCACTGTTGTAAGCAATCGAAGTGTGTTTAAAAAATAAAAACATTTTAGGACCTCAAGAAATTAGATCAGTCGTCAGTACCGTCGGTACATTAGGATTAATCGATTTTTATATATATAATATAATTATGCCATGGTTTCTGGACTCTCTCTCTGGGGTTTTTGAGTTATTTTTACAAAAGCAATGTAGCAGAATGTTGGCCTGAATTTATGAAGAAATACTTATTTGCAAAATTTTATAGTAGAAACACAGAAAAACGTGGGGTTTTTTTCCCAAATTTTTTTTTTTTTTTTATATTTAGCAAAAAATAACACAGTGGCAATTAAGTACCACCAAAAGAAAGCTCTTTTCTGTTTAAAAAGATAATCCCATTTGGGTACAGTGTTGCAGGACAGCACTGAAAGCTGAAAATTGGCCTGTACAGGATGGGGGTGAAACATGAAGGCTGCCTTCCCATTTTGCAATGCCTGGCTGTCATGCTAATACTTTCTTGAGTAGTTTGGGTCACTGACCTGGAACAGGCATGCAGTGAATGATATTGGAATTAAGGTATATGCATATTTTTTCCACAGCATAATGGCAATTCAAAAATTATGGTAATCAGGGTCAGCGTCCCTTTCTCTCAGGAAAGTTTAGTAAATTTCCTATTTAAGACCCCATACACACTATGCAACTTTTTTTTTTTTTTTCATTTCCTTTAGATTTACCAAAACCATGTAGTAAAAGGGCCTGCCCGAGTGCATACAAATCAAAACTCTTAAGGTTTGACCTCATATCATATGGTTTTGGTAAATCTGAAGGATAAAATTACAGAAAATTGTATAGTGTGTATCCAGCTTAAATGTGCGGACTAATAGTTCTAGCCCTGTTAAAGGTTTGTAAGACTTTTTGCTAATAGAAATGGGCCATTCTGATAGCTTCCCCCAATTAAAGGAAGTGAGTGGGTTTTGCCTGCTCGAATTACATAATTCTCAGTATTAAAATGCTGGTATTGCTTGCTAAAAAAATACCATAAAATCCCATTTGAATACTTGCAAACATTTAATTAGGCAACGTGGCAAACCTGTGGAAAAAGTTCTGATCTAATGAGGCCAAAATTCAACTTTGCAAAATGCTCTGGGAAATGAATGCCAGCCCCACTGTGGAGTATGGTGGTAGTATGTTGTGTGAATGCTTTTCATCAGCAAGGACTGAGAAAATGGTCAGGTTTGAGGATAAGATGTATACAGCCAAAAATACTTGGTAGTTCTAGAGGAAAATCTGTATTTGTCAAACTTAAGGCTGAGACAGAGGTTCACCTTTCAGCAGGATAATGACGCTACAAGTGCAACCAAAACTACAATGGAGTGGTTGAAAATCAGCAACCTCAATGTCCTAGTTAAAGCTCAAACTTTAAGAATCTGCCAATTTTTAAGAATTTTTTTTCATTAGATGCTCCCATTTGACCTGACAGAACTAGAGAAATTTTCCCAAGAGGAACAAGATTCAGAGGTTAAACTGGTGAAACTTGCAACTATAATTGTAGCCTAAGTTGATTTCGAAGGGTTGACTTAGGGAAACAAATTGTTGTGCAAACAATCTTTGTCCATTATCTTTCTTATCCATTGAGGGACCCATGAAATCGGATACTGTTGAGTTATACTGCTGCAAACAGAAGGATTGGACACCGGCAAACAAAGTTGCACCCATTCCACAGTATATCCTGTCCATTGCCCAGCATGCCTTGCGGTTTGTTTGTTTTTAGTGACCAAGGAGAATGGATGACCTTTCTTCAGCTCTGCCAAGAAGTCTAACCAGTCTTTGCTAGCTTTTTCTTCAGTTTTATATTTTCTTTTTGGATTTTTCTTCCATCGACTTCTGTCAAGATTCCTCAGTACATCACTGCTTGAGCTGGTCTCTAAAAAGCAACTATCCGCATTGGCCTGTCTAATACTGACTTTGGAGCGCGGTGCCCAGACCTGCTGGACTGGATGTATGCGGCTAGCCTGGAAAGTGACCTTTTGAGCTCCAGGTTCCTCATTGTTGTGCTTTCCAGACCTACGTTTACTGGCAGAAATTTGTCAAAGAGCATTTTTTAAGTTCAGAGCCATGGTATTCCCTCAGCGTATGCCTTATCTCTGAAAGTCCACAGTTAAATCATCTGTTAAGGCTGTTTAAGCTGAAGCACCAGAAGCTACCTTGCTATTTGCACCGTTGGGTGCCTTTCAACTTATGTACTACTGTTTTATCAATGAAAGGTTTAACACTGGGGGACTAAGTGCTGACATCTGCTAGGTGGAGTGGTAATGCCCTCTCTTGCCATTCAGTGTGGAGAAAGCACCATCCCCCTGTCGCATTATCTTTGTAAAGCACATACAGGAACTCAGGCTGTTCCTACTGCCCATTGACCGTGACCTGGTCACCTTTGACCATCTGACCCTTACCAACCCTAGCTGCCTGGGTTTAGAGCTCTGAAGAAGGGGGTACATCCCTCGAAACACATCAGATTGCAAGTGCAGCGTTATGTAGTTATTGGCCACGCTATTCCCGCATTTGATTGAGAATTAGTGCCATACAACGGTGGTATACATTTATATTTTTAGTATCCGTTTGGCTGCATGTTTTATTCAATAGACCTTCTGTAATGCACCAGGTATTTGTGCTCTCCTGTGTGCTCTTTTGCTGGGTTTGTGAATACCAAAGGCTTGGCCTCACACTTCTGGACACTTACATCACAGGCACTACATATCTGCACATAGACACAGAGGAGCAGTCACAGTGCTGTGGATCACCCCAGCCCATACTTTAATGTTTTTGGGGGCATCTGTGTGGCATCCTTTAATGGATCAGACACCTGGAATCTGGTGACCCTGTGTATTTTATAGGGTCTACATCATCTCCGCCTTTGTCATCAGGGGCCTCTATTGTCCTACTTGTCCGTGTGTCAACTCAGGTCGCTGGAGCTGTGCCACCATTTTTCCTTAGAGAAATCCTCTGTCCTCTGGGACATGAAATGACCTTCATGTTACATAGCCTTCAGCACTCCCTGGCCTATCATGTGGCTGTGCAGCCTCTTGAGGATGGTTCATCAGATGCCTTTTCTTTATCAGTTGAACACTCTTTGTAGTGCTGTTAAGATGCCAGTCCCTTGCACCATGCCAACTGGTGCTGGATCTGGGGGATCAGGAGCTATTTTAAGCCTATAGCTGGAGTTGAGGTTATGCTAGATTGTTCTTCAGCAGGATCTTCTTGGAGAGTCCCTGCGGCACTTTTTATGTGCTAGAGCGGAGGATGAAGCTAATGCATCCTCCCTATCTTGTGGCTCTATCTCACCAGTCTGGGCATAGGCCTTCTCTTCTATTCCACCTCCTGTTAGGGGTAGTTTTCAAGACTTGTTTAAAGTCTATTTAGATTCTGTGGTACTTTTGTGGATACATATGTTTCCCCAGTAAGTGTTGCCTAACAAGTTTGCTTCTTGGGCCAGACAACCTCTTTAGTCAATGAATGTGCCCCTCAGGGGTGGAAGGGCCCTGGGCTTTTCCATGTAGACTGGCTGGTCTTTCTCACCTGGGCATATTTGATCCTAGATGCCTTCCTGGGATCTCTTCCAACTAGGTGTTGTCCTCATATTTTTTTTTTTTTTACCACATCATTTTATGGGCCTGCTCTTCCCTTCATGTAATTAGTCATGGTTTTGGCTGCCTTTTCAGTGGGTTTTCTTTAATAATCGACTTTTTACTAGTTCAGGTTCGGTGTCTCTTCTGCTCATTATTTCTTTCGTTGAACTTTCTAAGCCTTGAGCATCATGTTGATTCTCTGTTGCCCTGGTTAGCAGGTGCCCTTATTTGAATTGGCCTCATTCATATCTTTGTCCTTCAGGTGGCTTCTAGTCTGCAGGCATTCTCCAGTTCTTTTTTGTGGGCCTGTTAGCTATTGCTTTGTCACCCACCCCTCAGTCAGACTGCTTTTGAACATCCCGAAAGTATTAGTTTTCTTGTATCCCTCAATTGCTGTAAAATCCTTTTCTTTGAGTTAACTAAGACGCAGGTCCCACTCCTTTGTGTTTTCTGTTCATGTCCTTGTTACTGTCTTCCAAATTAAGCATGCCCAGTAGAGGATGGGCTATCCTGGGTTTAGTCTACATTATTTTATTTTTTTTGCCTGTCTCCAATCCTCCTGTAGACTGCAGTATATCCTGATGGTGTCAATTCCTGTGACCCTTACTGAAGACGAAAAGGATTTTAGGGTATGTACGACATATATTTATTTTTATAACATAACAAAACATCAAACTATTAGGTATGTGTTTCAGAAGGTAAAAATCTAAATTTAAAAAAAAAAAAACAGTACATGCCCATTTTCCCATTATTTGTACTAAACAATAATTGATCATCCTGCCAAAAATCCAATGAGCTTCTTTCTGTTATGGGCTAATGATGCTGTCTGTTTCATTGTGATTTAACATTCCTGTCTAGCTCTTTTCTGGGGGACCTCTGAACCCCCTTATTTGAAACTACACTGCATCTAAGCACCACAAACCAAAAATGATATTTTAATTAATCTTTCATTGTCAATTATTTTTATTTAGCACATTTTCAAGGTGTACAAAGCCATTGTATAAGGTAACGGTCTCTGGTTGCAAATCGGGGTTACCGTATATACTCGAGTATAAGTCGTTCCGAGTATAAGTCGAGGCCCTAATTTACCACAAAAAAATGGGAAAAACTTATTGACCCGAGTATAAGACGAGGGTGAGAAATGCACAGCTACTGTAAGTGGAAAAGAGGGTCAACAATGCCCATTTCCAGCATCACTGTGCCCATTTGCATGCCTCACTGTGCCCATTTGCAGCCATAGGTCCCCTGAACTTCAAACTTGGTAGTTAAGGGTTCCTAGATGCCCCCTAGCTGCAGCCAAAATTTGGGGTCTCTGATCCCAAAGGGTCCCGAAATGACATTGCTGCAGATAGACACAGTTTACCAAATTTGGGGCCCCGTATCTCGGGGCCACTTAGTACTAAGAACCCCAAATTTGGTGTGCAAACCCAGTGGAACTAGCACCACAAAATTTCCAAAGCTGGGGTTTCTAGCACTAAGTGGCCCCGAGATACAGGGCCCCAAATATCAGTTCAGAAAATGTCAAGCACTTTTCTGCAGCAGAAAATGACATTTTCCGAACCAGTTTTGGGGCCCCGTATCTCAGGGCCACTTGGTCCTAGGAACCCCAGCTTTAGATATGTTATGGTACCAGTTCCACTGGGTTTGCACACCAAATTTGGGGTTCCTAGCACCAAGTGGACCTGAGATATGGAGCCCCAAAATCGGTTCAGAAAATGTCAAGCACTTTTCTGCAGCAGAGAATGACATTTTCCGAACCGATTTTGGGGCCCCGTATCTCGGGGCCACTTAGTGCTAGGAACTTCCGCTTTGGATATATTGTTGTACTAGGTCCACTGGGTTGGTATACCAAATTTGGGGTTTCTAGCACCAAGTGGCCCTGAGATACGGGGCCCCAAAGTCGGTTCGGAAAATGAAATTTTTTGCTGCAGAAAAGTGCTTGACTCGAGTATAAGTCGAGGGGGGCACATTCAGCACAAAAAAATGTGCTGAAAAATTCGACTTATACTCGAGTATATACGGTAAGTATTATACTTTTCAGAAGAGAAACATACTATTTTGTTGCTATTCCGTGCTCATCATCCACATTTCAGGAATATTAAGTAAAATGAAAACCAAAAATAAAAACAGAGAAGCAAAAAGAATACAGTATAATCATTTAAATAGGCATCAAGCGGTGTGGAAAAAATGCACACAATATCCTCTTCTCTCCCATCATGCCTCTCCAAAGCCGAACATAATGAGGGAGGAAATGCTCAAATAAAGCCCTTTTTAATGCCCTTTTAACCCGCGCCCCCCTGCTCCATAATCCAAGAATATGGGGTACTATATAGAAGGCCGAATGCCCCCCCCCCCCCCGACTTTACCCACTTGATGTAACCATGAAACGCTATCTCCTGTACTCATTAAGACTTCACCTAAGAGGTGAGAGAAAAGTGAAAGACCATAGATGGAAATAAGACAAGACAGGAAATAACGAAAAGTAGTGCACCACCTTCTAGAGAAGAAATAAGTACTCTGAGATAAATCCGTTCTTTAATGATTCCGCCAGGTATTTAATCCAGGGGTTCCAAATTTTGTCAAACAGCTATTTTATCATTCAAAATTGCCGATAGGCGTTCGTACACCATTATCATGGAAAAGAAAAAAAAGTTACAGCGCTCTCTGCGGGGACAACTCAATCTATACACCAGGTTCACTCACAGGTGCCGAGGCTTGATGTGTCCCAACACACTCCAATGCAACAGTAGTAAGAAGAGCCGGCAAAACTGTAGTCCTTGAAGTGTCGTTTATTGGCACATCAGAGTGACAAAAAAACTGACGCGTTTTGGCAATAGCCTTAGTCGTAGCTAAGGCTATTGCCGAAACGTGTCAGCTTTATTGTCACTCTGATGTACCAATAAACGATACTTCAAGGACTACAGTTTTGCCGGCTCTTCTTACTACTGTTGTATTCACCATTATCCAAGGTAACTTGGACTTTAGCAGGTGGAAAGGGACCGTTGAGGATTTCCAAGACCTGGCTATGGAAATTCTGGTTGCAACAAATATAAAGGCAATAAGCCTCCTTCTATGTCTCAGGGTCCCCTCCACTGGATGCCCCAACTAATTAATTCATTTTTAAGGTTCAAAGAAACCCCATCCATCTATCCATGCCTCCATTTAACCACTTCAGCCCCGGAAGGATTTACCCCCTTCCTGACCAGAGCGTTTTTTGTGATTCGGCACTGCGTCGCTTTAACTGACAATTGCGCGGTCGTGCGACGTGGCTCCCAAACAAAATTGAC
Organism: Lithobates septentrionalis; assembly: GCA_037952835.1. Lineage (NCBI taxonomy): Eukaryota > Metazoa > Chordata > Amphibia > Anura > Ranidae > Lithobates > Lithobates septentrionalis. The sequence continues at coordinate 193,532 of JBBDGP010000808.1, forward strand.
GTCCTTTTTTTCCCACAAATAGAGCTTTCTTTTGGTGGTAATTGATCGCCTCTGCGATTTTTATTTTTTGCGCTATAAACAAAATAAGAGAGACAATTTTGAAAAAAACGCATTATTTTTTACATTTTGCTATAATAAATATTCCCCAAAAATATATAAAAAAAACTTTTTTTTTCTTCAGTTTAGGCCGATCGTATTCTTCTACATGTTTTTGGTAAAAAAAAATCGCAATAAGCGTTTATTAATTGGTTTGCGCAAACGTTATAGTGTTTACTAAATAGGGGATAGTTTTATGGCATTTTTATTAATATTTTTTTTTTTTTACTAGTAATGGCGGCGATCAGCGATTTTTACTGTGACGTTATGGCGGACATGTCGGACATTTTTGACACATTTTTGGGACCATTGTCATTTATACAGCGATCAGTGCGATTAAAAATGCATTGATTACTGTGTAAATGACACTGGCAGTGAAGGGGTTAACCACTAGGGGGCGGGGAGGGGTTAAGTGTGTCCTAGGGAGTGATTACTAACTGTAGGGGGGTGGGCTGTGTGGGTGACGTCACTGATCTCTGCTCCGATGACAGGGAGCAGAGATCGAGTGACACTTGTCACTAGGCAGAACGGGGAGATGCTGTTTACAACGGCATCTCCCCGTTCATCCGCTTCGTGAGGCGATCGCGGGTATCCCCGCGGCGATCGAGTCCGCGGGACCCGCGACCCGACTCACGGAGCTCCCGGCCGGCGCGCGCGCCGCAGCCGGCGCGCACGCACTGGCACGGCGGGAAATTCAAATGGACGTACAGGTACGCCCATTTGCCCAGCCGTGCCGCTCTGCCGACGTACATCGGCGTGCGCCGGTCGGGAAGCAGTTAAAACAATAAAATTATATTCTTTCCTATCCATTTACTAATGCTAACGGCATAAGTATTAAAAATAGACAATGTTGATGTAGAGAGTGTAGTTCCACCCTAAAGCCCATGCAGTAGAGCTCTTAATTGCTTGTTTTTTTGTTTTTGTTTTTTCTATGGAAAAGGAGGGTATAAGACCTACTTACCTGATCCCTCCCAGCACAAGACTGGTCTGTTACCCCAGCACAACACCAATCTTGGATTCTGGAATATCTTAACAAATGGCTGTTTGCCTCAATAATTCTGTTTATCCAGGTAGTTCCTTCACAACTGAAGCGTCCTGGAGGCTTCAAGATTTCAACTTTTAATTTGTTGTGGTTGACCCTATTAATAGAAATCCCCTTCATTCCTGTTCTGGTGGTAAGTAAAATTTTTAGATTCTTCCTTGAGAAAGAATCTCATTAACAGGGCTAAAGGCGGCAATGAAAACAGAATAGGGGCCCTAACTCCTCGCTGTTTTATCCATTAAAAAAGAAAAATTTGATTATTAGATAGCCCTTTTCACAATTATGCCTTTTAAACTTGCGTTCGATTGTGAAGAAATGTTACTTCATTTTGAGGACTGGTTCACACTGATGTGATTTCAGTTGTGACTTGGAAAGGAAATAACATCGCTTCCCATGGTATCTGTTCACATCAAAGCAGCCCAGCTGCAATGCGACTTCGTTAAAGGGTCTTGTGCTACTTGGATGTGATTTACAGCACGATTAGGCCCCATAGACTATGCAAATCCCATCCAAAATGCAATTGGAGTCGCACTGCATAATCACACTGCGAATAGTCAAAATCGCATCACAGTAGTGTGCACCTAGCCTGAATGTAATTTTCCGTTAAGACGATTGCTCTGATCTCTGTCCTTAACACTTAACAATCCAGCCTTTCTCAGCGGGGGGTGACTCCTGTGGGCATCACTCAGTACCTAATGCTGTACACACTTTATGCTGCTAGCAGTACGCATTTACCAAGAAACTGCCCTGCTGCAGAGAATAGACGGAGGTCTCTAATCGGCTGCCAGATGGGTTAAAAGAAAGGCAGGAGAGCTGTTAGGAATGAATGTGAGGGTCAGTATTAGTGGGCATAGTGAAAGGAGTGGTGGGAGTGATGCAAGGCTGCCCAGGGATCATTAGTTTAAATATAGAATCTTCTTTTTTTTTTTTTTTGCATATAGGTAAATGAAAGTCACCATAGACGGCCAATAGGCAAAAGATACAGATCAACTTGGTTTAAAAGCATCCGGCAGGGTAGGGGAATAACTAAAGTCTAGTAGGGTAATACCTTCCCATTGATTCTAGGTAACATACATTTTAGACTGTGGTTCCTTAAGATTTTGCATACTTTTACAGAATGCCGTGGTTGGAAAAAAATTGAGAAATGCTCCTCTAATCTTTCAAAAACCCCTCTGCTCTTCTGCACATAGTAATACCACAGGGCATTGGAGACTGATCCCAGCAGTTGCATTGAACAATGGGTTCAGCCTGTTTATGGCTAGCTTTGTTCCTGTGGGTTAATACTCTGACAATACAAATCGTTAGGTCATTTAGTGCTGTCACTGGCAGTTTTGCCAAGTCTGGAAAATTCCGAACACCACTGTGCAGCTTAGGCCATCACAGATCTTTATGCTTGATGTAGTCCTGCACTGCTGAAGCACCCATAAAATATACATGATGCATGCAGAAGTCCCACTAGTTTATTGTAATATACAAACACGAGTTGAAAAGGCACAGTGGAAGTCTTTGTTGAGGGGTGATTTGCAACACTTGCTGGAGGCAATAGAGTTTACATTTAAAGTAGATGTAAATCCTAACTGAATTACATTACTTTGCTAACACACTGAGTTTCCGAAAATTGCCATTGTTTGGAAATACTTGCACCCCCCCCCCCATACTGTATTGCAGCTTGTGGCTGCTGTTCTACTGTAGCCCCCTCTTCCTGTCTTCATGCATACATTCCAGTGATGGCTGGTCAACAGTGACCTATGCCTGTATAATGTGCATTTAAACAGCCTGTTGTAGATATCAGAAGGGTGACAATGAAGGGGTACAGTTTGGAGACAGGGACAAGGGGGGTGATTTACTAAAGCTGGCGAGTGCAAAATCTGGTGCAGCTCTACATAGAAACCAATCGACTTCCAGGTTTTTTTTGTCAAAGTGTAATTGAATAAGCTGAAGTTGGAAGTTAATTGGCTACCATGAGCAGCTGCCCCAGATTTTGCACTCGCCAGCTTCAGTCAATCAACCCTAGAGTATTGTCACCCTATAATGAGAAGTGCCTAAAGGATAAGTTCACCTTTGTAAAAAAAAATAAATAAATAAATGCACATCCTCTTTTTTGCAAGTAAAAATATTTGCATTAATTATTTTTTTATCAGGTATGAGCCTGCAAACCAGTGCACCCGCGATCAGATCATGGGGTCAATGCAGGGTTCTTGCAGTCTGTGAAGCTGTCTGCTCATTACATATTGATAGGAAGATTCAGTGAATAGCGCCCTGGTAGTTCATTGAGAACTACAGCTGCAAAGCCTGTGTCAGTATTTGTAGTTTTCAGTCACAGAACTCGTGAATGAATGATGCTGTGCAGGCGGAGCCCCCATGGCTGTTTTTTTGTTTTTTTTGTGTTTTTTATAACTGGCAGTGAGCTGCAGGAGAAGGTTTCTGCCCCTCACTGTCAAAATGGGGGATCAGAGGGGTGCTGGGGCTGCTGCATCTGTAACATGTTACACTCTGAATTTAGATGTAACGTGAAGAAAGGTGAACCACTTGCCGCCCGCCATATAGCAAAAAGACGTCGGCAATGTGGTTGTGTTATCCTGACCGGACGTCATATGACGTGGTCAGGATAACAAGTTGCTGCGCACCCCCGGGGGTGCGCATCGTGGCCATCGTTGCTGTGGCGTATCAGTCTGACACACCGCAACTCTGATCGGCTGATCACGATGTAAACAGGAAGAGCCGTTGATCGGCCTTTCCTCACTCGCATCTGACAGACGCGAGTAGAGAGCCGGTCGGCTGCTTTCCTGACGGGGGAGGTGGGTCTGTGCTTATTGTTTGAGCGCAGACCCCTTCTGCTGTCCCCTCAGGACCACCAGGATGCTGCCAGGACCATCAGGGATGCCACCCTAGACCACCAGGGTAATGCCAATCAGTGCCCTGGCAGGTGCCAATGACAAATGCCTACCAGTACTAGCCAACAGTGCCGTCTATCAGTGCCACCAATAAGTGCCCATCAGTGCCACCTGTCAGTGCTCATCAGTCCCACCTCATCGGTGACGCCTTTATCAGTGCCCATCAGGGAAGAGCTTGCTCAGGAATGACAACAGGCAGATGAGTACATCTGCACGCACAGTGAGGCGAAGACTTTTGGAGGATGGCCTGGTGTCAAGAAGGGCAGCAAAGAAGCCACTTCTCTCCAGGAAAAACATCAGGGACAGACTGATATTCTGCAAAAGGTACAGGGATTGGACTGCCGAGGACTGGGATAAAGTCATTTTCTCTGATGAATCCTCTTTGTGATTGTTTGGGGCATCTGGAAAAAACCTTGTCCAGTAAAGAAAGGATGAGCGCCACCAACAGTACTGTTTAATGTCAACAGTAATGTATCCTGAGACAATTCATGTGTGGGATTGATTCTCAGCCAACGGAGTGGGCTCACTCACAATTTTGAACACAGCCATGAGTTAAAGAATTGTACAAAAACATCCTCCGAGAGCAACTTCTCCCAACCATCAAATAAAAGTTTGCTGATGAACAATGCCTTTTCCAGCATGATGGAGCCCCTTGCCATAAAGCAAGTGATAACTAAGTGACATGAGGAACAAAACATCTAAATTTTGGGTCCATGGCCAGGAAATTTCCCAGACTTTAAAGTGGTTGTAAAGGCAGAAGTTTTTTTTATCTTAATACATTCTAAGTTTATAGATAAAAAGCCTTCTGTGTGCAGCAGCCCCCCTAATACCTGAGCCCCCTCTTGATCCAGTGATGTCCACAAGTGCCTCGGACATCCTGGACTCTCACTCCTGATTGGCTGAGGCACAGCAGCGCCAATGGCTCCCACTGCTGTCAGTTAGCCAATGAGGAGGGGGTGGGGCACCCAACAGGAGGGAGGGGCCAGGAGCACCGAAGAGGGACCCAAGAAAAGAAGGATCGGGGCTGCCCTGTGCAACATCACTGCACAGAGTAGGAAAGTATAACATGTTTATTATTGTTATATTAAAAAAAAGAGACTTTACAATAACTCAAATTCCATTGAGAACTTGTGGTCAATCCTCGAGGCGGGTGAACGAAAAAATAAAACCCCACAAATTCTCACAATCTTCAAGCGTTGATTATGCAAGAATGGGCTGCCATCAGTCAGGATGTGGACCAGAATTTGATTGACAGTATGCCAGGGTGAATTGCAGAGGCCTTGAAAAAGAAGGGTGAACACTGCAAATATTTATTCTTTGCATAAACTTAATGTAATTGTCAATAAAAGCCTTTGACACTTATGAAATGCTTGTAAATATACTTCAGTATACCATAGTAACATCTGACAAAAAGATCTAAAAACACTGAAGCAGCAGACTTTGTGAAAATTAATATTTGTTTCATTCTCAAACTTTTTGGCCATGGTTGTAGAAGAAAATAATCTCAATGTAGTAAAAAGTCACTCTTGTCAGAGCATACAACAGCCCTACCTAGGGTACTTAGAAAACGAGTAGTATCTCAACTACTCCTAAATGGGATGAGCCGAACACCAACCGGTTCGGTTCGCACCAGAACCTGCGAACGGACCGAAAATTCACACAAACGTTAGAACCCCATTGATGTCTATGGGACTCGAACGTTCGAAATCAAAAGTGCTCATTTTAAAGGCTAATTTGCATGGTATTGTCCTAAGAAGGGTTTGGGGACCCGGGTCCTGCCCCAGGGGACATGTATCAATGCAAAAAAAAGTTTTAAAAACTGCATTTTTTTCAGGAGCAGTGATTTTAATGATGCTTGAAGTAAAAAAAAAAAGTGAAATATTCCTTTAAATATCGTACCTGGGGGGGTGTCTATAGTATGCCTGTAAATTGGCGCGTGTTTCCCGTGCTTAGAACAGTCCCTGCACAAAATGACATTTTTAAAGGAATACAAGTAATTTAAAACTGCTTGCGGCTTTAATGTAATGTCGGGTCCTGGCCATATGGATGAAAATCAGTGAGACAAACGGCATGGGTACCCCCCAGTCCATTAACAGGCCCTTTGGGTCTTGTATGGATATTAAGGGGAACCCCGCACCCAAATTAAAAAAAAAGGTGTGGGGCCCCTAGGCCCTATATACTCTGAACAGCAGTATACAGGCGGTGCAAACAAGACAGGGACTGTAGGTTTGTTGTTAAGTAGAATCTGTTTGTAATTTTGAACTGGTACATTTTTAACGTGTTTAGCTCCAGCCAAAAAATCTATTTTAAGCTTTATGGAAAACATAGGGAAGGGTTATCACCCCTGTGCTATTTGTTTTGCTGTCTGTGCTCACTTTTTATCCCAATGACAAATGTTTTTTGAAAATTTGGGGTTTTTAGTGAAACAAGGATTAGTGATAAAGCATCAGTGTAAAGGAGAAAAGTTTTTCCCATGTTAACTCTTACAGGAGAGAATTTCCCTTCCTAGGGGTAGATTTCATCTCACTTCCTGTTGTCTCCTTCCGTTTGCAAGTAGGAGTCATTTGTAAGTTGAATGTTTGAAAGTAGGGGCCTGCCCTATATACTCAGCAGAAATTTGGGCCTTAGGTGTTGTTGTGGCCACAACACTGTAAGCCCTCACAGGGCCCTGCTGTGAAATATTAGATCAAGAATTGTAATTACATGCCCCTGTTGAACAGGGGCAGAAAAATTGGGCCTTTGGTGATGGTGCTGGTGCCACAACACTAAGTCCTCACAGTTATTCTTGGTGTGCACAGAAACGGGCCCTGCTGTGAAATATTAGATCAAGAATTCTAATTACATGTCCCTGTTGAACAGGGGCTGAAAAATTGGGCCTTAGGCACTGGTGCTGGTGCCACAACACTGCAACCCCTCACAGATACTCTAGTTGGAGCGCAGGAACTAGCCCTGCTGCACAGAATTGCATCGAAAATTGTAATTGCATGCCCCTTTTAAACAGGGGCTAAAAAATTGGGCCTTAGGCACTGGTGGCGGCGCCCAGAACCAAAAATGTTCTTACAAGCTATCAGCATGATCATTGAGGAAGAGGATAATTACTCAGAATAACAGGATAGTCGCTCAGCATCAGCATAGGCAGTCTTTGAAGGGATCTGACATTTCAAAAAAAAAATATTTGGTTACATCAGCATCAGGTGCTTGGTAGCTGGTGGTGATCCAAGATTCATTTTTATGAAGGTCAGTCGATCGACCGAGTCGGTGGACAGACGCACCCTGTGATCGGTTACAAAGCCTCTAGCAGCACTGAATGTGCGTTCCGAAAGAACGCTGGATGCAGCACAGGCCAGTAGCTCAATTGCATACTGTGCAAGCTCTGGCCAATGATCCATCCTCAAGACCCAGTAACCCAGAGGATTTTCGGTGGGAAAGGTGTCCAAGTCAGATCTTGCCCCTAGGTATTCCTGCACCATGTAAAACAGACGCTGGCGATGGTTGCTGGAACCGATCATACCTTGGGGCTGCGGACTAAAAAATTGTCTGAACGCATCAGTCAGACGGCCACCTTCTCCACCGCTCCTTCTTTGACCAAAGCCTCAGCAACATGTTGTCCAGAAACAGGAGTTTGTAACCTCCCAGTCTCTGGGTACGCGTTGCACAGACCTTTCTGCAAGGCCTCCCGAAGATGTTTCATCCTCTGCTCCCTCTGCGACGGCAAGATAAGGTCTGCAACCTTACCCTTGTAACATGGATCAAGGAGGGTTGCCAGCCAGTATTGTTCCTTCTCCTTGATACAACGAATATGAGGATCCTTCCGCAGGCTTTGTAGGATCAGGGAGGCCATGCAGCGTAGGTTTTCTGAGGCATTCGGTCCGGAGTCCTCTGGGTCACTAAGGACGACATGATCCGCAGCCACTTCCTCCCAGCCACGTACAAGTCCATGGGTTTCTTGGGACTGTAAATGATCCCTTAAAGACTGCTGCTGATGCTGAGTGCCAGGCTCCACCTTCATACTGACACAATCCTCCTCCTCCTTCTCTTCCTGTGTGATCGGCGGGGACGCAGGAACACTGTCTGGATAAAGGGGGCCTTGAGAGCTAAGGAAGTCCTCCTCTTCCTGCCTCTGTTCTGCCTCAAGTGCCCTGTCCATTATTCCACGCAGAGTGTGCTCCAACAGGTGGACAAGGGGGACAGTGTCACTGATGCATGCACTGTCACTGCTCACCATCCTCGTGGCCTCCTCATATGGTGACAGGACAGTGCATGCATCCCTGATCATGGCCCACTGGCGTGGGGAAAAAAAACAAGCTCCCCTGACCCTGTCCTGGTGCCCTAGTCACACAGGTACTCATTGATGGCCCTCTGATGCGTGTGCAGCTGCTGCAGCATGGCCAACGTTGAGTTCCACCTGGTGGGCATGTCACAGATTAGGCGGTTCTTGGGCAGGTTAAATTCCTTTTGGAGGTCTGCCAGCCGAGCACTGGCATTATATGACCGGCGGAAATGCACACAGGCTTTCCTGGCCTGCCTCAGGACATCCTGTAAGCCCGGGTACCTGCCCAAGAACCGCTGCACCACCAAGTTAAGGACGTGAGCTAAACAGGGCACATGGGTCATTTGTCCCTGTTGGAGGGTGGAGAGGAGGTTGGTGCCATTGTTGCAAACCACCGTTCCTGCCTTAAGTTGGCGTGGCGTCAACCACCTCTGAACCTGCCCCTGCAGAACTGACAGAACCTCTGTCCCAGTGTGGCTCCTGTCCCCCAAGCACACCAGCTCAAGCACCGCATGGCATCTTTTGGCCTGCGTACTTGCGTAGCCCCTTGAACGCCTACGGAGCACCGCTGGTTCCGAGGAAGAGGCCATGGAGGAAGAAGAAGAGGAGGGGGTGGAGGAGAGAGGTGTGTCACAATCATTAGCATTTTGGAGGCGTGGTAGCGGAACAACCTCCAACACTACTGCCCCTTGTCCTGCATCCTTCCTAGCTGCCAGAAGAGTCACCCAATGCGCCGTGAAACTTAGGTAACGTCCCTGTCCATGCCTGCTGGGCATGTGGATGGCTGGGAGCGAAATTCTTTTTGCGGTGCAGCAGCTGGGGCAGGGAAATTTGCCTGGTACAATCTGACGTCGGTGTACCGATAGCAGATTTCCCGCAAGTACTTGGCTGTGACACACCTAATTCTACACCTTCATTCCTCTCAGTGCAGGTCTCAGAGAGGACTGAAGGTATAGTGGGGTTGGAGATCCCAGCTGATGAGGAGTAAGGAGAGGTCCTCTTTGTTTTTTGGTATGGGTCTTTTATGTACGCCAACGAACTGCATGGCAGGTCAACATATGTCTGGTCAAGCATGTGGTGCCCAAGCGGGAGATGTTTTGGCCACGCGAGATACGCTTGAGACATATGTTGCAAATAGCAACAGTGCCATCTGATGCACTCGTCTCAAAAAAGGCCCACACCAAAGAACTTTTGGAATAACGCGCAGAGACTGCAGCGCCCTGCACATGCGGAGCTCTGAGGTGTGATGCAGTCAGTGTGCTGCCCCTGGAGGGCATCCTGCCTCTTCGGTGATGTGCCTCCTCCTCCTCTCTCCTATCAGGCACCCACGTTGAGTCAGTGACCTCATCATCCCCTCCCTCCTCATCACTGGAGCAAACCTGGCAGTATGCTGCAGCAGGGGGAACATGACTGCCAGATTGCTGTCCTTCTTGGGCACCCCCTCTGTCCGTGCTCACGTTACTGCCTTCATCTAGCTCAGTATCATCATCAGAGCCTTCTAAACGCTGGGCATCCTCCTGGAGCATGTACCCAACATTGTGGTCAAACAGTTCGAGGGACTCCTCAGGAGGACATGGTGGGGCTAGTGAAGGAGTCACTGATGCCATTGAGCCGAGGGAAGAGGCCGCGTTGGCAGCTGCTTTGCCAAAGAACCCTGAGCATGGGTGAGAGAGGATGAGGAGCATGATGACGGCTTGGTCATCCACTCGACCAAGTCTTCCGCATGTTGCGGCTCAACACGGCCAGCTTCCGAAAAAAAGGCCAAGCGTGTCGCACGGCCACGTGCTGATGAGGATGCACCGTGTCCACGACCAGCACTGTTGCCTCTAGACACAGAGCCTGCTTGCCCTCTTTTATTGGCTTGTGACTGTCTGCCTCTCCTTCTTGGCCTTCCAGACATACTAATGGCCTGCAGTGAGATGTAGCTGCACTAAGCTGGGATATATATATATATATATATATATATATATATATATATATATGTATATATGTATATATATGTATGTATGTATGTATGTGTATGTGTATATGTATATATATATACATACATACATACACATACTGGTACTGCAGCTAGCAAAATCAACTGCCTGTCTGTAGTATTATTAGTATGAGAACACCACCAATCTTCTACAGGTAGCTTTAGCTGAACACTGTGCAGAGGTCGCACTACATTAACTTGTAGCTTTAGCTGAACACTGTGCAGAGGTCGCACTACACTAACATGTAAATAATGTAGCTGCCTGCGGTAGTGATAGAATCAGGAAAACACCACCAACCTTCTACAGGTAGCTTTAGTTGAACACTGTACAGAGGTCGCAATACACTAACGTTTAAATAATGTAGCTGCCTGCGGTAGTGATAGGATCAGGAAAACACCACCAACCTACAGGTAGCTTTAGCTGAACACTGTGCAGAGGTCGCACTACACTAACGTGTAAATAATGTAGCTGCCTGCGGTAGTGATAGGATCAGGAAAACAACACCAACCTTCTACAGGTAGCTTTAGTTGAACACTGTGCAGAGGTCGCGCTACACTAACTTGTAGCTTTAGCTGAACACTGCAGAGGTCGCACTACACTAACTTGTAGCTTTAGCTGAACACTGTGCAGAGGTCGCACTACCCTAACTTGTAGCTTTAGCTGAACACCGTGCAGAGGTCGCACTACACTAACTTGGAGCTTTAGCTGGACACTGTGCAGAGGTCGCACTACACTAACTTGTAGCTTTAGCTGAACACTGTGCAGAGGTCGCACTACACTAACTTGGAGCTTTAGCTGAACACTGTGCAGAGGTCGCACTACACTAACTTGTAGCTTTAGCTGAACGCTGTGCAGAGGTCGCTCCACACTAAAAAATAATGTAGCTGCCTGCAGTAGTGATAGGATCAGAAAAACACCACCAATCTTCTACAGGTAGCTTTAGGTGCACACTGTGCAGAGGATGCACTACACTAACTGTAAATACTGTAGCTAATAGGACTAATAGGATCAGAAGAACACCAGCAATTTTCTTCAAATACTGTAACAACACCTGTCAGTAGGAAGATAATAACAGTAACAGATCTAGCTAAACTGAATACAGTATATATATATATATATATATATATATATATATATATATATATATATATAATACACTGTAAGTGCAGGTAACTGACTGACTGTCCTGCCTAATCTATCTAACTTAAATCTAATGACACTGTCTCTCAATGCCGGAACACACTAAACAGGGCTGACGTGCAGGTGGCCTTCTATAGTGTAGGGCGTGTACTAAACCCCCTGAGCCATAATTGGCCAAAGCCACCCTGGCTTTGGCCAATTACAGCTCTCTGTACAGACGGCGCTGTGATTGGCCAAGCATGCGGGTCATAGTGCATGTTTGACCAATCATCAGCCAGCAATGCACTGCGATGCCGCAGTGAATGGGCCCATATCGTTCGCAATTCGGCGAACGATCGAACAGACGATGTTCGAGTCGAACACGAAGCTCATCCCTACTCCTAAACCCTCCGGCGAGCCGATGTAGGTCGTGGGTACATAAAATGCTTAATTTATTAGCCCTATGTAGAATCGAAGAAGAGAAAGGAGAAAACAGAAAAAAATAACAGGAAAGAAAAAAGAACACCGGGTCTGTCCGAAGACCCACTCCCGAACGCTGCAGTTAGCTGAAAGTTGGAGGTATTTAATCCAAGGGTTCCAAACACGGTCAAACCTTGAAGACTGGTCTTTCAGAATGCTGACTAGCTTTTCATTAAGCATGATCCACAGCAGCTTCGGTTTCATAACAGCTAGGTCTACTACTAGTTTCTTCCAGGCAGTCGCTATGACGATTTTTACTGCAAGAAACATAAAATATATTGGGGTCTGAGCGTGTTAGGGAACATCAGCAATGGGCTCTTTAGGAATAAATCAGAGTATGGACTCTTATCCAAAACCGCCATACTTTAGTACAGGTCCACCAAGTATGGAACATCGCACCAGGTTGACCACACTGCCTAAAACAGGAGGAGAAGGTCCCTGGATACATTTTAGAGAGGCAGTCTGGCACCAGATACCATCTCGAAAAGTACCTTATTTCCCACCTCCACAAGGGCTACATTCATAATACTCTTATACATCCGAGGAGACTATATCCAGTCAGTCAAGTCAAGATCCTCCCCCAAATCCCAAGCTAGTATATAGGGCAATTTCTTCCTTTTGAAAATTCTAGTTACCTGGCTGTCTGTGGCTTCTATACTTTGATTGTTCTGGATCAAGTGTGCAACAAATGTGATGTCAGAACTGTTGATCTTTATAGTTGTTGTGGGTTTGTGTCCAAAAAATCTTTGACACTTTTGGATCAGCATGAGAGCCAGGAGACTAGCATTTTCAACAAAGGGGTGACATATCTTCTTAAAGGTTTTCTGTATAGCGAATCTGTGCTATGGTCAAATAGGGCAAAGCAACAGGTTCACTTTAATGCAGACCTCCCCAGACACTTCTACTCGCCTTCCCATCACTCTCCTGCCATTCTATTAAGTGTCCAGTAGTAAATGCAACTCTCTTTGAAAGCTATGAGTCACTGGAATCATAGCTAATACAAGGCTATGGACTCTCTCCCCTAGTGTTGTCACATGTTCCTCCATATAGCAGAACGCAGAAATACAGGGTATTTCCTTCTGCTACCAGCGCTGAACAGAGTAGAGTGGGAGTGAAAGGGGGGGGATTCATTCCAAAGCCATCCAGTCTGTGTATGGGGGGATTTATTCCAAAGCCATCCAGTTGCTTTGCCCCATAATGTACAAAGCCAAAGGTTTTCCTTTTTATTAAAGATTTTCACATTTCTTACAAATGTAGAAACAAGTTTTTTCACATACACAAAAAAAGTATAGCAATTGGTGTACATTAAAATATTCAAAAAGATGAAAACCCTGGACATGCACAGGACAGAACACATTGGATATCGTGTGCGTTCTGATCCCTGCACCTGATGCTGTCCGCTTATATTTTGAGACTGTGTTCATGCAGCCAATTTGTCTGCATCTACTTGTATGGGCTGCCTGTACGCAGCTCTAAGGTGGATGCACGTGCAGCAAAAAAGGGGCTCGACGTGACTGAATGAGCCCCAAAAGGAAAGGAAAGAGTAGATAAAAGCAAAAGTTTTCTTAAAAAGTGACTTTGTACAAGCCTAAAACAAACCAATGTAACAGAGGCTGTAGTATAGAAACTCCTTAACAAATAATTAAAGCCAAAGGACTGGTAGGTGTAGGGGCTTTATGGGACCTACTGTATAGCCTCTGCGTTACAATGAAGAGTTTCTTTAAATTAGTGGTCTGGAGCCTAGTAACGAATCTCAAAAATTAAATTTTTTGAAATAGATGTGGATCAGAGGCAAGCCTGTGAACATTGGACCAGGTACCTGCATTGAAATTTGGAGTTTTTACATAATGTACATCTCTATCTGGCTGGAGGATTCGAAAAATGTTTTTTTTTTATTATTATTTATTTATTTTCTTCCTGTCAGAATGACAGAAAATACTGTCTGCATAGAAGGCGGCAGCTGTTTGTATAGTCTCAGTACTATTACTCTTAAGTGCACCATTTGCTCCGTATAATTGTCCCCCACAGTAGCCTGGATCCAAAAAATGTAGCAGGCTGTTATAAAGCCCAGTTAATAGGCTGGGAAGAACGGAGTATGATCTCCTGTCATCTTAGCCCTCAAAATTCTTGCTGGCTCTCCAGTTCATCATTTGTCTGTCTTGGAGATATTTTTATACAGCTTCTCTCTCCTTGGGAGGGGTAGAGCCAGGGAAAACGAAACACACCACAGTTGTGGCGTTGGGAGACAAGGGGCCTTTTAAATTTGGATCTTACTGCATGTTTCTGTTAATGGATAGAGGGTGGGCTTTTGGTGAGGCTCTGTTTCTGACCTTGAGTCACTAGTGCTGGCATTCCTTTGAAGAGACGAGCCACAGATTGGCAGGGACAGCTGTGCCCAGCCACGGGTGGGGGGGTGGGGGGGCTAGAACCCAAGCTGGATGAATCTCACAACCTAGGCGTGTGCATTTCCACTTCCAAGCTGGGTTCCTCTGTTTTCCCACCAGGGTTCTTATACGTGTTCAATTGCAGGTCAGAAATACAAGTTCCCTTTAGGAAGACTGTGTCCTTCGGGTGGATTTGTCACCTGTTTATCTAATCTGTCAGCTCTGGGAACTCCAGTCCCTTGGAAATGATGGCCTTTGGTTTGCTGTAGTCTCTTTCTTGTTGTTCCCTTTGGATTCTAGTGGTTGTGTGTACGCTGGATTTTATGAAACTTCTGGGCGTGGAAATGGGTCAGGACCAAACCAAACAGCAGATCCAGAAAGGACTTCAGCTTTACCAGTCTAACCAGACAGAGAAAGCTTTGCAGGTTTGGACTAAAGTGTTGGAAAAGACCACAGATGCGGCAGGCAAGTTTCGAGTTCTTGGTTGCCTTATTACTGCACATTCAGAGATGGGAAGGTATAAAGACATGCTAAAGGTAATCACTGACTTATTTTCTCATCATGGATGATTTTATAATCAAAGTATCATAAGGTAGACTACCTTTGTGGCCTTATAGTGATCAGATTCATTCACGCATTGAAAAGTGGCAACTAAATAATGTCTGAATCTTTGTTGCTGTAGGAAAAATACCGGTTGTCACTTAAATAAGGCCTAGTACTGAGCCTATTTTTATTAAGAATGTTCAATGATGTACAGTAGCCCATAGCAACCAATAATCTCTCACCTTCTGGCAATACAGTATAAATAGAAAAAGAAGCAAAGACTGTTGATTACCTAAATTACTAATTTGCTCCTTAATAATTAAAGGGTTGGTTTACCCATAAGTGATATTTTGGCTACAGTTGGAGCCTTTTTATATCTCTAAGTGCTGAAATCTTTGCACCATAGTTTCTGCTCACCTTGGAGTCTCATTCTTCCTGCTACAAAAAAAAAGGGGTTGTTCTACTAGTGATCTGACTCCTTCCCATTGCATTTCCCAATTGAAATCGGAAGGAAAAATCCAACAGGGGGAGTGTGACCCTCTCAAAATTGCTACAGAAGGTGTTCATGCTTAATATTTTAAGTACAAAGATCTTAAATGACAATTTCATAAAAAAATCCCCACAGTCCCCTCAAACTTGTCACCTTCCACTTATAGGTCCTTACCTCCTCCATAAGCTGCAGTCTCCCCTGCTGTCTGCAGCTCAGCCGGTAAAATTCTAATGCGGGGTTGCCCAATCTTTTGCACGAATGCCCTATAGACCTGAATGGGCCATACTTCTAGTGTGACGTTAGTGTGCAAGCACCTGGCACTAACGCCAGAGGTGGTAAGTATGGACCTTGGCACATCTCTGCAACACATGCATGCACATTCCCTATTTTTATCTCTAAAAGGTACAGAAAATACAGATTAATATACCATAAGTCCAGTGTACGGACTTCCTGTTTGAACTTACAACACAGTGCCTTTGGTGCACCGAGATCCCAATCAGCACTGTCAGGGCTGCCTACCCTCTGCTTTTCTACACCCCTCTCTATATCCATTTCTTCATTTATTTTCTAGCAAAATAGTGTTTCTGCCTCAACTTCTAAGAGCCTGCCCACACACTGTGTGAAGAAAGGACTCCTGGGAGATGTAATTTTGGAGGGCTTGCCTACGTCAATAGGAACTAAAGTTGTAGCAGCTTCCCCTGCAATAATTTTACACATTGCTCCTGATGTCACAGTGAGTAATTAAACTAGTTCTTGCAGCATGCACAGGGTAAAAAAAAAATGCTGGAATCTGTGCTAGAGGGAAAGAGGGTGGTTTGGAGAGTAAATTTGGGTAGCTGACTGGACATACAGGTTATAAAAAAAACCTGTATCTGTAACTAATGACAAATCGCTGTTTGAGTATCCTGACCGACCATCTCCTTTTTTTTTTTTTTTTTTTTTTCTTTTTTTGATAAGTACTAAATTGTTTATGAAAAAATGTTTATAGGGAGATTTTTTTTTTTTTTTTAATAAATACTGACAGTACTTTTTTGCAGTGTGTTCGTGCAACAACTGTGTTTACCTGTGAGGTGTAAAAAATGATTGCGCTATCCTATAACGAAAGCAGCTACATACGAATGTTATTGTTTCACAATTGGGACTTATTCACGTTTTGATTGTATCAAACATGTATATGTTTATTCATGTTCTTACTTAGTTTTTTAACACTGCTATTTCACTAAAGCTACATTTTCACACACCTCCAACTGTGTTTACCTGTCTTGGCCCTCAGGTACACAGGAGTTATGCAATACTTTGATCATTATCACAGGAGCCTGACATATTTCTTGACAGATTGTGTTTTTTTTTTCCAAAAGTTATAGTGGTCCAGCATGTGCCATACCTGGCCAATCCCTGTGAAAGTTGTAATTCACTGTGGTAGCCATTGTAACTATAATGATTGCCGCTAGCTTCCAGATCCCCTCCTGAGCAGCTACCCTGCTGCATAATTAATTAGGGGGGGGGCACTTGCTCCCCATGGGCACCATTAACAGAACACTTTGCATTTTCTTAATGAATGCAAAGCATTCTCTGATTGGATGAAGTGGAGGTTGGGATGTCACTGTCGTGCCTCTCCCCCTCCAGTCAGAGAAAGCTTTGCCCAGAAGCTAGCTGTGTCTTCTACAGTGATTTCTACACTCCAATGCTCCTTGCTATATAGGCCAGTTATAGATGGGGGCAGCGGCTCACTTTTTGTATGCTTGATATATAGGTCAGTTAACACACTGACACCTTTTCAGCCATGGTGCTATGTGTTCAGTGTGTCCCTGTACCTTTTTAAGGAGCGGTGGTATCCCTCCAACCCATCTGCCCTTCATCTATCACCATCAGAATGCATGTGCTTCCACTGTGGAGCCTCTTATAAATTAGAGGTAGGAACTACAGGTTATGCCGCGTACACATGACCGTTTTTTCCATCAGAATAAACTCTTACGGTTTTTCTGACGGAGTTCCGCTGAAACGGACCAAAGTCCGATCGTTTAGAATGCGGTGACGTACAACACGTACGACAAGACTAGAAAAAGGAAGTTAAATAGCCAGTAGCCAATAGCTGCTCTTGCGTCATTTTTGATCCGTCGGAATAGCATACAGACAAACGGTTTTCCTGACAGGAATTGATTCCGTCGGAAAGATTTAAAACATGTTCTATTTCTAGGTCCGTCAGAATTTTCGAAAGAAAAAGTCAGATGGATCCCACACTGATTGGAATATTCAATGAAATGACTCCGTTGGACCTTTTCTGCCGGAAAGTCCGGTCGTGTGTACGCGGCATAACAGGGTGCCTTGCCGGGGCCTGTAGCTTAAGCATGTATTTGCAAATGTGTGCAGACCAAACCCCTGTTTTTAACGCATACTGTTAGACAGGTTCATTTGGTTGGTCACAGCTGGTCGGTAAGTAGACCTTGGATTTTTCCTTGGCTGTTTTTTTGTCATTTGCTGCCCTTCTATGCTCCTTGCTGTATAGGCCAGTTATAGATGGCGGCAGCGGCTCACTTTCTGTATAGTGATTTCTAGCTTCCCCGGGGGACCCAGGTTATGGCACATACTTGCATTGTTCCAAACTGGACCAATTTAACTGTGTAAAAGACTTCAGCTTTAAAGCTTAACCACTTAAATGCCGGGCCAGTTCTGACACTTCTTAAATACAAGTAAAAATCTACTCTTTCTTTTTTTTTTTTTTATAAAAAATTACTTAGAACCCCCAAACATGATATAACAGAAAAATTATATCAAATACTTACCGTAATTTTCCTTTCCTGATAGGCTCCATGGCAGCATACGTGTGGGGAGGCTCCACCCCCATAACTACCCAATAGGACCCCTCTCCCATAAATCTTTGCTCTAGGCTGCTATCCATGTTCCGTAACTAGCCTACTCCAGACATTTGGGAGGGACTCTTGCTGCCATGGAGCCTATCAGGAAAGGAAAATTACGGTAAGTATTTGATATAAATTTTCCGTTTTCCTGACAGGCTCCATGGCAGCATACGTGTGGGAAATAACTCGCCCAAAACACACACGGGTGGGCAAAAATGTTTGAGCAAAGAAACCAAATTTTATTTAACATTGTCAACCGACAATACTTGTAAACCAAAATTAATGGATGACAGAGCAGCAGGCTCAACACAGTAGTGAGAAATAAATGTGTTATTAGAAGACCAGGAAGCCGCTTTACAAATAATTTCAGGCGCGACATGCCGAGAAGCTGCCCACGAGGTTGAGATACTCCTGGTCGAATGAGCTGTCACTGCCTCTGGAGGAGCCAAGCCCTTTGCCTTGTATGCCCTCTGAATGGTCTGCACAATCCAAGAAGAAATTGAGCTGACCGAAGCTCGCATTCCCTTGTTTTTACCATGGAGAAGAACAAAAAGGAATTCCGTTTGTCTGAATGGAGCCGTGACCTCCAGATATTGTTTTAGAGTGTGACCTACGTCAAGAGGATGAACATCCTGATTATCCGTTGTCCTGAAAGTAGGAAGTACAATCTCTTGGTTTTCATGAAAGACTGAGGTCACTTTAGGGTTTGACCCAAGCATGGGAATCAACACTACCCTGTCTGGAAAGAAGGTCAGGAAAGGTTCTTCTGAACCTAGATTTCTAATCTCTGACACTCTTTTAGCCGACGTCACAGCTACAGCTACTAAGAAGGTGGTCTTGAGCGTGAGGTCTCTCATGGAAAGAGGTTTGTCAGGATCTGATCCGAGACTGGAGAGAAAATCCAAGACAATAGGGAGGTCCCATTTAGGAAACCTAGGTCTTCTTTGAGGTTTAAGCCTGATAGCTCCTTTAAAGAATTGACGGACTAATGTGTGATTTGCCCAAGATACTCCTGTGAAGGCCGAGATGGCTTAAACTTGAACTCTTAGTGAGCTGACTGCTAAGGATAGGTCCAGCCCTGATTGGAGAAAACTTAGAATATCCTGTACTGCTGGAGAGTTACACGGATTTGACCGGGAAGACATATGATCAGTGAATTTAGACCATATACGTTCGTATACCCTATTAGTACTTCCCCTCCGGGCACTAAGAAGAGTTGGAATAGCTTCTTCGGGACAACCTAGAGATTCAAGCCTTTCCCTCTCAAGAACCACACCCTGAGGTGTAGGCAAGATGGGCATGGGTGTAACGTCGTGCCTTAAGACAGTAGATCCGGCCTGAGAGGAAGAGGAACTGGGTCTTGATAACTCAGGAGTGATAACAGAGAGAACCACGGCCTGTTGGGCCAGAAAGGAATCACTGCAATGATCTCCACCTTCTCTGTTCTGAGCCTCCGGAGAAAATTAAGAATCACCGGTACCGGAGGGAAGGCATAAGCCTTCTGAAACTTCCATTGATCTGAGAGAGCATCTATTCCATATGCCTGAGGATCTCTGAACCTTGAATAATATCTGGGCATTTTGTGATTGCATGGGGAAGCAAACAGATCGACCTCTGTAAGTACTCCCAGGGTCAGAAGCCACTCGAACACCCCTCTGTGGAGAGACCACTCGTTGTTGTCCATTTGAACCCGCGAGAGGATGGTCCGCCTGTACATTCTGAATTCCCGGAATGTAAACTGCCGAGATGTTGGACAAATACTTCTGAGCCCAGCTCATTATTGGCTCCACTTCCTGTAACAGAGACCAGCTGCGAGTTCCACCTTGCTTCTTTAAGTAAGCCACCGCGGTTGTATTATCCAACCTTAGCATTACTGATGACCCTTCTATTAGATGGCGAAATGACAGGAGTGCCTGAAAGGCGGCTCTCAGCTCCAGAATGTTGGAGACAATCCCTCGAGCAGGGACAATCCATCGGCCTTGAGCCACTTCTGAAAGGCAGTGAGCGCCCAAACCCCGATTGCTGGCATCCGATGTTAATGTGACCCATGAGATGGGAATGATTGAATGGTGATTGCGCAGATTCTTCCCTTGAAGCCACCAAAGGAGAGACGTTCTCATGGTTGGAGTAAGGTGTATGCGCTGGACTTGGCTGGAAGAATCCCTTTGTTGAAGGAACCCTTTTTGGAAGGGTCGTGTATGCCATTGGGCCCACTTCACCATAGGAATGGTGGCATGTTATCGTGCCAATTACTTTCAGGCATTGGAGAGCGGAGAGATGAGATGACGCAAGGGCTGCGTGTATTCTGTCTCGAATCACTCCAATCTTCTCCTCTGGAAGGGAGATGGTGCCTTTCAATGTGTTAAAGTGAGCCCCTAGAAACACCAGAGATTGTGTTGGCTCTAGATGGCTCTTCTCTAGATTCTGAAGCCACCCGAACTCCTGCAGGGTGGAGATGACTACGTTCTTGTGCTCTAAAAGTTGATCTTTGTTCTGAGCTAGGAGAAGTAGGTCGTCTAAATAGTGGTGGAGACGAACCCCCTTGATGTGAAGTAGAGCCACAACAGACAACAGGACCTTGGAGAAGACCCAAGGTGACGTTGTTAGGCCGAAGGGTAGACATGTGAACTGCAGATGCTGATTGCCTACCGCAAAGCGGAGGAATTGTTGGAAATCTGTTGCCACTGGCACGTGAAAGTATGCATCTTTTAGATCGATTGAAATCATCCAATCCCCCAGATGTACTGATTGTTGAATCGTAAGTAAAGACTCCATTTTGAACTTTTCCTTTCGGATAAAGGAATTGAGATATGTTAAATCTATTACTGGCCTCCATTTACCGTTTTTCTTCTGTACCATGAACAGAGGAGAATACATGCCTTTGCCGCGTTTGTTTTCTGGAACAGGGACGGCTGCGCTTTGATCTAATAAACAATTCACGTAGGTTCATAGGACCTGCTTTTTCTCTTCTGAACCTGGAAGAGATGTGGGAACAAATCTGAGTCTTGGGGTATTGGAGGAGACCATCTTGATGGTCCAGTAATCCCGGATTGAGGCAGCCCAGACATGCCCGAAGTGGCGAAGACGAGCCCCCACCTGGCATGCCTGAGCGGGCCCAATCTCAAAAGGACTTAGTGGAGTCCTGGTTGCTAGAAGAACCACCTTTTGCAGGTTTCTTAAAAGAGGACTGCCTGGATTTCCAGGATCTTGAAAACTCCCGACCAGGTCTGTAGCTGCGCGCATCCCTAGCGCGATCAGAGTTTTGTCTTCTTGGAAAACTACGTTTCTGATTTTGTAGACGTCTGTCTTGAGGGAGGAAACCAGACTTCCCACTTGTGGCCCGGGTTATGGCACTATCAAGCTTGTTGCCGAACAATGAAGAACCTTCAAACGGAATTCGGCACCAAGCTTGCTTGGAAGCTGGATCCGCCAACCATGGACGGAGCCATAAGGCACGACGTGCTGAAACAGCCGCCAACATAACCCGGGACATCAGGCGG
This sequence comes from Lithobates septentrionalis, assembly GCA_037952835.1. Lineage (NCBI taxonomy): Eukaryota > Metazoa > Chordata > Amphibia > Anura > Ranidae > Lithobates > Lithobates septentrionalis. The sequence continues at coordinate 215,190 of JBBDGP010000808.1, forward strand.
ATGACATCAATAGATGCCTCCCCAAGAAAGGCTAATGCCAGCCTGATCTCCTGGATAGGAGAATCCTTTGCTGTTTCAGCAGAGATACCTCTTAAGAACTCATCCACATTATCAGACCAAGATTCCAAAGCTTTGGAGACTGCAGCTATCGCAAGTACTGGCTTACATGCCATTCCTGAAGTCAGGTAGACCCTTTTTAAATCTGAATCAATTCGTCTTTCCAAAGGATCTTTAAAAGATACAGTATCTTCTAAGGGAAGCGTTACATATCTTGCTAGTCTCATCAGTGCTGCATCCACTAATGGAGCTGACTCAAGGTGCTTTACTTCCTCTTCCTTAAAAGGATATAGTTTCAAGACCTTTGACTGCATGGAACTTTTCTTGTCCATCTTGCTCCATTCCTCAGAAATGACATCGCCCAGCTCAGAGAGAAAAGGAAAATACTGTCGCTCCTTATTGAGCTGCTTGAAAAACTTTCTCTGTTTTGGGGGGAAAGTAACCGTATCTTCCCACTTCAGGGCCTCTTTTACTGCCTTCACCAAAGAAGGGACTAGAGCATACTCAAGCCCCACGCCAGGATCTTCAAGATCCGATTCGCTGTCTGAAACAGGAGCAGAAGGGTGACTTGGCTGGGAAGACTCCCATGTCTCATGCACAGAACCTTCTCCCACTGGAGGGCATAACGGGTCTGATGGGGAATCACGGGGCTGTTGCGCCTCTCTTTCCTGTAGCGATTCTTTCACAACCCGTCTCACCATAGATTCTAAACGTTGGTCTGCACCATCCCTCTCATCTGCAGCTTTAGAGAAGCAGTGATCACAGAGAGATTTGTCTGCTGGAACAGGCATCCTGCACCCCCAGCATGATTTTCCTGATCTCTTGCTAGAGTGAGATGAAGGGGGGTGAGAAGGATCTTCATTGTGCTGTTCAGATCTGGCAGGAGATCTATGATGGCTAGACCTGGAGGAAGATTGCCGGTGGTGTGATTTTGATGATCCACTTCCTTTATGGGAACTACGGTGTGGATCAGACCTAAGAGGGCTGTGAGGAAAGAAGCACAGAAAAGATAGAGAAAGAAATCAGCTAGTGTCCTAAAATCCTACTCTCAATCCTTCTACAGGTAGAAAAGCATAACTGCAAACATACCTGCTACAAGCGGGCTGGCCACTAGGGGGCAGTGAGGAGTCCATGGATTCAACACAATAGGAAACTGCAGAGACAGATTCACACATCAGCTGGCTGACAACAGACCTCAACCCCCAGACAATAGAGATTGTCTTACCTTGAACCGCCAAGATAGTCGCCCCGGGAAGCCGTCGTATCCCCCCACGAACGTTCCCGGGGCTCTGTAAGCTTTCCACAGCTTTTAAAAGTGGCGCCCGTGACGTCATCGCTGACGTCAGACGCGAGACGCTCGTGCGCATGTGCGAACCAAGCCTCGACTTCGTATCGCGCACACCGGTACCCGGAAGTAACAGAGAGAGCGGCTGCTGGAACGCAGGGAGCGTCAGCGCCGATTAGGACACCAGTGAAGCAGGAGAACACACAGAGGTACAACAACACATAAACACTGCTGCCATATGTAAATGAATAAAAACGTACCCCTCCACCTATGATCACCTGGTCCGAGGAACCGCCATCCAAACACACACACACCAGACTTGGCAGCAGATAATGGTCGCCTGAAACATTAGGCAAACAGACCGTGCGCACATAGATGAACCGATCCAATCTTCAGCGCTACTCTGCTATACACTCCATACCCTGCTTAACAGTCAGGGCCTATCGGAGGAAATTATGGCACTCGGCTGATTCGATCGTAGGGAGGTTTATCTTCAGGTAGGAGAACCAACACCTGGTCCTACGGAGGAGGACAAAAAAGGAACATGGATAGCAGCCTAGAGCAAAGATTTATGGGAGAGGGGTCCTATTGGGTAGTTATGGAGGCGGAGCCTACCCACACGTATGCTGCCATGGAGCCTGTCAGGAAATATTTTTTTTAGCAGATGCCCTACAGAATTATGACAGTAGGAGGAAATACATACACAATATTGGTATAATGTTTAGCGCTAAACCATCTGATGAAAAAGATTAAAGTTTAAAATTTAAATGAAAAGGCATGCATCTGCATGCTGATACATGAAGGTGCAACCATGTGAATGGATTGAAAGTTCTGGGGGATGAACCCCTAAAAATGAGTCTCTAAAGAAGTCTCTAAATGGAGACTGTGAAGGGAGTGAGGCTGCTTCAGTCGCGGGCTGGGGAACCCGATCACTGTGAACAAAAGGAGGAGAGAGAAGCGCCAAGCCAATCCTTTAAACAGCTTAGGAATTTATTCAGTATATAAGTATAAAACAACACTAAAAACTTGTGTGAAAAATGTTGGAGCACTTGCAGAGTGTACGTTTTTAGTGTTTTATACTTATATACTGAATAAATTCCTAACTTATAGAATTGATAGAATTTTGGAAAAAATACACTTTAATGTTTTTTTCTGCACACAAACCCCATAGAATACCCAACTTTAAGTAAAATATAAAAGATGAAGTTATTCTAAATAAATAGTTACCTAACATGCATGCTTTAAAATTGCATCTGCCCGTGGACTGGTGCTACTTAAAAATGGTGGTACTTAAGATTCTTCATATGCAACGCTTTAAATGCCTTTACAGGGTACCAGTTTAGAGATACACAGGAGGTCTACACAGGCGGTCAGGCAATAGAATTATTGCTCTTGCTCTGACAGTTGCGACGATACCTCACAAGTGCGGTGCGATCACCGTTTACATATACGCGTGGGATTTCATATTTGCACAAAAGCATAGAGGGGGGGCTTTAACCACTTCACTACAGGGGACTTTCACCCCTTTCCTGCCCAGGCCAATTTTCTGCTTTCAGCGCTATCGCATTTTGAATGACAATTGCGCGGTCATGTAACACTGTACTCAAACTAAATTTGTATCATTTTTTTCCCCACAAATAGAGCTTTCTTTTGGTGGTATTTGATCACCTCTGGGGGGTTTTTTGTGCTACAAATAAAAAATAGTAAAAACGGTAATCTTAGTTTCGGTTATAAAACCCTGTAAATAAGTAAGTTTTCTCCTTCACTGATGAGGCTGCACTGACGATGAGGCACTTATATGCAGCACTGATGGGCACTGACAGGCAATCACTGATGGGCACAGATTGGCACCCCCCCCCCACCCCCCGGAAGGAGAGGAGTCGATCGGCTCTTCTCTACTTGTGTCTTGTCAGCGTGAGTAAAGGAAAAGCCGATAAACAGCACTTCCTGGTTACCATGTGATCAGCTGTGATTGGACAAGCTGATCACATGGTAAAGAGCCTACGCCATGGGCTCTTTACAGGGATCGGAGAAATGGTATGTCAGACTGACACACCACCGATCTTTTTTTTTTAAACGGTCTCTATTTATTTATTTTGTATGAACAGCATCCCTTGTGGCAGTATAGATTTGATCGGCTGCATTCCTGGCCGCTAACGGCCAGGTACACAAAGAACCAGGAGTGAGGAAATCCTTGTCACTCCCGGTTTCCGGGGTCACAGAGAGGGGAGGAACAACATCAGTTCCCATCTCCTCCTCTCTCTCTCTCTCTCTCTCTCTCTCTCTGTAGTGACGCCGCCGGGCACATCGCTTCTGAGCCCGGGGACCCCCTTCCCTCATCTGCATAAGTGATCGAGTGGCTATTCAGCCACTTGTATAACTTCTGCTGAACAGGAAATCACTGGCTGCAAATTTTGATATTGGGATGATGCCTGCAGGTATCTGCATCACCCCGGTATAACCTAGGGAAGTTCATGGGTGTCCTACGGTCTTAAAGTATGTAAAAAAAAAAAAAAACCTTGCACTAAATTAAACCTTGAAAGAGGTTCAAAAGCTAGGGTCGAACACTACTCTTTGCTGCAAATTAAAGTGTATCTACAGCCAAAACTTCTCTTTCTAGTTGGATGGCGTGGGGAATGGTAAAAATTTTGTTAGGTTTTATCACTATCAGTGCTGGGGAGATTCTGTGAAAGAAAAGATCGCCAATGGGAAACAGATGGTAAATAACTCATGGGATTTTAATCATTACCTACTCTATCTTAAAAAAAAAAGAAGTTTGCTCCCAAGCCTAGAACTGGCTTTGAATGTAAATACTGGGATATCAAACAAAAGAAAGAAAAAACCTCCACCAGGCTCATGGTATAAACCAGTCTATTCCCAACCTTTTCAACACAGAGGAACCCTTGAAATAACTTTTTGGTCTTAGGGAACCCCTGCTAAAAGTTACAATATCTCCAACTCGGGATACATTAGTGTGATGGTCAGTGGGAAGAATGCCCCTTACACTTATTGTCATTGGGAAGAATTACGCCCTCACTAAAAAGATCAATGGTGTCAGTGAAAAAATATCTGAGAGGCAGAAACCCCTAGCAACCCCCGAAGGAACGCTGGTATACACATTACCTAGACCCCTGACGAAAGAGATGCTACAAACCCTGAAATTATGAAAGGATGTATAATTTTGTATGAAAATTAGTAAACACTGGTAACAATCCATAGGCTTGTGAAATAAAAAATAGGTGCTCCAAACCCATACACACTCATGTTGCTAGCTTCCTATTGGAGTTGCATATCCTACGACCGACATACATGTACAACTCACCACCACTTTTAAACCACAAATATTGGGATTCAAGAAAACGGCACAACTAAAAAAAAATGATGGGTTTAAATTTCCTACTCTATCTAATGCCAAAAAAAAAAAAAAAAAGTTTTAGCTGTAGATCTACTTTATAGGTTAAGTTACCGTTTCATACCGTTTCATTACACCCATATCCAAGGTGCAACATGTTACTAAATGAGCAGCCCCCCCCCAAGTCCCGATTGTGACAGCGGGCCAGGGATCTTCTCCCCGTACCCACTGTCACAATTTAGGGAAAAAAAGTGGCCGTGCAGGGCTCCTCCCACCTTGCCGCATCATTCATTTGGAGTTCTGTGGATTAGAGAACTACAACTACTTTCAGCCATTGTGGCTGACAGATGGTAATTCTCAATAAACTACTGGGGTGCTGATGAGCACTCTTGGTAGTTCATTGATGTTTCCTGTCATCTTACGACAGATACACTGACAGTCCGCAGGAGTCTGAGATTACACCTGTGATCTGCTGATCATGGGTGCAATACTTTACAGATTCCTAATAGAAAAAATAATAAATGCAGATTTATTTATTTTTTACCTACAAAAAGGTGTGCGTTTATTTATTTAACCACTTCCCTACCGTGCATAGTGATATGACGGCGGCAGGAACACTTTGTCCCTCTGGGCCGCCGTCATATGTTGTCTTTTACTTTCTGAGCTTCTAGGGGGCGCGCGCCCAGTGCGTCACTGGGCACTCGATGCTCGTGCCCGGCGGCCGCGATGTCCGCTGGGCACCCGCGATTGCCCGTGAACACAGCAGGGCCGTGGATCTGTGTGTGCAAACACACAGATCCACGTCCTGTCAGAGGAGAGGAGACCGATCGTGTGTTCCCAGTACAGAGGAAAACCGATCGGTCCCCTCCCCCTACAGTTAGAATCACTATCTAGGATACACGTTAACCCCTTCCCTGCCAGTCACATTTACACAGTAATCAGTGCATTTTTATAGCACTGATCGCTGAATAAATGTGAATGGTCCCAAAATAGTGTCAAAAGTGTCCGAAGTGTCTGCTGCAATATCGCAGTCACGATAAAAATCGCAGCTCGCTGCCATTACTAGTAAAAAAAATAAATAAGTAAAAATGCCATAAATGTATCCCCTATTTTGTAGACATTATAACTTTTGCGCAAACCAATCAGTATACGCTTATTGTGATTTTTTTTTTTTTTTTTTACCAAAAATATGTAGAAGAATACATATCGGCCTAAACTGAGGAAAAAAATTGTTTCTGTGTTGTTTTTTTTTAATGGGATATTTATTATAGCAAAAAGTTAAAAATATTGTGGTTTTTTTTTTTCAAAATTGAAGCTCATTTTTTGTTTATAGTGCAAAAAAAAAAAACAGCAGAGGTGAGCAAATACCACCAAAAGAAAGCTCTATTTGTGGGGAAAAAAATGATCAAAATTGCATATGGATACAGTGTTGCATGACCGTGCAATTGTCATTCAAAGTGTAACAGCGCTGAAAGCTGAAAATTGGTCTGGGCAGGAAGGGGGTGAAAATGTCCTGTATTGAAGTCGTTAAAGGTGAACTTATCCTTTAAAGTAGAACTAAAGGCAAAACTTTTTTTTTTTTTTCAAATTAATTAAGGAGGTATTTAACCCCTAGCATTCCCCTTGGGGAGATTTTTCTTTACTTTCTGTCCCATAGCCAAAACAGGTAGTGGGTAAAAATCCTCCAAAGGGAGGGAATCTGGTTGTCACCAAGGTCAACAGAACTAGTGTCCCTGTTAAAGGATTTCATCTCTATTCCTGTTTTGGAGACAACCGAATTTTTGGAATTTTCTTTCACTTTCACTCTGTGATAACATTTAACAGGACACATAGAGAGGGTGACTCTCCTTAAAAGGGGGCACAGATAGCAATAAAAACCTAAGAAATCCAAGGATCTTCACTAGCCCATCTTGGTATAATAAAAATCGTCCTTTATATACATAAAGCAGCAGGCATTTTTGTGAACAGGCATTTGTACTGGTGAAGATTCTTATTTTCCTATGAGTGCATGTTGACGCCATCCACCAATTTACTACAGTGCCCCAAACAAACTGTGGGCAAGCTCAGGTATAGTAATCATTGTCCATTATTGACATAAAGCAACAGGTGTTTATCTGAATAAAGGACAAAAATATCACTATACCAAGGGGTGCTGGTGAAGATCTTTTTATATGAGTGCATGGTGGCATTATCCACCACCTAGTCCCTCTCCACTCTAGTCAAAACCAAACAAAATGTTTTACCTCTTGTTATTTAACGTTTTTGGAGAAAAGGCTTTAGTGTAGATTAGCCAATCTGCTCCAGACTCCCAATAGCAATTAATCAGCTATTATGATCCCTGATTCTCTGTCAGTATTCATCACATGACCAAACGCCACTGATTATGTGGGCAACACTGGAAGGAGTAGAGAGCAACATTTTCTTCAGAAAGATATTTCAGTCTTTTAAATTAACTTTTTATTTAATAACAATATTTTTAAGTTTTGTAAATTAAAGGAAATCTTTGGGCACAGCATACTTGTGTTTTTTTTATAACATCAACATTGTAATAATACAAACAATAGTGATGTTTGACAATCCAATATAAGGTTACTTAAATCTCCTTTCATGTTGTGAGTTTTGCCTGTCTGCCGGTCGTCTCCACAACTTCCTGTATTCCCTGTATGCTTTGCATAGTCTCCTCTGCTGTTTGTTGTTTACTTTAAATTTTCTAAGGACTACATATCCCATGGTACCTTACTGCATGCAAGCAGTGATTCCTGTACTGACTCTGCCTTCTGAGACTCCTCCTCTTGGCATCTCTGTAGTTCAGAAGGCAGGCTCTGTGATGTGTGACACAGCAGTAGCTAATTACAGGGCATAGAGAATACGCATTCCAGAATTTAAGGAAGTAAATGTGTGGGGATATTCACTAGGTATACAGCTTACAGGATGTTAAGATTAATAGGAAAAGGCTAGAAATAATTGAAATGAAATGTGGAATTTTATATTTGGTTTTATATTTTGACCAAAGATACTGTACACCAGGGGTCGGCAACCCAAGGCCCTCGGACCGCACCTGGCCCACCACCGCTAAATGTCTGGCCCGTCTGTGCACGTGATGAATTCACGTGCACCCGGCCTGCGGACATTTTAACCCCTTCACGCCGATCGTACGCAAATATGTGGCCTCGGCTTGAAGGGGTTGTGCCGTGGTGAAGCCTGCAGCTGCACGTATCACCCCGTTACCATTTTTTTTTTAGAGCCGGCGATTGGTTTTCTTGGGATAACAACTGATGTGGCTAAGTCCCCCCCCCCCCTCCCGCCGCCTCCTGCAGCTTCCTGGGCTCTCCCGTCCCACGGGGAGGCCCAAGCGACCAGCCGGCACCGCGGACAAAGCCGGAACTGCCTTTGATCGGGTCCCGGATCTAGTGACCCGGAAGCGATGTCATGACATCACTTCTGGTTTACAGAAAACTTAAAGGTGCCATCGTATTCAAAACAGCCAAACTTGCCATTTTGAATGCTTTTCTGCTCCAATAATTTTTATTGTAGAAGAGAAGGCATAATCGCACACGCAGGGGTACAGCATAAGAAACATAACAAAAAAGTACGGGCTAGAGAAACCCGATCAAAGGACTTTAATGAGTATAAACTGTCCACTGAGTGACCTAATGTAATAAATCAAAGTCAATATGGGTCACCAGAGCCTAAGGGCTATCCAACAGAGGCCCAGGTTGTAGGTGCACTGGTGAACATGCTTGTGCTGATCTATTTAACACCCCCGACACAGGTTGGGGTGAGCAATCTGTGGACAAATATTATTAATATTATTATTATAATACAGGATTTATATAGCGCCAACAGTTTACGCAGCGCTTTACAATATTAGGGCAGACAGTACAAGTACAATACAATTCAATACAGGAGGAATCAGAGGGCCCTGCTCGTTAGAGCTTACAGTCTAGGAGGGCGGGTCAAGTTATACAAAAGGGTAATAGCTGTGGGGGATGCAGAAGAAATACAAATACAAATACAGAAGAAAAAGAAAAGTTTTAGAATCAAGCCGCTTTCCTAAGTCCGGGGCCCAGGGTCCCTAAAAGCAGTCCAAAGGCAACCGGAAAAACAAACTCAGCAGCGAAGGAAAGAGAGAAAAGGGAGGAGACAAAGGAGAAAGGAATAAGAAGGGGGAAGGGAGGTAAAAAGTCCTGCGGGTGGGGGAAATATCAATTCGGTGCTCAGAGGCCCAGGCTGCTCGGATGCAGGGTGGGGAGAGCATAGGACCACCGAGGTGACTAAACTTTGAGAAGTTTAGAGAGTACCATTCAGAATTCTTTTCACCATAGCAAACGGAACAGAGGGCCTCTTCCAAGCTCTGGCTATTACCCTTTTGGCAGCTATGAACAAATAATAAGCCAGTTTTTGCTGGTGTGAGAACAGGCCCTGGATAGGGCAATGCAGCAGAGCGGTTTTGGCTTCCCTGTGTATGGTTATATGGAACAAAGAATGTAGGAGACCAAACACCCTAGACCAGAACCCTATGAGGTGGGGACAGGACCACCAAATATGTACTACATGCCCCTCATTGGCCACACCTGAAGCACCGGTCGCTGTAGGGATGGGTTTGAGCTCGCTATCCGGGCCGGGACCCAGTACCAGCGCAGGAGAACTTTGTATGCAGCTTCCAAGGTAGCCGTGTTGAGTTTTGAATGCTTCTAATTGCAAAGGAGAGATTTGGGGTCTTATAGACCCCAGATCCCTTAATAAAGAGTACTTGTCACTGTCTATTACTGTCACAAGGGATGTTTACATTCCTTCTGACAGCAATAAAAGTGATCAGAACATTTTTTTTTTCAAAGGAAGAGTGTTAAAAAAAAAAAGAAAACATTTTAAAGCGCCCATCCCTCTTGCTCGCGCGCAGAAGTGAACACATATGTAAGTCGTGACGGCAAATGTAAAAGTGGAAAATACTGCGCTGTCACTTCAAACATTAAACAGCAGCCAGCACAGCAAAAGACAATTGCAAGTGAATAGTAACAAATAAATGTGCAGCGTTAATAAGAACGGTCGCTAGATGATAAAACCAAATGAAGTGATGTGAAAATTAAAAAATGTATTATTTACATACACATATAATGACACATTGGTAAAAACATGGATAAATTAAAATGATAAACTCAATAAAGTCCACAACGTGATGAATATAAAAAAGTGATAAACACAAAGTCCACAGATGAAGACCAGGGTATTCGTATTAATCCAGGTGAATGGATGACCTCCTTATGACACCAATAGGAGGACAAGTGCGAAGAATAGATATGGGAGATAGCCACCACCAACATTCAGAAGGCTTACCAGCACTATCGGACGCAAAAGGACATACGCCTGATGAGTAGTCAAGGCTTGTGGTGTAAACACACCAGTAGATAGGAACATTCTGCAGCCACTGGCACCAGTGAATGGTAGTCACACCGTCCTTCAGTAGATAAATGATCTCAGAGGGAGGTTAGCCAAATCTTTCCCATAAGCTCACAAGATGCAACCAAAAATGAAACAAAGTTCCACATAGTGTAAATCCATATAGCAAAGAGTATTTATTAAAAATTGGGAACACATTTGAGCAGATAAAAAAGCGCTTGTAAAAATGAGTAACGCAATGGCATCAGCAAGGCTCGTGAGCGCAAATGTAAACCGTGTTCAAACCACATATTTGAGGTATCGCCGCGATTGTTAGAGTGAGTGATGTGCAGGGGGGCTGAGTAATGTAAAGGGATTCAGCGGTACAGGGGCTGTGTAATGTAAAGGGGGCCAGAGGTGCGGGGCTGTGTAATATAAAGGGGGCCAGAGGTGCGAGGGCTGTGTAATGTTATCTTCATTTATTAGCATGTGAATGTGGCCCTCCATGCATTCACATACATTGAATCCAGCCCTCAAAGTGATTGGAAAGGCTCATTTAAAAAAAAAAAAAAACATTTTACTTACCTCCTCTGTGCAGTTGGTTTTGCACAAAGCAGCCCGGATCCTCCTCTTCTCGGGTCCCTCTTTACTGCTCCTGGCCCCTACCTCCTATCGAGTGCCCCCTCAGCCAGCAGTTCTCTATGGGGGCACCCGAGCCGAGTCAGAGCTGCGTGTATCCATTCAGACATGGAGCCCTGACCTGGCCCCGTCCCCTCTCTCCCCCAATAGGCTGACTAACTGACAGCCGTGGGAGCCAATAGCGCCGCTGCTGTGTCTCAGCCAATCAGGAGAAGTGTCCTGGACGGCCTAGACACTCGTGGTCATTGCTGAAGAGAGATGGGGCTCAGGTAAGTAATTAGGGGGGTGCTGGGGAGGCTGCTACACACAGAAGGTTTTTTATCTTAATGCATTGAATGCATTAAGATACAAAAAACTTCTGCCTTTACAACCCCTTTAAGCGGAAAAAGGTTGCTGACCCCTGCTGTACACTTTAACCCTGTTTTTAAGTGGTATATAGATCCACTATAAACTCAGTCAACTTCCAATAAAAAGATCCAGAACAAAAAAAAATATTTAACCCTGAATACAGGCCATAAATTTGAATACCAATTGTATACATTACTCTTCTGTAAAGTGAGCAGAGCAACGAAAATAGCTGCCCCCAGTGCAGGGATGAAATACATTTTTTAGCCGAGTTATGCAAAGTGCATTCAGAGTATGCAAGGAAGCTCTTAAAGGGCCAAATACTTATATAGAATTCTATCAACTCACAATTAAAGAAATTCATTAGACTTCCTTAACTTAATGCACTGCACTGAAAATTTATAGTTGTTTTTACTGGTGGAAATTTACTGTTGCAAACTAGCAAAATTAAAGTTGTCAATAGACTTTAGGTGATAATTGAAGACTTAAAGCAGTCCTTTTGAGCAGTACAAAAGTGTGCAGACTCTGGTTGCACTGTGGCATGTTCCTTCCTGTCCTCCTTGTTTCCACCTTGATTAGAGAAGCTGCCCACCACACCTGAAGCCAACAAGGAGCCAAGAAAAGTGAAAGGGTGTAAATTTTCCTGCCTACAGGTACACTATAAAGAGAAACTTCACTTTTCACAACAGAAAATGGAAGTGGTTTTGTTCCAGTTCCCCATGCACTGATCAGTCATAACAATATGACGACAGGTAAAGTGAATATTGTTGAGTATCTCGTCACAATTGCATCTATAAGTGGGTTGGATATATTAAGCAGCAATTAAATCTGTTGTCCCAGACGTGTTGAAAGCAGAAAAAATGGGCAACTGTAAGTATTTGCTTGACTTTGACAAGGGCCAAAGTGTGATGGCTAGACTGGTCATAGCAACTATAAAACTGAATCTCTTGTGGTATGTTCCTGACCTGTAGTGTTCAGGACCACCAAAAGTGGTACAAGGGAGGAAAACCAGCAACAGCGTCATGGTGGCCAAGGCTTATTGACGCACATGGGGGTTAAAGGCTGGACCGTGTAGTCAGATCCAATAGAAGAGCTGCTGTAGCTCAATTAATGAAAAAAGTTATACTGGTAATGCCAGTAATGCCAGTAATGCTGGTTCGGATAGCTGTCAGAACGCACAGTGCATCGCATTTGATGTGATTGAGGCTGCATAGCCACAAACCGGTCAGGGTGCCCATGCTGACCTGCATCCATGGCCTAAAGCACCCACAATGGTGGGCATGTGGGTATCAGAACTGGACCACGGAGCAATGGAAGAAGTTGGTCTGATCTGATGAATTCAAGAACAGTTTGAGGAACACAACAAGTTTGAGAAGTTGACTTGGCCTCCAAATTCCCCAGATCTCAAACCAATCAAGCATCTATGGGATGTGCTGGAAAAACAAGTCTGGTCAATTGGAGGTCCCAGGTTGCAGGACTTGCAAGGATCTGCTACTGTTTGCTTGGTGCCAGATACCACAGCATATCTTCAGAGGTCTGCCTTGACGGGTTATCGTGGGAGGTCAAAATGTTATGGCTGATCAGTGTATATTTTAAATATATGATTCAATAAAGCTGACCTAAACTAAAAGTCCCACACAGTAAAAATATGCCCATCAAGAATGCCAATGACTGGTAGCAGTGCACTGGTGTGCTCACCCAAGAGTTCAGTGAAGTAAATAAAGGCCCTACTGATGTCAGCATCCATATTGCAGCGCTACTGTAGGTTTTGTGACCTGACATGACCTGAAATCAGAGCAGCGTGGGATTTTTAGGTTCCAACTGACAGGTAAGATTTACAGTCCAGGACCCCACTCAGTCTCTTTAAATGCTCATTATTTTATATAGCGAGCATTAACTATTTAGGACATTACAAATTAAAGCGCATCTAAACTGAAAATACATTTTTGAGAAGATGGTTATATTGAGCAAATGGGATCATGCTTTGCTTGGGTTTATTGCCTTCCTCTGTATCAACTGTGAGTATAGGATTGTACAATTTTTCACTTCTATTGGTTGAACTGGATGGACTTGTATCCTTTTTCAACCAGACTATGTAACTATGCGGTACACATTTTCAATATGTATAAATACAAAGGGATATTATGCATTTGGGTTATAGTAAATAATTGCTGATGATTGTGCAGCTATAAGGTAACATACATGGGCAGATTAAGCAGAATTTAATGCTAGGGAAATGAGCCCCAGGGCAAGGTATTAGCCAGCATTGGAGGCAATGGAGTGGTTACCTTGGAGGATATGGAATAGGAATTGTGCGGTCTATAGGATATGAAATAAAGGAAAGGAATAATATAAGCAGATTAAACATCAGCTATAATTTCTTTTGAGAACCCTGGTTCTCTGAAAAGTTGCAGTGCACAAGCTTTGCAATGACATGGTCAAGTGTATATTGCCATGCATCATTGGGCAGGATATGGCCAGAGAAGATACTATGTGAATAGAGGACAGTCTGGTAGTTTATTACGACTTGTGCCAAGGTGGCAGGAGCAGGGAGTTGGTTTTGGTGATGGATGCAGGGCACCATACCCAGAGCATTTCCAGTCTGGTGAAATGCATTGTTGGCTGGAAAAGACTGGCTTCCTGCAGGTTGACAGTTGGAGCACCTAACTGTGTAAGCCTAATGTAATTGCAGTTAATTGCAGCTGTAAGAGCTTTAACAGGGCCTATTTATTAATATCTGCAATTGAATCTCAGTTCCTCTGGGTTTATAGTCTCCTCGCCCTTAATCTGAATTGAAGCTGTCTAATGGCCAGTCTGGCCACATCATGGACTGCAGTGGTGGGTGGTCCTTTCTGCAGTTCTGAAGGACACCCACACATTAGGTGTGAAGTGCTGTCCAGTGATGCAGTAAAGTGAGCCCAGGCTGATGTGATGCCCCCCTTGGGGGTGTAACCATGACATCCTGGGCTCACAGAAAGTTGTTGGAGAATGCAGTCATTCATTCCAGAAGCAGGCAGAGAAGCAGGAGGATATTTCCATGTTTTCAGACCCAGGTAAAGAATACCAAAATAAAAAAAGGGAATAGTAAGGACTGCTGGCATGCTACAAAAGATTGTCAAAGACAAACAGGTGATATATGCATAATTCACTTCCAACATTTGACCACACGGGTTTAGCCCTTCCCCACATCATCTCGACCCCCTCCATTCTTTCCCTATGTCATTTTTTTTTTGCATCTTTCCTCTCTCTCCTTTCCCTTTTACTTCCTTTTACAATATCTAGTCTGTTTAACTAGCCTAAATTTAGATTTTTGTTTACCTCCATTCTGTCCAGACTGATCACTTACCAACTGGAAGAAGGACAATTACTCTGGGCTTTCTTCTTTTCTTATGTCTTTGCTTTTTCTTTTGTTTGATTTGTATTGCTTATTCTCTTATACACCTAATCTAAGGTTGCTACCAGGTTTGGGCAATTAATACCGTATAATTTTTTTTATACCTGATATTCAATATATGTTCCATTTATTCTTTCTGGTCAACCAACATATACAGTATATTCACGTAGTCTAGTTTTACTCAGTAATACAACCTACCTATTAAGTTTGGATGGTATTCGTGTAATTTATGCCCGACAATGGCCTTGATTCTTGAATTTTGATGTTTGTTTATTGTATTTCTTATACAATTTGTAAAACAATAAAAAATATTTTCACCTCTAATCTAAGGTTGTTACCATTTATTACTATATCCAGGGGCGGAATGACCATTCGGGCACTGCCCGAGAGCCCCATGCCACTAAGGGGCCCCATCAGGGTTGCCAGCCTCAATAAAACCAGGGACAGTATGTAAAAATCTGTGTTTTTTAAAAATCCCAAGATTATAGCTGCCCCGCCTCTCCAGTACCTTTTCAGTGTGTGTATACTGTGTGTGTATATTGTGTGTCTGTGTGTGTATACTGTATGTGTGTGTATGTATATACTGTGTGGCCCCATAATCTATTGCCTGGGGGCCCCATAATTTCCTATTGCCTGGGGGCCCCATAATCTCCTATTTCCCGGGGGGCCCCATGAGTTGTCAGTCCTCCCCTGACTATATCATTTATTACTATTATCTTCCAATACCCTGACATCTCATTCCTTTTGTATTTTACTTGTGTTATAATGGTTTACCAGACTATGCTGTGTAATTATTTAACCTTTGTTATTCTTTCTCAACAATTTAATAAAATATATGGTACAGAAAAAAAAGATTGTCAAAGACTAGCAACCTGACAGGCAACTGTTAAAGACAGCAGAAGTAGGCCATGTTAACAGTGATTTTGAGATATGTCAAGCGTAATAGAATTGTTGAAATTCTTACTATTCCTGGAGACAATTTTGTTCATAGTTCCCTCCAGTGCTATGCAATTGACAAAAAGCTAAAGCCTTTGGTGACCTTATCTCTCCTGTGATTGTCAGCCATTCTGAACTCCAATCCTTTTTTTAGACTAAATGCTTAGGCTTTTCTCCAGGAAAGGTATTTGAGCCCCTCTATTATGCTTTTATTAATTCCAGCAAAACAATTAACATAATATCATGATAAAGTGATACTAAACACACACTGTTAATTTACATGGTCCCTGCTATTTATGTGAGGCTTCTATGTGAATGATGGCACTGTAATTATTTTAATAATAAAAACTCTAAGTACCTTCTTTCCTAATTTGCAGCTGTCACATGACCCAGCTCTCTCCCAGCCCAGGAAACATAAGCAGGAGGAGCTTCTAGTCCTATGCTGCTAGTCACATGTTCAGAATAAAAAAACAAGCCTCTGGAATACAGAGGAAAAAACAAATAAATAATAGCAATACATTGTCAAACAAATATACAGTGGGGAAATTAATTATTTGATCCCCTGTAGATTTTGTACGTTTGCCCACTTACAAAGAAATGAAGGGTCTATAATTTTGATCATAGGTGTATTTTATATGACAGAGACAGAATATCTATCAAAAATCCAGAAAAAACACATGATACCAATGTTATAAATTAAATTGCAGTAAAGTGAGTAAAATAAGTATTTGTTCCCCAAGCAGAACATGACTTGGTGGAGAAACCCTTGTTGGCAAGCACAGAGGTAAGACATTTCTTGTAGTTAGTGACCAGGTTTGAACACATCTCAGGAGGGATTTCGGGCCACTCTTTACAGATCTTTTCTAAATCCTTAAGGTTTCTTGGCTGTCACTTGGCAACTCGAAGTTTCAGCTCCCTCCATAAATTTTCTATAGGATTAAGGTCTGGAGACTGGCTAGGTCACTTCATGATGTGCTTCTTCTTGAGCCACTCCTTTGTTGCCTTGGCTGTATGTTTTGGGTCATTGTCATGCTGAAAGACCTATCCATGACCCATCTTCAGTGTTCTGGCTGGAGGGAAGAACGTTCTCATCCAAGATTTTACAATACATGGCCCCGTCCATTGGTCCCTCAATGCGGTAAAGTCGGCCTGTACCTTTAGCAGAGAAACTGCTCCAAAGCATCATGTTTCCACCTCCATGCTTGACTGTAGGGATGGTGTTCTTAGTCAGCATTTTTCTTTCTCCAAACACGAGTCCCCCTCCTCAAGAAGGCACATGTACAGTCATGCCAATGAACATCTAAATGATTCAGAGAAGGATTGGGAGAAAGTGCTGTAGTCAGATGAGACCAGAATTGAGCTCTTTGGCATTAACTCGACTTGCTGTGTTTGGAGCAATAAAAATGCTGACTATGACCCTAAGAACACCATCCCTACAGTCAAGCATGGAGGTGGAAACATGATGCTTTGGGGCTGTTTCTCTGCTAAAGGTACAGGCCGACTTTGCCGCATTGAAGGGCCAATGGATGGGGCCATGTATTGTAAAATCCTGGATGAGAACCTTCTTCCCTCAGCCAGAACACTGAAGATGGGTTGTGCATGGGTCTTCCAGCATGACAATGACCCAAAACATATGGCCAAGGCAACAAAGAAGTGGCTCAAGAAGAAGCACATTAAGGTCATGGAGTAGCCTAGTCAGTCTCCAGACCTTAATCCCATAGAAAAATTATGGCGGGAACTGAAACTTCGAGTTGCCAAGAGACAGCCAAGAAACCTTAAGGATTTAGAGAAGATCTATAAAGAAATCCCTCCTGAGATGTGTGCAAACCCAAACCTGGTCACCAACTACAAGAAACGTCTTGCCTCTGTGCTTGCCAACAAGGGTTTCTTCATCAAGTACTAAATCATATTTTGCTTGGGGATCCAATACTTATTTTAGTCACTGTTCTGCAAATTAATTTATAGCATTTGTTTTATGTGGGTTTTTTTCGGGGGGGGGGGGGGGGGGGGGGGTTTGGTTGATATTCTGTCTCTCTCATTTAAAAATACACCTGTGATAAAAATTATGGACCCTTCATTTCTTTGTAAGTGGGCAAATTTACAAAATCTGCAGGGAATCAAATAATAATTTTCCCCACTGTATATCTGAAATTAAATCTTTATTTTTTGTGAAATTAACATGGCGTGGGCTTCCAGTCACCGGCTGTGTCACACCCCTCCATCCTGTGTCTTAAAATAAGAGGGAGGTGAAGCCTTCATCAATCTACATGTAATATCCTGTCCCCGTTGTGTTTAGCGGGGCTTTCATTTACCATTGTGTATATGCCCACATGTGTGACTCTATAGTCACATGGGCTGCCCAGATGTGATGGCAAAGAAATGCTCAGCATAGAAAATCACTGAAAACTGAGCATGTGCAGAGGCGCTTCAACAGCTGCAAAATCCCTAAGAACATGGAGAACAGCAGGATCAACCTTTTTTTTTGCAGAATACAGAAAATTAATCTCATAGCGACTGATTATGAACAGCATAATTTATTGATATTTGTTTTATAATGTGTGTTTAGTGACACTTTAATATTTGAGTAAATGTCTGCTTTTAAGTCCAACTCTGGGCAAACTTTTCCAGAATTAAAACTATTGGTTGGGGATGGGCTCCATATGTTGCAGTTTTTGGTTGTTTTGTATTGTTTATTTTCATTAATTTATTGTGTGTTTTTTTCAATTTAATAAAACTTTTTCAATCCATCACCATGTCCTAGAAGTGGTCCTCCTGGGAGAACTATATTCTCTTTTTTGTTGTATTGTTTCGGCCTGTGTCAAATGGTTTTTGTAGATTTCAAGCGGGTTTTGCATTTCCATACAAGTCCATGGCAATGCATAACCCTCTTGAAGATGAAGATGAAATGCAGTTCTGAATGAGGCCAACTACAGATCAAATGCACCTGTCAGTGGACTGTAAATGAGCTCAGAAGCTTCTCAAGCTGATGCCATTGATGCAAAGCCTGTCACAGGTACAAAAGCACATTGGTCTTCCAGATTAGAAACATTAGCAGCCCTTGGCACAGAACATTGTTCCTCATAGGATTAATCCTCAAGTTCCCCCAACATGATGGCAGCGCCATGCTGATATTATTTGGGCATGTCCTGCAGTTCAGTTACACTGGATGAAAATACAAAATTTATCTGGATAGCAGGATCTGCAAATAAATTTAAGACTGAGACTTACCTTTTACACTTATGCACTTACCGCCGGACCCTTCATCAAATACAAATGATCCCTAAGGAGACATGTTTGGCAACACTCTGGAGATCAGTACAGATACCCTCAAGAAAAAAAGTGGGTCAATCAGAAAGATGTGATGCATACTAGATAGGATAGGCTCCAAAGTTTTAATACTGAATTTTATAGCTGTCTAGAGTTCAGAACTTCCAAAAATATATTATATGAAGACTGGATGAACTGGGAAGAGAGTAGAGAGGCATTCCCAGGTCCAAAATGGAAAGTCCAGTGAACAGCCCAAGATTCCCCCTCCCTTTTTTTCATTCATCTATCTCTCCCCAATAGATGTTCATATTTAAATCAATTAAGAAAAAGAACCCCTGTTGGTTTTTTTTTTTTTTTGCTATTCTGGGGTCCATTGAAGAGACTTCACCTAAACCCAAACTCTAATTTATCATTAATTATTTTTAATCTATGCTGCTAGCAATTAGTAAATAGAAAGGAAGGTATATTATATTTACCTGTTTTAACCTTTTTTTTAAATGTCTTCATCTGCTTCCTGGTTTCTGGCCTATACCAAAATGATGTCCTACATCCCAGAAGTCTTCATGGGCTTTTTTTTCTTCCTCATCTAACCTCACACCATAACTCCCACCTTTTTAAAATGGGAACGGGGGGCACCTATTAGCAAAAGTATGTAGGCTTAGGACACACCCCCTTTGTCACGGAACGTCCCTCACTCCGCTTGAGTGCTTCCGTCAGTATACCACTTCCTCCCAGTCTGGACACAGATATCAGATATTTCAACCACTCCCAAGCATAAAACAAGACGACACTTGTTTCACTGCTAACATGGACTATATTTATTAGAACCAGAATACAGCCTTATATACAGTAGAAGGGGAGGTTCCCCCTCCTGCTCATATTACTCTAACAATACACCTGTAACCTAATTAACAGGAGTTAGTTTACTAAATCATTTACCCAGACTAGATGACTCAGAGACATGACCTGTAGGACACAGACTTGTGGTCACCGAGCTTCACACAGTAGTATAAACACAATAGCAGGAGCTAATTACAATTAACAATACAAACAATGATCTCCCCCTCCTCAGCCTAGTCATCAACAAACTATAGTAGGAGTAGACTGTTCATCTCCTAGCCAGTCCTGGAGGCCAATGTGATCAGCTCACTCAATTAACATGTTGAGTTCAGAATAAAAAAAAACAATAATAGTCTCTACATACATCCTGGGAGATATTGTGGACAAATATTACTGTCCTGTTTTAAGTAGTCCAAGATATATTTTCTCACTCACCCTGTGCCAGGATAGCACAGGGTGACTTAGACATAAGAGGTGTATGGGGAGCTGAAACAAAGGCATCCCCTACTTTCCAAGGGATTCTGAGTTCCACAGGCCCTCCCGTCACACCTTTGAAAGGAGAATTCTATCAAATAAATTATTAGTTAAACCCACAAGTTTTTTTGCCACTACTATTCCCTTATATTGGCTTTTGAAATCTTCAAATGCAGCAATTTAGAAATTGGATAAAAGGTTTAGCACTGGGAAAATCTTTATTTGAAAGATAAAAAGTGCATTTTATATACAACTATATGGATCAGACCAAAATGAGGAGGAAAGAGGGGCACTGTTCCAAATCAGAGACAGTTAGGAGCTATGACACCCCCTGCATGCTCGAGCTAAAGGCAGACATATTCCAGGAAGTAAATACAACATGAATCCACTGCCCTTACTTAGCAGCTAGAAAATGCTTAGGGGGGGTGTTTTTCAAAATGGTCAACAAAATCAAGCATGGAGACATGGATGGATGACTTTGTTTTGAATATTGATATAAATAGCGTTTTCAGTTATTGATGCTTAGATACTGTTTATTTTTGCTTTAAGCTGGCCATGCAGAGATGTCTTTTTTTTTAGTTTTCTATTGAAGTCTTTTCAATGTAAAAAAAAAAAAGTGAAAAGATACATACCAAAGTTCCTGTCGCCATTCACATCGCATGGCTCAGGGTAATGCCAGGAAAGTTTAAACCCCCCCCCCCCCAGGGGGTCTCCACACATAGTCAAAGGGAGGGAGGGAGGGAGGGGGGGGGGTATACAGATAGAAACTTTTACACTCAGTATTGCTGGCCTTACATTACTAGAATTTTTGTTTGAAATTTTTCATTTTAAAAATGTTCGGTTTTCTAATTGTTTGTCCCAAAATCAAATGTTAAAAGCAAACAAAATGTTGCAGTGTGTTTGAATATTTCTCAAATCATGAAATATACTGATGAGAATATTCATACAAATTTTCATACAAATGTCCCTACGAACGTTCATATAGAAATCTATTGGCCAGCTTTACTGTCACTAGGAACACAGTCAGAAATAAAAATGTTTTTTTTTTTTTTTACTTCAATAAAGTAAGGAAAGGCTGGAACTCTTTTCAGTGTTTTGTTGCTTTCTGTGTTCTACTATACCAGAGTCTCCCATGTTACAATATAAATTGTGAACTAAAATTAAATTAATAATATAAATGATTGTTGCAGCTGTTATGTGTTCCCACACCAAAAAAATGAAATAAAAAAATATATTTTTTTTATTTACTTCTGTGTCCTAGTTGTAGATTTACTCTCACTTCCTGCCTGGTGAAACTGTTGTAACTGACAGTATATGAAGGGAAATCTGTCTTAGTCTAGGTTTACACTATGCAGGTTTCCCTGCAGCTGCTTTTGCATGAGCACAGCAGTCCATTCATTTGAGTTGGCTGCTGTACCTATGGAAAAAGAAGGGAAAAAGTGTCTGGACTTTTTCCAAAATTGCAGCCGCTGAAAAAAAACACATAGTCAAATGCGGTTTGCAGACTGGGAAAACGTGGTGCGGTTTCCAGTGCGTGGGAGTGGCATTAAGAATTGTTGCCATTAAAGTGGAAGTAAACTCTCTTTTGATTTTTACCTATAGGTAAGCCTATAATATGGCTTACTTATAGGTACAGTAAATATCTCTTAAACGTGCACTGTGTAGGAGATATTTACTTGCGAAGCTGCGAGTGACGTCACCGGCACATGTGCTATGAAGAAGCGGCATACTCGTGCCCATTCCTTCAGAGTCCTGTGTCGCTGTCAGGGCTGGGCTCAGCCCTTCCTTCTCTGAGCTGGCCGCTCGCCTAATTGCCAGCTCCCATTTCTCTCCACAGTTACCCAGCTGTTGTTGATTCTGCTCGTCAGTCCTGCCTACTTAAAGTCCGTCCAGCTCACTTGATCTCTGCCTTCGCCTTTGTCAACATCAAAGAGACTTTTTTCCTGCGTTCCTGTTGAAGACTTGCTCGGCTGATTTTCCTTCTGTCTCCTGATCTTGCTTGCTGTACTACTATGTTTATCTCTGGCTCTCTGACATTTGCTTGGCTGACTACCCAATCCGGTTAGTGAAGTCTGGCTTGTTTTGACTACGCTTACTCTGTTTACCTTATTATTATTATTAAAGTGTGATTTAACTATACTTCTGTTTTGGTCTGATTCATGGTTCCTGATAGTAGACAAAGGCCATGAATTCAGAAGATACAGTCAATCCACTTGTTGGTAATATTTTTTCCAGATTAGATGAGCAAGATCACCGCATAGATCAGTTTGCCATAGCGTTACAAACGCTCCTAAGTCACACGGCTCATCTGGAAACTTCCACTGTGGCTGCTCCGGTACAACCTGAGTTGCAGGCTGTCCCTGCTGCTGCGCCAGTCTCTGTGCAGGCACCCGCCTCGAGTATTACCTCTATAAGAGGCATGTCTGGTTCCGCTCCGCTTCCCCAGCGATTTGGGGGCGATCCAGTTTAATGTAGAGGGTTTCTCAACCAGGTTGAGATTTACTTTGAGATGCTGCCCCAGGCGTTTCCCACGGACAGAATCAAAGTAGGTTTCGTGATATCTTTGCTTTCTGAGAGAGCCTTGGTCTGGGCAAACCCTCTATGGGAGACACAAAAACCTGTTGTCTTGAGTTACCCTGACTTTGTGGCCTCCTTTAAAAGGGTATTTGACGTTCCCGCACGCTCCGCTTCTGCTGCCAAGTGCCTCATGTCCATCAAACAGAGTACCAGAAATGTTGCCGACTACGCCATTGAATTTTATACTCTGGCAGCAGAGGTTGCTTGGAACAATGAGGCCCCCGTGGCTGCTTTTTCTCATGGTCTCTCGGATTCCATCAAGGATGAGATAGCAGCCCGAGATATATCCACTGAGATGGAGAGGTTGATCACGTTTGCCATCCTCATTGACTCCAGACTCAGAGAAAGACTCTCTTTTAAGGAGCGTTTGCGGAAGCCTCCTGTACGTTTGCCTCCGAGCTTTGCAGTCCCACCCGTGCCTCCCTCACCTCCCATGCTTCCTGGTACCGAGTTGGTCAGTGAAGATGAACCCATGCACTTGGGCTTCACACGTCTCTCTGCGGATGAGAGACCCCTTAGGAGGAGGTAGAGATTGTGCCTTTATTGTGGCCAGGAAGGTCACTTTTTGAAGTCTCGTCCTACCCGTCCAGGGTACGCCCAAACCTTGAGGTCCTGTCATTGACAGACCTTAGGTGGCGTTGTTTCGTCCCCAGTTATCCAAAAGGATAAGCCCCTGGTTTCGGTCACCCTTTCTTGGGCAGAGTCGTGCATCGAGATACAGGCTCTAATCTACTCTGGGGCTGCAGGCCTGTTCATTGATGCTGCCTTTGTATAGCAGCACTTGATTCCGCTGCAGCAGCTTGACACTCCACTTGCCATTGAGGCTCTTGATGGGAGACCTCTACAGCCTGCCCATGTGACTCAAGAGACGGTTCCATTGTTCATAGCCGTAGGGGCTCTTCACCATAAGATAATCCAATTCCAAGATATTTCCTCACCTAGGTTTCCGCTGGTTATTGGTTATCCTTGGTTAAAGAGGCACAACCCCTCTTTTGATTGGCTCCATGCTGAGGTTCTCTCCTGGTCACCATAATGCAGTGAGACATGCTTCCAGAAGGTAGCCAAGGTCCTGTGCACCTCTTCACTCTCCTCCCTGCCGGAAGAGTACCGCGATTTTAGCGATGTCTTTGGCAAACGTCAAGCCGGTAGTTTGCCTCCACACCGGCCTTATGATTGTGCAATTGACCTTCAACCTGGTGCCATACCCCCTCGTGGCCGGGTTTACCCTTTGTCGGTCTTGGAGGATAAGGCCATGGAGGAGTATGTTGCAGACACATTTTCTTGAGGTTTCATCCGCAAATCCTCGTCTCCTGCTAGTGCTGGTTCCTTCTTTGTGAAGAAGAAGAGCGGTGAACTGAGACCTTCTATTGATTATAGGGGTCTCAATAGTTTCACGATTAAGAATGCCTACCCGATTCCATTGGTTACAGAGTTATTTGACCGCCTCAAGGGAGCAACGGTTTTCACAAAGCTTGATTTGAGAGGGGCATACAATCTCGTGCGGATTAAGGAGGGCGACGAGTGGAAAACTGCGTTTAATACCAGAACAGGCCATTATGAGTACCTCGTAATGCCTTTTGGCCTTTGTAACGCCCCGGAAGTTTTCCAGGAATTTTATTAATGATGTCCTCCGAGATTTGTTGCAGTTATGTGTGGTGGTTTATCTCGATGATATCCTCATATTTTCCAAGTCCCTGGAGAGCCACCACACAGATGTCTGTCGTGTGTTTCAGATACTAAGAGAAAACAATTTCTATTGTAAACTGGAGAAGTGCGAGTTCCATGGTATACAGGTAAAATTCCTGGGCTATGTCATTTCCACTTCTGGTTTTTCGATGGACCCAGAGTAACTTTCGGCAGTCTTACAGTGGCCCCGACCCGTGGGTTTACATCCTCTGCAGCATTTCCTGGGCTTTGCCACCTATTATCTGAAGTTTATTCGTAACTTCTCGCCTCTGGTCAATGCGGCTGACTGATATGACCAGAAAGGACGTAACCCACAGAGTTGGTCTCTGGAGTCCATTAAGGCCTTTGAGAGTCTCAAGGCTGCCTTTGTTTTTTTTGCTCCTGTGTTGGCACATCCTCATCCTACGTTGCCTTTTATCCTAGAAGTTGATGCTTCTGAGACTGGAGTTGGCACCCTTCTGTCTCAACGTCCTAACTCTGAGAGAGCTATGCATCCATATGGCTACTTTTACAAGAAATTGTCACCTGCAGAGTGCAATTATGAGATTGGTGACAGAGAGCTGATGGCGATCATTTTAGCCCTGAAAGAATGGAGACATCTCCTTGAAGGTACCACTGTGCTGTATCTCATTCTTACTGACCATAAGAATATCACATTCTTGTCTGAGGCTAAGCGCCTCTCTCCCAGAAGGGCGAGATTTTTTTCTTGTCGAGTTTTAATTACATTGTCTCATTCTTACCCGGTACTAAAAATGTAAGGGCTGACGCCTCGTCACGACAATTTTCCTCCACTTCCAAGTCGGAGTCGGTTACAGTTCCTGTGATTCCTCCTGATCGTATTCTGGCTACGGTTCGCACCAGTCTTACTTCCCCTTTGGGTGACAAAAATCTTGCTGCTCAGGTCCATGCTCCTTCTGAGAAACCTTGTGACCGCTGCTTTGTCCCAGAGAGTCTCCGTACTGCCGTGCTCCAGACTTACCATTCTCCCAAGGCAGCTGGCCACCCTGGGAAGAATCAACTCGTTTGGGCCATTTCCCAACAATTCTGGTGGCCTAGTCTACGGGCTGATGTAACTGCCTTCGTAGCTGCCTGTTCTGTGTGTGCTCAGAGTAAGACTCCATGACACCTTCCAGTGGGCCTCCTACAACCCATACCCAATGGAGAGAGGCCCTGGACCCACCTGTCTATGGATTTCATTGTGGAGTTACCCAACTCCCAAGACAACACTGTTATCCTTAAGGTGGTCAACCGGTTCTCAAAGATGTGTCATTGTATTCCACTTAAGAAGCTGCCCACTTCTAACTTCTTACTTCCATTTTTGCTCGAGAGATCTTTCGCTTACACGGGCTACCCAAGATGATTGTTTCGGACAGGGTTAGTCAGTTTGTCTCCCGGTTCTGGCGAGCCTTTTGTGCACAGTTGGGAATTCAGCTTGCTTTCTCTTCTGCGTATCACCCGCAGTCTAATGGGGCCGCAGAACAAGCCAATCAGTCCTTGGAGCAATTCTTACGCTGCTATATTTCTGACCATCATAACAACTGGTCAGACCTATGGGCAGAGTTTGCTCACAACAGTGCCTTGAATTCGGCTTCCTGATTGTCCCCATTTATGGCGAATTATGGCTTCCAACCTTCCATGTTGCCTGACTCGTTTGTTCCACAGAGTATTCCTGCGTTAAAGGAGCATCTCCAAGGTTATTGTTGCACTTGGGCACAAGTTCAGGAGGCTTTGCAACATGCTAACGATAGGTTCCGACTCCATGCTAACTACAGACTCCTGCCTGCACCTTCCTACCAGGTTGGGGACTTCGTGTTCCTTCTTTGAAGTTCGGACCTCGTTTTATTGGGCCTTTCCATATCCTTCGCAGGATTAACTCAGTGGCTTGCGTCTTGGACCTTTCCCCCTAGTATGCGCATCTCAAATGTGTTTCATGTCTCCTTATTGAAACCTTTGGTCTGCAATCGCTTTACCACCTCTGTGCCACGTCCTCACCCTATACAGGTTGAGAACCATGAGGAGTATGAAGTACAATCCATTGTTGACTCCCATAGGTTCCGTGGGCACATACAGTACCTGGTGCAATTGAAGGGGTACTTTCCGGAGGAACCCTCTTGGGTCTCATCCTCAGACGTACATGCCCCTGTCCTCCTCCGTGATTTCTATAGACGATTTCCCCTCAAGCCCAGTGGTCCTCCGAGGGGAGGGGTCATTGAGAAGGGGGTACTGTCAGGGTTTAGCCCTTCCTTCTCTGAGCTGGCCGCTCAGCTGTCGGCTAATTGCCAGCTCCCATTTCTCTCCACAGTTACCCAGCTGTTGTTGATTCATGCTGGTCAGTCCTGCCTACTTAAAGTCGTCCAGCTCACTTGATCCCTGCCTTCGCCTTTGTCAACATCACAGAGACTTTTCTCCTGCGTTCCTGTTGAAGACTTGCTCGGCTGACGTTCCTTCTGGCTCCTGATCCTGCTTGCTGTACTACTACGTTTATCTCTGGCTCTCTGACATTTGCTTGGCTGACTACCCGATCCGGTTACTGAACTCTGGCTTGTTTTGACTACGCTTACTCTGTTTACCTTATTATTATTATTATTATTAAACAAGTGTGATTTAACTATGCTTCTGTCTCGGTCTGATTCATGGTTCCTGATAGCCGCAAACAGTGGCTCCTGTGTGCATGCATGGGAGTGATGTCATTGAAGATTGTCCAAATTAAACCGGAGCCCACCAACCCAGAAGGAGCACTGGGTGAAGATGGAAGCCATTTACTACCGCTTTAAGTGATTTTTTTTGCTGTGGGTGCAGGAAAGTGTGCAATTTACACACAGTTCTGCACCAACAGAAGTATGAACGTAGGCTTAGGGAACACTAGGTAGAAGTAAAAACTTAAAAGGGGGTCCCCTCCTTGCCTACTCTGTGCAAAAATGTAAAAAAAAAAAAAAAATGGCATGGCATACACATTAATGAGGGGTTGTAGAAAAGAAAGAATATGTGAAGGGGCGAGTGGCGCTACCTAAATGTCAAATAGTGCTCTACCAAATTACTCTATAGTGGCTAAATATTAAAAGACACAGTGCTATTGTGGAATAAATTATAACAGAACAGGTACCATAAAGGTGATAGTGTAATAGTTATCACACCTCACCTATCCCAGTAGGTGAGTACTAAAGCCCTCTAGGTGTGGGCACAATCCTACACAGGAGAAGTTGTCACCAAAAATGTAATAGCTTACAAATTAGTGTAACATAAAAATAAATCCTCTCCTTATATCAGTGCATAAAACAGCCAAACATGAATATCATGATAGTATTGTGATCCTCTGCTTATAACAGTGCATATAGTGTCTAAACCCAAAATACAGGATTTGAGTGAGCCCAAAAACCAAATCCAAATAAGAATGCAAAGAATCGCACCAAAAAACAAAAAAGTTATAAAAAATTGCACCAAAGTCGCACCAAAATGTAATTAGCGCACCATATACAAAAACATATAAGTGTATACATATAGTGTCCCAATCATAAATTCAAGGTGTATATAAACCCAAGATGCAAAAAAAAAGCAAAAAATTGCACCAAAAACAGAAAAAATGCAAAAATCGCACCAAAATTAAAAATTGCACAAAGATGCAGTTTATCGCACCGTATACAAAGAACACATGAAAAACACATGCATTCATCCCAACGAAGGTGACTGTTCGTGTTTAGAGGGATTATAGCAGGTGACTTTAGTGATCACAGAATCTTGACAGGTGACTTGCGTGCTCCCCCTCAAGGGTTCCCATTCACCAGATCCTACTACCCCTACAGGGATAATGCGCATGTAGCGCCTTAGGTTGGCAGGTAACCACTGGTGTCAGCCTCTGCAGTTCCTCGAGCAGCCTTGGGATATCCGGGTTGTAATAGATGTACCGTATTTATCGGCGTATAACATGCACTTTTTTCCCCTTAAAATCAGGGGAAAATCGTGGGTGCGTGTTATACGCCGATCCCCCGCCGATTGTGAGCCTTTTGGTGGCTCTCTGTGGCTTTTGGGCGCTCTCGGCGGTTCTCGGCCGCTCTCGGTGGCTTTCGGCCATTCTCAGCGGCTTTCGCCCGCTTTCGGCCATTCTCGGCCATTCTCGGCGGCTCTTGCAGTCCCGCGTGAGCCGCTGAAAGCCGAGTGCGTCCAAAAGCCGCCAAGAACGGCCGAGAGCCGCCGAGAATGGCTGGAAGCCACCAGGAGAGGCCGAGAGCCGCCGAGAATGGTCGAGAGCGGCCGAGAACTGTGGCGCAATTTTTAAACGCCATTGCAAACGACACAGGGCAAGGCAGATGGACACTGACAAGGCTGCAATGTGGGACAAGGCTGCAATGAGGGACAAGGTACAGATGGACACTGACAAGGCTGCAATGGGGGACAATGCTACAGATGGACACTGACAAGGCTGCAATGGGGGACAAGGCTGCAATGGGGGACAATGCTACAGATGGACACTGACAAGGCTGCAATGGGGGACAATGCTACAGATGGACACTGACAAGGCTGCAATGGGGGACAATGCTACAGATGGACACTGACAAGGCTGCAATGAGGGACAAGGTACAGATGGACACTGACAAGGCTGCAATGGGGGACAAGGCTGCAATGGGGGACAATGCTACAGATGGACACTGACAAGGCTGCAATGGGGGACAAGGCTGCAACGGGGGACAATGCTACAGATGGACACTGACAAGGCTGCAATGGGGGACAAGGCTGCAATGGGGGACAATGCTACAGATGGACACTGACAAGGCTGCAATGGGGGACAATGCTACAGATGGACACTGACAAGGCTGCAATGAGGGACAAGGCTACAGATGGACACTGATGAGGCTGCATTGATGGGCATTTAAATGTAAGTTTTTTTTCTTAAACTTCCCTCCTAAAAGTTTTGTTCCTTAAAATTCCGTCCTAAACTTGGGGTGCGTGTTATACACCGGCGCGGTAATTTTCATAATCCTCATAAAAAAGAGAAAATGGCTCCCATAGTGCAGTATTTCCAAAACTTCCGTTTATTAAAAGATTATTTGAAAAAATGTATAAAAACAAACAGACAAAAAATGCAGTTCATGCAGCGTAATGCCTAGTCCCATAGGGGCTGCACTTGCCGGTATAAAGCATAGGCAACCGAGCTGTAGGTGGACAGCGTGCACTCTGATTGCGTTCCACCTACTCGCTCAGCCTCCTGGAAATCACGTGATGTGCGTAGTGAGGGATGGTATGTAAATACTTATTGTGTGTAAATTAGAAGAAAAATTATGCTAAAATACTCTGTCAACAACACAAATGTTATGATAGTGATGGTTGTGTGGTATGGAATTATAACATTTAAAAAAATTACATTTTGCAAAAAAAATTAAATTAAAAAATGAAATATTAGTGGCTCTGTGTTTGCATGTCCACATATTTCAGCTCATTTCTGTCCTCAGTTTGCAGTGATCCAGATAGACACAGCTCGGGAGCTGGAGGACCCAGACTTCCTGACGGAAAGCTACTTGAACTTAGCCCGCAGCAATGAAAAGCTGTGCGAATTTCAGAAGACAATCTCCTACTGCAAGACGTGTCTGAACATGCAGGGGACATCTGTCAGCCTGCACCTGAATGGACAGGTGTCACTGAGCCTGGGGAATGCCTATCTGGGCCTCAGCGTGTTCCAGAAGGCTTTGGAATGCTTTGAGAAGGCCCTGAGATATGCTCATAACAATGATGACAAGATGCTGGAGTGTCGAGTCTGCTGCAGCCTGGGGGGCTTCTACACCCAGCTCAAGGTGAGCCATGACATTTATTTTAAAACAATTTATGGAGGATGGGGCAGATGTACTTTGAATGTAACCAGCAACAATTGTCTTCATTTGGCTCATTCAAAATGAAAGTGTCAAATACAATGAAAACCTGCGTGGTGCAGTAATCCATATAACCAGATTTTACTTACTGTTGTCTGCTCCAACTGTGGTTTCTGTTGGTTACTGAACCCTTGCTCTTTGCAGTACCTAACGGAACAGCGCCTGCATGTATCTGAAAGGTAAGTGTCTATGTTGCCAGTAGCAGCCTTTCTGCTTCTCCATTTGTTTTCAAGTCCAGCCTTTCTCAACCTTGTTACCTAGGGTTGCCACCTGTCCGGGATTCTCCCGGACAGTTCGGGTTTGGAGTCATGTGTCCGGGTTTCAGACTGGCTGAAACCCGGACACGTTATTCAGACCGGACTATGGCTTCCCAGCAGGGTTGCTGGCTGCAGTTGTCTAAGTTGAGAGTTTCTTTTATGCTCTCTTTCACACTGCCCAAAGCCAACACTAGCAACCCCCTCCCCCCAAACATACACACAGACGGGAGAGAGGGCTCGATCTGCACCTCTCCTCCCTCTCTACCCCTCGGTGTCTGCCCACACTCCAATCCCCGGCGCTCTGTCCCAGAAAAGGGAAGTTGGGGTCGGAAAAAATTGAAGTCCAGCAGCCTCAGATACCTCTGGATGAGAGGTGATGATTGCCAAGGGGTGAGTGATCTCACCATCCATCCCTGTCTGTGGCTGAAGTCTCCCCCTTCTCTCTCCTGCCTCTGAGTACACTAAGGTAAATCAGAGTTCTCAGAGCAACCCTTACATCAGCGTTCCCCTTTACACCAGAGGCCACAGTGTTCCCCCTTACATCAGAGTCCTCTCAGTACATCAGAGTTCTCAGTGTTCCCCCCTTTAGATCAGGGTTCCCAGAGCATCCCTTATGTTAGAGTCCCCAGAGATCTCCCTTACATCAGAGTCTGCAGAGTCCTCCCGAAAGGGAACTCTGCAAGTTCAGATGTAAAAGGGGACTCTTGTTATAAAATTGCCGTGTGCCACTAAAGTGTTCGGGTTTGGCTTGAAGAAAAGGTGGTAACCCTATTGTTACTCCTGAGGAGCTCTTGAAAGAATTTACAGGTTCTCTGGGAACACCTGCTTAAAGTGGTTGTAAACCTCAGTCATGAAATCTTAGCAAAGCACACATATCTGTAATGTTCACTTATCTCTCTCCAAAGCTCTAAGTGTCGTTTCTCTCTGGTGCTTCGTTCCTCTGTTATCAGCATGGGACACTTCTGAGAAGTTTTCTCTGCACATTAGAAAAAATTTGTGTAGGGGAGGAGAGTTTAGCACGCAGCTTGTCAATTCAGAACACAGTTCTTCTGCTGTGTGAAGTGGTGTGTGTTCCTTTCTTCCCCTCACACACTGTAACTGCAGCCTCTCCTCCCCCTCCTCTGTGATACTAACAGATGGAGAAGAATTTTAACAGGATTCTGCCCTTTTGAAGGGGTGTAGGGAAGAGAGGGCTGCAGATAATCAAGTAAACCCTCTGAGGATTTGTTTCATCTCTGTGTATCATCTGAGGCTGTTCACTTCACTGGGTATATGTGAGGGGTTACAACCACTTTAAAGCGGAGTTTCAGTCCTTGTTAAGTTTATTAAAAGTCGGCAACTACAAAAAGTGTAGCTGCTGACTTTTAATGAACAGAAATTCATCTGCCCCACGGTCCAGTGATGCGGCTGCCCGAAGCCTCGCTTCTCTTTTTTTAGCGTCCTGCCTGCGCACCGCTCCAGTGTGAAAGCCCTCGGGCTCTCGCACTGGAGTGAGAGGAGAGGCGCTTTACAGGCGCTATTTTCAGCGCTATAGCACCTCAGTGTGAAAGCAGCCTCAATGTTTAAAAAATACATCAGTTTATAAAAAAAGTGTATGTAGAATTTCCACCACAGCTGCTAGGACAAATGAGTAATTCCCTGACTCCCATGGTGTACACAACCTTCACCAACACTCTGCAAGTGCTTTTTCTTATAACCAAGTCAGGCCTCAATTTTCAACAGGTACCAATCTCTTTAAGGCAACAACCCACTGACTGATTCCACAATCTAGGGCAGGGAACCAGATGCCGCAGATACATGAAAGAAGAGCTCACAAACCAGAGCCAGACAGACTTCTCATAGTGTAGTAATTTATTAAAGTAATAATCCAGTAAATCACAGTAAAAAGAGAATAAAATCTGTCTGCACTCACAAGTTTGGTTGCCACGTACATTCAATGTGGCAGTGTGACATCAGCACACAAAAGCTCCGCCCTAAGTAATGTGGCTTACCTAGCATATTTGACACCCAGAGCAAAGTTTTGTTACCAACCCCTTACAAAATTATCTTTGTTTATATCTTGAGCTGAAAATGAAAGGCGGACATTAAAAACTGTGATGTACTCTAATGCTGCGTACACACGATCAGACATTCCGACAACGAAATCCTGGAATTTTTTTCTGACGGATGTTGGCTCAAGCTTGTCTTGCATAAACACGGTCGCACAAATGTTGTTGGAAATGCCGAACGTCAAGAACGTGGTGACTTACAACACGTACGACAAGCCGAGAAAAATGAAGTTCAATAGCCAGTGCGGCTCTTCTGCTTGAATCCAAGCATGCGTGGAATTTTGTGCGTCGGAATTGTGTTCACACGACCGGTATTTACGACAATGGATTTTGTTGTCGGAAAATTTGAGAACCAGCTCTCAAATTTTTGTTGTCGGAAATTCCGACAAAAAATGTCTGATGGAGCCTACACACGGTCGGAATTTCCGACAACAAGCTCCCATCGAATATTTGTTGTCGGACATTCCAACCGTGTGTACGCGGCATAACACTTATGCCGCGTACACACGGTCGTACTTTTCATCTACAAAAGTCCAACGGACGCTGACGGACTAAAGCTGGCTGGTAATCCGATCGTGTGTGGGCTTCTCCGGACTTTCAACGTACTTTTTTAGCCTCAAATCCGACGTACTTTAGATTTGAAACATGCTTTAAAACTTTACTTCGTAACTACGACGGACCCCGAAATCCGCTCGTCTGTGTGCTAGTCCGACGGACAAAAAGCCACGCTAGGGCACCTATTGGCTACTGGCTATGAACTTCCTTATTTTAGTCCGGTGTACGTCATCACGTACGAATCCGACCGACTTTTGTGTGGTCGTGTGTAGGCAAGTCCGTTCGTTAGAAAGTAGGCCGCAAGTCCGCCGCAAGTCCACCGAAAGTCTGCCGGAAGTCTGTCGGACAGGCTGTCTGACTTTTGTAGACGAAAAGTACGACCGTGTGTACGCGGCATTAGTGTAGCAAATTGGTGGTATTTAATGGAAAATTGCCGATTTAATATTGCTGAAGGAACCCCTATCAACCTCAGGAGGAAGTTGTGGGTTCCATAGAACCCTGATTGAGAAACGCTGCTATAGTCTGCCCTAAGAACATGAAAGGAGTTTTTGATGGTTACTCTCCTTCATTTTTTCATTCAGACACTGCTAAAGCTTTTGTTTAAATAATCCCTGGTGATTGTGCTATATGGGCCATGTTCAGGCACTTCATGTTAAAGGATGACAATGCTCTGTCCCTGTCAGTCATGTGTGATCCTACATTGTTACCTTGTCACATGGACTTCCAGTGGAGACTATAGTTGCCCCTTCAATACACATTACTCAGACATGGTCCACTGTTGTCACCATCAGGAATCACGCTTTGAGAACTGCAATGCAATCATTGTTGGAGTGCATGTGGACAGGGAGTGAGTGCAAAGAGGCTTTAACAACAAAGAATGAAAAAGGTGAAAACAATATTTTATTTAAAACTAATATATTTTAGAAAGGGCTTTTTTTTCTCAAACAATAGGTGCTGGAATTTAACCACAGCCCCACAAACCCCTCCCCCTACACACACCCTCCAAATCACATCAAATAGTTGGTGTGTTCAGTCAAATTTCACAAAAACAGTAGGAGGGTCTTAAAGGGGCATTAAGTACCAGGATTGAGTGCAGAGCTGTCACTTATAAATACAGAAACCAGACTTCTGTGTTTACAAGTGATTGTGGTGAGCAGGCACCAAAGGGTCTGAGCCAGAGGTGGCGGAACTGAGTTCCACCAAGTTCCCCCTGAAAAAAAGCCCTGATTTTAGATACACAATGCTTTACCCAACTAAATATTATTCAGCTATAGTTTTACAGTTACTCTAATGCCCCGTACACACGGTCGGATTTTCCGATGGACAATGTCCGATCGGAGCGTGTTGTCGGAAATTCCGACCGTGTGTGGGCGCCATCGGACATTTTCCATCGGATTTTCCGACACACAAAGTTGGAGAGCAGGAGATAAAATTTTCCGACAACAAAATCCGTTGTCGGAAATTCCGATCGTGTGTACACAAATCCGACGGACAAAGTGCCACGCATGCTCAGAATAAATAAAGAGATGAAAGCTATTGGCCACTGCCCCGTTTATAGTCCCGACGTACGTGTTTTACGTCACCGCGTTCAGAATGATCGGATTTTCCGACAACTTTGTGCGACCGTGTGTAGGCAAAACAAGTTTGAGCCAACATCCGTCGGAAAAAATCCTAGGATTTTGTTGTCGGAATGTCCGAACAAAATCCGACCGTGTGTACGGGGCATAAGGCTTAACTTAGACTAGAAGTAAAAATAGTTGAGCCACATTGTTATGCCCAGCTGCAAATTAACATAGTAAGCGACCATGTCAGTACAGATCCCCATGGTTGCAGCGTGGTGAGAATTATACAACCTGTCGTGTTTGACAGGTGGTTACAAGGCAACATAACGCCTCTGAGCTGCCTGTTAAATATACCTTTTGAAAAGCGTAGGTCCCAGGATCTATTATTGTTCTGGGGCAATGACATCAATCATGGTCATGCTGAAAAGGTTACTTTAAAGAGATTTTGTATTTTGTTCATACTAAGATTGATAACTGGATCACATTACAGAAGGTACTGTAGGCAGTATGTACCGTACTTGCCTTCCTTGTATTTCCTCCGCATTTCAATACATTAAAATCTGTCTAGGCTCCCTCCCAAGCCCCCTCAGTACAGTAAACTGTGTCCTCCCACCACAGGTTCATAGTTACCTGGCTGCGGCCTCATGTGCTATCTGCAGTCTGGCTGGTAAAAATCAAACGCCCTTTAGACTTGAATGGGACATTGCTTCTGCTGTACACTGTATGGGTAGGTCCCATTCAAGCCTTTGGGATGTTAACAGCCCAGCACTAGACTTTTTTTTTTTTGTACATTTTTTTTTTATTTAGTCAGGTCCCTGAATAAAGTTAATACTTTAAGATGCAAACAAAGGACAAGGCAGGCTTTACCACCTAGGATAGTTAGTTTCTTGCAGTCTTTTGCAGGTTGATGATTTAAGGGAGATGTTTGGCTTGTGTTCTGTGTGATCTGTCTCCCATTTCTGAAGATAAGGTGCTTTTTATACAGTGCCTTGAAAAAGTATTCATACCCCTTGACATTTGCCACATTTTATCATGTTACAACAAAAAAACGTAAATGTATTTTTTGGGGATTTTATGTGATAGACCAACACAAAGTGGCACATAATTGTGAAGTGGAAGGAAAATGATGAATGGTTTTCCAAATTATTTACAAATAAATATTTGAAAAGTGTGGCATGCATTTTTATTCAGTCCCCTTTTACTCTGATACCCCTAACTAAAATCTAGTGGAACCAATTGCCTTCAGAAGTCACCTAATTAGTAAATATAGTCCACCTGTGTGTAATTTAATCTCAGTATAAATACAGCTGTTCTGTGAAGCCCTCAGAGGTTTGTTAGAGAACCTTAGTGAACAAACGGCATCATGAAGGCCAAGGAACACACCAGACAGGTCAGGGATAGTTTAAAGCAGGGTTAGGTTATAAAAAAAATATCCCAAGCTTTGAACATCTCATGGAGCACTGTTCAATCCATCATCCAAAAATGTAAAGAGAATGGCGCAACTGCAAACCTATCAAGACATGGTCGTCCACCTAAACTGACAGGCCCGGTAAGGAGAGCATTAATCAGAGAAGCAGCCAAGAGGCCCATGGTAACTCTGGAGAAGCTGCAGAGATCCACAGCTCAGGTGGGAGAATCTGTCCACAGGACAACTATTTGTTGTGCACTCCACAAATCTGGCCTTTATGGAAGAGTGGCAATAAGAGAGCCATTGTTGAAGCCATTGTTGAAAGAAAGCCATAAGAAGTCCCATTCACAGTTTGCAAAAGAAGCCATGTGGGGGACACGGCAAACGTGGAAAAAGGTGCTCTGGTCAGATGAGACCAAAATTTTATTTTTTTGGCCTTAAAGCAAAACACTTTGTGTGGTGGAAAACTAACACTATGCATCACCCTTAACACACCATACCCACGTGAAACATGGTGGTGGTAGCATCATGTTGTGGGGATGCTTTTCTTCAGCAGTTACAGAGAAGCTGGTCAGAGTTGTTGGGAAGGTGGGTGGAGCCAAATACAGGACAATCTTAAAAGAGAACCTGTCTGCATAAGACATGAGACTTGGCTGGGGGTTTGCCTTCCAGCAGGACAACGACCCTAAACACACAGCCAGAGCTACAATGGAATGGTTTAGATAAAAACATATTCATGTGTTAGAATGCCCAGTCAAAGTCCAGACCTAAATCCAATTGAGAATGATTATGTGGAAAGACTTCAAAATTGCTGTTCACAGACGCTCTCCATCCAATCTGACAGAGCTTGAGCTATTTTGCAGAGAAGAATGGGCAAAAATGTCACTTTCTAGATGTGCAAAGCTGGTAGAGACATCCTCAAAAAGACTTGTAGCTGTAATTGCAGTGAAAGGTGTTTCTACAAAGTATTGACTCAGGGGGGCTGAATACAAATGCACACCACACTTTTCACATATTTATTTGTAAATAATTTTGAAAAACATTTTATCCTTTTCCTTCCACTTCACAATTATGTGCCACTTTGTGTTGGTCACATAAAATGCATTTATGTTTTTGGTTGTAACAGAACAAAATATGTAAAATTTCAAGGGGTATAAATACTTTTTCAAGGCACTGTATATTGGGAGAAGTTACAATTGAATAAGTCAGGGACAGAGCGTGTCTGACAGCACCCGTATCGGTACATAAATTTTCAAATCAAATTTGAGTCAGAGGTCTGGGGGAGGAATGGAGGAGGGGAGTGGGGGAGAGATTCCAACAAATGTTGTAATTTGTAGTGCCTTTAAGAGAGCAAGGCCACAAGGACCAGAGGTATTCATTAAGTCACCCAGAGACAGCCAGTGTGCTGTATTGGTAAAGTGCGATATCTGAAAGCACTAAGCATTTAACAATGTGTGAAATGGGCCATCTGCCAGATCCAGAGGAAGGTGCAAGTTCTCGAAGAAAGAAAGGATACAGCAGTGAGTTTTTTGGGGACAGGTCTGAGGTAGAAAATGTACGGTCGTAAAGTTGGGTCGACTGTTGGGTGTGATCTAATCATGGAGGGTAAATACAAGTAGCACCATGGGGCTTTGTGCATCAGAACAGAGAATATGGTTTGTTCAAGCTTTTGCCAAATTTTAGGTTAGCGATGTCACCGGTTGATTAGATGCCCTAAGTGTGTAGTTTGATAATATCTAAGAACATCTGGGAGGGTATGCCTTCCAAGTTGTTTAAGTAAGGTTAGAAGACAACAAGGTAGTCTCGGTCTCTCGGTACTAGATTTTTACTGGCCCAAATGTAGACAACTTTGGATGAGGCCACAG
This sequence comes from Lithobates septentrionalis, assembly GCA_037952835.1. Lineage (NCBI taxonomy): Eukaryota > Metazoa > Chordata > Amphibia > Anura > Ranidae > Lithobates > Lithobates septentrionalis. The sequence continues at coordinate 252,971 of JBBDGP010000808.1, forward strand.
CCATCAGAAGAGATAAGTACAGACCTGCTGGGGGTTTGGCAGAGTTTACTATATTGGAGGGCTATGGAGAAAGACTGGGGGGATTTTTCTTTAATTTGTGAACTTGTCCTTTAACGCTACCCCTGTAATGTGAACCTGTTGCCAGCTGGAATCCAAAGTTGAAATACCAGTCTTGTTAGGTGTTGATGCTTCAGGCTGCATCCACACTTGTGTGCATTCATGCTCAATAATGTGTGTTAAAACAACATGGGATTCATTACATGCACGGCTTCATTTTTTGATACACAATTACATATCTCTCTCTCTCTCTATATATTTATATCTATCTATCTATATATATCTAGATATATATCTATCTATATCTATCTAGATAGATATAGATAGATATAGATATCTATCTATATCTATATATATAGATCTCTCTCTTTTGGTCTTGAGGGCCTATTGGCAGCAAGCCTGTTCAGTGCAGTGCATGTCGACACTTCAAAAAATGTCCAACAATGTATTCGCAAGTGTAAGTGAGAAGTGAGTATATTGTGTTGTGTAGAACATGTATTTTGTGGGGCCCAAGAAAAACAGGTAATTTTTGGGCTACTAAAATTATCCATGATTAATCACCAATGAGGGGTCATTTTATAAGATAGTGGAGAGCGCTGTCAGATCTTTGTTAAACTCTGCAGGGCTACTACATACCTCTGTCCGTCCATTCATAAACATCTGTAACTTATAAAGAAGAGAGAACTTTGTAACTGGAAGTGAATCATGGGGCTTTGACAGGTCATATAATTGGACTTTCCTCCTGGCTTTTTTTTTATTTTAACAGCTCCCCATTTATTACTATAAAAGTGTATATGGGCGATAAGTTTCAGTGTATATCACCAGTAATTGTGTACATTTAAACAATATTAAACAGACAAATCCTATTTATAAAAAATAGGGACCTTAAAAATCAAAAACGATAAACAATAAGTGTCCATGAAAATCCAGAATTTATTAAGACCACCAAGCTTCCTGAAGACGCAGATGGTAAAACGCATTGAGGTGGGGTTATGTAGCCATTGACGTCACATGCGGTGATGCATTATGTGGCCGGGGGAACGTATGCCGCTCCTTCATATTGGGAGAGCGGTGGCTGGCATACTATAGAACGATGCACTGCAGGAATTAGCTGGGTGCCGGTTGGGGCGCCGGAATATGTGAGTGACACTTTACTACATTTTGTCTGTGATATTTTATTTATTAAACTCGTTGCATCGTGTAAGGCCTTTTATCGCTAAGCTGAGGAGTGTGCACAAGGGGACATTGAGGAGAGTGGAGATACAGATCTTGACATGATTACATTAGTGCATATAGACATCTGGTGAGTCTCAGTATGTAAAGGGGGAAGGTGTGGAACCACTGAAGAGCACCATATTGAGAGCACTGCTTTGTATGATAAAAGCGGATAAGAGTGTTGTATAAATAACTATTGACACTATTGGTAGTCTAAATAATTTCTGGACGTTTTTTATGGACACTTATTGTTTGTGTTTTTTATATTTTATAGGTCCCTATTTTTGATAAATATGATTTGTCTGTTAAATATTGTTTTGTATGCACAAGTATTGGTGATATACACTGATACCTAGCCCCCATATACACTTTTGTATTACTTACAAAGTCCTGTGTATTTTACACAGGTGATTTTGGAATTGCAGCAGGGGAATCGTAAGTGTTTAGAGCAAAATCTTTAGTTTAGTTTTTATTTCATAGATTCCTCCTTTATTACTTCTATGCTGTGCCAGCAACTTCTGAAGCCAATGGGGTGCAATGCACATTTGTAAAGCACGTTGCTGTGCTTTATTTAAGACAGTTTTCTTTTAGGCAGTAGTATGGCTGCTGTATGGCCATACTGCTGCTTTTTTAATAGACTCCCAAGAGTAACGATCCATGGATAAACATATAGAAAAAAGGCTACAGTGTAAACTATACAACAGCAAGAAGTAGATATTAATTTGCGTACAACTGGTTCATACACAAGTATTTCATGTTCAATAATTTTTATTGTAAATATATCAAAGGTAGTCAGTAATACAAATGCTACAAAAAAGATACAAATGCACCTAGTCCGCCCACGCAGGAGCTATTACTTCTTTCTCAAACAGGCACATCAAACGTAAACAGACATATACAGTGGATATAGAAAGTCTACACACCCCTGTTAAAATGTCAGGTTTCTGTGTTAAAAAAAAATGAGACAAAGATAAATAATTTCAGAACTTTTTCCACCTTTAATGTGACCCATAAACTGTACAACTCAGTTGAACAACAAACTGAAATCTTTTAGGTAGAGGGAAGTAAAAATAAATAAGCATGGCACATCTTGACTTGGCAATATTTGCCCAGTATTCTTTGCAAAACACTCCAAATCTGTCAGATCTCCTGTGCACAGCCCTCTTCAGATCGCCTCACAGATTTTCAATCGGATTCAGGTCTGGGCTCTGGTTGGGACATTCCAAAACTTTAATCTTCTTCTGGTGAAGCCATTCCTTTGTTCATTTGGATGTATGCTTTGGGTCATTGTCATACTGAAAGATGAAGTTCCTCTTCATGTTCAGCTTTCTAGCAGAAGCCTAAAGGTTTTGTGCCACTATTGACTGGTATTTGGAACTGTTCATAATTCCCTCTACTTGACTAAGGCCCCTGTTCCAGCTGAAAAACAGCCCCAAAGCATGATGCTGCCACCACCATGCTTCACTGTGGGTATGGTGTTCTTTTGGTGATGTGCAGTGTTGACATGTCTTTTGGAATTATGGCCAAAAAGTTCAACCATGTTTTCATCAGACCATAACACATTTTCCACATGCTTTTGGGGGACTTCAGATGTGTTTTTGCAAAATTTAGCTGGGCTTGATGTTTTTCTTCGTAAGAAAAGGCTTCTGTCTTGCCACTCTACCCCATAGCCCAGACACATGAAGAATACGGGAGATTGTTGTCACATGCACCCCACAGCCAGTACTTGCCAGATATTCCTGCAGCTCCTTTAATGTTGCTGTAGGCCTCTTGGCAGCCTCCCTGACCAGTTTTCTTCTGGTCTTTTCATCAATTTTGGAGGGATGTCCAGTTCTTGGTAATGTCACTGTTGTGCCATCTTTTCTCCACTTGATGACTGTCTTCACTGAATTCCATGGTATATCTAATGCCTTTGTACCCTTCTTCTGGCTGATACCAATGACATCCCTCTGATGCTTTGGAAGCTTTGCGGACTATGGCTTTTGCTGTAGGATGGGACTAAGAAAATGTCATAAAAGACCTACTAGAACAGCGGAACTTTATTTGGGGTTAATCAGAGGCAATTTAAATAATAGGTGTGTACTGACTCCTATTTAACATGAGTTTGAATGTGATTGCTTAATTCTGAACACAGCTACATCCCCAGTTATAAGAGGGTGTGCACACTTATGCAACCACATTACATTAAAATGTAGTTTTTTTTTTGGGTGGAACTCCACTTTAAGGAACTTCATACACATCTACTTAATGTTGCATGTGTAGTTTACACCTTAGGAACCATTTGGGTTGATTGTCAGCTCTGTGAAGTTTATGAAAGTAGCTCTTTCTTCAGCCTCTGAAAATAAGGAAGGATTACCGAAAAAGCCTTTTACACAGGTGCCCTGTGACTCTGGGTGTTGCCAACCGGGGTCAAAGAACATGACTCTGCCTATACAGCTCCATTTATCCATGGAGCAGGCCAGCTTAGGACTCCCTGGGGCAGTTAGCAATGTGATATGCCATAAAAAGAGATATGTGAAATTCCAGTTATGCTTCCTGCGAAAATAGGAAAATATGGAATGCCCCCTACTAATAGAGACAGGATATGGTAACAGCTGTAATCATTTTTATAGAGACTCTCTGTATTCTGGAGAATGTTAAGCCAAACAGAAAGTTGTGGAGGGGATGTGAAAAAGTTATCTATATGGCCATCTGTTTATTGGTGGAGGTCTCCCTGCTTGGGAGTTGGGATTGATTTACTAAAACTGGAGAGTGCAAAATCTGGTGCAGCTCGGCATAGAAACAAATCAGATCCCAATTTATTGTCAAAGCTTATTTTAACAAACTAAAGTTAGAAACTGATTGGCCACCATGAACAGCTGCACCAGATTAATCCCCTAAATTACTATCACTGTCAAGTAGTCCAAAGGCTCACACTTCTAGCAATCCAGGCTCAGAAACCTGTAGCATTTCATAGGTGTTTCAAGGCTGGACTGTGAAAAGCCATGTGTTCATATGTTTATAAGAAAGAATTTCCACCTGCAAGCCGACTGTCCTGGGACAAAGGAATGATTGGCTGTGTTGTACTTTTCTAGGTAGTCACTATTGTTTTTCTATTAAGCAAAACTAGTGCTGAGGATCTTCTTCCACTATTTCCACCCCTTCTTCCCGCATCTTCGTCCTTATTGCATACAGAATACATATGTACACTTGGTCAGTCTGAGTATGCATACTTAAAATGTTACTAAACCCACAACAGTAAAAACAGTCTGTATATGCAGTAAAGCATGCTTGCTATACTCGCTGTGGAACCTAAGGGGTTAATCCTCAGCATTGTGTAAAAAGGCTGTCTGAATATGCTCAGTTTGGTGTGTATTGCTAGAGTTCTTTTTCTTTTTTTTCTTGGGAGAGTGCATGTGATCAGCACAGGGCCAATCAGAAGTGTCCAGACACAGGTTCAAGGGCTCTGCAGCCTTATAGGACAGTCAGAGTAGAATGAAAACTCTTCCTACAAGCTTTACCCAGACACTGATAGAAGTCACAAGCCTGCTATATACTGCTGATGATACTGCTCATGGCACAGCTCTATTGGCGCTATAGTATGCAAATTTGCAGCCCCTCAGCGCAGAGGCCGCATATTTGTATGTGCTCTGCGCAAAGAGGTTAAACTGCTATTTTCCCTATATTCCCTTTTATTTTAAATATCTATAGATATATAGATATATATATCTATATATATATATAGATATATATATCTATATATATATAGATATATATATACAGTGGGGACGGAAAGTATTCAGACCCCCTTAAATTTTTCACTCTTTGTTATATTGCAGCCATTTGCTAAAATCATTTAAGTTCATTTTTTTCCTCATTAATGTACACACAGCACCCCATATTGACAGAAAAACACAGAATTGTTGACATTTTTGCAGATTTATTAAAAAAGAAAAACTGAAATATCACATGGTCCTAAGTATTCAGACCCTTTGCTCAGTATTTAGTAGAAGCACCCTTTTGATCTAATACAGCTATGAGACTTTTTGGGAAATATGCAACAAGTTTTTCACACCTGGATTTGGGGATCCTTTGCCATTCCTCCTTGCAGATCCTCTCCAGTTCTGTCAGGTTGGATGGTAAACGTTGGTGGACAGCCATTTTTAGGTCTCTCAAGAGATGCTCAATTGGGTTTAAGTCAGGGCTCTGGCTGGGCCATTCAAGAACAGTCATGGAGTTGTTGTGAAGCCACTCCTTCGTTATTTTAGCTGTGTGCTTAGGGTCATTGTCTTGTTGGAAGGTAAACCTTCGGCCCATTCTGAGGTCCTGAGCACTCTGGAGAAGGTTTTGGTCCAGGATATCCCTGTACTTGGCCGCATTCATCTTTCCCTCGATTGCAACCAGTCGTCCTGTCCCTGCAGCTGAAAAACACCCCCACAGCATGATGCTGCCACCACCATGCTTCACTGTTGAGACTGTATTGGACAGGTGATGAGCAGTGCCTGGTTTTCTCCACACATACCGCTGAGAATTAAGGCCAAAAAGTTCTATCTTGGTCTCATCAGACAAGAGAATCTTATTTCTCACCATCTTGGAATCCTTCAGGTGTTTTTTAGCAAACTCCATGCGGCCTTTCATGTGTCTTGCACTGAGGAGAGGCTTCTGTCGGGCCACTCTGTCATAAAGCCCCGACTGGTGGAGGGCTGCAGTGATGGTTGACCTTCTACAACTTTCTCCCATCTCCCGACTGCATCTCTGGAGCTCAGCCACAGTGATCTTTGGGTTCTTCTTTACCTCTCTCACCAAGGCTCTTCTCCCCCGATAGCTCAGTTTGGCCGGATGGCCAGCTCTAGGGAGGGTTCTGGTCATCCCAAACGTCTTCCATTTAAGTATTATGGAGGCCACTGTTCTCTTAGGAACCTTCTGCAGTGCAGCAGAAATTTTTCTGTAACCTTGGCCAGATCTGTGCCTTGCCACAGTTCTGTCTCTGAGCTCTTCAGGCAGTTCCTTTGACCTCATGATTCTCATTTGCTCTGACATGCACTGTGAGCTGTAAAGTCTTATATAGACAGGTGTGTGGCTTTCCTAATCAAGTCCAATCAGTATAATCAAACACAGCTGGACTCAAATGAAGGTGTAGAACCATCTCAAGGATGATCAGAAGAAACAGACAGCACCTGAGTTCAATATATGAGTGTCACAGCAAAGGGTCTGAATACTTGGGACCATGTGATAATTCAGTTTTTCTTTTTTAATAATTCTGCAAAAATGTCAACAATTCTGTGTTTTTCTCTCAATATGGGGTGCTGTGTGTACATTTCTGTCCCCACTGTATATATATATCTATATATATACTGTATTTATTGGCGTGTAACACTCACTTTTTTGCCATGAAAATCGGGTGCAAATAGCGTGTGCGTGTTATACGCCAATACTTCAATTTTAGCTGCCTCGGAGGGGACAGGGAGGGGGCGGGACGAGCGCCGTCAGATTACATCCAGTAAGAATCTCCTGTTTACTTGGCTGCCTCTGTAATAGGAAGTCCCGTCTCCTGGGCCGCCATTGGACCACTGTTCTGTCTATCATAGGAGATTCTCACTGTATGTAATCTGTCGGCGCTCATTAGGCCCCCCTCACTGTCCCCTCTAGGCTGCAGATGGGCATCGATCAGGCTGCATTGAAGGCAATGGTGAGGCTGCTGCATTGATGGCAATGGTGAGGCTGCTGCATTGATGGCAATGGTGAGGCTGCTACATTGATGGCAATGGTAGGGCTGCTGCATTGATGGCAATGGTGAGGCTGCTGCAATGAAGGCAGTGGCGAGGCTGCATTTATGGCAATGGTGAGGCTGCTTTGATGTGGACTGATGAGGCTGCATTGATGGCACTTGTGAGGCTGCAGATGGGCATTGATCAGGCTGCATTGATGGCAATGGTGAAGCTGCAGATGGGCACTGACCCTTATTTTGCTTCAAAGTCTTATATAAAATTTAAGTTTTTTTCCTGAAACTTCCCTCTTAAAATGAATGTGCGTGTTATACGCCTGTGCGTGTTATACGCTGATAAATACGGTGTATCTATATATATAAAGATATATCTATCTATATATATATAGATATATCTATATATCTATCTATATATATATATAGATAGATATTTAGATATATCTATCTATATATATATATGACAAGCTTTGTTTGTTTTACAAATTAACATTTATTAACTAATAGCTCCCCAGAGGGCTGTTAGCTAGAGTCATCACAGCAGAGCAGATTGCTTTGCAGCTCCTTTTGTCTAAATCAAATGTTTGACTGGGCTGTCTAATGAGGGAGTAGTTACTGCTCTGTTTCACATGTATTCATTATGTATTACTTTCATTATTTCATTACATACATTTTTACATATACATATTTCACATACATATTTTACATATTTTAATACATATTTCATTATGTATTACTTGTATTACATGTATTACTTGTGAAAAGGAGACTATAGCTCTATATTTTGGCTGGATATAAGGCTAGGAAATATTATTTAATATTTCATATTACCATTTTATTTTTTAGTCCTAAATGTAATAAAGAGCATACATAGAAAACCACTTCACATTTCCTTTAGGGCCTCAAGTATGAACTATCTAATGAAAGGACAGTTGGTGTTTCCCTTCCAGCAATCAGTCAGTTTTTCATTATGTAAACTGTGCAAGCAACAGGAAAGGGAGAATTTTTTTACTGGGTGGGAAATACAGAAAGTTATAGAGTCTGTCCCCAAGCATAAGACCCTTAGTGATTTATCAGGTAGCTTTAGGGAAGTCCAGATTTTCATCAATAGCCTCCAGGCATCTGTAGATTAGCATATAGAAGTTCCTAGCAGGGGATGAGCCACATATGTTTTCCTAAACATTTTTCTAGGAGTTGCATGATACAAGATGCTCACATCACCTACTGGTCTACAGAAATCTTATAGATAAAGATGTCTACTATCTAGCGATTTATGGACCTCCCGTTATCTCTGGCAGCTTTTATATACTGAATAAGAATCTATTCAAAATGTATAGCTATGATGAGAAAGTATAAATGACTCTGTACTCTTTTCTGTTATTCTCATTCTCTTGTTTACATCAATGTAATGGATCTCTGTGCTCCTCCATTCGATTATTTGTATCTTCTCCACAGGACTTTGAGAAGGCCCTCTTCTTCCCATGTAAGGCAGCTGAACTAGTTAACGACTATGGGAAAGGCTGGAGTCTGAAATACAGAGCGATGAGTCAATACCACATGGCTGTATCATATCGTAAGCTCTGTCGTTTAACAGATGCGATGGAGTGTTGCGAGGTAAGACATTCTGTACCTGTATCTGAAGCCATCCTTTATGTCAGCACATTGGCTCTTAGGCTGGCCATAAATTATATAAAGTTTTTAATTCAATTTCTTTTATATTCTCCTTCAATTATGTATTGCAAGGGCCTACCTGATTGCATACAAATTGAAAGTGTTTAGGTTTGATCTCATATTGTAGGTTTTGGTAAATTTAAAGGAAAATTGTATAATGTATGGCCAGCCATCATGAAAAATTCCAAAGGGGAAATTTGTTCCTGTGACAGCTGTCTGAGAGGCAATTTTTCCTCCCATTGCAAAGATACCCTAGCACTTCCGGTTGAGTCTATGGGACTGGAAGTGAAGTAAATCCCCCTGATGAGACATAGATGGCAAAAAAACAACTTTATTAAAGAATAATTCCGGTATTGATATTTTTACATAGTTACATTGGTAAAGCTTGGACCAATGTAATTATGCTTATACCATACTTGAGGGATCCTTCTAGAAGCTGGAAATTACTGTAGTAGACATCACGACTATAGTGATCGCCACTATCGTCCAGGTCCCATGCCCAGCAGCTGCTACTGGGTCACTGGGAACGATCGCCATTTTCTAAACGAATGCAAAACATTCTCTGATTGAAAAAGGTAGATAATGCGACATCACCACTCCACCTCTCTACCCTGTCCAGTCAGAGAACACTGAATTCTTAGAGAAAATGCAAATTGATCTCTCAATGGCACCTGTGCCAAACAGCCAACCTCCTGTGTTCACAATGTAGCAGGGCAGCCACTCGGCACAGGACCCTGAAGCAAGTGGAGATCACTGGAGTAGTGCTGTCTATTACAGTAATCACCGGCTTCTAGAGGGATCTCACAGGTATGGTATATGCGTAGTTACATTGGACCAGAAACCAATGTTCTAAAATAAATACTATCCTTGCTTTTTGGTGTTGGCCGTGATTTTCTGGTTTAGGAAGACATACTGTACCTTGCTCTTCTTAAAATTTACAGAGAGATTTGCAGGAACAAAGGCATAAATGAATGACAGTTCTGATCAAATACCCTCACAATCTTGAATATTTCTAACTGATCTGATGATGGCTATTTAGTTGTAACACACAGTCAGTGTAACATAGAATTACTTCTGCTCTGGGTTTGATACTCTGCAGAATGGACAGGTACATGTTTAAACTCATCCCTTTGATTTAAGGAGTCAATGAAGATAGCAATGCAACACGGGGATCGTCCACTTCAAGCTCTCTGCCTCCTGTGCTTTGCTGACATCCACAGAAGTCACGGGGACATTGAGGTAAATGTTACTAAGGAAAGCTTCAATTTGCAATTGAAGAACTGCTGTAAAGGATTTGTAAATGCATAATTCAAATTTACACCCAAACTGCCCTTTCCCCTGTTTTTCCTGTAGTGAGAAACCGCTTTTATTATTCCCTGTGATGTCATCACCAGGCTTGTAAAATTCTTGCAGGGCAGCTACTGGAAGTGCAGTTCCTACTGCCCCCAGAACTACATCTCCCAAGAGCCCCTCTCTACACACAGTGTGTTGGCAGGCTCCTGGGATTGAAGGCAGCAGCATTGTCTTTCTCGGAAAAAAATCTATGTAATTCATAAGGAGAGGGACAACGTGGGGTGGGGGATGAGCAGAATTATGCAGTCTAGCAGACAGGGCTGAAAATGCTGGTTAGGAACAAGAACATTGGATTTCTGAGAGATAAACAGTAGATCCAGCATTATCATGTAGTGATCTGCTGATCAGGTGTCAGTCTCCCATGCTGCCATCCAGCTGCCTCTTCCAGGCTTGGGTAGCCAGGCCCCAATGACACACACCAGCTCCGCCCACCCACCACTCTGTGAATGGGCTCCTGCATCTTCCTGGGATAAGTATAAAGGACATCCCAGGAGGCTGCAGGAGTGGAGTGGGGAGTATGGCCTAGGCGTGAATGGTGGCAGAGGTTAGGGCTACAGAAAGGAAAAAAAAAATAGAACAAATCGGAGGAAAAGAAAAACGTTGTTTAGCTAGTGGAATGGATGGCTGTCGTAGGAACTTAAAGTCCCTTTCTTGGGTGAAGGCCATCTTTAATAGCATGTAGTACTAAGCGCTGTTTCCTCTGTAGCGAGAACAGATCCTTCTCTGTGTCCCCTTCCGTTAGATCTTAGGGGCTAAGGGGCCCAGGGGAGCCCGGGTATTTTAAGACTATAGCAACTCATTGCCTTTGATCTTTTATATACATGTCTACACTATCAGAAGTTTGAATGTGTTGCTAAAATTTGATAAAGCAGTAAGAGACCTGAAATCCATCATAATGATACAAAGCTGAATTCTCTCAATTCAGAATCTTATTTACGTATGATATTGTATACTCCGAGATGGTATTAGAGGTATTTAGGTGCAAACAAAGGTCAGTATGTTTCCAGAGGCAGAGCTGACATTCTTTAAAAAGATAATTGTTTAAGAGAATGCAAATCACAGTCTTCAGGGAAATGGAATTGGTGGCACTGACAAAACCAATGACTGGCTGCTCCAGTTTCTTTAAAATTGTATTGTCTCCTCCTCTTTAATGGTCCTTGCTGGATGCCCACCCTGAATGCAGACAATATGCCTCAAGAAACAATATTCAGAATATCTTTTTGCTGGAAACTAGAACAGGCACATTTCCTAAGTATTGGTGTTGTTTAATTTGGCTAAACCCTAGTGAACATTGGTACATTAATAGGCTACATGGTAAATCATTACTTACAATTCTGCTTTGTCTTGTCAGAAAGCAATTCCACGATATGATTCTTCTATGAGCATCATGACGGAAATTGGTAATCGCTTAGGTCAAACGCAAGTGCTGATGGGAGTCGCCAAGTGTTGGCTGCACCAAAAGGAAATGGACAAGGTATAATGAGTTTTAAGGGTGGAAATGGGAAAAGTTGGTATGGTAATAAAGCCAATGCACTTAAAATGTATGTAAAACATTATAGTTTTGGATTGAGTAGATTAAGCAGGAGCAGGTGTCCCTACTAGAAGATTTCCCATCTATCCCTGCTTTGGTGACGGCTTTAAAATGTTACATTTCCAGTCACTCTCTGTCTTTGTTTCAATGCTCACCAGTAGGGATGAGCTTCGAGTTCGAGTCGAACTCATGTTCGACTCGAACATCGGCTGTTCGCAAGTTCGCCGAACAGCGAACAATATGGGGTGTTCGCGGCAAATTTAAATGCTGCGGAACACCCTTTAAAAGTCTATGGGAGAAATCAAAAGTGCTAATTTTAAAGGCTTATATTCATGGTATTGTCATAAAAAGTGTTTGGGGACCCGGGTCCTGCCCCAGGAGACATGGATCAATGCAAAAAAAGTTTTAAAAATGGCCGTTTTTTCAGGAGCAGTGATTTTAATAATGCTTAAAGTGAAACAATAAAAGTGTAATATCCCTTTAAATTTCGTACCTGGGGTTGTCTATAGTATGCCTGTAAAGGGGCGCATGTTTCCCGTGTTTAGAACAGTCTGACAGCAAAATGACATTTCAAAGGAAAAAAAGTCATTTAAACTACTCGCGGCTATTAATGAATTGCCGATCCGACAATACACATAAAAGTTCATTGATAAAAACGGCATTAGAATTCCCCACAGGGGAACCCCGAACCAAAATTAAAAAAAAAAAATGACGTGGGGGGGTTCCCCTAAATTCTATACCAGGCCCTTCAGGTCTGGTATGGATATTAAGGGTAAGCCCGTCCAAAATTTTTAAAAAAATGGTATGGGGTCCCCCCTCAAAATCTATACCAGACCCTTCAGGTCTGGTATGGATTTTGAGGGGAACCCCGCGCCAAAATAAAAAAAAAACGGCGTGGGGTCCTCCCAAAAATCCATACCAGACCCTTATCCGAGCGCGCAACCTGGCAGGCCACAGGAAAAGAGGGAGGGACGAGAAAGCACCCCCCCTCCTGAACCGTACCAGGTCACATGCCCTCAACATTGGGAGGGTGCTTTGGGGTAGCCCCCCAAAACACCTTGTCCCCATGTTGATGAGGACAAGGGCCTCATCCCCACAACCCTGGTCGGTGGTTGTGGGGGTCTGCGGGCGGGGGGCTTATCGGGATCTGGAAGCCCCCTTTAACAAGGGGACCCCCAGATCCCGGCCCTCCCCCCTGTGTGAAATGGTAAGGGTACCATTTCACTAAAAAACTGTCAAAAATGTTAAAAATTACAAGAGACAGTTTTTGACAATTCCTTTATTTAATTGCTTCTACTTTCTTCTTTCTTCTATCTTCTATCTTCCTTCGGTTTCTTCCTCCATCTTCTTCTTCTTCTGGTTCTTCCTCCGGTGTTCTCGTCCGGCATCTCCTCCGTGGCGTCGGCGTCTTCTTCCCTTCTTCTCCTCGGGCCGCTCCGCATCCATGATGGCATGGAGGGAGGCTCCCGCTCTTCTCTTCATCTTCTTCTCTTCATCTTCTTGTCTTCATCTTCTTTTCGGGCTGCTCCGCATCCATGATGGCATGGAGAGAGGCTCCCGCTGTGTGATGCTTCTCCTCTTCTGACGGTTCTTAAATAACGGGGGCGGGGCCACCCGGTGACCCCTCCCCCCTCTGACGCACGGGGATTTGATGGGACTTCCCTGTGGCATTCCCCGCGACGCCACAGGAAAGTCCCGTCAAGAGGGGGGCGGGGTCACCGAGTGGCCACGCCCCCCGTTATTTAAGAACCGTCAGAAGAGGAGAAGCGTCACACAGCAGGATCCTCCCTCCATGCCATCATGGATGCGGAGCGGCCCGAAAAGAAGATGAAGACAAGAAGATGAAGAAGATGAAGAGAAGAGCGGGAGCCTCCCTCCATGCCATCATGGATGCAGAGCGGCCCGAAAAGAAGATAAAGAGAAGAAGATTAAGAGAAGAAGATGAAGAGAAGAAGTTGAAGAGAGAAGCGTCACACGGCGGGAGCCTCCCTCTATGCCATCATGTATGCGGAGCGGCCCGAGGAGAAGAAGGGAAGAAGACGCCGCGGAGGAGATGCCGGACGAGAACACCGGAGGAAGAACCAGAAGAACCAGAAGAACCAGAAGAATAAGAAGATGGAGGAAGAAACCGAAGGAAGATAGAAGAAAGAAGAAGCATTTAAATAAAGGAATTGTCAAAAACTGTCTCTTGTCATTTTTAAAATTTTTGACAGTTTTTTAGTGAAATGGTAGGGGTACCCCCTTACCATTTCACACAGGGGGAGGGCCGGGATCTGGGGGTCCCCTTGTTAAAGGGGGCTTCCAGATTCCGATAAGCCCCCCGCCCGCAGACCCCCACAACCACTGGCCAGGGTTGTGGGGATGAGGCCCTTGTCCTCATCAACATGGGGACAAGGTGTTTTGGGGGGCTACCCCAAAGCACCCTCCCAATGTTGAGGGCATGTGGCCTGGTACGGTTCAGGAGGGGGGGCGCTCTCTCGTCCCCCCCTCTTTTCCTGCGCCCTGCCAGGTTGCGTGCTCGGATGGGGTCTGGTATGGATTTTCAGGGGGACCCCACGCTGTTTTTTTTTTAAATTTTGGCGTGGGGTTCCCCTTAAAATCCATACCAGACCTGAAGGGTCTGGTATAGATTTTGAGGGGGACCCCACGCCATTTTAAAAAAAATTTTTGGTCGGGGTTCCCCTTAATATCCATACCAGACCCGAAGGGCCTGATATGGAATTTAGGGGGACCCCCACGTCATTTTTTTTAAATTTTGGTTCGGGGTTCCCATGCCGTTTTTATCAATGAACTTCTATGTGTATTGTCAGACCGGCAATTCATTAATAGCCGCTAGACATGTGCATTCATTTTCGTCCGAATGCATTTTCGTCCGAATTTCAGGTATTTTCGTTATCGTTTTAACAAACGATAACGAAAGTGCAGAATCCGAAAAACTAAAGATCCGACATAAACAAATGCTTTATTTTCGTTTTCGTTGCTACAGCAGTTCAATATAGATAGGAGATTCGACATGATGATGACAATAACAATCTGTGTCCATCAAACCTGTGGTCGAATGTGCCTAACCTTAACTCTATTAGTCCAAGATTATTCTACATAGAGAGAAAAGATTTGACATAGAGAGAAAAGATTTGACGTAGGGGAGAAAGATTCGACGTAGGGGAGAAAGATTCGACGTAGGGGAGAAAAGATAAATAAAAATAATGATGATGATGATGAATGTTATTGGCTGATTGTAACCAAAGAGGAGGAGCAGTAAAATAGCTAGAACTAAGTACACACGTACTTTGGCTTATGGTGTCTGTTGAAAGTTCTAAGAAGATTCGACGGAGCAGGTAAACTATACGGCGTCGTACAGTTTAGCTGCTCCGTCGAATCTTCTTTGAACATTCGACAGACACCATAAGCCTTCAATGACAGATTCAACCTTAATTTGGATTTTCGGACTAATGCAATTTTTAACGAAATAAATAAAAACTAATTTCGGGAGTAACTAATAAATTTATTTTTCGGACGAAAACGAAATTCCGAAACGAAATATTTCAGTGTGCACATGTCTAATAGCCGCGAGTAGTTTTAAATGACTTTTTTTCCTTTGAAATGTCATTTTGCTGTCAGACTGTTCTAAACACGGGAAACATGCGCCCCTTTACAGGCATACTATAGAAAACCCCCAGGTACAAAATTTAAGGGGTTATTACACTTTTATTGTTTTACTTTAAGCATTATTAAAATCACTGCTCCCGAAAAAACTGCTGCTTTTAAAACTTTTTTTTGCATTGATCCATGTCCCCTGGGGCAGGACCCAGGTCCCCAAACACTTTTTATGACAATAACTTGCATATAAGCCTTTAAAATTAGCACTTTTGATTATTCATGTTCGTGTCCCATAGACTTTAACGGTGTTCGCGTGTTCGAACAAATTTTTTGCCTGTTCGCATGTTCTGGTGCGAACCGAACAGGGGGGTGTTCGGCTCATCCCTACTCACCAGGACAAATAGAGAAGATAAATTTAACTACCATTGGATTAGACAGCAATTAAACTAGACAGAGATTCTTTCCCACTCTATCAATTTTGTACTCTGCTGTTAAAGACAGTGTGGTCTTCTGCTGCAGCTCTAGCTGGTGGGGTCTTCTGCTGTTGTAGCCAGTGTGGTCTTCTGGCTGCTGTAGCCACTGTGATATTCTGCTGCCATAATCATTGTGGTCTTCTGCTGCTGAGGATGATGTGGTCTTCTGCTGCTGAGGACGATGTGGTCTTCTGCTGCTGAGGACGATGTGGTCTTCTGCTGCTGAGGACGATGTGGTCTTCTGCAGCTGAGGACGATGTGGTAATCTGCTGCTGAGGGCGATGTGGTTTTCTGCTGCTGAGGGCGATGTGGTCTTCTGCTTCTGAGGGCGATGTGGTCTTCTGCTGCTGAGGGCGATGTGGTCTTCTGCTGCTGAGGGCGATGTGATCTTCTGCTGCTGAGGGCGATGTGGTCTTCTGCTGCTGAGGGCGATGTGGTCTTCTGCTTCTGAGGGCGATGTGGTCTTCTGCTGCTGAGGGCGATGTGGTCTTCTGCTGCTGAGGGCGATGTGGTCTTCTGCTGCTGAGGGCGATGTGATCTTCTGCTGCTGAGGGCAATGTGGTCTTCTGCTGCTGAGGGCGATGTGGTCTTCTGCTGTTTTAGCCAGTGTGATCATCTTCTGCTGTAGAAGATGGTGTTCTTTTGCTGCTGTGATGTTGTGGTCTTCTTCTGCTGTAGACCATGTGGTGTTGTTTTAGCCAGTGTGGCCTTCTGCTGCTGTAGATGGTGTGGTTTTCTGCTGCTGTAGATGGTGTGGTTTTCTGCTGCTGTAGACGATGTGGTTTTCTACTGCTGTTGACAGATGATGTGATTTTCTGCTGCTGTAGCTTATTCAAGGTTTAACTTAATGTGCAATCAAATATATCCCTCTGTGCTCTCCTGTTGTTGAAAAAATGGTAATTTGAGCAGTTGTGCTCTTCCTGTGAGTTTGAACATTGGCTTCTCTGACTAGGTTTTACAAGGTGATTTTGTGCTCAGTACTAGTCAAGTACAGTCACTGTCTGTTTTTAGTTTATTGGACCTTTATCTGTAAACAGAGTTGACTGTTTTGTTTGAAACCCATTGACAAAAAAAGCTGCACTTACACCATATAGACATCAAAGTATATCAAACATAGAATAAATTAAATAAATAAAAATCTAAAATTCCTCATATGCCATGAGTCCATATGCTAGAAAGCATAACGTGTTAAAAGAAGTGTCCACATGACCATCACCTAGGGAAAAGTCCACCAATAGCACACAAAAGCAATAGTATTCTCTTGCACAGCACCAAGCTGGAGAATTCACCCTGTGATTTGAGTGCTCACTCACCAGAAAAGTTAGACCTTTTTAATAAAAAAAGGTCTGAATGCGCTTTGGATTAGGGATCTTCTCTCCTTCATATACGTATCAGGTCGCCCCAGGGTCATCATTAGGATCTTAAGGTCCACTTGTGGCTCTCCCCATCATATACAACTATATGAGCCAAAAGAAAAGCTTATATAGTGTAGTATTTATTGCGACACCAAGTAAAAACAGTAAGAAAAACTCACATTTAAAAGTGCCTATTAGAGGCTCCAACATAGACAGCCCATGTATAACTAGCAAGAGTGCTGCTACTCTGCTCTTAAAAGAGGCGGCTTGCGTTCCAGTTACCAAATGTAGGCCGAAGACTCCGCCTCAATGCGTTTCGCCCACCTGGCGTCCTCAGGAAGCTCATTCATTTCTATTAACACGCTATACTTTCTAGCATATGTACTCATGGCATATGAGGACTTTTAGATGTTTATTTATTTCATTAGTCCTTTGATGTAATTTGATGTAATTTGTTGACTATATGGTGTAAGCTCCACTTTTTTTGTCTTTTCAGGATTCACAACAGTGTAACAAGTTGCACTTTAAAGGGAGCAGCTACACCATTTTTATTTTTGTTATTAAAGTGTAAAGGCTTGTCACTGGTTGACCACTCTAATGCTTGGTTGGAAACCTATTGAACTTCTTCTTGTCTTGGGCTGTAGCCACATGATCTGCTATTTGTGTTATTGATGAGGTGTAAATAATGTTGCCAGGGAGTGTGTGAAAGTGTTTGCAGGATCAGGGTTTGTTGTCCCTAATCATGAGATGGATAATCTGGCAGCTGTAAGGGGTGAATACTGACAGTTCTTCTGGAAGTGTCACGGGGGGCCCCCTTTTGATTGATGTTGTTCTATAGCAGATGTGGGGTGTATGATGAAGTCCACATTAATACACAGATGGTAAGCAGTAGTCTGGCCTGGTATGTACTTGCAGTCTATCTGGAATATGGAGGCAGTGTGATGGTATGTCAGGGGGAGGGTGGAAGTTGTAGACTCCGCTATGCGCTGCATCTGTTCTGTCTGTAATCAGGTCAGCCTTGGCTATGGCAGTTACACAATAACAAGAATTTACTCCTGGTTCTCTGCCTGACACGTGTGCTTAATCTGCAGGCATTGGATGGACTCCAGAAAGCCCAGGAGTTGGCAGAAGAGATTGGCAATAAGGTGAGTGAGGCAATGGAGAGATTTCCTCTATCCCACCTCCCTGATTCCCTCACATGATATCCTCTCTTTCTTTCTCCTATAATGCCCTCAGCAGTTTATATTACTCTTCATAAGAAACCTGATATTTCTCAGCTGTTATGAGTATTGTTCATAGCAAAGCATTCTGGGATCTTTATTTTTAATTTGTCATTTGAATTTATGTACTGTATTTGGTATCTTTTACTCCTTGGTTCCAGTCTTTTCCTAAAGGGAACCCATCATTCTTGTAATTTTGCATGATTCTGAATATTCTTAAATTATAATGCCGTGTACACACGGGCGGACTTTTTGGCATCAAAGGTCTGATGGTCTTTCCGACGGACTTTCGACGGACTTTCGAACGAACGTACTTGCCTACACACGATCACACCAAAGTCCGACGGATTCGTACGTGATGACGTACGACCGGACTAAAATAAGGAAGTTGATAGCCAGTAGCCAATAGCTGCCCTAGCGTTGGTTTTCGTCCGTCGGACTAGCATACAGACGAGTGGATTTTTAGACCAGACTCAAGTCCGTTGGAAAGATTTGTAACATGTTCCAAATCTAAAGTCGTTCTGATTTTCGACCGAAAAAGTCCGCTGCAGGTCCGATGAAGCCCACACACGGTGAGATTGTCCAACGGATTTGTCCAGCCGGACCAGTCCGGTCGAAAAGTCCACCGTGTGTACCCAGCATTACAGTAGAACTATAGGCAAACCTTTTTTTTTTAAATTTTGGTTGTCAGTTTATTTTTTTCCATTAGGGAGATTTCCCTTCACTTCCTGTCACATAGCCAAAACAGGAAGTGAGGAGAAATCCCAGAAAATTAAGGGAATCCCTTGGGGACCCCCCAAGTCACCAGAACTAGTTTCCCCATTGGAAGATCTCCCCTCTATTACTTTTATGGGGGCAACCCAAAATTTGGGATTATCTTTAACTTTCACTTTCAATGATAATGGTAAACAGGACAAATAGAGAGGGTGAATCTTCCTAGCGGGGACACAGACAGCAACAAAAACCTGACAGGTGTTTTAATCCCTCTCCACTCTATCCAAAACAAAAAAAAAAAAAAATTGCCTTTAGTTGTACTCAAAGGCCTCTTGCACATGATACTCCTGTTTGAGCATCTACTTTTTCAGACTTTTCTTTCTTTTGCATATATTTTTTCGCGTATTTTTGCGCGCACTCGCGCATTTTTGTGCAAATGCGCAAAAACGTATTCTCACGTTCTGGTTCTGCTAAATATGTAAATGGGAATTTGCGCGCATGAGGCGTAAATTACTAATCAAAAAAGCTGATTTTTTTTTTATTCTACTGAGGAATGCACGGCGCTTGTTTACGCGCCTGTGTGCATAGGCACATTACAATTAATGGGCTGTATTTTAGTAGCTCAGTAAAAAAAAAAAAGCTGCACTGAGCTTTTTCAAGCTGCAGTGTGCAAGATGCCAAAAACTGTACATGTTTACGTATGAAAGTTTTATTTTATATGAGTCTGAATGCTCAACTTGAGAGTTGGGTGGGGGTTCAACTAAAGCCTAATGGGGCGTACACACGGTCGGACTTTTCAGCTACAAAAGTCCAACGGACGCTGACGGACTAAAGCTGGCTGGTAATCCGATCGTGTGTGGGCTTCTCCGGACTTTCAACTGACTTTTTCAGCCTCAAATCCGACGGACTTTAGATTTGAAACATGCTTCAAATCTTTCCGACGGACTCGAGTCCGGTCGAAAAATCCGCTCGTCTCAATGCTAGTCCGACGGACAAAAACCCACGCTAGGGCAGCTATTGGCTACTGGCTATGAACTTCCTTATTTTAGTCCGGTGTACGTCATCACGTAAGAATTCGACGGACTTTTGTGTGATCGTGTGTAGGCAAGTCTGTTCGTTAGAAAGTCCGCCAAAAGTCCGTCGAAAGTCTGTCGGACAGGCTGTCGGACTTTTGTAGCTGAAAAGTCCGAACGTGTGTACGCCCCATTATAGTTGCTGTTCTATCCACTGCCGGATCTCTCCCAGTTTCCGAGCGTACAAATAACAGAAACCTATAATTATTTACCGGTACTTTCTTCTTAATTATGGCTCTCTTTTTTTATAATAATGTCTTGAATGCTCTTTTATAAATCTCTGGATATCTAACTAGGGAGGATGGGAGATGTAGTCCTTGTCACTTGTTGTCACATGGCTATGATATTTAAAGTGATTATAGAGTTTTAAACTTTTAAAAGCTGACTTTCTGCCTGCAAGAAGATGCCACAAGATGCCCACTTTGACCCTTATTAATCAGGAAAGCCTATTCTGTTCCCCTCTCTGATGTAGACCCACCTGGTTACTAGGGACTGA
Source organism: Lithobates septentrionalis (assembly GCA_037952835.1). Lineage (NCBI taxonomy): Eukaryota > Metazoa > Chordata > Amphibia > Anura > Ranidae > Lithobates > Lithobates septentrionalis. The sequence continues at coordinate 273,430 of JBBDGP010000808.1, forward strand.
CTTTCCCTGTCTCTTCAAGTAGAGCTATGCAAAATAAAATTACATTTCCAATGATTTCTGTTTTTCTCAATCCTGTTATTTTTCCACTTCCTGTAATACAGTGACAACACCATTTGTTTGCTGCGAAATTTCACAGCAAGGTTGTCACCCTTTGGACAGGGTAGACAAAGGGTAGTTTTTATTAGACTTTTAGTAAAAGAGAAGCAAGTTAAAGCCTAACTTCCACTAATGCTTTTTAAGCAGTTACAAAAAGCAGTTAGAAAAAAAGTTATAGAAGATAGAAATAAAAGCTTACCATTTTAACCACTTACAGAAGTTATAAAGTCTTGAGGTTTTTCACCTTAATGCAATCTATGCATTAAGGTGAAATACCTTCTGTGCTGCAGCAGCCCCCCCTTTTACTTACCTGAGCCCGATTCTTCCAGCGTCGAGGACAAGCTCAGCAGTTCCAGCCGCTGTCTCTGTCCTCATTGGATAGATCAATAGCAGCGGTTGCCATTGGCTCCCGCTGCTGTCAATCATATCCAGTGACACGGGAGTCGGGGACCGAGCCGAGTTCTGCTGTCTGTGTCAATGGACATAGCAGCAGGACTCAGGAGCGTGCCTGCACGGGTGCCCCCATTGAAAGCGGCTCTCCGAGGGGGCACCGGAAGTGGAGGAGGAGCCAGGTGTGCCGCTTGGGGACCCCAGAAAAGGAGGATTGAGGCCGCTCTGTGCAAAACCCTTGCACAGAGCAAGTAAGTATGACATGTTTGTTATTTAAAAAAAAAAAAAAGCAAACCTTTACAATCACTTTAAGGACAAAGCCTTTTTCTGACATTTGTTGTTTACAAGTAAAAATCTGTATGTTTTTGCTATAAAAATTACTTAGGACCCCCAAACATTATACATTTTTTTCAGCCGAGACCCTAGAGAATAAAATGGGCTTTATTTAACATCAAAGTAATGACTTATATTCCCAATTAGGCGGCCCGCAAGTGGTTAAAGTGGAGTTCCACCCAAAAGTGGAACTTCCACTAATCAGATTCCTCCCCCCCTCCGGTGACACAGTTGGCACCTTTCAGGGGGGAGGGGGGTACAGATACCTGTATATTACAGGTATCTGTACCCACTTCCGGCATAAATAGCCGCAGAATCTGCGGTTATTTACGCCACTTCCTGCTCCCGCCCGCTGCCTGCTGGGAAACACACACGGGTCCCAGAGGCAGCAGGGAGCATTCGTATTGCACGGCGCGACTCGCGCATGCGCAGTAGGGAACCGGGAAGTGAAGCCGCACGGCTTCATTTCCTGATTCCCTTACCGAAGATGGAGGCGGCAGCACCCGAGGACGGAGAGACGCTTCGGCCTCGGGTGCCGACATCGCGGGCGCCCTGGACAGGTAAGTGTCCATGTTTTAAAAGTCAGCAGCTGCAGTATTTGTAGCTGCTGACTTTTAAATTTTTTTCTTTCGGCGGCGCCCCGCTTTAAGCACCCCTGTCAGTGTTAGATGGTTTGTCCCAACCCTGTAAGTGCTCTTTCACACAGGCAGCCGATGGCCAGTAAAAACAGGTGGCTTAGCCACAGTTTTAACAACTCCCCCGGTCACCCACCTGCATGCTAACATTACAGCCTGACAGGGTTATACACATGCTCTAGCCACAACGCTATGCTTCACAGCCATGGCATTTTACATTTAGGCTGCAGAGTTTGTTGTGCAGCACTGCCTATCAAACTCATTTAAATCGATCGGCCTGAACTGTCACTGCGAGCCAAACGCTTGGAATGTAAAATTGCTTTTCTGCAATAAAAAAAAAAAGTAAGTTAAAAAAAAAAGAGACATAACTGAAACTGTTGGACAACTTGGCCTGTTAAAGGAGGTGGAAAAATAAAGAAGCTACTTGCAGAATCGAAAAAGGCAATACGGCCTGGTTCACACCTATGCAGTTTGCTGTTGATCTGTTTCTGCAGTGCTCTTTGCGGTGCTTTTTTGCACATGCGTTTTTGATGCGTTTTGCGTTTTTTTTGGCCAATTTGTTGTTGGTCAGATTGAAAAACGCCGCAAAATTGCAGCAAATACGCACTGTATACTTTTCTGCAGCTTTTCTATTGAAGTCTTTTGAACCAAAAATGCAACATTTTGCATTTGAAAAAGTCCCTGACCCTTTCCAAAAACACAGAGGCGGAAAAAAGCATAAATGTGAATGTGTCCCATAGGAAACCATGTAAAATGGACTGAAGTGTGTTTCTGAAAAAGGCAGAAAACACTAAAAAACACATAGGTGTGAACCAGGCCTTAGGCTGGATTCACACCTATGCATTTTTAGTGTTTTTTGCAGATTTGCACTACAGTCCATACACCATGGTTTCCTATGGAACACGTTCTGTAGTGCAAATCTGCAAAATGCAAAAAGCACTAAAAATGCATAGGTGTGAATCCAGCCTTAAATAAACTATGCGACGGACAAAAGCAGCTGCAGTAATGCAGTGAGCAGACTGCACCATTATACACCACCACCTACCATTTCCATCTAGTGAAAGTACTTTTATCAGCGACTGGCACAGTTCCATTGACCCCAGGCATGGCAGTTGGCTGGGCTTAGTCATTAAGTTAAAGGAAGTCAGGCCATGGCAACAAAGCACATTTAAACCAGAGAATGAAACATTAGACATTTTTTTGAGAATTAAAGGTGACAGCGGGATTTTGTGGTGTCTGCTCTTGGACAAAATGCTTTCTTCAAAACTATAAAAAAAAAAAGAGCTCTGGGTAGTCAATTCCTTCATAATGCAGGCCTCTTGAACCCATTGGGAAAGAGAGCCCTGACTGTTGGGGGCATAACCAGGGCGGAGTATGGTGACTAGGGGTCACGGTGGATTGGTGGGGGACAGAGTGGGGTTGGGCCTGAGCTCACTAAGGTGGTTGCCCCAGGGGATTCTGGGCCTTTTGGTGAAGAAGATCGGTAAGAGCTGGCTGAACCCCACCCTGTCCCTCCAACCATGGACACCGAGCTCCTTTTGGCCAGGGTCCGAGAGATGGCTCTTCAGGGTCAGGCAGGGTGGCTTTTCTCCCTCCTGACTCCTGGGGATTCTTCCCCTATTCCCACACCTGATCCCCCTCAGGACCCCCCTCCCAGGGTTAGAAGGCGAACTCGTCCGCCTTCCCGCCTTAGCCCCAGTCCCTCTAGGGCCTCCTACTGCTCTCCTCCTCATCCTTCCTCCCCTTCTCCCCCTCCTTTGCCTGTCCCCCCCCTGCCTACCCCGACGGGGAAGGGTCCTTCCTCTGTCACCCCCCGTAGTTCGCTGGCGCGTCGGAGGTCCCCTGTGCGGGCTAAGGCCTCTACTCGGGCCTCCTCGCGCTGTCCCCGCTCACGCAGCCCCCGCGCCAGTGTTCGCCCCCCCCCCCCCTGCTAATACAGGAGGCGGCCGGGCTGGAGCCGCAGCGCTCCCCGGCCCCCCCCTTCCTTCCCAATGTGGTGTCAGCATACCTCCGGCCGCGGATGGCGGGGGGGTGCTGAGCGGCGGATCCGTTTTCTCCTCCGCCGGGCGACCCTCCGGGACGAGGGGGAGGAGGAGGCGGGTCGGTCGGCCGGCCGCTGCTGCGTCCTCTGCAGCTGGTGATGTTTGCTCCGCCGGAGACTTGGAGCGGGACCGGCGCCATCTGGTGGACGCAACGCTCCCTGCGCCTGACTGGGTGGGAGATTTGAATCTCCACACACCACAGCTGGATACTGGGCACGTTGGGCAGCGCAGCAGTGTGGTGTGTGGAGATGGACATGATCGGCCACAGCACCGTCCCCCTGCGCCCGCCTGGGCGGGCATGGGATCACTAGTGCAGGATCTATCCTGTGGAGTTCCTTCTGTGCCCGGCAGGGCAGGGGACAGGTTTCTTCCCTCCACGTCCCAGGTTGCGGGGATTGGCGGAAGGCACATTTCCCGTGCGCCAGACAGGGCGGGCAATGTGCAGTTTACCCCTCCCCCGCTGATACCCCGTGCACACCGGCAGCCTCCTGCGCCCCGCAGGGCGGAGGCCAGCCGGGTGCGTTTGACCTCCACCCCAGCGGTGGGGCAACCGCTTCCCTACGCCCCTGTCCGGGCTGGCGGTCCTGATGGGATGCCTGTACCGGTTGCCCAACATCATCCCCCTGCGCCCGCCAGGGCGGGGGATCTCAGCTCCAGACCCGGGCTGGCGGCGGCATCCGCCCCGGGTCAAACAAGAGGAGCAGACAGGTGTACCTGCCGTTGCTCAGCCTCTGTCCATGGTCAGTCGGATTTGACCGGGTCTGTGGTTGGACCCCCGCCCTTGGACCTTTCCTTGAGTCGGGACAGCCCAGCAGATTACGCGGCCCGCCTACGCTTACAGTCCTCCGGGATCGCCTGGGAGCCGGATTCGCTGCCGGGCCCGGTGGCCGATCGTCCATCACCCGCGATGCCTCCTCGTCCAAGTGAGTATGACTGTGAGTTAATTTGGGGTAGAGCTGCTGATGCTTCCGTATCGGGCCCGGATGACCGCATAGCGTCGGTTGTGAAATCAGTTCTCTCTAGTATGGGTGTCTCGGGATCTCCCAACCCTACCTCCGCTTATGGGGGTGCGTTATGGGCAGTGTCGCCGACGGGTACCCACTTGGCGGACGAAACAAAAGAAAAGATGTGGCGTCGCGAATTCGTCGACTTTCTTACCCTCGTTCCGCCGGATAGGGAGACGATCGACAAATCTCGACGGGTTGACGTATCGGCGCAGGGTGACAAACCCAAACAGCTTCCTAGAACGTTCGGGAACTGGCTGCAGGGGTTTTGTGCATATGCGGGAGTGCTCTGTGAGCGGTTCCCGGAGCTGGCCACTTCGTTATTTTGCTATTTGGACCTTATTTGGGGTGCATACAAGGTCTATGGGGGTCAGTGCTGGCTCCATTATGACACTCAATTTCGGCAGAAAATGGCGGCACGTCGGGAATTTCGTTTTGATTGTCAGGACGGTAGCCTGTGGTTGCTGCTTATGTGCCCTCACAGGCCTTCGTCCTTTCAGTCCGCGGTCGGCGCCCCTCAGTCCGGAGCGTCGGCCGCTCCAAAGAAGGGTATCTGCTGGCTTTTCAACGAAAGCCACTGCAAGTGGTACTCCGCCTGTCGTTTCAGGCATGAGTGCTCCAGTTGTGGAGGGGCTCACCCCGCCAGTAAGTGTTTTCGAAAGGGAAAACAGTCGTTTTCCAGACCCGGAGCCAAGACCGACATTCTTAAGCCGGAGGACGCCGGTGAACGTCATAAAGATGCTTCCTTGGCTAGACCGGTACCCCCTTCGTAGAGAGGCCCTGATTCTGCGGGACGGTCTGGACCGCGGTTTCTGGATCCCCTTTACCCCATCGGACGCCCCGACCATGTCTCACAACTTAAAATCGGCGGAAGAATTTGAGTCCGTCGTGGCCGAGAAGCTCTGGAGGGAATTGGAACTGGGAAGAATGGCAGGCCCCTTTGATCTCCCTCCTTTCCACAACATGAGGGTATCCCCTCTCGGCGTGGTCCCGAAAAAGGCGGAGGGAAAGTTTCGCCTCATTCATCACCTTTCCTACCCTTCTGGCTCCTCGGTGAACGATGGCATTGACAGGGAGGAATCCAGAGTGCACTATGCGTCCTTTGACAGAGCGCTTCAGCTGGTCAGGGCAGCGGGACAGTCTGCCCTTCTGGCAAAAGCGGACATTGAGTCCGCATTTAGCCTCCTCCCGGTCCATCCGGACTGTTTCCACCTCCTGGGTTGCTACTTTCAGGGTAGCTATTTTTTCGACATGTGCCTCCCTATGGGTTGTGCCATCTCGTGTTATTTTTTTGAGCTATTTAGTAGCTTCCTTGACTGGGTGGTCACCCAGGAGGCGGGTATTCAGTCCATTCTGCATTATCTTGATGACTTTCTTTTTGTGGGTCCAGCGGGCAGTGGGCGGTGTCTGCGGCTGCTCACTGTTTTTCAGGATACATGCCGGCTTTTCGCCGTCCCGTTGTCCGCTGACAAGACGGAGGGTCCCGCCACAGTCCTGTCTTTTTTAGGTATTGAGATAGACACGGTGGCGATGGTTTTTAGGCTGCCTAGTAACAAGTTGTCCAGGCTCCTCTCGTTGGTCCGCTTGGCGAAAGGGGCGAAGAAATTACAGCTGAAACAGCTACAGTCGTTGCTGGGTCATCTGGTTTTCGCCTGTAGGGTCATCCGGATGGGGAGGGCTTTCTGTAGGCGACTGTCATGGGCCACGAAGGGCATAACTGCCCCTCACCACTATGTCAGGATCACCAAGCCTATGAGGGATGACTTGGGGATATGGCTATCATTTTTGCAGACTTACAATGGACAGTCGTGCTGGTTGCGGGAGGAAGTACCGAACTCACAGCTGGAGCTATATACCGATGCTGCAGGCTCCTGTGCGGGTCATCCGGGGTTGGAAGCGGGTTACGCACCTCCCGGATACCAGACGCCCTATATCTGTTCAGATTCTTTTGGGCATCTTGTCTCTTCTTCCGAATGTATGTTCATCGGAATATGAGACTCTCCTTTTCAGGGTAGCTTTTTCTTGGGCTTTCTTTGGTGCCTTTCGTATTGGCGAATTGGTGTCTAAGTCAAAATTGATTCCGGGGGGCATCCTATGGGAGGACGTGGCGTTGTCGCACCGAAGTGCCACCATTTTCTTGCGTTCATCCAAGACTGATTGTTTTGGCAAGGGCCGCCGGGTAGTCTTGCATTATTGCGGCGGCCCCTTTTGTCCGGTGTCCCTGGCCCTCTCTTTCGTGCCTTCGCGCCCCCTGTCCCCTACATTTTTTGTCCATGCTGATGCAACTTCTCTCAGCCGTTTTCAATTTTTGCGCGTTTTTCGTCGTTGTCTGGAGATTTTGGGTTTTCCTGCAAAGGAATTTTCCACCCACTCTTTTCGCATTGGCGCAGCGACCACCGAGTCGGGTTTGGGTTTCTCTGATACGGAACTTCAGCGTTTGGGTAGATGGGAGTCTTCTCGTTTTTCGCTGTATGTCCGACCACATCTGTTGTGTTGATTTCCAGGTTCCTTTCCGGCACAGATTTGGATCCTCGGGGATTCTTTCGTATACTGGGCCGCTCGCCGGGCGGAGATCCGAACTTACGGCAGGAACTTGGGATTCTTCTACGATGTGGCGAGGATACGATGGATCGGGTTGTGTGGGTTACGTTGGACTCAGGTTCTTCAGGAGTGTCAGCAACTTCGTGCCCACGTTTCTGGTCCCATCATCCTGGTCATACATGCGGGTGGGAATGACGTTGGATATATGCGATCCGTGGACATCATATCTGCTGTAAAAAGTGACATTGCCCAATGTTGTGCTTTCTTTAATAACCTGACAGTTGTTTGGTCGGAAATTGTGCCCCGCTCGGTATGGGCGCGTGATGTCCCTGGCCCCCTTCTAGAACATTTTCGTAGGAAGGTCAATGCCCAAGTGGCTAAGTTTGTGCGCCAGATAGGGGGTGTAGTGGTCCGCCACAGGGACCTGGAGGGTGATAATCGCGATTTGTTGCGGAGGGATGGAGTTCATCTGAATGACATCGGCTGGATATTTTTAATTTGGGTCTCCAGAGGGGCGTGGAACAGGCGCTGGCTGCGGTGGGGCGCCAGTCAGTAGCTTACTGACAGGCGGGTGGCGGTTTTTGGTGACCTTGCCAGCAAAACACGGCGGTAAGAGGTACGCCCTTCACGCTAATTGGGAGATAGACGGCAGTCCGGCACTTATGGTAAGGACAGGCCCCTCAGTTATCTCCCTTTCCACCAGTCGGAACTGAGTGCTCACAGTGCTACTGTGACTGGCACTGTGGAATGTTAGATGTATGTTTAAGTTGTTAAAGAGTTGAATTTAATAAAAGCTGTGGCCTTGCCCTTTCCAACATGAATGGTGGTAAGTGGTCTTTATTGGATGGGAAGAAGGGGTAAGGTCTAAGTTGGATGGATCATGGTGTGGACCTGGTTTTATTGCACCTCAGCAGTCATGCAGGCCTCTTGAACCCATTGGGAAAGAGAGCCCTGACTGTTGGGGGCATAACCAGGGCGGAGTATGGTGACTAGGGGTCACGGTGGATTGGTGGGGGACGGAGTGGGGTTGGGCCTGAGCTCACTAAGGTGGTTGCCCCAGGGGATTCTGGGCCTTTTGGTGAAGAAGATCGGTAAGAGCTGCCCACCCTCCCGCCCCTTTATATGGTTGGTACGTCACAGCTTGCTACGGTTTTTGGTGACCTTGCCAGCAAAACACGGCGGTAAGAGGTACGCCCTTCACTCTAATTGGGAGATAGACGGCAGTCCGGCACTTATGGTAAGGACAGGCCCCTCAGTTATCTCCCTTTCCACCAGTCGGAACTGAGTGCTCACAGTGCTACTGTGACTGGCACTGTGGAATGTTAGATGTATGTTTAAGTTGTTAAAGAGTTGAATTTAATAAAAGCTGTGGCCTTGCCCTTTCCAACATGAATGGTGGTAAGTGGTCTTTATTGGATGGGAAGAAGGGGTAAGGTCTAAGTTGGATGGATCATGGTGTGGACCTGGTTTTATTGCACCTCAGCAGTCATGGCATCTTATAAAATTGTTCATCAGGAAAACATGGGGCAGCCAATTTTTAAGGACTGCATGTCTTTAATTTTTTTTTTTTTTTACATCCCTTGGCTATGGATTCCTTCTAAACATCCTGTGATTTTGAAAAACGAATGCGCAAACCAAAAATAACCCAAACCTCAAGGAGTGGCAGCCAACATTTAAACACGAGTAAATAAATATAAAGTATAAATGTGGCGCTAACTCAAGGAAAGTGCTAAAGTGAACAAAATAAATAAACAATATTCAATGAAGTCCATAATAAAGTTCAAACAGTTATCAAGCTAAAATTCAGAGATGTGCAAAATAAGTATATTTCTTTAATCCTAGATTCACAAAAAGTGCTTGTGTAGTCCAAAATATATAATTATGTTGATGGTAGATGCGAAATAATACAGTGCAGAAAAAATCATCAATTCTTATGCTGTGTACACACGACCGCACTTTCAATGGACTGAATCACGTTGGACTTTTTCGACGGACTTTCGACTGACTTTTCGACGGACCTCCATTGAATCGGACTTGTCTACACACAATCACACCAAAGTCGGACAGATTCGACAGGACTAGAATAAGGAAGTTCATAGCCAGTAGCCAATAGCGTCGGTTTTCGTCCGTCGGACTAGCATACGGACGAACGGATTTTTCGACCGCACTCGAGTCCGTCGGAAAGATTTGAAACATGTTCTAAATCTAAAGTCCGTCACATTTTCGACAGAAAAGGTCCACTGCAGGTCCGATGAAGCCCACACATGGTCGAATTGTCCAACGGATTCGTTCCGTCGGACAAGTTTGGTCGAAAAGTCCGGTCGTGTGTACACGGTATTAAATCGCGTAGTCACACTTGCTTCCACCATCCGCAATCCACCAATAGTGTGCCCCAGCCTCTCACCTCAAGTAAAGACCCCGGCGGGTCTAGTAGTGCTTCTGGTAATAAGAATCCTTAGTGGCAATTTCAGCTCCACTCTTCTCTTTAACGCACCAGGCAAAGGTAAAGCAGTGGTTGGGGATATAAGTAAAGGGACAGTGTTCTCCCACTGTGCACAATACGTCCTCTTTCATCTCCTCCACTCTCCTCCATTCAAGACTCATATAAGATAAAGGAGATCTCCATAGTGCAGTAATTCCATATAAAGGATTTATTCAAAGCAGCAAACTTGCATATCAAATTGTAAAATTCAAAATCGATAAAATCAGGGACTTGCTGTCTCGGCGTCACCCGGCTCCTCCCTTGCAAAGAGGGCCTCGACCGGAAGCCCCTGTTTTTATTGCTGTTGAACGTTCCAATTTGATATGTACGTTTGCTGCTTTGTATAAATTTTGGGATGCGGATGGTGGGAGCCAGTGTGACTACACGATTTAAGAATTGATGATTGTTTCTGCACTGGATTATTGCGCCTCTACCATCAACATAATTATATATTTTGGACTACACAATCACTTTTTGTGAATCTAGGATTAAAGAAATATACTTATTTTGCACATCTATGAATTTAGGATTGATAACTCACTGTTTGGACTTGATTATGGAATTCATTGAATATTGATTATTTATTTTGTTCACTTTAGCACTTTACTTGAGTGAGCGCCACATTTATACAGTAAAACCTTGGATTGCAAGCATAATTCGTTCCGGAAACATGCTTGTAATCCAAAGCACTTGTATATCAAAGCGAATTTCCCCGTAAGAAATAATGGAAATTCAGATGATTCGTTCCACAACCATTTATTCATAAGTTCTTCAGTTTATAGTCCATATCAAAAGATTATAACAATCTAATAGGTTGTGTAAGTCCATCAGGAGCTACAGTGTATACAAGAGAAGAGAGGCGCCTCTAAGTGTAGCAATATGGTTACATTTAATGAAGGTACAACATTTAGCAACTCACATGGTTGATGATTAAAAGAGGCACATCTAAGTATGCAGGCATCCAGGGTAAAGCTGTCTACATAGACCATCCTCCGCATCGCCGGTTCTCACCGATGTCAGTCTGCAATCGTGACCGGGAAGACTACCCTGCAGTAGAGCGATCTGAAAGCGAGGCACGCAGTGTGGAAGGGATGATGTTGATGGCGGTGCAGAGGATGGTCTATGTGGTCAGCTTTACCCCAGATGCCTGCATACTTAGATGTGCCTGTTTTAATCATTAACCATATGACTTGCTAAATGTTGTACCTTCATTAACCAGTTCCCGACCGGCGCACGCCGATGTACGTCGGCAGAATGGCACGGCTGGGCAAATGGGCGTACCTGTACGTGCATTTGAATTCCCCGCCGTGAATTCCCCCGCCGGCCGGGAGCTCCGTGAGTCCGGTCGCGGGTCCCGCGGACTCGATCACCGCGGGGATACCCGCGATCGCCTCACGGAGAGGACAAACGGGGAGATGCCGTTGTAAACAGCATCTCCCCGTTCTGCCTAGTGACAAGTGTCACTCGATCTCTGCTCCCTGTCATCGGAGCAGAGATCAGTGACGTCACACATACAGCCCTTCCCCCTACAGTTAGTAATCACTCCCTAGGACACACTTAACCCCTCCCCGCCCCCTAGTGGTTAACCCCTTCACTGCCAGTGCCATTTACACAGGAATCAGTGCATTTTTAATTGCACTGATCGCTGTATAAATGACAATGGTCCCAAAAATGTGTCAAAAATGTCCGACATGTCCGCCATAACGTCGCAGTCACAATAAAAATCGCTGATCACCGCCATTACTAGTATAAAAAAAAATTATTAATAAAAATGCTATAAAACTACCCCCTATTTAGTAAACGCTATAACGTTTGCGCAAACCAATTATTAAACGCTTATTGCGATTTTTTTTTACCAAAAATATGTAGAAGAATACGATCGGCCTAAACTGAGGAAAAAAAATGTTTTTTTATATATTTTTGGGGGATATTTATTATAGCAAAATGTAAAAAATAATGCGTTTTTTTTCAAAATTGTCGCTCTTATTTTGTTTATAGCGCAAAAAATAAAAATCGCAGAGGTGATCAAATACCACCAAAAGAAAGCTCTATTTGTGGGAAAAAAAGGACGTCAATTTTGTTTGGGAGCCACGTCGCACAACCGCGCAATTGTCAGTTAAAGCGACGCAGTGCCGAATCGCAAAAAACGCTCTGGTCAGGAAGGGGGTAAAATCTTTCGGGGGCTAAAGTGGTTAAATGTAACCATATTGCTACACTTAGAGGCGCCTCTGTTCTGTTTTATACTCGGTTTTGACATGACGCTACTTGTATATCAAAACATTCCTTGTATATCAAGTCAAAATGTATTTAAAAATGTTGCTTTTCTTGCAAAATGCTCTCAAACCAAGGTTTTACCTGTACTTCTAGATATCCTACAGGCATAATACAGGCAGCTGATGGCAGGTCTGCTATTACATGAATAAAAGGTTTTCAACACAAATAGAAAGAGAAAAGAACAGAAAATGGCATCTTATATCTAAATAAAACTTCAGTTATTGTCATCTCGCTAATTTTTTTCTCCTGTTCTATTTATTTCACAAAATGTTCTTTGTGCTTTTCTATTCCTTTTTTCTTTTTTTTTTTAATGGGGCCTCTGTGTCTTGCTTTCCTTTTATAGCTTTGCCTGTTGAAAGTTCATTGTTTAAGTGAGATCATCTATCGTACAAGACAGCAGCAACGGGAACTCCGCACTCATGTCGTCAGGTTCCACGAGTGTGTGGAGGAGATGGAGCTGTATTGTGGAATGTGTGGGGAATCTATCGGGGAAAAGAATTGCCAACTCCAGGCATTGCCCTGTTCCCATGTCTTTCACCTCCGGTAAGGAAACTTGAGATATAATGCAATTTATATCTCCTTTAGAAAAGTCAAAATTACTTTGTTTGGATACAAATTCTTCAGTGCGAAGGTTCTTCACCCCTCGGACTCCTTGTCTCCGGCCCTCAGCACAGGTGTGATATACATCAGTCAACATTATGCCAAACTTTTTTGTCACCAACCCCATGCTTGATTCCCCATAGTGGTCAAAGGGAACACTGTATGAGACAGGTAATGGGAAAGAAAAGGTTCACTGACCATAGCGTTATTGTTGTAAAAAGTGGTAAGTATTTTGAGGACTAGCCGCTTCCTCAGGGCTCCGAGGAAGAGACTAGTCCTTGAAATGCGTTCGCCTATCGGATCTTCACCTCCTGCCACATGGTATGATGTACTGTGGACTGGACGATGCTGTGATATATGATGAGCTTTGATGCAATTTTCATTTTATGAGCATAATACTTACCACTTCTTGCAACAATAAAGCTATGGTTTTAGGATAATGCACTAGGTTGGTGCACCCTTTCTATCTTTTTTGTGGTTTCACTTGTTCCACATTTCTCCAGACTTCTCCAGTCTTATGAGGGCAGCAGAATGTGACTTCTCCACATTAAGCCAAGATGGAGACATACAGTAGCCTACTTATTTTGAGAGGGCACACTCCTAAGTGCAGAAGAATTTGTGTTTGTGACCATTTGCAATGGTAAAGAAAGGTTCCACCTTTTCCAATGAGCAGTTTGTTCTGCACTCCTGTGATCCATTTTCAGTCGTCGGTGGGTCAAAGCCCGCTGTTGGCTTACATCACTCAGCTAGTTCAGGCCAGGGAAAGATCTTAACTTTAAAGTTGGGATCCACCCAGATCCCTGGATCGGCAGTTGGTTCCACTTCTCAGCGGGGTGCTGAGAGCCTGAACCAGCAGCTCCCATCCCCTCCACAGCCCGGCGCTCCAGTGAGAACTGGAGGGGCAGAACAGAGAGCCAATGACCAACAGTCACCAACTTCCTGCTCACGGAACACTGAGAACTAAGTGGTCAGCAGTCTTTGATTGCTCAGTTCTCAGTCTTAGATCCGGTGGGGGACAGTTGCAGCATCGATCAATGCTGTATCCGCCTAGGTGAGTGTAAATGTTTTTTTTTTTTGGAAAGCCATGCTTCTCTTTTAATGAGAAAACCAACTTTGATAAGCACCACTGCAATCAAAAAGGCCATTTTCAGACTAAGGTAAGAGATGTACCTTCAAAAGGTATTGTAGGCCCTTGAGTCATGGTAAAAAAGACTCTCGATTGGTGGAAGCATGGCATTAAGGTTGGGAGTTGGTTATTTGGCCATGCTACTAAATAGCTAATGAAGTGGATATCTTAGGGTGGGTTCACATATGAGCACACAGCGGCTCACAGCAGGAGGCCGGTGCATCCGTTTCAGGTCCGATTTCAGCCCGAATTTTCGGCTGAATTCAAAAGACGCACAGGGCTCCTATGCAAATCACACCAGAGCCGCTGCGGAGATATGTGAATCAGCTCTATAGAGAGCCGGTCACAATCTCCAGCTGTGCGAACTGGGTGCGGAAGAACCGCATCCAATTCGCACTAGTGCGAACCCAGGCTTAATAAAAGAAGCAAGATTGTATAGATCTAGTGAATTGGGTGCAAGGGGCAATCAAACAGGCCTGAGGTATCCTCTGCATGTACAGTGGGGACAGAAAGTATTCAGACCCCCTTACATTTTTCACTCTTTGTTATATTGCAGCCATTTGCTAAAATCATTTAAGTTAATTTTTTTCCTCTTTAATGTATGCACAGCACCCCATATTGACAGAAAAACACAGAATTGTTTAGATATTTGCACATTTATTAAAAAAGAAAAACTGAAATATCACATGGTCCTAAGTATTCAGACCCTTTGGTGTGACGCCCATATATTTAACTCAAGTGCTGCCCATTTCTTCTGATCATCCTTGAGATGGTTCTACACCTTCATTTGAGTCCAGCTGTATTTGATTATACTGATTGGACTTGATTAGGAAAGCCACACACCTGTCTATATAAGACCTTACAGCTCACAGTGCATGTCAGAGCAAATGAGAATCATGGGGTCAAAGGAACTGCCTGAAGAGCTCAGAGACAGAATTGTGGCAAGGCACAGATCTGGCCAAGGTTACAAAAAAAAAAAATTTCTGCTGCACTTAAGGTTCCTAAGAGCACAGTGGCCTCCATAATCCTTAAATGGAAGACATTTAGGACGACCAGAACCCTTCCTAGAGCTGGTCGTCCGGCCAAACTGAGCTATCGGGGGAGAAGAGCCTTGGTTAGAGAGGTAAAGAAGAACCCAAAGATCACTGTGGCTGAGCTCCAGAGATGCAGTCGGGAGATGGGAGAAAGTTGTAGAAAGTCAACCATCACTGCAGCCCTCCACCAGTCGGGGCTTTATGGCAGAGTGGCCCGACGGAAACCTCTCCTCAGTGCAAGACACATGAAAGCCCACATGGAGTTTGCTAAAAAACACCTGAAGGACTCCAAGATGGTGAGAAATGAGATTCTCTGGTCTGATGAGACCAAGATAGAACTTTTTGGCCTTAATTCTAAGCGGTATGTGTGGAGAAAACCCAGGCACTGCTCATCACCTGTCCAATACAGTCCCAACAGTAAAGCATGGTGGTGGCAGCATCATGCTGTGGGGGTGTTTTTCAGCTGCAGGGACAGGACGACTGATTGCAATCGAGGGAAAGATGAATGCGGCCAAGTACAGGGATATCCTGGACGAAAACCTTCTCCAGAGTGCTCAGGACCTCAGACTGGGCCGAAGGTTTACCTTCCAACAAGACAATGACCCTAAGCACACAGCTAAAATAATGAAGGAGTGGCTTCACAACAACTTCGTGACTGTTCTTGAATGGCCCAGACAGAGCCCTGACTTAAACCCAATTGAGCATCTCTGGAGAGACCTAAAAATGGCTGTCCACCAACGTTTACCATCCAACCTGACAGAACTGGAGAGGATCTGCAAGGAGAAATGGCAGAGGATCCCCAAATCCAGGTGGGAAAAACTTGTTGCATCTTTCCCAAAAAGACTCATGGCTGTATTAGATCCAAAGGGTGCTTCTACTAAATACTGAGCAAAGGGTCTGAATACTTAGGACCATGTGATATTTCAATTTTCTTTTTTAATAAATCTGCAAAAATGTCAACAATTCTGTGTTTTTCTGTCAATATGGAGTGCTGTGTGTACATTAATGAGGGAAAATAATGAACTTAAATGATTTTAGCAAATGGCTGCAATATAACAAAGAGTGAAAATTTTAAGGATTGTCACTTTCCTGCTAAGGTGGGGATTGTCACTTCCTGTGTCCCAGAGTGAAGTCAGGCAGCAGAGAGAAGATGTAATCCCTCTGCTTCCCTTGGCTGCCTGCACAGTGAGGGCGGAACTACAGGGATGCAGGGCAGGCTCACCCACTGAGCTGTCCGCCCACTCACTGGCCCGCCGCTCACCCGCAACTAATTTCGGGGGGGGGGGGGGGGGGCAATTGCCCCGTTGACCCCCCTGGATCCGCCCCTGTATTATATGAATTATAGCATAGTACATATTATTATGCCTACACTTGTCAAAAGTCAATCTGTTTCTTTCTGTCCCTCTTCATACATCCATTCTCTTGACATTTTAGCTGTCTACAAACCAATGGATCTCGTGGTTGTCCCAACTGTCGCCGATCTTCTGTGAAGCCGGGCTTTGTGTGAATCAGAGGAGCACTTTTTACAATAATCACCGAAACTCCAGGACCAGTATGAATCAGAGCAGTTGTGCAAATGGAACATTGTTGGTCTCTGAGCTTGTCTGTTGCCAAGACCATAATCTTGGTGCTACACTCGCACTACCTGCAGCTAACCTGCCCCTGTCATACATAATCTGTTTGTGAAATCCAAAGGACAATGAAGAAGCCAGCAAACTCTACAATGTATGCACACCGGGCTTATTTTTCTTGTAATATTTTTAATATATTTTGTACTTTTCCATTGAACAGGAAAATGTTGATCCACTTTTTATAAACTTTGCCTTTTCAAAGTCTAAGATTGGTAGTATACACTCAGCTTGGGCTTAGCCATTATCTGCAGAGCAAAGCATGATGGGGCATACTGCCAAGAGTAACCAGAAATACCACCAGGCCATTAAGGTATGCTAGTTTAACATTTTATTTCAATCATACATTATTTTAAAGAATTAAGAGTTTTTTTTAGAGTTTTATCTATGAGTTTATGGTACTTTATTACAATCTGCCACCGTTCCAGTCTTCCTGGACTCATTTACTAAAATAGAATGGATCCGCCATGTATATGAAGAGCAGAATATAACAAATGACTGCTTTTGGCTTTATAAAGGGAAAGGGATGCCACGTGCATTCAAAGCCTGAACAGGACTGAATCACTAAGTGGTTTCTTTATTCCATACTTCCACAAGGCCTGTGGACATTAGTAGTGATTTCTTTTTGTCCTCTCCGGCATTTGTGTGGTGCTGCTCTACATGTCCACATCTCTTTCTCTGAAGAAAGGGCTCTTATGTTCCACAAGCCTACCTCCCTCTGTAAATAAAATATGCTGTGTATTTTTCTGGTGTTTATGTATGATCTATACTGTGTAACTTACATAGGATCCCTCTGTACATTTACAGTCTTTTTATTATATATTTTTTCCTGTGTGTACATTGTACATCAGAATTATTTAATGGAGTAGTGCTGAGCAATGATAGTAAGGGTAATGTGCTAAGTGTAATAATGTTTACCGGCAAATCAAATACACTGGAAGTTAAAGTTTAAAGCAGATCTGAACTCTCCTATCCTTTACAGCAGGGATATGCAATTAGCGGACCTCCAGCTGTTGCAAAACTACAAGTCCCATCATGCCTCTGCCTCTGGGTGTCATGCTTGTGGCTGTCAGAGTCTTGCTGTGCCTCATGGGACTTGTGGTTCTGCAACAGCTGGAGGTCCGCTAATTGCATATCCCTGCTTTACAGCCATGGAATCCGCCATTTTAGCCACCAGCCATTTGACAGTTCGGTTGAGAACACAAGCAACTGTGACAGTTCTCATTCACGTCACGCCTTGGCTGTAACTGTTTTGAGAAGCAGTTAGGGCCCCTTTCACACTTGTGCGACTGGGAGTGCAAAGTCGCATGACAAGTCATACCCCATGATTTCCAATGATAACCACTCATATCTGTGCAACTTCAAGTCGCACCGACTTCAAAGTAGTCCCTGCACTACTTTGGTCCAACTTTAATGCGAGTTGAGATCCACAGGCCTCAAGTTTGCACAGGCATTCCCTGAAATTGCGTCAAAATCGCGGCAAAATTGCACCCGCAAACTCGCGGCAAAATCGGGTGACTTTCAAGTCGCGGCAGTGTGAAAGGGGCTTAAATCAATGGGTTTAGTTCTTAAAGCGGGGCGCCGCCGAAATTTTTTTTTTTAAAAGTCAGCAGCTACAAATACTGCAGCTGCTGACTTTTAAAACATGGACACTTACCTGTCCAGGGCGCCCGCGATGTCGGCACCCGAGGCCGAAACGTCTCTCCGTCCTCGGGTGCTGCCGCCTCCATCTTCGGTCAGGGAATCAGGAAGTGAAGCCGTGCGGCTTCACTTCCCGGTTCCCTACTGCGCATGCGCGAGTCGCGCCGCGCAATAAGGATGCTCCCTGCTGCCTCTGGGACCCGTGTGTTTCCCAGCAGGCAGCGGGGAGGGAGCAGGAAGTGGCGTAAATAACCGCAGATTCTGCGGCTATCTATGCCGGAAGTGGGTACAGATACCTGTAATATACAGGTATCTGTACCCCCCTCCCCCCTGAAAGGTGCCAACTGTGTCACCAAAGGGGGGGAGGAATCTGATGAGTGGAAGTTCCACTTTTGGGTGGAACTCCACTTTAAAGCAGGAACGAAACCCATCGATTTAACACTCTTATGCCGCGTACACACAATCGAACTTTCCACCAACAAAACCATGGATTTTTATTCAAAGGTTGTTGGCTCAAACCTGTCTTGCATACACAGTCACACACATGTTGGCCAACAATTCCGAACGTGGGGACGTGGTGCCGTACAAGACATACGATGAGCCGAGAAAAAGGAAGCTCAATACCCAGTGCGGCTCCTTCTGCTTGATTCTGAGCATGCGTGAACTTTTGTGCGACGAACTTGTGTACACACGATCGGAATTTAGGACAACAAAGTTTTGCTGGCGGAAAATTTGAGAATCTGCTAAGAAACATTTGTTGGCGGAAAGTCCGACAACAAAAGTTCCATGGAGCATACACACGGTCGTACTTTCTGACAACAAGCTCACATCCAACATTTCCCATCAGAGAATCCGACCGTGTGTACGCGGCATTAAAGTTACATTCCTGTGCACACCGGGAATGCTAACTGTCACATTTGCTTGTGCTCTAAACCAAGCTGTCAAACTATCAGATGGCCGGTGTCAGAGTCGCTTGCATGTACCATGGCAGTTGCAGATCAAACAGAGGCTAAGATGGCAACTTCCTTGGCTGAAAAGGACAGGAAGATTTAGTTCTGCTTTAACTTAATGTTCAGTTTAAATTAGCGAATTACATTCCGAATGCATTAAAACAAAAAGATGTTCAAAGTCTTAAGCAGGCCATAGTGGAGTCGAAAAAAGGAAAGTTCCGTTGATCGAAAAACTAAAATAGCTCATACGATTGTGCCATACATTATTTCGATTTTCAAAAGAAATTAAAAAAAGATAAAACAGCATGTTGGATCAGGCACTTTCGACTGTGTCACTAAAATCGTGTGTCGCAGCTGGCACGCTAATGATGCAAAAAAAGAATGATTCAGCGATCAACACAAATTTCGTTCATTTCTCGACTCGTCTATGGCATGCTTTGGGCCTTTGTTTACAACATTGTGCAGAAACTTCATTTTTTTTTTCCACGCGTTCTGCAAGGGCACAAAGAAAACCATTGTTCTCTAAGTGCCCTGTTCACACCACAACACTCCTATTGTGTGCAGATTTTTTCTGTGCAGGAATCTGCAATGTGTATAAAGCTCACTGAAATGCGCACGGAAACTGACGTAAACTCGTGTCTCTCTGCAAGTGAAATCTGCACGTTTTTTCCATTCGCTTTTCTGCACAGGTGGTGTGAACAAGGCCTTACAGTTGGTTTTCTTTAGCAAGTAGAAAAGCTTGTCTCCTGCATCTTTGCTCTGTGTGGAAGCAGTGGCCTGTCTGCAGAGGTCCAACACACCTACTATTGAGTCAGAACTAGCGCTTTCCAATCAGCAGGTAGCATGAGCGTTGCTGATTGCCCAGAGCTATAGCTGTGACTCAGCAGGAAAGATGATGGTGTCTGACTCAGCAGAGAGACCACTGTTTCCACACAAAGAACAAGGGTCTTTCTCTACAGAATACTGGCAAGGGTTAAGGCTTTTCTAAAGAAAATGTTTTGATGCATTGAATATATATTGCTGATTTAAACTTAACATTTAATTGGTCTTTAAAAATGTTGTCTACTTTGTTGCTACTTGTTACTGTACTTTGTAATTCTTCATTGAAGTGCTGTAATCCCACATGCCTCAAGGGCCACCTTTAAAAAAAAATCAAGATGATATAATGACTTACAATGAGTACAATAAAGGATTCAGGAGTAATAACCCTCTAATTACCTAATAACCTTCAACTTCAACCTGGTAGGCAAACAGAGCATTGGGGGAGTGCAGGGAAGGTGATTATGAATGGCGGTTATCAAGAGAACCTGTCACATTTTTCTTAACGCGCAAATAGATTTACTTTGAAGCTGAACTATAGGTATACAGCTAAATAGTTAAACACTTCTCTGGAAAGGTTTGTCCCTGAAAATATCCTTCATTATAAATGGTCAGTCAACCCAAAACTGACATTTCAGGTTTTGTTAGATAGTGGAGAGTTAAAACGCATCCCAACCCAAAACCAAAAATGTGATATACTGTAGCTTACCAGACCTCAGATGTGGTATTTGCATTTGTTTTCTTATTTATTTTTTTTTTGCAGGCGCTTTTTTCCTTTATTTTCACCCAGTGATCCTGCCAATAACACTCCCTGTACTAGGGGGACAGTGCATATCAGCTATACTCTATGGAGGAGCAGTAGTGTTGTTACCCTAGGCCAGTGATGGCGAACCTTGGCACCCCATGATGTTCAACTACACTGCAGAGCGCGAAATGTAGTTCCAAAACATCTGGGGTGCCAAGGTTCGCCACCACTACCCTAGGCAGCTCTCCTGATTTGGGGTACCTACAAACACCTTCCCCTCTCCTCCTCTCCATTATATAGGGTGTTCTGTAATTGACAGAAGATAGCATTGTTTGAGATTTTAGTTCAGTGTAAAGAAAGTTACAAGCATCCTGGAATTCTGGAGGATAAACAGATATTTTCTATATTTGTGTTTACATAACCTTAAAATTCGGGGGAGATGTCTGAGTTCCTGAGTCTACACAGCTTTTAGGAGGGGTTCTCACTCTCCCAGATGGAGTATCTCACAAAAGTGAGTACACCCCTCACATATTTGTAAATATTTTATTATATCTTTTCATGTGACAACACTGAAGAAATGACACTTTGCTACAATGTAAAGTAGTGAGTGTACAGCTTGTATAACAGTGTAAATTTTCTGTCCCCTCAAAATAACTCAACACACAGCCATTAATGTCTAAACCACTGGCAATAAAAGTGAGTACACCCCTAAGTGAAAATGTCCAAATTGGCTCCAAATTGTCAATATTTTGTGTGGCCACCATTATTTTCCAGCACTGACTTAACCCTCTTGGGCATGGAGTTCACCAGAGCTTCACAGGTTACCACTGGAGTCCTCTTCCACTCCTCCATGACGACATCACAGAGCTGGTGGATGTTAGAGACCTTGCGATCCTCCACCTTCCGTTTGAGGATGCCCCACAGATGTCCATGTCCAATAGGGTTTAGGTCTGGAGACATGCTTGGCCAGTCCATCACCTTTACCCTCAGCTTCTTTAGCAAGGCAGTGGTCGTCTTGGAGGTGTGTTTGGGGTCATTATGTTGGAATACTGCCCAGTCTCCGAAGGGAGGGGATTATGCTCTGCTTCAGTATGTCACAGTACATGTTGGGATTCATGGTTCCCTCAGTGAACTGAAGCTCCCCAGTGCCGGTGTTCTGTCGAGAAGTGACTCCCCATCGAATAGTGCCCGTGCATGCGCAGGACGGACCCCGCACTTCAGCTGATTTGCTGATCAGCTGGAGTGACGTGACTAGGGGGCTAGCGCACATCGTAGGAGGCATCTCTCGACTGGAGATACCATTTCACAGCCACCATTGAAACCTATACAAACAGCGGGGGGAGACTTTAGTTCTCACATTGTGCCTTGCTGTTGCGGGGCAGCTTTACAGTGTGCTGATGGTCCAGTTTTGTCTGTGTTGCAGAGCGGGTTTGCTGTGTTGAACGGCCAGTTTTGCCTGTGTGAAAGGGCGCTTTGCAACACAGACAAAACCAGCTCTTCAACACAGCCTCTAGCCGCCCTCCAGCAGCAGCGATGCACAGTCCAGCCCCAGACCATGACACTCCCACCACCATGCTTGACTGTAGGCAAGACACACTTGTCTTTGTACTCCTCACCTGGTTGCCGCCACACACGCTTGACACCATCTGAACCAAATAAGTTTATCTTGGTCTCATCAGACCACAGGACATGGTTCCAGTAATCCATGTCCATAGTCTGCTTGTCTTCAGCAAACTGTTTGCGGGCTTTGTTGTGCATCATCTTTTGAACAGGCTTCCTTCTGGGACGACAGCCATGCAGACCAATTTGATGCAGTGTGCGGCGTATGGTCTGAGCACTGACAGGCTGACCCCCCACCCCCTCAACCTCTACAGCAATGCTGGCAGCACTCATATGTCTATTTCCCAAAGACCACCTCTGGATATGACCCTGAGTATGTGCACTCAGCTTCTTTGGTCGACCATGGTGAGGCCTGTTCTGAGTGGAACCTGTCCTGTTAAACTGCTGTATGGTCTTGGCCATCGTGCTGCAGCTCTGTTTCAGGGTCTTGGCAATTTTCTTATAGCCTAGGTCATCTTTATGTAGAGCAACAATTCTTTTTTTCAGATCCTCAGAGAGTTCTTTGGCATGAGGTGCCATGTTGAACTTACAGTATCCAGTATGAGAGAGTGAGAGCGATAACACCAAATTTAACACACCTGCTCCCCATTTACACCTGAGACCTTGTAACACTAACGAGTCACATGACACTGGGGAGGGAAAATGGCTAGTTGGGCCCAATTTGGACATTTTCACTCAGGGGTGTACTCACTTCTGTTGCCAGCGGTTTAGACAACCACTTACGGACCGCCCGCCATTGTTATGCGTTGGCTGTTTGAAGAGGGATATCGTTGTTATGGCAGTAGCTAGCTGCCATAACCCCGGTATCCTCTTCTTCAGCGGGCGGTCCGCTTTCAGATAAAAGTGGTCTCTGCAGCAGGTTTGCTGCAAGATCACTTTTATCGGCGTTGGGAGAGGGGCCCCGCCGCGCTCTGGTGCCCTCCGCCGGTTACCGGAGGCAGCGGCAGAGGCGATCGCGTCTGCTCCAGTCTGTGGTATGGAGCTGAGTGAGGGGAAGATGGCCCCCACCTGTCTCCATACCATTGCAGGGTGGAAGCGACGTTAAAATTTCACTTCCGTCCATAGCTCTTAAAGAGACTTTTTTTTTTCAATGCATTTTAGTGTAAATATGAGATCTGAGGTCTTTTTGACCCCAGATCTCATATTTAAGAGGACCTGTCATGCTTTTTTTCTATTATAAGGGATGTTTACATTCCTTGTAATAGGAATAAAAGTGACACCATTATTTTTAAAAGAACAGTGTAAAAAAAATAAATAAAAGGTAAAATAATTTTTAAAAAAAAAAAGGGTGCCCTGTCCCGTCGAGCTCGCGTGCAGAAGCGTTCACATACGTGAGTAGCCGCATAAGAAAACGGTTTTCACCACACATG
Organism: Lithobates septentrionalis; assembly: GCA_037952835.1. NCBI lineage: Eukaryota > Metazoa > Chordata > Amphibia > Anura > Ranidae > Lithobates > Lithobates septentrionalis. Next base: position 296,760 of record JBBDGP010000808.1, read on the forward strand.
TGAGGTATCGCCGCGATCGGTAGAGTGAGAGCAATAATTCTAGCCCTAGACCTGCTCTGTAACTCAAAACATGCAACCTGTAAAAATTTTTAAATGGCGCATATGGAGATTTTTAAAGGAAAAGTTTGTCGCCATTCCACGAGCGGGCGCAACTTTGAAGCGTGACATGTTGGGTATTAATTTACTCGGCATAACATTATCTTTCACAATATAAAAAAAATTGGGCTAACTTTACTGTTGTCTTATTTTTTAGGTAAAAAACTGTATTTTTTTTTCAAAAAAAGTGCGCTTGTAAGACCGCTGCGCAAATACGGTGTGACAAAGTATTGCAACGACCGCCGTTTTATTCTCTAGGGTGTTAGAAAAAAATATATATAATGCTTGGGGGTTCTAAGTAATTTTCTAGAAAAAAAATGATTTTAACTTGTAAACAACAAGTCTGAAAAATAGGCTCGGTCTTAAAGTAGTTAATGGCTGTGTGTTGAGTTATTTTGAGGGGGCAGCAAATTTACACTGTTATACAAGCTGTACACTCACTACTTTACATTGTAGCAAAGTGTCATTTCTTCAGTGTTGTCACATGAAAAGATAGAATAACATTTTTACAAAAATGTGAGAGGCGTACTCACTTTTGTGAGATACTGTATATTATAAGAATGAATGCGGAGCAGTGGGAACACCCCAAGATGGAAGAGCAGAGAGCAGAGACTCTGGTTATCTTTATTGCATCCCAAATCACCTTCTGGTGTTCCCAAATAATATAAAAATCCATCCCACCAAACTCCACTTAGGACAGGTTCACATCTAAGTGTGGAGCGGCTCACAGCAGGGGTCCAGTGCGTCCCTGTTTGCCAATTGCGGTCCGAATTTTTGGCTGAATTTGGACCTGAAATGGACCAGAAGACACGCAGGACTCCTGTGCAATTCGCTCCGCAGTTGTTCCGGAGATGTGTGAACTCTCCATAGAGAGCTGGTCTCGGGCTTCTGACATGCAAATTGGATTCGCAATTGTGTGAACTAGGCCTTAAACCTAAAATATACATTTTGGCCATGCCGACCCTTTACTCCTGACCATGTTTACTGTATAGTTTTCATTTTGATGCATGCTAGATTGAGTTCTTATTAGCGCTTAGTGTTTTCCTGGCAGTGTATGTTTATTAGCCATAGAACATGTAAAATGCACAAACAATACTTATGTTCCAATTTAATAAACTTCATGATTTGTTATAGAATGCTTGTGGTCTATTCAGACAGCATTTTTATTACAAGTCCATCTGGATCAGTTGTAACCATACAAGGGAATTGTTCTCAGTGAGCCAACCTGGATTCTCATATATAAGTAATACTTCAAAGTGAACACCAGGTCTGACAATGAATAATCACATTACAATATTCATTATTTTTCATACCAATCGCTATCTCATTAGTAATCCCAAATCAAGTGCAGCTGTACGATAACAGAGACTTTATTCCCATCTTAAGCGAACCCTACACATTACAACCTGATTGTACGATAAATGTACAATCGCTTTTACCAAAACTATGTAACATGACAGCTTACCTTAATGTCCAACTGAGCTTTCAGTCTAAATACATTCCAGCTGAATCCAAACAAAAGGTGAGCAAAGTTTGTTTTCTTTAGAAAGCAGCCACAGCCTGAGTAGAAAAGCCTGTCCCCTGCCGGCATGCTGGAGAGAAGGACCCCTGCTCTCTGTGGCTAAACGGGGACCTGTATGCAGAGGTCCAACATGCTCTTGATGAGTCCGAGCTAGAGCTTTCCATCAGGAAGGATGAGCTTTGTTGATGACAGAGCTATAGGTCTGAGTCAGCTTGGGGCATTTCAGACCTCTGCAGAGGGACCACTATTTACACACAGAGAGCAATGGTCCCTCCCTACTGCTTGCTGGCAAGGGACAGGATTTTCTATTCAGGATGTGGCTGCTTTCTAGAGAAAGCCAATTGTAAGACTTTAAACATCTTTTCTTTTGATGCACTTGAAATACTGTATATTAGCTGATTCAACGGAAACTTAATTTAAGCTTTTAAGCGTAACTCTACTTTTGTTAACCACTTAATTCCCGGCGTATAGTGAAATGACGTCCGCAGATGGGATCTCCCATCCTGGGCGGGGCGTCATATGACGCCCTCCGCTTCCCGCCGGTATAGGGGGTGCGCGCCCGCCCGCAGTGTCACTGAGGAGCCAATGCACGTGCCCGGCGGCCGCGATGTCTGCTGGCCACCCGCGATCGCTCCTGACAGAGCAGGAACGTGGATCTCTGTGTGTAAACACACAAATCCAGGTTCTGTCAGGGGAGAGGAGACAGACGTGTCTGTGATCTGTGTACAGAACACCTTCAGGATGTCATATTGAATTGCATTTTCAGAAAATTACAGCGGCTGTAGATTGAAAAGGAAAGGTAATTTTTAATAACATTTACTTACAATATGTGTCGCAATTGTACACGCTATATTATTTTTTCTTTATCTGCTATTTTTTTCCACCCACGAAAGTGGAGTTACCCTTTAACAATCCACTAATTTTCTATCCAGTTGGGCATTCTCGTATAAAGAATGTTGTACAATCAGATTGTAATTTGTATGGCCAGTTTTATAAAATGAAAACTTCTATCTCATTTAGTTCAATGCAGCATTTGTGCCTCCTGTAATGTGCTACCCTTGTGACCAGTTATATCCAGCTGTCATTTTTCAGGTTAAAATAATAAAAGGGCATTTTCTCTGGGCTCACCCTGAACCCCCGTCAATCCTGATGTATACGCCTGACACTTCATGGCTCCCAACTGCTCCTCATTTGGAGGAACCTTCCCTCTTTTGGAGCCAAGTCTTTGCATCCTCAAGTGTACCTTTCTTTGGTCTGATGTATAAAATGGTATAAAAATGAATTCTGTAACTATTAATAATGTTTTTGTGCATTAAACTTTTCACTCAAGCTCTAAATCATTTCATTGCTACCTTGAAAAGCCAATATAAAGAAAAGAAGGCGTGGGCACTTGGACAGACCAGCAAGAAGGGTTGGAGGACCCAACTCTATGGTAAAGAGCTTAGTTTATAAGTTGACCATAAATTTACTTTAAGGACATGGACAAATCTGTATAACTGAAAGTATATTTACAGAAAGTCTATGAAGAGAAAAATTTCATCTTTTATTGCTCACCTCCCTCTGAAAATGCCAATGACCTGAATTTATATCCTCAGTACTTACTGAGTCACCAACTCAGAACAAGTATACAAACCTGGAGCTCGGACTTCACTGACTGCATGCTTTTTTTCTTGAGTGATCACTAAAGACAGCTAGTATTTTCAAAAGGAGGACAACACTGACTGCCAATGTAATTATTTGATTACAGGTTCCCTTAAATCAGCCGTTCATAATCTTTTTACACCTGAGGAACCCTTGATATAATAGTCAGGTCTCGGGGAACCCTGCTAAAACCAATTTATTGGTGGTTGTGGTCAGAATGCCTCCCTTACAAACAGCTCAAAGTCATTGGGTTCACGCCGCTGGCAATGCCAAGTGGTGTTGACCCCGGAACTATGAAGGCACCATCAAATGTCAATCAGTCACAGCTCAGGGAACCTCTAGCAACTTCTGGAGGGAATCCTAGGGGTTTCACAGATATGCCCCGTACACACGGTCGGACATTGATCGGACATTCCGACAACAAAATCCTAGGATTTTTTTCCGACGGATGTTGGCTCAAACTTGTCTTGCATACACACGGTCACACAAAGTTGTCGGAAAATCCGATCGTTCTGAACGTGGTGATGTAAAACAAGTACGTCGGGACTATAAACGGGGCAGTAGCCAATAGCTTTCATCTCTTTATTTATTCTGAGCATGCGTGGCACTTTGTGCGTCGGATTTGTGTACACACGATCGGAAATTCCGACAACGGATTTTGTTGTCGGAAAATTTTATAGCCTGCTCTCAAACTTTGTGTGTCGGAAAATCCGATGGAAAAAGTCCGATAGAGCCTACACACGGTCGGAATTTCCGACAACACGCTCCGATCGCACATTTTCCGTCGGAAAATCCAACCATGTGTACGGGGCATTAGATGGCTGAGAATTAGAAAATGGAGCCAGCATTGGCTTTCTCTATGTTTTTATGGAATTGATTTCTTTATAGTGAACATGTTCTTTACTCATGCAGGGTGAACCAACAGGTTTGCTTCAGGGCGACTCTTTCAGGGAAAAAAAAAAAATAACAGAAATAAGGGTGTCCTGCAAAAAAATCTGCTTTATACTCATGTCTCCGGCCCATATCTTCCACCTCCCTTCCTTTCCAGAACTGCAGCTTCTGCCAATGTCTGACTTTCCTGGGGAATGTTGCAGATCTGTGTCCTCCACGATGCACTGAGGTTTCTTTCTTCCTTCACCCTCTACATTGCTACAGCAGAAACATTGGAGGCATGGAGCGTGGCAGGGGACACGGGCATCAGACATTCCTGGAAGTGTGGCATTCTGACTACACTGACAGAGGCTGCTGTGCTGTAATGGTGGAAGGCATGGGCCGGAGAAGAGACTATACTGCATAAAACGTGGAAACCAGTCTAAGCGACTCAACTATTCACAAAAACATAGGAACTGGGGTGCAGAAAAATGGCAGCAAGTGCTCTGGGCTGATGAGTCAAAATGTGAAATATTTGACTGTAGCAGAAGGCAGTTTGTTCATCAAAGGGCTGGAGAGCTTTACAATAATGAGTGTCTGCAGGCCACCGTGGAGCATGGTGGAGGTTCCTTGCAAGTTTGGGCCTGCATTACTGCAAATGGAGTTGGAGATTTGGTCAGGATCAATGGTGTCCTCAATTGCTGAGAAATACAGGCAGATACTTATCTATCATACTATATCAGGGAGGAGTGTGATTGGCCCCAAATTTATTCTGCAGCAGAACAACCACCCCAAATATACAGCCAATGTCATTAAGAACTATCTTCAGTGTAAGGAAGAGCAAGGAGTCTTGGAAGTGATGGATTGGCCCCCACAGAGCCCTGATCTCATCATCATCCTGGAGTCTGTCTGGGATCACATGGAGAAAGATTTGAGGCAGCCTTCATCCACAGAAGATCTGTGGTTTGTTCTCCAAGATGTCTGGATGAAACAACCTACCTGCCGAGTTCCTTCAAAAACTGTGTGCAAGTGTACCTAGAATAATTGATGCTGCTTTGAAAGCAAAGGGCGGTCACACCAAATATTGATTTGATTTGGATTTCTCTTCTGTTCATTTACTTTCCATTTTGTTAATTACTAAAAATAAACTATGAACACTTCTATTTCTGAAAGTATTTTTCATAGACAGCATTTTCTCACACCTGCCTAAGCTTTTTTCACAGTACTGTAGGTAAGTGAACGCTACGGAGGATGGGGAGAAGAGCGTGAACCTGTTGCTTTTATCCTGCATGGGCAAAGAACAGGTTCACTTTATTTGCAAGGTAAAAAAGTTGCTCTCATTTTGTTACTCTATAATTTCATTTATGACACTGTGTTAAACCTTTACATATGTTTTGTGTGTCTGGCAGCTTAGTTAAAATTCAGCCAAAGGGAGCTGGCTGTGCAGATAGGCAATCTTTATAAAAGGCAGAAACTGGCAATTTCATATAAGCAGGAATTTTTATAAAAAGTAATCTTAGAATGTGCACCTAACAGGCTTTATTCTTGTCACATTTGCTACACTTTAGCAGATTTTGTCTATTTCTTGCCATTTTTGCACAGTGTGACATTTCATGGTAATTTTTCATAACATAGTAAAAAGAACAAGCAAAATGTCAATGCAAAATAAAGCAAAAGTAACGCCAATTATGGTGCTGACCTTTACACATAGGCCTCCAAGTAATAGCAGTAGTTGTTTTGTACATGAGCAATAGTATACATACAGTAGATGTTGGTAATGGCAATTAATGTACCATGGCACCACCTACTGGCCAAAATACAGACTGCAGATGTCTAGTTACTGAGTTAAAGGGCTCTTCATGATGCACGAGCTGTTAAAAAAAGAAAAAAAAAACATCATTTATTTTAAACAATACACTTTCTGAGGCAACCTACTTTATAACTAAAAAAACTTTTCATCCATTTGTAGTGCGTAGAAAAATTTAATGACCCCCCACCCACCCACTATCCTAAATCACTAGGGCTGGAATAAGCCTTCCTGTACAGTGGCTGAGCTTAATTTTTGAGACTTGGGATCCTCAGATTTCCCAGGATCCCATGGGGATCAGGAAAGCGTCCAGAAGCTGAGGTCCAAGGTAAGCATACAGTATACTCCACATACAACTTCCAATAATAAAGGAAACCTGTTATGAAAATATGCAGGGTGCCATTTCTGCTGAAAATGCAGGCTGTCTGGCTATCCTTCTGAGGCTTCGGCTTTAACGCTTTGCGTACCTGACCAATAACAGTCAGTGAGATAAAGAATATTTAGACTTTTTTACGACTTTAATTTTTTTTTTCTGCTGGATCTGGGACTTAGACATAGGGAAGCCAAAAGCCAAGCAGCCAGGCAACTAGCATTTTCAGAGGAATGCCAGCCATTTTAATGCAGTCAGAAAGGGAAAACTTTAGTGGGGCGATTATCAAGTAAATTTGTAACACAAATAATCGCAAATCAGTCTGTCCCGCGGTCAGCAATGTCCCTGCGTCAGTTTTTATGTGTATTTGCAACCAACTACATCAGATCTACAAAGGTCTGGGACAGATTTATTACTGAAGATGAGACAGATTTTTGCAGAAGAGCCTCCCCTCTGGTGACGATTTGTTAAGTTTGGGAACATGGCACTTTCTACAGTGTTCATTCCCTTGGTAATATCCAATATATTCACTTTGGTTAAGTAGAAATATGATCATTATTGTTCCTTGGTATGGTTTACTCATTTTCTAGCCCCTGCGCGGGCGAATTACAAGCTCGTTTATGAACCTCTTGTTTATTGTCAAAAAAAAAACCAATAAATATATTGAAACAGAAGATGAGACAGATTTTTTCACTCTAAGGCTATGTTTCCACTATTGCGTCCCCAAAGTCGCGCGATTTTGGCGCAATTTTTTTGCCGCGATTTTACCGCGACTTTTTACCGCGATTTGAAGCAATGCCTGTGTCTATGGACCTCAAGTCGCATCAAAGTGGGACCAAAGTAGTGCAGGGACTACTTTGAAGTCGCTGCGACTTGAAGTCGCACAGATATGAACGGTACTCATTGGAAAGCATGGGGTACTATTTGTCATGCGACTTTTCAGTCCCAAGTCGCATTAAAAGTCACACTAGTGGAAACATAGCCTAAGGCCCCTTTCACACTTATACGACTTGTCCCACGATTTTGTACTGCAAAATCGTATGACAAGTCATTCTCCATGATTTTCAATGACTACCATTCATATTGGCACGACTTTAAGTCGTGCCGACTTGAAAGTAGTCCCTGCACTACTTTGGTCCAACTTCTATGCGAGTTGTACTCCATAGACCTCAATGTTAAACCCTGAAGTAGCATGCAAGTCGTGCCTGAATAATATAGACACGACTTCAGTACGACTTTGTAAGCACAAGCCTGGCTCGCTATTCGGGAAAGGAAAACTTTTCTTTCCTTTCCCGATGAGCGACAGGCAGTGCTGACAGCTGTCTGGTATGAATCCAGAGGGGGAACGCCGCGCCAAGTTTTAAATAAAAAAACTGGCGTGGGTTCCCCCCCAGGGGCATACCAGGCCCTTAGGTCTGGTATGGATCTAAGGGGAACCCCCTATGCCGAAAAATCGGCGTGGGGTCCCCCCCAAAATCCATACCAGACCCTTATCCGAGCACGCAGCCCGGCCGGTCAGGAATGGGGGTGGGGACGAGCGAGCGCCCCCCCCCCCTCCTGGACCGTACCAGGCCGCATGCCCTCAACATGGGGGGGTGGGTGCTTTAGGGCATGGGGGGCACCCTGCCGGGCCCCTCCACCCCAAAGCACCTTGTCCCCATGTTGATGAGGACAAGGGCCTCTTCCCGACAACCCTGGCCGTTGGTTGTCGGGGTCTGCGGGCGGGGGGCTTATCGGAATCCAGGAGCCCCCTTTAATAAGGGAGCCCCCAGATCCCGGCCCCCCACCCTATGTGAATGAGTATGGGGTACATGGTACCCCTACCCATTCACCTAGGGAAAAAAGCGTCAATAAAAAACACAGTACACAGGTTTTTAAAATAATTTATTAGGCAGCTCCGGGATCTTCTTCCGACTTCGGGGGTCCTCTTCCGACTTCGGGGGTCTCTCCGCCGTCTCCTCCCGGTGTCCGCATCTTCTGCCGGCTCCTCCGCTATCTTCTGCAGCTCAATTGCTAGCGGTGGTCCAGACTTCTGCCTTCTTCTTTTCTTCCAGAGATGTTGACATGACGCTCTCTCCAGCTGGAATGGTCTCTGAATGCTCCGCAACGGACTTATATAGGCGGTGACCCCGCCCCCTTATGAGGTCACTGTCCCGGGGCATGCTGGCACTGTGCCGTCATAAGGGGGCGTGGTCATCACCCGGTGACCACGCCTCCTAAAACTTCACAGTCCCAGCATGCCCAGGGACTGTGACAGCATAAGGGGGCGGGGTCACCGCCTATATAAGCCCGTTGCGGAGCGCACAGAGACCATTCTGGCTGGAGAGAGCGTCGTGTCAACATCTCTGGAAGAGAAGAGGGAAGAAGACGATCCAGAGGTCCGGACCACCGCTGGCAAAAGAGCGCCAGAAGATAGCGGTGGAGCCGGCAGAAGATGCGGACACCGGGAGAAGACGCCGGAGAGACCCCCGAAGTCGGAAGAGGACCCCCGAAGTCGGAAGAAGATCCCAGAGCTGCCTAATAAATTATTTTAAAAACCTGTGTACTGTGTTTTTTATTGACGCTTTTTTCCTAGGTGAATGGGTAGGGGTACCATGTACCCCATACTTATTCACATAGGGTGGGGGGCCGGAATCTGGGGGCCCCCTTATTAAAGGGGGCTCCCGGATTCCGATAAGCCCCCCGCCCGCAGACCCCGACAACCAACGGCCAGGGTTGTCGGGAAGAGGCCCTTGTCCTCATCAACATGGGGACAAGGTGCTTTGGGGTGGGGGGGCCGCAGGGCGCCCCCCATGCCCCAAAGCACCCACCCCCCATGTTGAGGGCATGCGGCCTGGTACGGTCCAGGAGGGGGGGGGGCGCTAGCTCGTCCCCACCCCCATTCCTGACCGGCCGGGCTGCGTGCTCGGATAAGGGTCTGGTATGGATTTTGGGGGGCCCCCACGCCGATTTTTCGGCATAGGGGGTTCCCCTTACAATCCATGCCAGACCTAAGGGCCTGGTATGCCCCTGGGGGGGAACCCACGCCAGTTTTTTTATTTAAAACTTGGCGTGGAGTTCCCCTTTATGATTCATACCAACTACTGTATGTTTTCATTTGTTAATGCCAAAAACGTGGCAAAGTAGTACTGCTCCCAAATCGCGGTAAAATCGCGGCAAATCGCGGTAAAATCGCGGCCGCGAAATCACGGTAAAATCGTGCGACTTTGATGTCGTATAAGTGTGAAAGGGGCCTAAAGCAGGGGGTCTCAAACTGGCCACCCTCCAGCTGTTGCAAAACTACAAGTCCCATGAGGCATTGCAAGACTGACAGTTACAAGCATGACTCCCACAGGCAGAGGCATGATGGGACTTGCAGTTTGGCAACAGCTGGAGGGCCACCAGTTTGAGACCCCTGATCTAAAGCCTCGTACACACAGGACGATTGTTGGCCAACCGAGCGTCTGATTTTTGTCAAAAGGGGTGTGTGCCAGGATCTTGTCTTGCCTACTAACGGTACACAATTGTCGTGCCACGAACACGAACGTAGTGACGTACTACGAGGAATGTCAGCTCTTGAGCGCCACACTTTGGGGCCCTTCTGCTAATTTCGTGTTTGGTGAGCATTGACTCCGATCATGCGTGTTTTTTCACTTTTGACTTTTGTGTGACGGATTTGTGTACTGACCATCCAAAAATCAGACGTCAAGCCGTGGTCCGCTGAAAATTTACTAGCCTGTCATCCAACATTTGTTGGCCGACAGATTGGACAACAATTGTCAAAAGGAGCGTACTAACAGTAAGATTTTAGGACAACAGTCTGTCAAAAGACAATCCCCTGCCAACAATCGTACCGTGTGTAAGAGGCTTAACCACTTGCCGACCGCCGCACACAGATGTACGTCGACAGAGCGGCACGGGCAGGCATAAGGGCTTACCTGTACGTCCCTGCCTGCCCGCGGGTGGGGGGTCCGATTGGACCCCCCCCCGGTGCCTGCGGCGGTCGGATCGAGGTCAGGGTCGATCAAAGGTGAGGGGGAGGCCACTCATTCGTGGCCCCCACCTCGCGATCGCTCCTGGCCAATGACAAGCTTCCTCGGCTTCTGTGAATGTAAACAGAAGCAGAGGAAGTGATGTCATCTCTCCTTGAGCCGGTCTTTTCGTCCGGCGCCGAGGAGAGAAGACATCCAAGTAAGTGCACCAACACTACACATACAGTAGAACACGCAGGCACACTTGTCACCCCCCTGTCACCCCCCGATCACCCCCTGAACCCCCTGTCACTCTGACACCAATAGCAGGTTTTTTTTTTTTCTGATTTATTGCATTGGTGTCAGTTTGTGTCAGTTACAAGTTTTAGGGCCGTTAGGTTAGCCCCCTTTAGGTCTAGGGTACCCCCCTTTAGGTCCAGGGTACCCCCCTAACCCCCCTAATAAAGTTTTAACCCCGTGATCACCCCCCGTCGCCAGTGTCACTAAGCGATCGTTTTTCTGATCGCTGTATTAGTGACACAGGTGACGCTAGTTAGGGAGGTAAGTATATAGGTTCGCTGTCAGTGTTTTATAGCGACAGGGACCCCCATATACTACCTACTAAAGGTTTTAACCCCTTGATTGCCCCCTAGTTAACCCTTTCACCAGCGATCACCATATAATTGTTACAGGTGACGCTGGTTAGTTGGTTTTGGTTTTTTGTAGTTTATTACAGTTTTAGGGCACCCGCCGTTTATTACCCTATAAAGGTTTAACCCCCTAATTGCCCGGCGGTGATAGAAGTTAAGTTTTTAGGATCAGATAAGGTCTGCGTCGCCCCAGGCAGCGTCAGGTTAGCGCCAGTACCGCTAACACCTACACACGCAGCATACACCTCCCTTAGTGCTATAGTATCTGAACGGATCGATATCTGATCCGATCAGATCTATACTCCCCAGCAGTTTAGGGTCCCCCAAAAAAACGCAGTGTTAGCGGGATCAGCCCAGATACCTGCTAGCACCTGCGTTTTGCTCCTCGGCCCAGCCCAGCCCAGCCCACCCAAGTGCAGTATCGATCGATAACTGTCACAAAACACTAAGCACACATAACTGTAGCGTTTGCAGAGTCAGGCCTGATCCCTGCGATCGCTAACAGTTTTTTGGTAGCGCTTTGAATCAGTCGCTGACAGTCAGGAGCTTTTTTGCCTGTGAGTCTCACTAGTGTACCCCTAAATTTAGAGCCCAAAATGGCAAATAGAAGGTACACTAGTGAAGAGGCCTACAGGATTCTGAGCATGACAGATAGTGAAGAGGAAGTCACTCATCTGTCAAGTTCAAGCTCAGAATACGAACCTGTAGAGGACAGCGGCTCCATGACAGATAGCTCTGACGACGGAGTTGTGGTCCCTGCTAGGGTCAGGCGTACCAGACCCCGATCTTCTTCTTCTGTCCTTGAAGTGCAAGAACCGCAGGGCTCTCGTAGGGAGCAGAGAGGTACTAGTGCCTCTACTCCTTCTGGTGAACTGGCAAGCACCAGCGGCCTAGTACACCCTGGTCGTACATCCAGCACTGCAGTATCACGTGGTGACGTGGCGAGTCCCATAAGTGCAGTTCAAGCTGGCGAGGTGGCAAGCACAACTAGTGTCCCGCTGCCACCAATAAGACAAAGACAGGCCCGTCGTGCCCATAGTGCCCTTCCTGCTGCATTCGCCAATCCGAATTGGGTACCCACCACTTCTGCAGCACCCGTACTTCCCCCTTTCACTGGCCAACCCGGAATTCAGGTGGAAACAGTTGACTTTATGCCACTGGATTTTTATTCACTGTTTTTCACCGAAGATCTCTATAGATCTATTGTGGACCAAAGCAATTTGTACGCTGGTCAACACATCGCCGCTAATCCCCAGTCCTCCCTTGCCAGAGATTGGAGACCAATTACGGTCTCCGAATTTAAGATCTTTCTGGGCCTTTCCCTCAACATGGGCATAACCAAAAAGAGTGAGTTGCGGTCATATTGGTACACTGACCCAATTCACCATATGCCCGTGTTCTCTGCTTCAATGGCCAGGGCACGATACGAGCAGATTTTGCGGTTCATGCACTTCAACGACAATGAACTCTGTCGTCCTCGTGGAGACCCTGCATACGATCGGCTCTACAAAATTCGGCCCCTCGTAAACCACTTCAACCAACGTTTTGCAGACTTGTTTACCCCCCATCAAGTTGTCTGCGTTGATGAGTCCCTGGTTAAGTTTTCTGGCCGCTTGTCCTTCAAACAGTACCTTCCCAGCAAGCGTGCCAGATACGGGGTCAAGATGTATAAGCTCTGTGACAGGGCCACAGGCTATACATGTAGATTCATGGTTTACGAGGGCAAAGATAGTCACGTAGAGCCGATAAACTGCCCTGACTACATAGGAAGCGCTGGCAAGATAGTGTGGGACTTGGTGTCACCCTTATTCGGAAAGGGGTACCACTTGTACGTGGACAATTATTATACGAGCGTGCCACTTTTTAGTCACTTGTTTGATCAGCAGATTGGAGCATGTGGCACCGTGCGACCTAATCGCCGGGGCTTTCCCCAGCGGCTTGTAGAGTCCCGTCTTAGGCTGGGGGAGAGAGCCTGCTTGCAGTATAATAATTTGCTCGCTATGAAGTGGAGGGATAAGAAGAATGTTTTCGTTCTCACCTCCCTTCATGCAGACACGACGACCCAAATTACTACGGCGACTGGTGTTGTGGAGAAACCCCTCTGTGTCCACGAATACAACCTTAATATGGGAGGGGTGGACCTCAACGACCAGTTGTTGGCGCCGTACCTAGTTGCCCGTAAGGCCAGACGCTGGTACAAAAAAGTGTCTGTTTATTTATTTCAATTGGCTTTGCTGAACGCTCATGTGCTATACAGAGCTTCAGGACGGACTGGATCCTTCCTTAAATTCCAGGAAGAGATCGTCAGAGCCCTTCTGTTTCCAGACGGTGCTCCACCTCACCTTCCCAATCCAAATGCAGTAGGCCGGCTGCATGAGAGGCATTTTCCTTATGTCCTCCAGAGTACCCCTACCCAACGAGCCCCCCAAAGAAAATGTCGTGTCTGCAGAAAGCGCGGATTTAGGCGTGACACCCGGTATTATTGTCCCTCCTGTCCTGGCAGTCCTGGTCTTTGCATTGGTGAATGTTTTGAACGCTACCATACACTAGTTGAGTATTAGCGTAGGGTACAGCACTGCACAGACTAGGACACACTTCCACAGGGTCTCCCAAGATGCCATCGCATTTTGAGAGACCCAAACCTGGAACCGTTACAGTTTTAAAAGTTACAGTTATAAAAAAAAAAAAAAGTAAAAAAAAAAATATAAAATAAAAAAAACAAAAATAGTTGTCGTTTTATTGTTCTCTCTCTCTCTATTTTCTCTCTATTGTTCTGCTCTTTTTTGCTGTATTCTATTCTGCATTGTTTTATTGTTATGTTTTATCACGTTTGCTTTTTAGGTATGTAATTTTTTTATAGTTTACTGTGTTTTAAACATTTTTTTGTTTTTCAGGTACGCCATTCAGCTGCAGCGCGGATTTATTTATCTTGACAGCAACAGCGTTTGCTCCCACGATACATAAAGCCGTGACTCCAGCGCTGTCGGAGGTGATTTCACCACCACAGTTACATACTTCAGCATATATGCCGAAGCGTGGGGGCAGAAGTGGGTGGAGGAGCGATTTGCTCCTGCCTTTTGCGGGAGGATGCCCCCATGCTTCGGCATATATATATTTTAGGTAGGCACAGGTTGCGTTAAATGTTTTATTTTTTACTATGGTTTTTTTTTGTATTTGCTTTGCAGGTATGGTAAGTATTACTGTTATACTGTAATGTTACTTTGTTTTTTGTTAACCATCATTTGCTTAGCAGGTACGCCATTTAGTTGCAGCGCGGATTTATTTATCTTGACAGCAACAGCGTTTGCTCCCACGATACATAAAGCCGTGACTCCAGCGCTGTCGGAGGTGATTTCACCACCACAGTTACATACTTCAGCATATATGCCGAAGCGTGGGGGCAGAAGTGGGTGGAGGAGCGATTTGCTCCTGCCTTTTGCGGGAGGATGCCCCCATGCTTCGGCATATATATATTTTAGGTAGGCACAGGTTGCGTTAAATGTTTTATTTTTTACTATGGTTTTTTTTTGTATTTGCTTTGCAGGTATGGTAAGTATTACTGTTATACTGTAATGTTACTTTGTTTTTTGTTAACCATCATTTGCTTAGCAGGTACACCATTCAGTTGCAGCGCGGATTTATTTATCTTGACAGCAACAGCGTTTGCTCCCACGATACATAAAGCCATGACTCCAGCGCTGTCGGAGGTGATTTCACCACCACAGTTACATACTTCAGCATATATGCCGAAGCGTGGGGGCAGTGGGTGGAGGAGCAATTTGCTCCTGCCTTTTGCGGGAGGATGCCCCCATGCTTCGGCATATATAAATGGTGCATGTATGCCCATCATTAGAAGTGGGTGGATGAAGGGAGGTATTCTAATGGTGGGCATACCCACCGATCAATATCTTTTTTTCGTTCAGCCCACAGGCTGCATGAAAAAAAAGTTTACAATATATGCCCAACAAGGACCAGCAACGTACTGGTATGTTGCTGGACTTTGAGTGGTTATACCAGAATGATGCCTGCAGGTTTAGGTATCATCTTGGTATCATTCTTTTCAGCCAGCGGTCGGCTTTCATGTAAAAGCAATCCTAGCGGCTAATTAGCCTCTAGACTGCTTTTACAAGCAGTGAGAGGAAATGCCCCCACCCCACTGTCTTCCATGTTTTTCTCTGGCTCTCCTGTCCCAACAGGGAACCTGAGAATGCAGCCAGTGATTCGGCCAGCTGACCATAGAGCTGATCGGAGACCAGAATGGCTCCAAACATCTCTATGGCCTAAGAATCCGGAAGCTACGAGCATTTCATGACTTAGATTTCGCCGGATGTAAACAGCGCCATTGGGAAATTGGGAAAGCATTTTATCACACCGATCTTGGTGTGGTCAGATGCTTTGAGGGCAGAGGAGAGATCTAGGGTCTAATAGACCCCAATTTTTTCAAAAAAGAGTACCTGTCACTACCTATTGCTATCATAGGGGATATTTACATTCCCTGAGATAACAATAAAAATGATTTAAAAAAAATAAAAATGAAAGGAACAGTTTAAAAATAAGATAAAAAATCAAAAAATTAATTAAAAAAAAAAAAAAAAAAAAAAAAGCACCCCCGTCCCCCCCTGCTCTCGCGCAAAGGCGAACGCAACCGTTGGTCTGGCGTCAAATGTAGACAGCAATTGCACCATGCATGTGAGGTATCACCACGAAGGTCAGATCGAGGGCAGTAATTTTAGCAGTAGACCTCCTCTGTAAATCTAAAGTGGTAACCTGTAAAGGCTTTTAAAGGCTTTTAAAAATGTATTTAGTTTGTCGCCACTGCACGTTTGTGCGCAATTTTAAAACATGTCATGTTTGGTATCCATGTACTCGGCCTAAGATCATCTTTTTTATTTCATCAAACATTTGGGCAATATAGTGTGTTTTAGTGCATTAAAATTTAAAAAAGTGTGTTTTTTCCCCAAAAAATGCGTTTGAAAAATCGCTGCGCAAATACTGTGTGAAAAAAAAAATGAAACACCCACCATTTTAATCTGTAGGGCATTTGCTTTAAAAAAATATATAATGTTTGGGGGTTCAAAGTAATTTTCTTGCAAAAAAAAATAATTTTTTCATGTAAACAAAAAGTGTCAGAAAGGGCTTTGTCTTCCAGTGGTTAGAAGAGTGGGTGATGTGTGACATAAGCTTCTAAATGTTGTGCATAAAATGCCAGGACAGTTCAAAACCCCCCCAAATGACCCCATTTTGGAAAGTAGACACCCCAAGCTATTTGCTGAGAGGCATGTCGAGTCCATGGAATATTTTATATTGTGACACAAGTTGCGGGAAAAAGACAAATTATTATTATTTTTTTTTTTTTTTGCACAAAGTTGTCACTAAATGATATATTGCTCAAACATGCCATGGGAATATGTGAAATTACACCCCAAAATTCATTCTGTTGCCTCTCCTGAGTACGGGGATACCACATGTGTGAGACTTTTTGGGAGCCTAACCGCATAGGGGACCCCGAAAACCAAGCACCGCCTTCAGGCTTTCTAAGGGCGAAAATTTTTGATTTCACTCTTCACTGCCTATCACAGTTTCGGAGGCCATGTAATGCCCAGATGGCACAAACCCCCCCCCCCCCAAATGACCCCATTTTGGAAAATAGACACCCAAAGCTATTTGCTGAGAGGTATAGTGAGTATTTTGCAGACCTCACTTTTTGTCACAAACTTTTGAAAATTGAAAAAAGGAAAAAAAAAATACGTTTTTCTTGTCTTTCTTCATTTTCAAAAACAAATGAGAGCTGCAAAATACTCACCATGCCTCTCAGCAAATAGCTTGGGGTGTCTACTTTCCAAAATGGGGTCATTTTGGGGCGGTTTTGTGCTATCTTGGCATTTTATGGCCTTCAAAACTGTGATGGGTAGTAAGGAGTGAAATCAAAAATTAACGCTCTTAGAAATCCTGAAGGTGGTGATTGAATTTCGGGGCCCCGTATGAAGCTAGGCTCCCAAAAAGTGCCACTCATGTGGTATCCCCATACTCAGGAGAAGCAGCAGAATGTATTTTGGGGTGTAATTCCACATATGCCCATGGCATGTTTGAGCAATATATCATTTAGTGACAACTTTGTGCAAAAAAAAAAAAAAAAAATTGTCACTTTCCTGCAACTTGTGTCAAAATATAAAATATTCCATGTACTCATCATGCCTCTCAGCAAATAGCTTGGGGTGTCTTCTTTCCAAAATGGGGTCATTTGGGGGGGTTTTGTGCCATCTGGGCATTTTATGGCCTTCAAAAATGTGATAGGTAGTGAGGAGTGAAATCACAACTTTACGCCCTTAGAAATCCTGAAGGCGGTGCTGGGTTTTCGGGGCCCCGTACGCGGCTAGGCTCCCAAAAAGTCCCACACATGTGGTATCCCCATACTCAGGAGAATCAGCAGAATGTATTTTGGGGTGCAATTCCACATAAGCCCATAGCCTGTGTGAGCAATATATCATTTAGTGACAACTTTGTGCAAAAAAAAAAATAAATTGTCACTTTCCCGCAACTTGTGTCCAAATATAAAATATTCCATGGACTCAACATGCCTCTCAGCAAATAGCTTGGGGTGTCTACTTTCCAAAATGGGGTCATTTGGGGGGGGTTTGTGCCATCTTGGCATTTTATGGCCTTCAAAACTGTGATAGGTAGTGGGGAGTAAAATCAAAAATTTATGCCCTTTGAAATCCTGAAGGCGGTGCTTGGTTTTAGGGGCCCCGTACGCGGCTAGGCTCCCAAAAAGTCCCACACATGTGGTATCCCCGTACTCAGGAGAAGCAGCAGAATGTATTTTGGGGTGTAATTCCACATATGCCCATGGCATGTTTGAGCAATATATCATTTAGTGACAACTTTGTGCAAAAAAAAAAAAAAAAAAAAAATTGTCACTTTCCCGCAACTTGTGTCCAAATATAAAATATTCCATGGACTTAACATGCCTCTCAGCAAATAGCTTGGGGTGTCTACTTTCCAAAATGGGGTAATTTGGGGGGGGTTTGTGCCATCCTGGCATTTTATGGCCTTCAAAACTGTGATAGGTAGTGGGGAGTAAAATCAAAAATTTATGCCCTTTGAAATCCTGAAGGCGGTGCTTGGTTTTCGGGGCCCCGTACGCGGCTAGGCTCCCAAAAAGTCCCACACATTTGGTATCCCCGTACTCAGGAGAAGCAGCTGAATGTATTTTGGGGTGCAATTCCACATATGCCCATGGCCTGTGTGAGCAATATATCATTTAGTGACAACTTTTTGTAATTTTTTTTTTTTTTTGTCATTATTCAATCACTTGGGACAAAAAAAAAAATATTCAATGGGTTCAACATGCCTCTCAGCAATTTCCTTGGGGTGTCTACTTTCCAAAATGGGGTCATTTGGGGGGGTTTTGTACTGCCCTGCCATTTTAGCACCTCATGAAATGACATGGACAGTCATAAACTAAAAGCTGTGTAAATTCCAGAAAATGTACCCTAGTTTGTAGGCGCTATAACTTTTGCGCAAACCAATAAATATACGCTTATTGACATTTTTTTTACCAAAGACATGTGGCCGAATACATTTTGGCCTAAATGTATGACTAAAATTGATTTTAATGGATTTTTTTTATAACAAAAAGTAGAAAATATCATTTTTTTTCAAAATTTTCGGTCTTTTTCCGTTTATAGCGCAAAAAATAAAAGCGGCAGAGGTGATCAAATACCATCAAAATAAAGCTCTATTTGTGGGAAGAAAAGGACGCAAATTTCGTTTGGGTACAGCATTGCATGACCGCGCAATTAGCAGTTAAAGCGACGCAGTGCCAAATTGTAAAAAGTGCTCTGGTCAGGAAGGGGGTAAATCCTTCCGGGGCTGAAGTGGTTAAGCAGACACAAAAGTCACCATAACCCTTTATTAGGAAATAATTGACTTTTAAATATAAAGGGGTGAGAGTCCCATGGGTCCAGTTTTCTGGTTTTTGTTTTGTGGCCCCCAACATTCTGTGGTTCCTATTTTAGAGCGGCTGAGAGAAGAATTCATGACTCAAGTTGTAACCTGGTAATAAATCCGTCACACAATCTGTCTCCGCGTGTCTGTTTAGCATTGCCTTCCTATGTGACAGAATTAATAAATCTATCCCAATATATTTTCAGTAGATACATATTTTGCTTTATTATTGCAGCATTTCATTTATTTTTTATGATTTTGACTTTTTTTTTTATAACCTGTATGTGCCAAAGCTGGTTCCTAATTGAAGGCTTTATTGTCACCGGCATACAATTCATATACATTATTCCTGTGATATTTATATATGGACGATATGGGAGGTCAGCACAGGGGCCACATTGCAGTGAGATTTGCCCATCTCCTTTTGATGGTCCTATTGTTGGCATCAGCCGCACGCTTGTTTTAGAGTGATGAAGCTGGGAGCATTACATTTCTGTTCACACGACACCAGAACATTGTAAAGCAGTCCTAACATCAAGAACATTTTTCATGTTAAGTGCATATATTCTAAATAAAATGTAAGTGTAAGTATATTGCCTC
Source organism: Lithobates septentrionalis (assembly GCA_037952835.1). Taxonomy (NCBI): domain Eukaryota; kingdom Metazoa; phylum Chordata; class Amphibia; order Anura; family Ranidae; genus Lithobates; species Lithobates septentrionalis. Next base: position 316,213 of record JBBDGP010000808.1, read on the forward strand.
TAAAGAAAAGATCACAGTGCTCCTCCTTGCAATGCTTCATCTTTATTTTTCTCCAGAATTAGAAGCATCTTTTTTTTTTAGTGTCTACCACCAGGACTGAGATGCTGGCCCAGAGATGACACAATTATAAATCGATGTGTGGTAACCTTCATGTCCTTGATTGTGGGTACACCTGTCTCACACACATTAACCTCTTGCTGCTACATCTCTGGCCACCTAGTGTTAAAAGAACACCCAACTTGCTGCCTGTAACCCTATGACCCTATGACAATCTCAAGCTGATTAATGCCACCTACTTTGCGACCTTCCAAAAAGCTATGCTGAACACTAAGGGGTCACTAATAATCACTGGGGGGCTAAAGAAATGCTTCCTCCTGCATGTGGAAGACAGAGGTCATCATTCTCCCAAACGGCTCCTCCCAGGCGGACACCTTGTCTGGGCATACTTAGGCTGGCCATAGTCGGATCGAAATTCCAGCCAAATTGTGATCTATCGATGGGCAGGCTGACGGTACTGAAGTCAATCGATCGACTTTAATACAACCAGCCTGCCAGATTTTTCTTGTGCGTTTTTTTTTTTTGGGCTATAGTGGTGTAGTGGTTAGCACTTTCATCTAGCAGTAAAAAGGTTCGCTGGTTCAAATCCCAACCATGACACTACCTGCCTGGAGTTTGCATGTTCTCCCTGTGCCTGCGTGGGTTTCCTCCGGGTACTCCGATTTCCTCCCACAATCCAAAGACCTGCTGTTGGGTTAATTGGTTCCTGTCTAAATTGGCCCTAGTATGTGTATGTATGAATGTGAGTTAGGGGCCTTAGATTGTAAGCTCCTTGAGGGTAGGGACTGATGTGAATGTACAATAGATAAATAAAGCGCTGTGTCAATTGACGGTGCTATATAAGTACCGGAAATAAATAAGTATAGCCGCTGGCAGAGATCATTGTATTCTGATGGCTGGGAAACCTCCCTCTGTCAGAATACAATAGCGCAGCGGGAGGGATTCCTCCAACACTGACTGTGTTGATGGGGAAATTGAGCAATTTTCTTTCCTTCCACCTGTGGTCGAAGGACAGAAAATCTATGGCTTGCTTTAAGCTGGCCATACACTAGTAGAATTTTGTTTGCCAATTTTTCTTTTAGGATGCTTTGTTTGTCGTTAGTGGGGTCAAATTGACAGTCGGCAGCCTAAATTTTTCTCGAAGGAATGAAATTCTTACCCTAAATGCGATTTTTGTTCAGGAAATTTAAGTTCAAACTGTTTAATACTTTTGAGTGACATTCGTCAACTGTACTGAAAAGAATTTTCACCAAAAATCTTCTAATTAGTGTATGACCAGCATAACTCTGAAGCTCAGGGACCAGGTGCATAAAAAATTCTTGTGTCAGGAAATAATACTGAAAAAAAACATTGACTTGTCCACTTTAATATACACGAACAATTTTTATCTATTACCTACAGAGTAGTCAGCATAGGATTAGGAAGAACGATTTTATTCTGATACTAATGCACAGTGATATGAACACAAAGATTTGGGCCGTTATTTTTTTTCATGGATGAGGTCAGAGTTGCAATATTCTGCAATATAATCATCTGTCATTAAAGATGATTAAAGTCTTCAGTGATCAAAGGAAGAATATTAAATTGTGATCAGAGCCAAGACTGACCCTTACAGTTACAAAATGAACAAATAAAAAAAGATTGCTGAGGCCTCGTTCACAGACGCTGAGTCCCGTACATTGTGGACGGGCCATTTGTTTTCACCTCCCTAGCCAGCAGCTGCTGTGTGCAGGTAGTCCATTTAAGCCTATGAGGATGCAGCGGCTGTACGGACACAATCACTCGTCCTAATGTGACAGAAGTGTAGGTACGGGTGAGCAGCTGTAGATGAAATATTAGGGCTCATGTCACTAAACTACAGTATAAAGCATGTAATTTGCCATAACAATAGTTATCGGCTGTATGCTTCTCGCCCTTTTGGCTAAGATCAAGTGTAGTATCTGTTCTTATCAGTTGCCAGGAGGTGGCACTTGCTTCCGTCCCTGATCTACGGTGAGGTAGATTAGGGGTGGTGGTGGCTATGCAAAACCTGCTGGTGTAAAGGCAACCTGGAGCGGTTAGAGATAGTCGAAAGGGAAGCCTTCTGATGGGGATGGAGAACCACGGGGTCAGGCTGAAGGGTCGGGTCCCTGGCCTTCTGGCCTAGATTTGTGTGGTTTCCGCCTCTTTCAGTCTTTTGGTTAGGAAAGCCTGCCCCTTTTCGGTGTTATTGAGTGGAATTAGCCGGTACTACCAAATATAATTAGGTGGTAGCAATCGGAGCGATGATGGAGACTTTGCCAATTTGGTGGGGCTGCATCGATCTGGGCTGTTGGTCAGGGTTGAGAGAAAAGCCTGTGGTGAATGTGCTCCTGAAGTGGCAGTTCAGGGATGCCGTAATCTCACAAGTGTTAAGGAGCACTTTGAGTTTGGCACCATGGTCAATTTCACTATACACACTTTTTTCACACCTGCCTCTAGGGCCGAGCCTTTTGGCTAGGACCAGGGGAAATTTTTATTCCTGGCCGAAGGGCCGGCCGTTGTATTGCACAATGGCCACTTTCACTTCTCCCACTTTCTTCTCCCCCACTTTCTTTTTATTTATTCCTTGGTTTGTCACTTTGTTTACCTTTGTTTGGTGTATACACGTTTGTCACTGTGTGGTGATTAGGGTGTGGGTCCTCGGGCCTACCTTGAAAGTCTTGGGATGGGGTGGACATAGGCCTTCGGGCTTAGTTCACCCTCTCTCATGGGGTCTCCCTTCGGGGGAGCCCCACCGAGTACTTGGGTGGGTCTTTTTTCGACAGACCCTCTAGAGAAAGGGGTCTGTCTAGTTTCGGCCAGATGGACCTAGTGAAGTACCTCAGTCCCCGTCAGGGGCCTAACTCCCCGGGGGATCAGGGTAAGGTCCTTCCTAGTGGAGGACAGTGTATCACCCATTGCACGTTTTGTGTTTCACTCTTTATGTGTGTGCACTTTTTTTGGCACTCAGAGTTTTTGGGCGTGTTTCAAACGCCACTGGCTTTCCAAAAAAAAAAGTTATCGGCTGTATGTCTGTTATTTTATAGCAAATATGGATTCTTAAAGAAAATAATAATTATTACAGATTTTTAGGTGCAGTACCTAGGAAACGGTAAAACCCAGAACCCCTGGAAACAAGAACCCTCCAGTTTTATTTGGAAATACACCTTAAACTAGATTCCTATGCACCCCTCATAACAAAGTCCTATGAGTTTGGTACTAGCAGGTTAGGTTGTCCAAGGCAGACATGAACAAAGAATCCTTGTCTTGTAAGGACTTTTAGGGCCAATCAAGTCACATGACCAGGGCCAGATTTAATATTATGTAAAGTAGGCTTGTGCCTATAGGTGGCAAAACCAAAGAGCCTGCTTTTCACCAGATATTGGCACAGTTCCATCCTCAGTAGGAGAAGAAGAAAGGAAAATACGCTGTATTACCAAAAGTATTGGGATGCCTGACTTTACACGCACATGAACTTTAATGGCATCCCAGTCTTAGTCCGTAGGGTTCAATATTGAGTTGGCCCACCCTTTGCAGCTATAACAGCTTCAACTCTTCTGGCAAGGCTGTCCACAAGGTTTAGGAATGTGTCTATGGGAATGTTGGACCATTCTTCCAAAAGCAAATTGGTGAGGTCAGGCACTGATGTTGGATGAGAAGACCTGGCTTGCAGTCTCGGCTCTAATTCATCCCAAATGTGTTCTATCGGGTTGAGGTCAGGACTCTGTGCCTGACCTCACAAATGTGCTTCTGGAAGAATGGTCAAACGGTCCCATAGACACACTCCTAAACCTTGTGGACAGCCTTGCCAGAAGAGTTAAAGCTGTTATAGCTGCAAAGGGTGGACCAACTCAATATTGAGCCCTATGGATTAAGACTGGGATGCCATTAAAGCTCATGTGTGTTTAAAGGCAGGCGTCCCAATCCAGTTGCTCTTTCCTGTGACATTCCTTTAAAAATAATTGCTTGGCAAAAATGAGCATTGAACTTTAACTCCCCTCTGGAACCTGAGATTTGGACACAAGTTTAAAGTAGAACGAAACCTCGAATGTTCAAGCTCTTGAAACCAACCACAAGCTGATATACCGCTGGTACTTGGCACCCAGTCATAAAAAGACACATTTTTGTTGCGCGGGGATCATAAGAATTTGCAAATAATTAAAAAAATGAATAATGAAATCTAAAAGCAGCTAACACAATAAGGGAGGTATGCAAAATAGTCAATGGAAAAAACGGTATAGCGCTAATATGAAACTAAATAGTGAACCTTCAATGCTTAAAATGAATTGAATTACAACATCATTATAAAAGTCCATAAAAATGTGAAGTAACTGGTGAAATCTGCTTGAAAAGACACCGCCACCATCACCCAAACACACTGCCTCTTACCCTCAGGTAGAAAATACTAGCATAGTTATTTGTCCAACAACCGCTCATGAGCAGTATGGGGGATAATAGACTAAAGGTCCTTCAGGTAGATATCAGTAAGCCTGGATGCCTTGCAACAACAGATCCTCACCAGCATGGGATTAGATAAACCAGCTCATCCACCAATGTAGTAACCCGGTAGAAAGAAGAAGACACTTCATAGTGCAGACATCCCAAACCTCTTAATTTATTGTAAAGTTAAAAGTTATTACACTCACATGTACACGATCGAAAACAGGCTTACGAACGGCAGAAACGTCCGGCGTTTCAAACCAAGAAAATGGCCGCTGCGTCCCAGCACACAAGTCGCGTCACACGTCACAATGCACACGACGGGAGGGGGGGGGGGGGTGGGAATCTTTTCTTTACCAGACCTTCAGTCTGTCATTGGAGTGGATTTACTAAAGACAAATTGGCTACAAGTGAGGGAAGTTGCCCTTTGCAAGGAAACTTGCCCCGGAACTAGTGATTGTGGTGACATTTCACTTAGAAAAGAATATCCAATCATGTGCAAGAAAATTAAACAGCGATTTGGCTTGCACATAATTAGATGATGGAAGTCGTCAGAGCTTCACCTCATTCACTAAGCTCAGGGGCAAATTCCCTTTAGCCATTAGACCTATTTGCCTTTAGTAAATTCCCAGGCATTTTAGGAATGGTTTCCAGGGCTGCTCAACAGATGAACATCTATGGTGGACTTGACATGCTCTGTGGACAGAGGTCTACTGGATGTTTTGTGAATTATTGGGCACCAACATCCCAGGAAATCCAAGTGAGGCACTTCTCACTCTCTGACCAAAATTTCAATCCAAGTTTATAAAACACGTTCTAATGCCACGTACACACGAGCGGACTTTACAGCAGACTTTGCCCGGCGGACTGGATTTCGTCGGACAATTCGATCGTGTGTGGGCTCCAGCGGGCTTTGTTTCCTCAAAAGTTGGACGGACTTAGATTTGAAACAGGTTTCAAATCTATCCGACGGACTCGAGTCCGGTCGAAAAGTCCACTCGTCTGTATGCTAGTTCGATGGACAAAAAGCCACGCTAGGGCAGCTATTGGCTATGATCTTCCTTGTTTTAGTCCGGTCATACGTCATCACGTACAAATTCAACAGACTTTGGTGGATTGTGTGTAGGCAAGTCCGTTCATTCGGAAAGTCCGTCGTAAAGTCCGTCGAAAAGTCCGCCGGGCAAAGTCTGCCGTAAAGTCCGCTCGTGTGTACGCGGCATAAGAGCCACAAAGCAAACTATAATGATAGCATTTTTTTTCTCACTAGCTGAGGGCACAGTGGGATTACACTGGACTTTCTCTAATTGAAAGTTGATAGTAAAGCTAACAGACACTGTGTTCAAAAAAGTGTGAGTGCCGTGGGTTGGTCATTTGTTACTGATGTCCTTTGACAGGTTTATAAAAGATTTATGATCCTGAGTGTGCTCACCAGACATACCCTCAGCAAACCGTCAAGGCACTCTTCTTTTTTCCCCTCTTCTATCTTCTCTCTATCCCCTCACCTGTGTGAATCAGATTTACAAATCTTTTGGTCTGATTCCTGATATTTGAATGTATTCTTTACTTTATTTTTGTAGCATGTTCTGTTGGTATCCACATGACTGTCTTATGTATATTTAGGAAATATTGTGATATTTAGAATTGCTTGTACACTTCATAACCTTGTACCTAGGGTATAATTTATTCAAAAAAATTATTGAACATAAAAAAATAAATGCTTGACTCAGTAGAGCATCGCTGTTCATACTACACTATGGGGGTGCGGAGCAGTAAAAGAGTGAAACAGTTATGGAAATCGTTTTGATTAAAGGGGTTGTAAAGGTTTGTTTTTTAAAATAAAAATAACAAACGTTATACTTACCTGCTCTGTGCAAGGGTTTTGCACAGAGCAACCCGGATCCTCCTCTTCTGGGGAGCCCCGCCGGTGCTCTTGGCCCCTCCTCTTCATCAGGTGCCCCCCAGGAAAGCTGCTTTTCATGGGGGCACCAGTGCGGGCGCGCTTCCGAGTCCTGCTGCTGCGTCCATTGACAGACAGCAGGACTCAGCTCTGTCCCTCGAGTCACTGGATTTGATTGACAGCAGCGGGAACCAATGGCTCCCGCTGCTATCAATCTGTCCAATGAGCAGGGAGACAGCAGCTGGAGTCGCTGGGTTTGTGCATAGTGTTGGATCGGATTGGGGGGTCTGAGGGGAGCTGCAGCAATGAAGGTTTTCACCTTAATGCATAGAATGCATTAAAGTGAAAAACCTTGAGACTTCACAATCACTTTAAAGCGGAGTTCTGCTGTTTTTATTTTTTTTTTAAGTCAGCAGCTACACATACTTACCTGTCCAGGGCGCCTGCGATGTCGGCACCCGAAGCTGATCTATCCGTCGGCTGTCGGGTGCTGCCGCCGCCATGCTCGGTAAGGGAATCAGGAAGTGAAGCCTTGCGGCTTCACTTCCTGGTTCCCTACTGCGCATGAGCGACTCGCGCTGCGCTATCTCACTGGTCCCTGTTGTTTTCTGGGACCCGTGTGTCTCCCAGAATACAGCGGGGGGAGGGGGGCGGGAAGTGGCGCAGATACCCGCGGGTGGCTTGGGTATCTATGCCCAGAAGTGGGAGCAAAATACCTGTATTAGACAGGTATCTGCTCCCCCCTCTCCCCTAATAGTTGCCAAATGTGACACCGGAGGGGGGGGGTAACCGGAAAAGAGGAAGTTCCATTTTTGGGTGGAACTCCATTTTAAGTATATGTAAACCCTTAGCTTGTAAATCAACCCACTCAGTTTAAAATAGAAATGAAAGGTAAAACATTTGTGTATATATAAAAAAAAAAAAAAAACAACATATTTTTTTTTTTTAGTGATCACATGACCTCTATTCTCAGCTGCATAAGGGGCATACAGAGCTTGGGGGTGGAGACTGTAGGGGGCGTGTCTTTCCAGTGAATGGCTGGGCAGGGGGGCGTGTCAGCACAAGTCTGACAATTGGAGGACAGGCAGGCTGTAATCCCAGCACAGTTAAAAAAACTGACCATGACCGCTGAGATGGATGTGTTTCCATGCATAGCATGGTCAGTTTGAAATATGAAAACAAGAGGACTGGCAGGATCACCAGGTATTTCACACAAATGAACAAAAGAAAACAGGATACTTTTTAAAAATAAGTACATGGTACAACTGACACATATCAGGAATAAAAAAATATTGGGGTAACAAAAACTTTAATCCAGAAACATAGAACAGTGACAACAGATAAAACAATGTGTCCATTAAGTTTGCCCCAGTTTTTAAAATGTATTTATATATCATGTTGCTTTTTTGACTTGTCAACCTACTTCTATGGGTAGTCAGCTCACCGCAAGTGACATAACGGGCGATCTGATGGGGAATGTTACACTATAACTATGTACAAACTCAGCCACCATTTACCACGCTGGGTGGGTTAGGCCCAGCGGAGCTCTGCAGTGGAGGATTTCCCTGATGGTGTCTGCATGGGAACAATAAATTGATGATTAATGGAAATATATGACAAGTGGGGGATCCCTTGCAATTCCAGAATCACTATACAACTTATTAGTTTTCCCTTTGCTGGCTATGTAATTAACCTTCCATGACCAGAAATCTGGCTTGATCATTACCTTACAGATTAGCTTCTAATTTTGCTGATGAGATATCCCTGCATCTCTGGATGTGCCGTGGACACTGTCCCTTGTTTTTCTTGATTATAGTAATAAAATGCCCCAAGCGCCTGAAGAAGCGTTTTTGAGTACGCGTAACGCGTAGAGCTGAGCTGAATCACAACACACCGCTTTTCATACTCCACGCTTTTTGGTTTTTCATTACTAAGTAGTCTATTACTTTTGATCTATAGGTGGTATATTATATGTTTCAAGGCAACATTGTGAATAGTCAATGATTTTAATATTGTTTCAAATGTGTTTTTGTAAATAATACATTTATATACTTTTTAAACAACATAGTTAGTGTTGTGCTTATAAAGTCGATCATCCAAATTCAAATATACCGGGACGTGGCATATATGTACCTATTTCTCGTATCCACAGTACCACTCTGTGATGATGCGAATTGAATCTGTCTATGTACAAACTCAGTTACACTCAGTTTATTATTACACAAGCTTTGGATTCCCTTACACCTGTTTATGAAAAGGTTTAAGTCATTTTACTGCCAACTCCCTCATTTTAAAGAAAATTACAAGATCGCCTCGGGCAGCCTACAAGGTGACTTTTAAATGGTTTAAAAATGATACCTGAGCTGCCACACCACAGTCATATTTAACATTTAAGTCATTTTATGAGCGTTACCGGTTCTACTACATCGCTGGGAAATAACAGAAGACAGAAATCGCAACAGATGCTACATTTTACCTCCATATGATTATGTTATCAGAGGACAGCTGAAGTTTAAGTTTAATGCCTATATTTTGGTTCCATGCCAAAATGCTAATACATTGTTAAATAAAACTTTCTGTTTTTCATTACATATCTTATTTTAGACCCAGTGATGACATCATCGGGTCTCTCTGCTTATCTACGCAATGCAGACAGACCACGGCTGGAGGGAGGAGCAGGCAGGATGCTGTACATGGCTTCTTGAAAATATCATAAAAATCCTAATGGAGTGGGTTGTCTCTTGGAAGAAATTAATATATTTCGAAATGCCTTGATGGGTTGTCAGAGGAGTGGTTGTTTCTTGACAGACCATGTTTTCATACAGACCACCAGGCCTGGTCTGGCCACAGGGAACACTGGGCATTTTCCCGGTGAGCCGAGGCCAACCGGCTGCATGTGCCAGGGCCAGGACCAGGGCCGTCTTTCATACATATTTCATACATATTATTCTAATCTGTATAATATCAAAACATAATGGGGGAATAAGGGAGAGGACTTGAACAGAGATAGAATTAAAGAATATATTGAAGAAACAGCCCTCCCTAGGTTCCCTAAAGAAACACTTGAGATGTTGGAAAACGACATCTCTCTAGAGGAGATTCAACAAGCGATCAAAGAATTAGTTCCAGGAAAAAGCCCAGGACCTGACGGATATACTACTAGATTCTATAAGAACTTTCAGGAAATAATTGCCCCTATATTGAAAAAAACATATAATTCTATATCCGACATACAAGGATTTGTACCACAAAGCACAGAAGCTCATATTTCCTTAATTCCAAAACCGGAGAAGGACCACACGCTATGTAAAAGTTATCGGCCAATTTCTTTAACCAATATAGATATACGACTATATTCTAAAATCATCGCGAATAGAATAACACCAATCTTACCTAATTATATAAAACTAGATCAAACAGGATTTACGAAAGGGAGGGAAACCAAGGATAACATTATAAAGACCTGTACTCTGATGGAATTTGCTCAAAGAACTGCTATCGAAGCATGTATGCTCGCCGTAGACGCGGAAAAAGCATTCGATAGGATAGGATGGTGTTTTTTAGAAGAAACACTAAAACAACTTGGTATGGGCCCAAAAATGCGATATAGGATCGCTGCTTTGTATCCTAACTCGAAAGCAAGAGTGAGAGTAAACGGTATGTTATCAAAAGATATTAAAATATCAAATGGTACCTGTCAAGGTTGTCTCCTCTCTCCCTTGCTGTTTGTACTCATAATGGAACATCTATTTACGGCAATTAGAAACAATAAAGATATTCAGGGGTTAAAAGTTGGGGGGAAGGAATATAAGATAGCGGCATATGCAGATGATCTGCTAATATATATAACCAACCCCATCATAACTATCCCAAATCTAATGAAAGAATTTAGAAGATTCGGGGATTTGAGTTATTTCAAAGTAAATTACGACAAATCAGAGATATTGAATATATCAATGAAATATGAGTGGTGTATCCGCGCAACGGAACAGAAAATTAAAAAAGTGGAGAAAATGGAAAAAAATGGAAACAATGGAAGAAATCACATAAAGGACTGCTGCCTCCACAGATGTGATTTCCACCTAGGTGGAAAAAACAGAAGGTAAGTGAAGGGTTAGTGTGTGGGTGTGGTGCTGTCCTAATTTATAGAAATACTTGGTAAATTGTGTGTAGCCAAATCCCATATGTAAAGTCGCGTAAACCAAAATTGCAAATAAAAAATTCAACGAAAATAAAACCAAACATAAAACAGCAAAGTGACCCCCTTTGGAGTGTGTAGGTGTATCGTTGTCCTAGTTTAAAAAATACTTTGTAAATCGTGTGTAGCCAAATCCCACATGTAAAGTCGCATGTAAATTATAAACAAAATATAAACAAAATCGCATATAGCAAATTTAACGGCTAGGTTGGCCCCCTTTGAATTGGGGGAGGGGGAAGGGGAACAGGGGATGAAATAAAAAAATGACTTTAGCCAAAACTATTCCATCCACATAAAAACCCCATATAGTGATTAACAAACATAACATTGCTGAATAATTACATAGGTTAAATCGTGACTAGTGCTCGGTGCAACTTAAGTGAAAAACTTGACATCTTTGTAAAACAAGGCAGGTATTTGTATTAATCTTGGTGACCAGGTGCTCGTGTCTTGTGATCATGCGGACACTCACCAGCTTCTTTAACCCCTGCGGGGGTAATGCGCAGTCACAGTGTATCCCACTGTGAGGCAATCCACAGGCTGTTTCTGGGTCACGGTGACGTTTTAGGCATAAGAGAAGAAAGAGGAGATTCCATAGCGAAAAACCATAAAACACTCTTTATTGAACGCAGATGACAGAATGGTACTCACATTTAAGCAGTTTATAATAGGCAACCAAATGTCATCAAAACAGGAGAGCGTCAGATTTAAGTTGGTGATCCTCTGGGAGATGATGCAAAAGCGTCAAAATAGGCCACGCCCTACGCGTTTCATCATAGGGACGTCAACTGGAGCGTGAAGTTGACGTCCCTATGATGAAACGCGTAGGGCGTGGCCCATTTTCTTCCATTGTTTCCATTTTTTTTCCATTGAATATATCAGTTAACGAGAATATTTGTTTACTGATGCAAAAAGATTTTCCATTTAAATGGAAACAAAATGCAATAAAATATCTGGGAATTTTTATAACAAAAGATTTGAAACAACTACAGGGGATGAACTATGAGAGAATAATTCGAAATGCTATCAAGAAATACGATGAATTGATATACTCTTGGACGGGAAGAGTTAATATTGTGAAAATGGATATATTGCCAAAACTCTTACCGTATATACTCGAGTATAAGTCGAGTTTTTCAGCACATTTTTTTGTGCTGAATGTGCCCCCCTCGACTTATACTCGAGTCAAGCACTTTTCTGCAGCAAAAAATGTCATTTTCTGAACCGACTTTGAGGCCCTGTATCTCAGGACCACTTGGTGCTAAGAACCCCAAATTTGGTGTGCAAACCCAGTGGAACTGGTACCACAACATATCCAAAGATGGAGTTCCTAGCACTAAGTGGCCCCGAGATACGGGGCCCCAAAATCGGTTCAGAAAAAGTCATTCTCTGCTGCAGAAACGTGCTTGGCATTTTCTGAACCGACTTTGGGGCCCCGTATCTCAGGGCCACTTAGTGCTAGGAACCCCACATTTGGTGTGCCAACTCAGTAGAACTGGTACCATAACATATCCAAAGATGGAGTTCCTAGCACTAAGTGGCCCTGAAACACGGGGCCCCAAATCCGGTTCGGAAAATGTCATTCTCTGCTACAGAAAAGTGCTTGACATTTTCTGAACCGATATTTGGGGCCCTGTATCTCGGGGCCACTTGGTGCTAAAAATCCCAGCTTTGGATATTTTATGGTGCTAGTTCCACTGGGTTTGCACACAAAATTTGGGGTTCTTAGATACGGGGCCCCAAATTCGGTCAACTGTGTCCATCTGCAGCAATGTCATTTTGGGACCCTTTGGGTTCAGAGACCCCAAATTTTGGCTGCAGCTAGGGGGCATCTAGGAACCCTTAACTACCGAGTTTGAAGTTCGGGGGACCTATGGCTGCAAATGGGCACAGGGAGGCATGCAAATGGGCACAGTGAGGCTGCAAATGGGCATTGTTGACCCTCTTTTCCACATACAGTAGCTGTGCATTTCTCACCCTCGTCTTATACTCGGGTCAATAAGTTTTTCCCATTTTTTTGTGGTAAATTAGGGCCTCGACTTATACTCGGAACGACTTATACTCGAGTATATACGGTATATACTTTTCAAACAATACCACTGGAACCCCCAAAAAAATTGATGAAGGAGTTAAGGAAAGCTATAGTCGAATTTATATGGGCGCATAAAACTCCCCGGATAAAAAGGGAAAATTTGATCAGGAAAAAAAGAAATGGAGGGCTTGCGTTACCGGACTGTGTAAAATATCTGCAGGCAGCATCATTAACCAGTATAATAGACTGGTACCATAATAAAGAAAGAAAACAATGGGTCAGTTTAGAGGAGGAAATTATAGGGCCTCAATTAAAAGCCCTCCCATGGGTAGAACCCCATTTAAGACCCAAGAGAAGCGAGATGACACTTTTTGTAAGCGCAACGTTAAAAGTATGGGACGTATAGTGAAAGGAGGGAAGCTTTCTACGATCATGGGACCTATGACTCCATTGTTTTTTAACACAGAATTCCCTCCAGGAATGAGAAGCAAAAACTTCTTAAAATGGAATAGATCAGAAGAAATAAGATTGGCACAAGTCCTTGAGAATGGGAAAATACCTGCGTTGAGGGATATGGGAGAGGGATATGAAAAAAAATGGTTGCAGTACCAACAGCTACAGATGTTTATAGAGCCCAAAATAGCCAGGATAACTAGACCATTGACCGGGTTCGAAAAATTATTGCTGGGAAAACAGGACCCAACTAAAAAGTTATCAAAGATATATGATGAATTAATTCCGATCAGTCCCCTTAAAGAGATAATAAGCATAAAGAAATGGGAAGCAGTAATTGGAAGGCCCCTATCTGAAGAAAAATGGGAAAAGGTTTTCGAAACTATACATAGAACAACTATTGCAAATAAATATCAGGAGAGAAACTATAAAATCGTAATGAGGTGGTATAGGAGGCCAGTTACCTTAAATTTAATTAGCAAAAGAAATACAGATTTATGTTGGAGATGTAAAGTGGAAAAAGGAACAATGGAACATATATGGTATGGATGTCATATGGTGAAGGGATTCTGGAATAAGATATTCGAGATTTATTACAAGGTGTCAGGAGTGGAGTTGACCCCGAATATGGAAATCTCATTATTGTCATTGATACCAAAAACAATAAGATCAATTAAAAAAGATATTATTCACCATATGACATCAGCAGCCAGAACAATAATAGCTAGAAACTGGAAGAAAACAAAAAGTCCAACAATAGCAGATTGGGTGTGCGAGATGAACGAAATTCGATACATGGAGGAACAGATTAGAGAGGAAGGGTATATAACAAATCAATTACCTGCGATTTGGCAGAATTGGGAGGAGTTTCGGCCATCGCAAAAACTATTAGAAATGGTATAAGGGACGAGGCCAAGTTTTTTTTTTTTGAACAAATGTGGCATGGTATGAATGTGGGGGGAGGGCAGGTAAGGGGAGCATATTTGTAGGTAATTAGGGGGAGTAGGCAAGGTATTGAATATTGCAGACATTCACAGCCTATTATAAGGGTATGAATTCTTTTTTTATTCAGAAACATGAATGAACATGTTGTAAAAATGTCTTGCATAATTGGGATGTTATGATTGTTTTATATGAAACAAAAACTTAATAAAGAGAAATTGAAAACAATATATCCTTATTAGTTTTCCCTTTGCTGGCTATGGAATTAACCTTCCATGACCACAAGTCTGGCTTGATCATTACTTTACAGATTAGCTTCTAATTTTGCTGATGAGATATCCCTGCATCTCTGGATGTGCCGTGGACACTGTCCCTTGTTTTTCTTGATTATAGTAATAAAATGCCCCAAGCGCCTGAAGAAGCGCTTTTGAGTACGCGTAACGCGTAGAGCTGAGCTGAATCACAACACACCGCTTTTCATACTCCACGCTTTTTGGTTTTTCATTACTAAGTAGTCTATTACTTTTGATCTATAGGTGGTATATTATATGTTTCAAGGCAACATTGTGAATAGTCAATGATTTTAATATTGTTTCAAATGTGTTTTTGTAAATAATACATTTATATACTTTTTAAACAACATAGTTAGTGTTGTGCTTATAAAGTCGATCATCCAAATTCAAATATACCGGGACGTGGCATATATGTACCTATTTCTCGTATCCACAGTACCACTCTGTGATGATGCGAATGTCTGTCTATGTACAAATTCAGTTACACTCAGTTTACTATTACACAAGCTCTGGATTCCCTTACACCTGTTTATGAAAAGGTTTAAGTCATTTTACTGCCAACTCCCTCATTTTAAAGAAAATTACAAGATCGCCTCGGGCAGCCTACAAGGTGACTTTTAAATGGTTTAAAAATGATACCTGAGCTGCCACATCACAGTCATATTTAACATTTAAGTCATTTTATGAGCGTTACCAGTTCTACTACATCGCTGGGAAATAACAGAAGGCAGAAATCACAACAGATGCTACATTTTACCTCCATATGATTTTGTTATCAGAGGACAGCTGAAGTTTAAGCTGCCTATATTTTGGTTCCATGCCAAAATGCTAATACATTGTTAAGTAAAACTTTCTGTTTTTCATTACATATCTTATTTTAGACCCAGTGATGACATCATCGGGTCTCTCTGCTTATCTACGCAATGCAGACAGACCACGGCTGGAGGGAGGAGCAGGCAGGATGCTGTACATGGCTTCTTGAAAATATCATAAAAATCCTAATGGAGTGGGTTGTCTCTTGGAAGAAATTAATATATTTCGAAATGCCTTGATGGGTTGTCAGAGGAGTGGTTGTTTCTTGACAGACCATGTTTTCATACAGACCACCAGGCCTGGTCTGGCCACAGGGAACACTGGGCATTTGCCCGGTGAGCCGAGGCTGACCGGCTGCATGTGCCAGGGCCAGGACCAGGGCCGTCTTTAATGCAGGGTGATGTGCTGTGATGCTACTCTGTGAGTGCCGAGCGGTAAAGCCAGATTGGACTGGAGCAGGAGGAAAGTGGGGATTGCAGTGGGTGTTTAGTGAACATCTTGGTTGTGAGTGCTGGAGGAGAGAGTCAGGATCGCATCTGGACTCTGGAGGAGAGAGTCAGGATCGCATCTGGAGGAGAGAGTCAGGATCGCATCGGGAGGAGAGAGTCAGGATCGCATCGGGAGGAGAGAGTCAGGATCGCATCTGGAGGAGAGAGTCAGGATCGCATCGGGAGGAGAGAGTCAGGATCGCATCGGGAGGAGAGAGTCAGGATCGCATCTGGAGGAGAGAGTCAGGATCGCATCTGGAGGAGAGAGTCAGGATCGCATCGGGAGGAGAGAGTCAGGATCGCATCTGGAGGAGAGAGTCAGGATCGCATCTGGAGGAGAGAGTCAGGATCGCATGTGGAGGAGAGTCAGGATTGCACCTGGAGGAGAGTCAGGATTGTACCTGGAGGAGAGGCAGAATCGCATGTGGAGGAGAGGCAGAATCGCATCTGGGGGAGAGTCAGGATCGCACCTGGAGGAGAGTCAGGATCGCACCTGGAGGAGAGCCAGGATCGCATCTGGAGGAGAGAGTCAGGATCGCATCTGGAGGAGAGAGTCAGGATCGCATCTGGAGGAGAGAGTCAGGATCGCATGTGCAGGAGAGTCAGGATTGCACCTGGAGGAGAGTCAGGATTGCACCTGGAGGAGAGAGTCAGGATCGCATGTGGAGGAGAGAGTCAGGATCGCATCTGGAGGAGAGAGTCAGGATCGCATGTGGAGGAGAATCAGGATTGCACCTGGAGGAGAGTCAGGATTGCACCTGGAGGAGAGTCAGGATTGCACCTGGAGGAGAGCCAGGATCGCATGTGGAGGAGAGGCAGAATCGCATCTGGGGGAGAGTCAGGATCGCACCTGGAGGAGAGTCAGGATCGCACCTGGAGGAGAGCCAGGATCGCATCTGGAGGAGAGTCAGGATCGCATCTGGAGGAGAGTCAGAATTGCATCTGGTGGAGAATCAGAATTGCATCTGGAGGAGAGTCAGGATCGCACCTGGAGGAGAGTCAGGATCGCATCTGGAAGAGAGTCAGGATCGCATCTGGAGGAGAGTCAGGATTGCACCTGGAGGAGAGTCAGGATCGCATCTGGAAGAGAGTCAGGATCGCATCTGGAAGAGAGTCAGGATCGCATCTGGAGGAGAGTCAGGATCGCACCTGGAGGAGAGTCAGAATCGCATCTGGAGGAGAGCGGGGATTGCATTGGGTGTTCAGTGGACATCTTGATTGTGAGTGCTGGAGGAGAGTCAGGATCGCACCTGGAGGAGAGTCAGGATCGCATCTGGAAGAGAGTCAGGATCGCATCTGGAAGAGAGTCAGGATCGCATCTGGAGGAGAGTCAGGATCGCACCTGGAGGAGAGTCAGGATCGCACCTGGAGGAGAGTCAGAATCGCATCTGGAGGAGAGCGGGGATTGCATTGGGTGTTCAGTGGACATCTTGATTGTGAGTGCTGGAGGAGAGTCAGGATCGCATCTGGAGGAGAGTTAGGATTGCACCTGGAGGAGAGTCAGGATCGCACCTGGAAGAAAGTCAGGATTGCATCTGGAGGAGGCTCAGGATCGCATCTGGAGGAGAGTCAGGATCGCACCTGGAGGAGAGTCAGGATCGCACCTGGAGGAGAGTCAGGATCGCATCTGGAGGAGAGTCAGGATCGCACCTGGAGGAGAGTCAGGATTGCATCTGGAGGAAAGTCAGGATCGCATCTGGAGGAGCGTCAGGATCGCATCTGGAGGAGAATCAGAATTGCATCTGAAGGAGAGCGGGGATTGCATTGGGTGTTCAGTGGACATCTTGACTGTGAGTGCTGGAGGAGAGTCAGGATCGCATCTGGAGGAGAGTCAGAATCGCACCTGGAGGAAAGTCAGGATCGCATCTGGAGGAGAGTCAGGATCGCATCTGGAGGAGAGTCAGGATCGCATCTGGAGGAGCGTCAGGATCGCATCTGGTGAGAGTCAGGATCGCATCTGGAGGAGAGTCAGGATCGCATCTGGAGGAGAGTCAGGATCGCATCTGGAGGAGAGTCAGGATCTGGAGGAGAGCGGGGATTGCAGTGGGTGTTCAGTGGACATCTTGGCTGTAAGTGCTGGAGGAGAGTCAGGATCGCATCTGGAGGAGAGTCAGGATCGCATCTGGAGGAGAGTCAGGATCGCATCTGGAGGAGAGTCAGGATCGCATCTGGAGGAGCGTCAGGATCGCATGTGGAGGAGAGTCAGGATTGCATGTGGAGAAGAGTCAGGATCGCATCTGGAGGAGAGTCAGGATCGCATCTGGAGGAGAGTCAGGATCGCATCTGGAGGAGAGTCAGGATCACATCTGGAGGAGAGTCAGGATCTGGAGGAGAGTCAGGATCGCATCTGGAGGAGAGTCAGGATCTGGAGGAGAGTCAGGATCGCATCTGGAGTAAAGAACATCAAAGCTGCAAGAGAGTGAGAGGGGATTGCAGCGAGAGCCTGGTGGATATCGCTCTATTGCATTGGCGTAGAGGAAGGCTCTAGAGAAGGCAGCACCTCGAGGAGGTGAGTGCAGCGGGAGTTGGGGGGATGTAGCAGACAGTTGTAGTGGTCTCACCGGTGCAGAGGGAGTAGTGACCAGGCCCGGACTGGTCATAGGGTCACAGGGCAGCATAACAAGAGCAGGCTAATGCAGAGGTACCTAGCAGGGTTTCCACCTCATCCCTTTAAACCGAAACACACATTAATTACACAGGTTCTGGGGCTAATTAAATGCAGATACGGCACTTAGTGAATTTAATTACTATCTTAATCAGCCACAGAACCTGTGTAATTAATGTGTTTGGTTTTAAAGGGATGAGGTGGCAACCGTAAGTACCCAACCCCCTGTTGATAACGAGCCGCTTAGCGGGAGGTAAGCAGCAACTGCGGTCCAGACGGGGCTAACACAGACCCGCTGTGTGGCCATGCCTATGTGTCCTCTCTCAGCTCTTCCGCCCCGCCAACAATGTCATCCTATCAGTAGAGCACGGGGTGGAAGGAGCTTGAGATCTGCATAGAGAGGGAGTCTTTTCATATTAACAAGCAGGTAATCATCCGCTTATTAATATGATCCAGATCTGCAGCTCCTCCCGCCCCCCCCCCCGCCCTACTGATAGGATGACATTGTCAGTGGGGGGGGGGGGGGGAGCTGGGAGAGGACACACAGGCTGATAACTGCCTCTGCCCTGCCGAAGGTAGGACTGTGCAGGGGGGGCAGAGAATAAAAGGGGGCACTGTAATTAGAGAGAAGGGGGGGCATGATTGCTAGGGGCACTGTAATGTAAGGGGGTGTTGTGATATAAAGGGGGCTGAACTGTAAAGGGGTACTGTAATCATTACAGTGCAGTCCCCTTTATTTTTTTTTATTTTTTTTAAATAAAGTTTATTGAAGTATCAAAACAATACATCAGGCAAAAAAAAAAAGAGCAAAATGCTCAACGTATACATGGAGTAATAGTAGTACAACGATTATAATGAATAACTACATCAAACCGTCAAAATCCCTTTTCTTATTAGAGTAAACATACGCTACGGTCTCAAGAATTCTCGCCACCAGAGCCCCATCCGGGAACTAACTGCTCTGGTGGACTGGGAATCCCCAAGCCCGCATCACTACAAAAAGTGATGGTAGGCTGAGAAAAAAAAAAGGAGCTTATAACTATAAGATAGTTGAATAACACAATAATATCATAATAAAATGAACAACAATTTGTCAAAGAAACGACAGGGTGGATTGAGCTCTCAGGGCAGATTGAACCGAAATCGGTTGTCAAGAGCTGATATATACTATGCTTAAGGATCAGAGAAAACAAAGCCTTGGGAACTACCCCAAGAACAACCCTTAGGCTAATGATATAATTCTTAGCGAAAAACGAGAGCATGAGTAAACAGTACTAATAAAAATAATATGCTGTAGAGTGAAAGAAGGAAAGATAGAAGGGGAAAGAAACAGAAGAGGTAGGAGGAGACAGAGTAAAGATCTCACAACAGAGGATAAGGGGAAGGAGGTGCACAGAAGACCACCATAAGAGGGAAACTGGAGACCGCCCCAGGAAGGAACCGCCCATATGAACTACCGATTAGGTATACAGGGGAAGTCCAATAAAAGTAGCCCAAGGTTCCCAAATGATTTTGAATTTGTCTAGGGTATCCAAAATAGTATTGGAGATCTTTTCTTGCAACATAATCCATGAAATTTTTTGTTTAGCTAACCGAAAGGATACTTTCGGTGACTTCCAGGACCGAGTGAAAGTCATTTTGGCTCCCAAGAGAATAAACCGAATCAACTTCTGAGTATGTTTGGATATTTTAGGGATTGGGTTGGGTCTTGTTTCAGCGCACAACCACAAGTTCTGCGAATAAGAGAGAATATCCTGTTCCAAAACATTCTGATTTTGGGGCATTCCCATAGTATGTCTAAAAGAGTACCTGTATGATTGCAACCTCTAAAACAAAGAGGTGACGTTTGTGGTTAAAATTTGGCCAGGCGTGAAGGTACCAGATACCAGCGTGTTAGAGTTTTAAGACAAGCTTCATTTAGAGACGTGTTCACAATACCTTTGAAGGAACGGGCAAAGTTAGAATGCCATGCGTCCAGGTCCCAGCTGAAGTCAAGATCCCACTCCCAGCTCAACATGTAAGCCGCTTTCTCTGAGGGCTCCGCTAGAGATGAATATATGAGAGAAATACCTCCCCTTGTGTCTAAGGCTGAAGCACACCATTGTTCATAGGGAGTTACTGAAAGATGGCTCTCACTACTCTTCCATAACCGATTCAAGAAATGTGATAGTTGATAAAACCTAAATTTTTCGGCTGGGGGCATTTCGAGTTTAGAAATACAGTATGCTAAAGTGAGGGGACCATTAGAGTTAAAGAAATGTCCAATTCTGTAAAGGCCTTTGTCTAGCCACCATTTGAAGGCTCGGATATCTAAACCAGGGGGAAAGTTGGGGTTCCTGAAAATATGTGCGAGTGGGTGCCAGGTAGATATTAGGGGTCTTAGCTTATGGAGGGAGTCACATAACTTCATTGAATGAGACAATGTAGGAGCTAGTATAGGGGGGCGTTTTTTGGGGGTGTTCCAAAGTAAAAAATCTAAAGTAAAATTGGGGGCTGCCTCTTGTTCCATGCTCACCCAGTCTGGTTTGAATCCCTTAAGGTAGATTGTGGAAAATTGGCTCAACTGCGCCGCCTGATAGTACCACCATAGATTAGGTACGCCAAGGCCTCCCTTCTTTCAGGGTCTAAAAAGCACATCTTTAGAAAATCTATGTCCCTTTTTGTCCCAAATAAAGCGGATGATGGCGGATTGTAAGCGTTGAATGTGCGATTTGGGGACCGGAATAGGAAGGGAGCGAAAAAGGTATAATATCCTAGGTAAAAGCGTCATTTTGACTGCGTTCACTTTACCTAACCAAGAGAGATTATAAAGAGACCATTGAGTCAGGTCATCAGTGAGTTTTGTAAACATGGGAAGAAAATTATGCTTAAACATTAGGTCAATACTGGACGTGAGGTTAATGCCGAGATAAGGGATGGAGGTGGAGTTCCACGAAAATGGAAATTTATTTCTTAGATTATTTACAATGTTTTGGGGGGTGGATACATTGAGGGCGACTGATTTTGAGACGTTAACCTTAAGTCCAGAAGCGAGTTCAAAGTTGTGCAAAAGTTGAATTATGTTGGGGGTAGAAATTAAGGGGGATGTGATAAACAGGAGGACATCATCCGCGAATAAAGCACATTTATGCATAGATTGTCCACAGCGGACTCCATGAATGTCTGGATGTTGTCTTATCGCGATGGCTAAAGATTCGATAGCCGTGCAGTCCCCTTTAAATCACAATGCCGAGGACTGACTCTGTGAATATCCCATCACCAACCGCCCCCCACAGTTGGCTGCTCAGTCTTAAATACCGGGGTCTATTTTTTTTGTCCCACCCTAGGCAGGCTGGGGAGGAAAGAGTTAGATGAAGCTGGACATCCTCCACCACTGAGGAACTGAGGCAGGATCTGACTTAAGTAGGGTACACACTATAAGAAAATCGGGCGAACAATTGTCTGATTTTCCACTTTGTTTCACAGCAAATCGGAACTGATGAATGAAACTTCGTATGAAAATTCTCCTACGACACAGGCTTTTTTTTCTGTTGTCTATTGTTTCTGATCATGCGCAGTCTTTGTTTTCAGATTTTTCTTGTACGAAAATTGTACAAAAGCGGTACACATTAAACGAAAATCGTCCGTTCTGTTCCCGTACGAGAAAAATTTCGAAATTTGTTCCTTTGGGAATTTTTTGTATGAAAGGTCGGAATCGGCTATCGAAAGTTGTGTACACACTGTACGAGAATTCTT
Source organism: Lithobates septentrionalis (assembly GCA_037952835.1). Lineage (NCBI taxonomy): Eukaryota > Metazoa > Chordata > Amphibia > Anura > Ranidae > Lithobates > Lithobates septentrionalis. The sequence goes on from JBBDGP010000808.1 coordinate 338,166, forward strand.
AGGAGGAAAACGTTTGCCTGAATTTCTTATAGTGTGTATTCCGCTTCTAATTCACATATAGTCATACATTGGGGAAAAAGCAGCGCCCCCGATCTTCTTATTTTGAAAGCAACTTGCAAACAACAATCTATTGCTTTTCCTGTTTGTCTATGAGTAACATATTTCTGAAAGTTTGGGGCTCCTCAGCTATGTCTATGTCTTTGTAACGGCATCATCCCTAAAGTAAGAATAGACCCCCACACTAGCTATACTAACAATTATATCTTCTTAAGAGTAACACCTGATGGAGCTGAAATAGTCACATTCCGGAGATTTATGATTTCCTTCTAATTCACATATAGTCATACATTGGGGAAAAAGAAGCGCCCCCGATCTTCTTATTTTGAAAGCAACTTGCAAACAACAATCTATTGCTTTTCCTGGTCATCTATGAGAGTAACACATTTCTGAAAGTTTGGAGCTCCTCAGCTATGTCTTTGTAATGGGATCATCCCTAAAGTAAGAATAGACCCCCACACTAGCTATACTAACAATTATATCTTCTTAAGGGTAACACCTGATGGAGCTGAAATAGTCACATTCCGGAGATTATCTCCGATTTCCTTCTAATTGTTTTTCACCCAGTTACTTCTCAGTGGGTGCCGCTGCATACTCACCTCTACTGCTTATGTCTTCACCACCTACCTCTGGGACCGTGTTGTATATTGGTGTCTCTCTGAACCCCTTCCCCTTTCCTCCTGTTGTTGATAGAGTCTAGGTTCACACTAGCCAATGCTCTGAAAAGTGATCTGCAGCAGATCGCTTTTCAAAGTGCAACTAAGCAGCCACTGTCAGGCGATCCTGCCGCCTCCTAAATGCCTGATTTTTATATTTATAATGGGGCTAAACTGCCATTTAGCCCCCCCCCCCCCCATTGACTCGAATGGCTGAGTTTGCCAGGTGGTACTGCCCACCAACTAAGCTTGTTGTGTTAAATTGTCCACCAGCAAAGCATCATGGTATTGGCATGATAAAAGCCTCCTCTGGCTTTTCAGCCTTCACATCTGTGGCTCAGGTGACCGTTCTTACCACCTCCGGCCACCCATGTGAAAGAATCCTACAGCTGGCCATACACTAGGAAATTGTCAAACGAACGTTCAAAGGAAAATCTGTATGAACATTCATTCAAAAATTCTCTCTACATTCAATGTCTTAAAGAAAGCCATTTCACTTGTGGCCACTCAATAAAATTAGAAGAAAAGAGGTTTAACCTTAAACTACGTAGAGGGTTCTTTACTGTAAGAGAGGCAAGGATGTGAAATTCCCTTCCACAGCCGGTGGTCTCAGCGGGGAAAATCGGTAGTTTCAAAAAACTATTAGGCTTGATTCACATCTATGCATGTTGCTTTTGAGTGTTTCTGCAGTGTTTTTGTGGTGCTTGCCGCATTTTTGAGCAGCGTTTTTTCAGTGTTTTTGACACGTTTTGCGTTTTTTTTTTGTACAGTTTTTTTTAGACTGTATACAGTCTGAAAAAAAAAAAAACGCCAAAAACGCTAAACGCGTCAAAAACACCGTAAAAACGCTGTACTTGCATTTTTGATGCTGGTCCACTGAATTCTATTACATGCAAAACGCTGCATTTTGCATGAAAAAAAGTCCCTGACCCTTTCCAAAAACGCAGAGGTACAAAAATGCATTGATGTGAACATGTTCCATAGGAACCCATGTTAAAAAATTCCCATGCATTTCTGCAAAATGCATCAAAAAATGCGTTAGTGTGAATGGAGCCTTAGATACGCACCTGAACAACCACAACATACAGGGATATGCAATGTAATACTGACATATAATCACACACATAGGATGGACTTCTGTCTTTTTTTCAACCTCAACTACTATGTAACTAATTTGAAAGTAGTTCAAAATGTCTGCTTTTGCGTTTAACATTCGATTTTGGAATGAATTACCTCTCCCGAACAAAAACCTCATTCACTTCTAGAGATTTGTTGGTTCAAGAATAATTGATCATCCTGTTCCTTCCAATTTACTCATTGCTGCATTGGAAAATGAATGACAATTGGACCCCACTGATGATTAGTAAATTGAATGAACAATTGTCCCTGGGTGGAGACCCCTCGGTTTGGCTCCTTAAAGAGGAACTGCAGTCTGCTCACATCATTTGTAAAAAAAACATCTCTGCCATTTTGAAGCTTCCTTCCAACCACTTTGCATATTATTTTATATATACTGTGATTCTGTACTTGCCAAATATGCTGCAGAAACCTCCCTCCGCTGCAGCCATTTCAACTGTGGGCAGCTGAAGCTGCTGCCTGTTCACTTTCTGGATTTACACAGGAAGCACCTCCAGCTCTCATTAGCCCTCTTAGGACTCACCCCTCTCCCTTCCTGGCAAACTCTCATGAGTGTGAGAGAGAGCTGTGCATGATGTCATAAGCCTAGGCTTTTTTCCAGACAAGATACAGGAAGTGGGGCTGCATAAGGTATTTACTGGCAGAAAAAAAAGTTAAAAAAAAAAAAAGTTTTACTATCCAAAGTTAAAACAACAACAAGGGCAGAAGATTTAATAGATGGGAAGATGAAAAAATGACTGAAGATCCGCTTTAACTGTTCTTTCATTATCATTAAAGCGGAGTTCCACACAAAAATGGAACTTCCGCTTTTCGGAACCCTCCCCCCCTCCGGTTTCACATTTGGCACCTTTCAGGGGGGAGGGGGGTGCAGATACCTGCCTAAGGCTCGATTCACACCTATGCATGTTGCTTTTGAGCGTTTTTGGAGGTTTTTTTTTCATGCTTGCCACGTTTTTGAGCCGCGTTTTTGCCGCGATTTGCGTTTTGCGTTTTTTTTTTTTTTACAGTTTTTTTTACAGTCTTAAAAAAAATGTAAAAAAAATAAAAAAAAAATTAAAAAAAACAAAAAAAAACCGGCAAAAACGCATCAAAAACGCACCAAAAACGCATCAAAAACGCTGCAAAAATGGTGCACTTGCGTTTTTGATGCTTGTCCATTGAAATCCATTACATGCAAAACGCTGCATTTTGCATGAAAAAAAGTCCCCGACGCTTTCCAAAAACGCAGAGATACAAAAAAGTATTGATGTGAACATGTTCCATAGGAACCCATGTTAAAAAATTCCCGTGCATTTCTGCAAAATGCATCAAAAAACGCGCTAGTGTGAATCGAGCCTAAGACAGGGATTTGCACCCACTTCCGGCATAGACTCCCACGGGAGTCTATGCCTCTTCCTGTCCCTCCGCGCTGTCTCCTGGGAAAAACACAGCTCCCAGGAGAGAGCGGGGACCAGTTACGATGCGCAGCGCGACTCGCGCATGCGCAGTAGGGAACCGGGAAGTGAAGCTGCAACGCTTCACTTCCTGATTCCCTCACTCAGGATGGCGGCGGCAGCTGCTGAGAACCGAGCGGGTTCTCGGCGTCGCCTGCCGACATCGCTGGACCCTGGGACAGGTAAGTGGCCATGTATTAAAAGTCAGCAGCTGCAATATTTGTAGCTGCTGGCTTTTAATATTTTTTTTTTTTGCCGGTTTAGGTGGACCCCCGCTTTAACCATACACTGAGAATGGTTGCTGGGACTTTGTCACGTCTTTGTTATTTTTTTTTTTTACACTGAAAAATCTTAAATAAATGGAATCAATTAAAAATTGTCTGTACAAAGCACTTCTATATCACATTGTAACAGAACTTAAAGATGTATTAAATCAGTGATCAGTGATCTGGCCTGTAACACACCTCCTGTATTAGAGTGCCTCCACTCTGGATGAAGGAGCACAGCGTTGTCAGTCCGGGGGGGAAGGGAGTGTTAGATGGACTTGCAGATTTAAATGCACTAACAAACCCGAAGCTGAACTCCAGTTAACACTTTGTAAGCAGTTACAGCAAACAGTTGTTTTTCCTTTTGGGATGAAGGTTTTACATAAAAGAATAAAAGCTGATCATTGTAACATTGTAAGCAAATATATGAAAAAAATGCAGCGCATATACATAAATATATAATAAAAACTAATAAAGTTGTGAAGAGGTACTGGAAAAATATTAGCAAGCCAAGGGTGAATTGAACATAGTGTCCATAAATGAATGTGAATGTCCCACTACACAGGAAATGGGGGTACTCCAGGGGATGGTGGTAATCCGATGGTTGTCAGAAGTCACCTTGCATCATAAACCGGCCTTTCAACAGGACGAGCCAATAAGCAGAGATAAAAAAAGAGACTCCTACCAGATCCCGTGGATTCCCATGTCAGCGACAGGGAATCGCATGCGCAGTGTGTCACCAAAGACGTGGAATGGAAGGTGTGGACGCTCAAATCCTGTAGGCTGCAGTCTGCATAGATTTCCAGGAACAACCAGATAGGTCCTCACAGGGGACAGCCAAGGCGTGGATCAGGAAGGTCCAAAAGACGCTTGTAGAGCAGTTGGAGGCACTTGACCTCATAGGGTGGATGTAAAGACAAAAAAGATGTGCCTCCACATAGTGCAGGTAAAAAGGGTGTTCCTATTGATAAAACAACCGTATACACATAAAAACGTGATCACGATAAATAAAAACAAGTGGGCAACATGGAGAGTGGTATATGGGCCCTATCTGGTTGTTCCTGGAAATCTATGCAGACTGCAGCCTACAGGATTTGAGCGTCCACACCTTCCATTCCACGTCTTTGGTGACAAACTGCGCATGCGATTCTCTGTCGCTGACATGGGAATCCACGGGATCTGGTAAGAGTCTCTTTTTTATCTCTGCTTATTGGCTCGTCCTGTTGAAAGGCCGGTTTATGATGCAAGGTGACTTCTGAAAACCATCGGATTACCACCATCCCCTGGAGTACCCCCATTTCCTGTGTAGTGGGACATTCACATTCATTTATGGACACTATGTTCAATTCACCCTTGGCTTGCTAATATTTTTCCAGCACCTCTTCACAACTTTATTCGTTTTTATTATATATTTATGTGTATGCGCTGCATTTTTTTTTCATATATTAGTTTACTGTTTTTGTCAGACTGTATGCAGCAGCTCCTGTTAGCCCCACCAGTTAGCGCGGTGTTTCACATCTATTTTAACATTGTAAGCACCCAATGTCAGTGTTTAATGGTTTGTCTCAGGTCTGTAACTGCTACATTTGCAGAACATCTTGTCCTGTTGAAAAACAACAGACTTGCTGGCATGATCACCGGGCGAAAATGATGGGAAAAAAAAGTCTAAAAAAAGAAAACCAATGCAGCCACCACATCTAAGAATTGGTAAGCTGCAATATTATAAATGTTTACTTTTGGGTTTAATGCTGCTTTAAAATCACAAATCTTTTCCAGAAGGAGAATTTTGCATTTTATTTCATCGCTGCTCACTATACATTTCAATAAAAGAACTACATGGACTGCAGGATGTGATATAGAAGTCCTTTGTAGAGGTGACTTTTGGTACATTTCATGGTGACCTGGCCTGCTGACTGGTCCCCCTTGTAGGGACATCAATGGGGGACTTCAGGTATGGCTCAGGAAATGTCAGGAAGGTAAATCATGACCAGTCTGTCATTATACTTGTCTACTTACACAAGGAGAAGGCAGCGTAGAATCCTTTGGCCTGGACAGAAGAGTCGCTATGAAAGTGAACCATCAGAGAACCGCTAGAGGATGTAAAGCTCAGCTTAGGAAGGACTCCGCATGTTCTCTTCTGCTTCTGTCCATCTTGGAAGAGGAGATAGTCATAGGAGCAGCCTTTGGACAATTCCAGGCTGAAAGGAGCAATACGTACCGTCATCTGTGACAACACAAAACAGTCAAGGTGAACTCCAGGCAGATAGAAAAGATGTAAAGCTCTTTAATCATTAATGCATTACTAAATATATTTTTCAACTACAAGCAGTGTACGCCTTTAAATGTGACCTGGTATCAGTCTCATGCAGTCCAGCAGGGCTGGAGTTCTGAGAGAAAGATGCCGTACAAGGAGCCATTCAGTTCATGTGCTGACAAGAAGCACGCTGATAGGAGGAGAAAGCAGAGTGACAGGGACATGTGCTCAGTGTACTGCTTCTCCTTTGACTGTCCATCACAAAGGGACGGGTCCAAGATGACCTGGGCTCAGAAAATGGGAAGGGGAGTATTAATCTTGTCAGGTTTTTTATTTTTTGTCATAATTCCCCTAAATGATTATCTTGCAAAAGCAGGAGACCTCCAAATCGGGGACAGCAAAAACTTGACAGTGTAGTGCTCATCCGCTGATTTACCCCGGGTTTGTTTTCCAGTTCAGGGTGGTAGAGCCAGGCACATGGCAACAGTCACTCTGTCTAGGGATTGCTATTCTTTAAAACGTAATGCTGAATAACTGGGATGGGATGTAGGGAGCTTTGGGATACTCCAGAGCCCTGAGCAGTAAGAAAAGGACACTCTTCACTCTGTAGCTACTCCTTGGAACAGTTCTTTCAGCGGTAGCCCCAGCTATGAACTGTGACACCATATGCAATGTCCCAGGCCAGGCAAACATTATCCTTAATGCATAAGGGGTTGTGCATCCAACAGACTTACCTTAATGAACGTTCCAGACCGGATCCTTAGATGAAAATCCCTTGTATAGCTGCAGCAAATCCTCAGCAAGTAGCCCCCCCATTAATCACGAGAAGTGTTCCCCAGGGGTTCTACCGCAAATCAACATTGTGGCGGATGTATACCATCCAATGTTGTTTCCATTGTTCTCGCTAACAGTCATTACAGCTTTCTCTGTAGTTCTGGCTCCTGTGAACTCAGAGGGAGGTGCCGGGAGTAGTGCAGAGAGTGAGAAGTGAAGGAGGGGACTTCCAATGGCAGCACTCATCACAGACTGTGAGAGGGAGGACGTGCTTGGATAAGAAGGTGAGATCCAATGATGAGTCTGTATAAGGCATTAGTGTGATGTAGAGTGCGGGGGGGGGGGGGGGGGGCGAGAGCCAGAGCATTGTGTGTATAAGGCATGTAAAATTCATGTTAGTGGTCCATGGGATTCAATATTGTGAGTTTAAAAAGTTCTTGAGGTCTGAAAAGTTGGCAGCCACTGCTCCAGAAAACAAGGAAAAGCAATCAAGCCTGCAGCCTGCAGAGCCCAGAACAGCCCAAAGCAATCACAAAACTAGTGATTATAGCGGAGTCAAACAAAACTGAATTTGCCTACCTTTCCTAGCAGTCTATTTGGGAGGGCGCTACAACAGTAATATATCCCTTCCTCACTCTAAACAAAAACCTGAAGTTGAGCTTTAAGAGTTGGTGTCACCCGGATGCACTATGGCAATGAAAAGAACTGCATAGTGCTGTCAGTCTAACACTGGGAGCTTTCAGACAGGAAAAGTGAATGAGGAGGAGATGAGCTCATCAGTGATCAGCGTCTTCATTCTGCAATCAGTAGACTGGGGGCTAGTCAGTGACCAAGCTGTATTGCTGTGCAGAAAAGTCAGGAGATTTTTCATCAGATTCTGTTGTGTCTACAGGATGGGAAGTGAAGGGAAACCTTTATAGATGGCAAGAAAAACCTGACAGGGGTTGTAATCCTTCCCTATTCCATTCCTTAACCAGTCCTTAACAACCGATGGCGTAGCGTGGGTGCCTGCTGGGTCCGTGAAGTGGGTGGTGCCACAAGGTGACGTCGCCAGGTGACCCTGCCCCTTCCCTATATAAAAACTGTCAAATGGTGGAGCAGTAGATGGCCAGACTTCATGGATGGGGGAAATGTTTTTTTTTTTCTTTTTGGCCATGGCAGTGCGGCGGACGGTGTGATTGACGATGGATTTACAACGGGGGAACACTGTTTTTTTAACTTCTTGCCGACCAGCTGCAGTCATTATACTGCGGTAGATTGGCACGATCCCGCGAGCCGTCGTAGCTATACGTCAGCTCCTTTAAGGGGGGGTGGCGATGCTTGTAGCCGACGGTCGCGATGACCGCGGGCACGAGAGGCAGAACAGGGACGTGCGTGTGTAAAAGGATTTATGGCCTGTTATCCCACATCACAGGCAGTATGGATGGGGGATTTTAACACTACATTGAATGAAGATTTAGACAGGCTTAGACCCTCACTGCCAACTACAGGAACAGCCAGGGATACTAGGCTCTCCAAACTTATCTCCTCCTTTCATCTAATAGACACCTGGAGACATAGATTCCCACACACACGCACTTACTCCTGCTTTTCACCCACCCACAACTCCATGTCACACATTGACTTTATTCTCATATCCCAAAGGCTCATACTCCACGTCTCTTATGCCGCGTACACACGAGCGGAATTTCCGTCAGAAAAAACTTGGATGGTTTTTCCGACGGAATTCCGCTCAAGCTTGCCTTGCATACACACGGTCAAACAAAAGTTCTCGGAACTTTCGACCGTCAAGAACACGGTGACGTACAACACCACGACGAGCCAAGAAAATGAAGTTCAATGCTTCCGAGCATGCGTCGAATTGTTTCCGAGCATGCTTGATTTTTTGCGCGTCCAAATTGCATACAGATGAACACATTTTCAGATAGGAACTTTTTCCGACCGAAAAATAGAGAACCTGCTCTCAATCTTTTATTGGCTGGAATTCTGCCAGCAAAAGTCCGATGGAGCATACACACGGTCGGAATATCTGACCAAAAGTTCACATCCGACTTATGCTGGCAGAATTTATGATGGTGTGTACACGGCATTAGAAACAACATTTGGTCCCAGACTACTGTCAGACTACAGCCCCTATTGAATTACATTGAGTATTCCTCTTTATAAACCAGCACGAACATGGCGTTTGAACCCGTTCTGGCTGTCGCTCTTACTCGAACACGTCAAGCTTACAAAAATTTCCAAAAATTATTTTCAAAAACTTCAGACCCTCCCAGTGTAACCTCCAAGTTCAGGGATTTCTTTATGGACCTGTACACATCCACGGTCCATGAAGACTTGGCTCCCATGCACCTCTTTCAAGAGAATATCTCATTCCACCAACTAACTGAAGAACAGGTTAGCCTCCTTGAGGCACTTCTCACCACAGAGGAAATAGCCATTGCAATAGCAAGTTTTGCCAGGTCCAAATCCCCCGGCTCAGATAGTTTACCCATAGAGTTTTACTCTCACTTCAACAAGATACTCACCCGTAAACTATTAGCCCTTTACAATGATTTGTTTGAAACCTTCACTCTACCGCTATCTATGAGGGAAGCCACAATAGTTCTTATACCCAAACCAGGCAAGCATCGAGTCTATCCAGAGTCATATCGTCCCATTTCTCTATTACAGGATGACAATTAAAATTCTAGCTAAGGCACTAGCTAAGGCACTCTCCATTCGTCTCAACCAAATCAGACACTCCCTTATACACACCGACCAGGCAGGGTTCATGCCGGGTTGCAACACCTCATTTAATCTTTGGAAACTCTTTATCAATTTACAAGCCACACACGATAATGTTGTAACACGTGTGGTGGTGACTCTTGACACAGCCAAGGCGTTTGACTCTGTTGAGTGGAAAAATGCCTTGAGGGATATGGCTTTGGTCCAAGGTTCATTAGATGGGTCCAACTGCTATATCAAAACCCAACAGCTAAGGTGGTGGCGAATGGATGGCCGTGTCCAGTGTTTGACCTCAGTAGAGGCACGAGACAGGGCTGTCCACTCTCCCCACTACTATACGCTCTAGCTGCAGAACCCCTTGCCATATCTATCCGTGAAAACCCAGAGATTGAAGGATTAAAACTAGGACCCTTGACTGAAAAAATCAGCATGTATGCCGATGATACTTTATTATATCTAGCTGACTCTGGCCGCTCCCTTCACAATGCCATCCAAACAATCGAACAATTTGGGAAATTTCCTGGACTCAAGATAAACTGGGGAAAGTCCCAAATTTTACCAATCGATAGCTTCCCACCCACAGAGTCCCAAACCAACATGCCAGAGGGTTGACATAATCAAATACCTGGGGGTTCATATCTCCAGAACTGCAGCAGATTACATCTCATTGAACATCGAGCAATTATTCTCCCTAACAAAGCTAAAATACAAGCCTGGGCCCGTCTACCTCTGGGGGTATGGGGTTGTATCAATTGAATTAAAATGGTACTACTTCCCAAAGTGCTCTATGTTCTCTGGCACACCCCAACCTACCTACCCCTAAAGTACTTTAAGTCACTTGAAGCCTTTCTTAAACCCTTTGTTTGGGGGAATAATAGAAACAAACTTACGTGGCAAGCGCTTAAAAACACAACGGACATGGGTGGTACGGCCCTCCTAGACTTTAACCATTACTACTTCGCATCCCAATTATCACAGCTTTTTCACATAGACAAGACAGATAGTGCACGATTCCTCAACTTACTATGCCCAAAATGGGCACAACAAACCACAGACCCGATCTATGCCATAACAATGGGCACAGAGACTACAGAGGCAAGAAGTGACAGAAAGTCTTTGCTGTATTAGTACAGACGTATATGGGACCTAGCCACTACCAAATTAGGACTTCCACCACACAATGTCTACACCCCACTATGGCACAATAAGGGCCTACGGGAATTTCAACATATTCAGGACTCAGAGCACTGGATCAAGCAGGGAATATTCTACATGCACCATATACTATCAGATGGGGCCCTCAAGACATTTGACGTGCTCAGGGAAGAATTTACACTGCACAACCACATGTCGTTCAGGTTTCTTCAGCTACGACACGCAGCCCATGCACAGTTCCCACACTCCCTTCCGCAACCTACCCCTAACCCTATTATTGCAATTATCAAGAACACAGATCCCATAAAACTCATATCATGCTTTTATTCCATACTCAGCACACCGGTCTCCGCCAAAATAGCATACAGTTTGAAGCCTCGCTGGGAGGGAGAGGTGGGACCAATGGAAGATGAGGAGTGGGAGCAGGCGATGGAAACCTGCAAGGATGCGTCCCCCAAGCTCTCAGACAGGCTGACACAAATACAAAACACTGGCCACCGCCCACACCCATAACTGGCCTTCACAGTAAGGAGCACATGGAGGGCATATACATGTAAGACAAAGACAATTCCATAGCTCAACTCACCAACCAGTCTGCTGACCAACCAAATTAGCCTGTCTAACCGTCTGTTAAAAGCAGGGGTTTAGTTAGCACACATTTGCAAACGCATGTGAAAGCTGCAAGGCCTCGTCAAGGCACCCTGTATTACTTGCAGTCCTAACACTACTAAATTTATAAGTGTCTCCACAGTGGAAGCACATGCATTGAATGGATAGGTGTGAGACAGGTGAGCCGCCTCCAGGCACCTATCCATTCAATGCATGTGCTTCCACTGTGGAGACACTTATAAATTTAGTAGTGTTAGGACTGCAAGTAATACAGGGTGCCTTGACGAGGCCTTACAGCTTTCACATGCGTTTGCAAATGTGTGCTAACTAAACCCCTGCTTTTAACAGACGGTTAGACAGGCTAATTTGGTTGGTCAGCAGACTGGTTGGTGAGTTGAGCTATGGAATTGTCTTTGTCTTACAGGCTGACACAAATATACATACTTCATTGGGCTTACCTCACCCCACTCAGAGTGGCTAGATACAAGAGAGGTCAATCCACCACATGCCCAATGTGTGGCCTCCAAACAGGCACATTCTTTCACCTCATTTGGTCTTGTCCAAAAATACAAGGCCTTTGGAAAAAAGTTGTGACCTTCCTACATGACAATATGGGTTCCCCCCTAGCACTAGACCCGAAACAGTGTCTACTTGGAATATTTCCCGATGTTCCAGACAAATATACCAAAATATTTCTCCACAAAACTCTTTTCTCAGGCAGAAAAATCATAGCCAGAAAATGGATGAGATCAACACCCCCAGACATCACAGAATGGAAGGCGGACATAAACGCAACCCTCCCCTATAAGAAATTCCTTTACATTAATAGAGGATGCCCAGACAAATATAATAGGATATGGGACCAATGGTTACAGGAATATGAAACTTGTGCCTAATTATTATAAAAACTCCTGATACAAACACACCAATTTTCGGAGAATGTTGTATACCTTTATTTTGTACTATGTGACAAGGACAACCACATAAGAGTTCACTGACACCAATAAGTGTACTATGCATTGTATACCTACCTTAAAATAAGAAGGCATAATTATATGTATGTTGTGCTTAACGTGTATGCACTTTTGTTCAATAAAAACCTTTGTTCAATGGAAATACCACCAAAAGAAAGCTTTATTTGTGGGAAAAAAAGGTAGTCAATTTTGTTTGGGTGCGGCACCGCATAAGCGTGCAATTGTCAGTTAAAGCAACGCAGTGCCGTATTGCAAAAAATGGCCTGGTCATTCAGCAGCCAAATCTTCGGGGCTGAAGTGGTTAATAATGGAATTGTCAAAAACTGTCTCTGTGTTTTTATTACTTTTTGAAACGTTTTTGGGTGAATGGGTAGGGGTACATAGTACCCCATACTCATTAACATGAGGGGGGGGCTGGGATCTGGGGGCCCCTTGTTAAAGGGGGCTTCCAGATTCCGATAAGCCCCCCCGCCCGCATACCCCCACAATCACAGCCCAGGGTTGTGGGGAAGAGACCCTTGTCCCCATCAACATAGGGACAAGGTGCTTTGGGGTGGGGCAGACCAGGCAGAACCCCCCGCCCCAAAGCACCCCCCCATGTTGAGGACATGTGGCCCGGCATGGTTCAGGAGGGGGTGCTCACTCACCCCCCCCCTTTCCTGACCTGCCAGGGTGCTTGCTCGGATAAGGGTCTGGTATGGATTTTGGGGGAGACCATGCGCCGTTTTTTTAATTTTGGCGTGGAGTTCCCCTTGAAATCCATACCAGACCCGAAGGGGGGACCCCACGCAGTTTTTTTCTTTCTTTTTTTTTTTTCATAAGCCGGGTGTCGGCAATTGCAATTGCGAGTCAATTTAAATGTGTTTTGACTTTTTTTTTTTTTTTTTTTTAGAAATGTCATTTTTGCTGCAGCCTGTTCTATGCATGCTACAGATGCGCCACTTTACAGACAGACAAAGGGGACCCCTGTGATGTACAAAGTACTCCGCTGTCACTAAGTGACTTAGTTAAAGCGGGTGCACATTTTATACCACCTGTCTAAACTGGTGACCACTGTTTGCTTTTGTTTTTCCAAGAATTAGCCAAAATAAAAGCCATCTTTTTTTGGGAAGGGGGTGTCCCTGAATGGCAATTTGGAAATGTGGTCACCCTAGGCGTGAAGGATTCCATTTGTCCACCATATTTACCTTGTGCCCAGGAGGAGCAGATAACACCCATACACAGTCCATGGAATTGGGGTACAGAGCCGGAAAACCGGGAGAAGAGAAGTTTCCTGCTGAGCTGTTGAAGGATTCCCCACATTTTACTGCAATAGAGGAAAGGCACACAATGTGACAAGAATACACAGGACTAATAAAGCTGGCCATACACTAATCACATTTCTGAATTCTTCATTTTAACGTTTGTTTAATTTTGGAATTATTAGTAGGATATAATCAATGTTTGTTTCGACTGCAGTGGTGAGAAAATTCGGAGAAGCAGATGGAAAACATTTTTTAGAACTAATGAATTTCTAACAGGGAAGGTGGATCTCATTCAGGAAACTCTATTCGTTCAAAAATGGAATGTAAAAGCAAACAAAATTTTGAAGTATTTTCAAATGACATTCGTCAAGTCGTTAAACAGACTGAGAATTTTTGGACGATTGTTTGCTTGAAAATCGACTAATGTATGGCCAGCTTTAGTGTTGAGATCCACTTTAGGACTTCAGATTCATTGGATAGAGCTATGGAATAGTATGACATCAGAGAGAGTGTTTGTACTCACTAGTATTGTAGATTGCTGTAAAGCTGATCTCTCCTCCTCTTCTGGTGGATTCAACTCTCACAAGCTTTCCAGAGGCAATGTGGCCAATCGGGCGCACCTTTCCACAGCTCCTGGGGATAAGAACCGGTGCCTCTCTGCTCATCCCATCATAGACAATCACAGAGGCCTGGCTGCAGGCCGGAGAAGACCGAGCATCGAACTTCTCAAACTGCAGGAAGACCTGGAGCAAAGAGGTGACCATTCAATCCTTTATATGGATACGGTATACTCACTGTTATCTGTAGCAAGTTGTAAGCTGACCACATGTTAGAATCTGATTGTACAATCTTTATACAATCTAATTTTAGCTGATCATACATGTTTTAGTCCGATTGCACAATCTACAGCAGACCTTTAGATTTACCAAAATGTTTTTATTTTGTCATTGACTCTAAAATTAAATGTGTGTGCGTTCAATGTTCCTTTCAAAAAATTCCCTGTACGTCCTCATTGATGGTGGCAACACTATTCCAGCCAATCCTCCATCTTCTGTGTTGCTGCTCTCTCTGAGCATGCTCCAATTTTTTTTTGCCTTTTCTCCCCTCCTAGCTCCCTCTTATGACACTCTTTGACTGCAGGGCAGCTCCAGCAACATGTTTGACAGAAGCTCCTTCAGAAAGCCCTTGATGTCAGATATGAAGCCGACCCCGGGCAAAGGAAGGAAATATCCCGCTGTGACATCTGCAGGACACGTCATAGCGCTGCAACTGAGTGCTGCTCAACTACCAGACAGTGAAGAGTGGAATTACATTGGGAAGATCATAATTCATAAGACCACAAAATGAAATGAACATTCATGCTGTAAAACTGCGTGTACATTCAATCTGTGCAGATGGGTACAAAATTGATTGATATTAGACTATTTTCTCTCTGGTTCGAATGATTTATATGCACACAGAATAGATTGGTTCAGGACAATACCACAAACATGGCCTTTAGATAGTGCCAATGATCATAGTAAGTTTTTTATTATAATAATCAGCTCCATCTAGTGGCAATAATGCAGTATTTTCTGGATTCACTCTATTCCTTTTTAAATGAATTGCATTTGGCCTGGACAGAGAATAGCCTTATAACATTTGATTTGGCCTCCATTCACATGCAGACATGCAGTTTCAGAGGCAGAATAGCTCTGCAGATTTTTTTTTTTACATATACACTCAATCGTTATTTATGGCTGTTTATGGTCAAAAAAATGCTCAAAATTGTACAAATGGGTTTATATCCACCTTCATTTATTTCCATTTAAGTAGGCATTGCACTACATAGTTATTGATAAATCTAAAGATCTAAAAGGAGAAATTTTCTCCAAACTATTCAAACCTAAAAAAGAAAAAAAAAAGCTTTAGCTGGAATTGGCCTTTAAACTGAGCAGTATTGGAAGGCACAGGCATTGGGATGCATTTTCTGCCTTCTTTTTGCAGGTGAGTTCTGCTACAGAGTGGTGTTAAAGGAGAGTGAGCAATACTCAGTGAATTTTTGGCCTTAACTAGGTAAGTGAAAAATACAGTTCATTTGTAAATCACATTATCTGTTACCTTTCCGTCCGGGATCCGGATCAGCCAGACACAAGTGGAGACATTTGGATGAAGTTTGGAGTCCCATGAGAATGTACCGCGATGATCTGGCAGAAGAAAGCCGCACGTATCTAGAATAAAAGTACAGAATCCTAGTTATGTCCAGAAATATACACAAGGCTTCATCCACAGATCTTATCCAAAATATTAAAAATATTCTGATGGATGACATTCCCGGAATGCAATGCATTAGTGATAGCAGGAAGACGAGTTCTATGAATGTAAGAGGAAGGTAGATGGGGGTGAGCAGAACAACTTTTATGAGTAGCAGCTGCTTCTATTCACCTTTATAGTTCCAGAGGTTCACAGCAGCAAAATAACAGTGTAGCACCCTGATGTTTAGACAGGATTGCTCCTAAATTTACCTGCCAGGTGTTGTTATCTTGGCTCATTTTTAGGGATCAATTGAGTTCACCCTAAGTCTGGAATTGCTGCACTTTTCTCTTCTGCCACTAGGTGGCTGGGTACCTCGTGACATTAGATAAGAGAAGGGCAAATAAAGGACAGATTAGGAGTATATGGGGTATCTCAGCCAATGGGCAGGGGTTTTCTTAAATCCCTTGGGCTGCTGGGAGAACCTATATATTTGGATGGAGTCAGGTGAACATTGTTCTGTGCCACCTGGACGGCTGTCTGGGTGGATGTGTGTTGTATTGCCCGGGCTGCTAGGCCAGATTTTGGGCCTATCCCGGACACGTCGGGCTGCTAGGCTGTCTGAGGGCCTATCCAGAAGCAAGAGAGAGCCGCGCAGGGTTGGGATTGCGACTTGCAGTCCAAGTGACGGTTCTGCCAGCCGGAGAACCTGACGTGGTCGGAGGTAGAAGGGAAGCTGTCATCACTAAGGGACCACCCACTTTATTACCAGGTACCACAGTGAGTAGCTGACGCAAGTACCAGAGCAGTATTCTCACTAACCGGGGACGGTGAAGAATTGGGAAACTTCAGCAAGTGCCAAGCTAGGAACCCAGCCAGCGGAGGTGACGCTTGCAGAGCAACCTTGTGTGTCACGCCAGGGACCGAGCAGGCCAGTGGGGAGAAGCTTGAGAAGTATCTGGAGTGCCAAGCTAGGGACCCAGCAAAGAAGCGGGGATGACGCTTGAGGAAGATACTAAAGTGCAGATTGGAAGAGCTCAATGAATTTGGTGGCAGTGAATTAGCAAGTCTAGTTAGTAGACCGGGAGCTCAGTGGGTTGAGAACCTACAAGAAGTGATTGTAAAGAAAGTGAAGGAGTTTGTTACAACTTGTGTTAGGTACTGTTCTAAGACTGTTGCCATAGGAGACAGCATTCCTACACATGCAGATGTGGTCTCTTGCTGGATGCCTTTCCCTGCATGGCTGTCTACCTGTAGAAGTTTCGGAGTCTGCCAAATAACATTGCAACTACCTAAAGGTGTTCTGGCTCTAAACCCTCTCCGCCAAAGTTCTGTTCAAGAGAAATAAAATCTCTTTGCATTCAAGAAGTGTCTGGAGTGTAGTGTCACTTTAAAGGATTAGTCCAGCCTAAAGTTATATTTTAGTTACAAGTGTATCCTGGTGGGCCATGGTGGGAATCTGACTCCCAATCTTCCTGTACACCTGGGATCATTGTGTGCTTCATTGTGTGTTTCAGCTCCTCCTCTTATATTCTCCATAAAATAAAATTATTAATTAAAAATGTTTTCAGGTAAAGTGGAAACCCCCTTTAATGGGCACAGCAGGTGACCAGAGAGATATCACTAGTAGACTACAGAAGCTATCAGATGTTTAAAAGCTGAACTCTGCACACTGACCACAGTGGGGCACTCAGTCGGCACTGCCACCATTCATAGAACGCCTTGTATTTTTTTCAATTAATATAAGTTGTTCTCTGGTTGGATGAGGTGGAGAGAAGGAGCAGTGCTATTATGATCTCCACCTTGTCCAATCAGATAACTCCTTGCATTTATTAAAAGAAAGTAAAAGATGTTCTACGAATGATGGTGGTGCTGAGTGCGTGACCCCCGGTGTTCCGTGTGCAGAGGGGAATCCGCTTGCTCAGAGCCCAGAAGGATCTCGAAGATAGCGGCTATCACTGTAGTAGCACCAAATCTTTCAGTGATTGTCAGCTTCCACAGTGATCCATCAGGTCAGAGATATACATAATTACACCGTGCCAAGCTGGACCAATGTAAGTGTTCAATACTCAGCTCTCAGGTTTACCTCCCCAGCATCTACTGTACCAAAAACTGAAGTCTTGGTTCTGGGTGGACTGTCCCTTTAAGTATTTCAAGCTTATACAACTCTTTTCATTCTCTCTCAACTCAACTGCATCCATAGAGTTTGTTCATCTTCACAACATCCAGAGAACTCAACCCAACCCGCTGGCCGATCGCAGCATGAGGGTCCCCTACTGGTTCTAGGGTGGGCTTCCCAGCATCATTGGTAAAGGCAAATCTACAGGAAAACAATGAGTGACATGTTCTGAGTACCTGAAATTTTTGGATAGCCTGTTCCCTAGAACTTGATAAATGACTAAAGAACTTACTTGCCATAATGAAGCACAGACAGGTAGTCGTAGGGCATTCCCAGGTTCTGGGTGCTCATTTTGTAGAAGTTACGTTCCTTGTCTGCAAGAAATTATGAGACGGTGTTATAATGATATCGATAATTGAATCAGACATCACCGTTTCGAAGAGGTAATTATACACTAATGGATGCCATATAAAGAGAATGATGATGCTGCTCCATGCACATGCCAAGGCTGCCAATACAGTGGAAGAAGATAAAATGTCTGAGATTGATAACGGGAGATTTATGTAAAAAGCAGATGCACAAATCCACCAGGTACACAGCCAACACCGTTTGATGAATTGTAATCAAAGAAAGACATTTAATTAGTGCCAACATATTCTTTTTATAGAACACCAATACTTTTTATGCAGGGCTTCGCATACAGTACATTCAGATCAGTCCCTGTTATCAAGGAGCTTGCAATCTAAGACCCCCCATCTCATATGCACACTACGGCCAGCTTGAACAGGAGCCATCAGCATGCTTAATGAGTGTGTAATTAAATACATGTCAGTAGAGGGGTAACATGCGGACTCCATGAATATAGTGTCCTAAGTGGGATTTGAAGTGCAGACCCCAGTGCTGTAAGGTAGAAAGGCTAGATACTATGTTACAGGCAGCACAGCAGTTAAGTGGTTAGCCCTTTCACTTAGTAGCACTAGGGTCGTCAGTTTGAATCCCAACCATGGCACTACCTACCATGAGCTTGCATGTTCTCCCTGTATTGTATGTGTGTGGGTTTCCTCCAACACTCCAAAGGCTTGCTGATAGGTTAGTTGGCTCTAGTGTGTGTCTGTATTGCCTGAGTTAGGTACCTTTGATCGTAAGCTCCTTGAGGGTAGGGACTGATGGGAATGTATAGTTTATAAAGTGCTGCATAATTGATGGTGTTATACAAGTACCAATAATAAAAATAATGCTGCCCTATAACACAATGTCACATAAAAGTGCATCTCTACTCCAAATCTTTGCTTTAGATGGCGTAATTAGGGTTTGGTTGTCCAGCATCACCACCAAGAAGATTGTAACAGGCAGCACTGGGCTTTTCATACGAGCTGCTTGTGTCACTTGTCCTTGGTGCTCCCTATATATTCCTATGGGGAACTCAGCCAGTGTCCTGCTGCTAGAAAAGGCAGAACATTTGTATTTCTACTGTGCCTTAAAAAAGTATTCATACCCCTTGAAATTTTCCACATTTTGTCATGTTACAACCAAAAACGTAAATGTATTTTATTGGGATTTAGTGGAAGGAAAATGATAAATGGTTTTCACATTTTTTTACAAATAAATATGTGAAAAGTGTGGCGTGCATTTGTATTCGGCCCCCCTGAGTCAATACTTTGTAGAACCTCCTTTCACTGCAATTACAGCTGCAAGTCTTTTTTGGGGATGTCTCTACCAGCTTTGCACATCTAGAGAGTGACATTTTGCCCATTCTTTGCAAAATAGCCCAAGCTCTGTCAGATTGGATGGAGAGCGTCTGTGAACAGCAATTTTCAAGTTTTGCCACAGATTCTCAATTGGATTTAGGTCTGGACTTTGACTGGGACATTCTAACACATGAATGTGCTTTGATCTAAACCATTCCATTGTAGCTCTGGCTGTATGTTTAGGGTCGTTATCCTGCAGGAAGGTGAACCTCTGCCCCAGTCTCAAGTCTTTTGCAGCTTTTATGCCGCGTACACATGAGCGGAATTTCCGTCAGAAAAAACTTGGATGGTTTTTCCAACGGAATTCCGCTCAAGCTTGCCTTGCATACACACGGTCACACAAAAGTTCTCTGAACTTTCGACCGTCAAGAACGCGGTGACGTACAACACTAAGGAGAGCCAAGAAAATGAAGTTCGGTGCTTCCGAACATGCGTCAAATTGTTTCCAAGCATGCGTGATTTTTTGCGCGTCCGAATTGCATACAGACGATCGCATTTTCGGATAGGAACTTTCCCCAACCGAAAAACAGAGAGCATGCTCTCAATCTTTTGCTGGCTGGAATTCTGCCAGCAAAAGAGTGATGGAGCATACACACGGTCGCATTTTCCGACAAAAAGCTCTCATTGGAGTTTTGCTGGCGGCATTTCCGATCGTGTGTACATGGCATAAAACGTTTTCTTCTAAGATTGCCCTGTATTTGGCTCCATCCATCTTCCCATCAACTCTGACCAGCTTCCCTGTCCCTGCTGAAGAAAAACATCCCCACAACATGATGCTGCCACCACCATGTTTCACGGTGGGGATGGTGTGTTCAGGGTGATGTGCGGTGTTTTACTTTTAGGTCAAAAAGTTCAATTTTGGTCTCCCACATGGCTTCTCGCAAACTGCAAAAGGGACTTCTTATGGCTTCCTTTCAACAATGGCTTTCTTCTTGCCACTCTTATATAAAGGCCAGATTTGTGGAGTGTACAACTAATGCCACGTACACACGATCAGAATTTCCGTCAGAAAAAACTTGGATGGTTTTGCCTTGCATACCCACGGTCACACAAAAGTTCTCTGAACTTTCGACCATCAAGAACGCAGTGACTTCTAACACGAATTGCATACAGGCGATCCCATTTTTCCCGACCGAAAAATAAAGAACATGCTCTTAATCTTTTACTGGCTGGAATTCTGCCAGGAAAAGACCGATGGAGCATACACACAGTCACATTTTCTGACAAAAAGCTCTCATCTGAGTTTTGCTGGCGGCATTTCCGATTGTGTGTACGCAGCATAATAGTTGTCCTGTGGACAGTTTCTCCCTCCTGAGCTGTGGATCTCTGCAGCTCCTCCAGAGTTACCATGGGCCTCTTGGCTGCTTCTCTGATTATTGCTCTCCTTGCCTGGCCTGTCAGTTTAGGTGGACGGCCATGTCTTGATAGATTTTCAGTTGTGCCATACTCTTTCCATTATCAGATGATGGATTGAACAGTGCTCCCTGAGATGTTTAAAGCTTGGGATATTTTTTTATAACCTAACCCTGCTTTATACTTCCCCACAACTTTATCCCTGACCTGTCTGGTGTGTTCATTGGCCTTCATGATGCTGTTTGTTCACAAAGGTTCTCTAACAAACCTCTGAGGGCTTCACAGAACAGCTGTATTTATACTGAGATTAAATTACACACAGCTGGACTCTATTTAATAATTAGGTGACTTCTGAAGGCAATTGGTTTCACTAGATTTTAGTTAGGGGTATCAGAGTAAAGGGGGCTGAATACAAATGCACGCCACATTTTTCAACCCATTTATCATTTTCCTTCCACTTCACAATTATGTGCCACTTTGTGTTGGTCTAGCACATAAAAACCCAATAAAATACATTTATGTTTTTTGGTTGTAACATGACAAAATGTGGAAAATTTCAAGGGGTATGAATACTTTATATAAATAACCTCTTCCAAGGTATGGGAATTGGTGACGGGCTCCTTTCACCAGTTAACTACAGCAACTCGGTTGCTCTAAAAAAGACTCACCGCACACTACCGCAATGCAGTGGTGTAAACCAGCCTTGTTTTGTGGTGGGGAGTGCTGCCGGAATAGCTGCCCAACACAGTCCCACTGTATCTGGTGTGAATGGAACCTTAGCAAGGATATTCCTTCACTTTGGAGAGATCTCCTCTTACTTCCTGTACTGTCTCTGGGACAGGAAGTGAGGGGAAAGCTCCATGATGGGAAACAAAAAAAGCCTGATAAGGGTCTTAATCATAAAAAATCATAAACAATTATACGATTTACATATACTCTAAGTTACAAAATTATGAAGGGCAGTGTGGAACTGGAAAGTATAATTTTCTACTAATCTCTGAATTGGGCAAAAGGCATCATTATAATGTCAATATAGGCACTTTTCAAAAATGTTGGTCAAGCTCCATCCCTGGTATCATGCAAATATTTTTTTATTAAAAACATTCCTATAATAGGCGACTATATACAGCTTAATTTTAACTATACCAGCCCAACAAACAAGTGAGAAGACATGTTTTCTATTTCTTGAACTACAGCGAGTCTTCTGATTCCTCTCACCACTCCCTCTGAAAAGCACTTTTTAGAGGGCGGTATAGCAGTGTCTGACAAGCGTTCGGGATGTGCTATCTTTGCCTCCTAAATGTCTGTTATTTTTTTTTACTTTTACTTTTATTTTACTTTGCAGGACCTTGCTGCAACTGCGAGATGAGCGTTTGTCTCCCTTAACTCAATAGGCAAGTTTGACAGGTGGTGCTGCCCGTCAAACTCTGAATTCCGAGCTAAAAATGCTGTGGCTGCAAAGCATATTTACAGCCACATCCAGATGCATTGTAAGTATTTGGATTGATAGCTGAGCCGCTGGTATTTACCACCCCCTGCCCACCTGTGTAAATGAACTCTTCGGGGGAGATTTAATAAAACTGGTACACACAGAATCTGATGCAGCTCTGCATAGTAACCAATCAGCTTCTAACTTCAGCTTGTTCAGGTAAGCTTTGGCAATAAAACCTGGAAGCGGATTAGAAGATGGTTACTATGCACAGCTGCACCAGATTCTGTGTACTCCAGTTTTAGTAAATCTCAACCACCAGGTCACAACTATTCGACGTATAAGAGTAATTGATATACAGTGGAACCTTGGTTAACGAGTAATGCTGTTAATGAGCGTTTTGAAAGACGAGCAACTTTTTTTTTTTAATCCTGACTCGGTTTGCGAGTGTTGTCTCGCAAAACGAGCAGAATTCAAGCTAATGTGGTGTGCAGTACCGCATTTGGCCAGAGGTGCGGGGGCGCCGGGGACACTCGGAACGGTTTGGAGCCGTTCGGAAATACTCGGAATCACACGGAAATACTCGGAAACACTCGGAAATACTCCATTCTTGAGTGTTTACGGGTTCAGTCGAGCTGTCCCAGAGTATTTCCGAGGCTCTCCGGTGCCCCCCCCACCTCTGGCCACATGCAGTATTGCATGCAATGGAAGTCAATGCGGAACAAATTATTTTCGTTTCCATTGACTTCTATGGGGAAACTCGCTTTGATATGTGAGTGCTTTGGATTACAAGCATTCTCCTGGAACGGATTATGATTGTAATCCAAGGTTCCACTGTACGGATTTTAATTGTTCATTTGGCACTTGATTCCATCCATTCATCTAACCTTCTTAATCAGGATGGGTTCTACTTTGGTGGGTCAAACCCTCCACTTTGTGTCTCTCCAAGCAGCCAAGATCTATTCTTTAAGAACTTTCATTTGAAGAAAAACTAAGCTCCAGGTCCAGCCCTCTGTTTCCCTTCTTGCATCTGATCCACTTGGAGGGTGACTGTGATTTTAAACATTGCTTGGGATGAACAAGTGGTCTATACCTGGTCATTGCACGGCTAAATAGGAAGCAGAAAGGATGGCCTTTGTTTTAAAGTGGACCTCTCAGGAACTGTACAGGCCTGCATGAACACATTGAGGGGGGGATTTACTAAAACTGGAGCACACAGAATCTGGTGCAGCTCTGCATAATAACCAATCAGCTTCCAGGTTTTATTATCAAAGCTTAATTGAACAAGCTGAAGTTAGAAGCTGATTGGTTACTATGAACAGCAGCACCAGATTCTGTGTGTACCAGTTTTAGTAAATTTCCCCCATTGCCTACATGTTAGCAATCATTTTTCAAAAAGCTCTAGCTTTTGTCTTTAAAAACACCATCTCTGAGCTCCATTTCAGTATTTTCTTCATCGTCCTCTCTCCCAGTGATCAGACTGTAACATTTTAGCAACTTTTTTAGCAATCACAATGTGAGAGGCTGCAGCAGGGGCTGGTCTGTGGAAGACATTTGTGAACACAGCCAAGAAATGCACAAGCACAAGCACATTCTCAGCTATTCAGTCTAGGAAGTAGATACTAAATGATGATGTAACAAAGATAATGCTGTCCTTATGAGAAGAAATATATCAATAAGGAGCATGGCAATTGTGGCCTGTATTTCAAGTGATTGTAAGGGTTCATTTTTTAATTTTTTAAAAATAACAAACATATCATACTTACCTCCGCTGTGCAGCTCGTTTTGCACAGAGTGGCCCCGAACCTGCTCTTCTGGGGTCCCCCGGCGGCTCTCACGGCTCCTCCCCACATCAGATAACCCCCTAGGAGAAGCGCTCTTCCTTCCGAGGGGGTTACCTTGCGGGCGCGCTCCCAAGTCCAGCATTTGCGTCCATAGACACGAATGACAGACTCGGCCCCGCCCCCCAGCGCCCACGTCATTGGATTTGATTGACAGCAGCGGGAGCCAATGGCTGCGCTGCTATCAATCTATCCAATCAGGACACAAGACACCGACTGAAGCTGGTGTGTTAGTTCCCGTCCTGCAAATTTCGGGGCTCGGGTAAGTATAAGGGGGGCTCGGGGGGTGCTGCTGCATTCAAAAATGTTTTTCACTTTAATACATAGAATGCATTAAGGTGAAAAACGGCGAGGGTTTACAACCCCTTTCAGTACAGGTTTCTCTAGGAATAATTCTTGGCAGTATTGAAAGAGATCCACTAGGTGTAGCTGTTTACCCAGAGTTTGATATGTATAAATAACCAGGATATACAGTGCCTTGAAAAAGTATTCATACCCCTTGAAATTTTCCACATTTTGTCATGTTACAACCAAAATCGTAAATGTATTTTATTGGGATTTTATGTGATAGACCAACACAAAGTGGCACATAATTGTGAAGTGGAAGGACAATGATAAATTGGTTTTCAACATTTTTTACAAATAAATATGTGAAAAGTGTGGAGTGCATTTGTATTCAGTCAATAATTTGTAGAACCACCTTTCCCTGCAGTTACAGCTGCAAGTCTTTTTGGGGATGTCTCTACCAGCTTTGCACATCTAGAGAGTGACATTTTTGCCCATTCTTCTTTGCAAATTAGCTCAAGCTCTGTCAGATTGGATGGAGAGCGTCTGTGAACAGCAATTTTTAAGTCTTGCCACAGATTCTCAATTGGATTTAGGTCTGGACTTTGACTGGGCCATTCTAACACATGAATATGCTTTGAACTAAACCATTCCATTGTAGCTCTGGCTGTATGTTTAGGGTCGCTGTCCTGCCAGAAGGTGAACTTCCGCCCCAGTCTCAAGTCTTTTGCAGGTTTTCATCTAAGATTGTGAAATATGGAAAAATACTGCGCTACCAAAAAAAGAAATTGACAAGCTGCCAACACTACAATTAGACAAATTGTGCAAAGTAAATAAGAAATAAAGTGCGGCGCTAAATATGTATGCAACTGCATACACAAATAAAGTGACAGTGCAAAAAAATCTATATAATACGGCCAATGACTGGCACATGTAACATATATAGATAATAGAAAATGTGCAAGGATACAACCAAATAAGTGACAATATAAATCACAATATTGATCTAAAAAATTCAAATAACATATGTGAGTCCAAAAAAAAAAGAATGGCTTCAAGCTAGAAAAAGTTCATAAGCGGTGAAGAGTGGATGTTCTGCCAAGGTTAGCCACCATGGAAAAGATTTGCAGTGCCCCTTGGAAAGGACAGCCACCAGGGAAAGGATTCACCAACCAGTGTGTAGCCACCACCACCTGGAATAGTTGGGTACTCTTACCGGATATTGTGGGCCCTCTGCCAGCAGCAAAGTGCCAAACATGCAAAAGCACCGAAGAAACGTGAATTTCCTAGGAACCAACATACGGGAGTGCACGGCAGCAAGGATCCAACATCCAAAGTGGGTAGGCCTCCATCATCAGAAAAAGGTCATAAAGGAAAAAAATTGCCACATGGCATAAATCCTTTAACTAGAACTATTTATTGAATAAAGCATAGCTCCCAACTGTCCCTGATTTGGAGGGACTGTCCCTGATTTGGAGCAATGTCCCTCATTCCACCTCATTTGTCCCTCATTTTGGTCTGATCTATATAGTTGTATATAAAATGCACCTTTTATCTTTCAAAAAGTATTTCCCAGTGTTAAACCTTTCATCCAATTTCTAAATTGCTGCATTTGTACATTTTAAAAGCCAATATAAAGGAATAGCAGTGGTAAAAAAAAAATCCTTGTGAATTTAATTAACCTTTTTCTTTGGTTAATTCCCGTTTAAGGGGGTGTAGCAGGGGGCGTGTCTTATGCCTACATACATTTGTTATTAGGTGTCCCTCATTCCCATCTCAAAATGTTGGGAGGTATGAATAAAGCATGGCACTTACATCAACGTAGACAAATACAGGCGCTGTATAATGTGATCACAGGAGAGAAGTAAAAAATGCAGTATCATGGAGCCAGCACAGTACGTCCATCGGGGTAAGAGTACCCAACTATTCCAGGTGGTGGTGGCTACACACTGCTTGGTGAATCCTTTCCCTGGTGGTTGTCTTTTCCAAGGGGCACTGCAAATCTTTTCCATGGTGGCTAACCTTGGCAGAACATCCACTCTTCACTGCTTATGAACTTTTTCTAGCTTGAAGCCATTCTTCCTTTTTTTTGGACTCGCATGTTATTTGAATTTTTTAGATCAATATTGAGATTTATATTGTTTATATGTCACCATATATTAGGTGCCAGTTATTGGGCTGAATATACTCTTAGCACCGTCACTTATTTGGTTGCATCCTTGCACATTTTCTTTTATCTATATATGTCACATGTGGCAGTCATTGGCCGTATTATATATATTTTTTGCCCTGTCACTTTATTTGTGTACGCATATTTAGCGCCGCACTTTATTTCTTATTTTCTTCTAAGATTGCCATGTATTTGGCTCCATCCATCCACCATGTTTCACGGTGGGGATGGTGTGTTCAGTGTGATGTGCAGTGTTTGTTTTCCACCACACATAGCGTTTTGCTTTTAGGCCTGATGCCGCGTACACATGAGTGGACTTTACGGCAGACTTTGCCCGGCGGACTGGATTTCGTCAGACAATTCGATCGTGTGTGGGCTCCAGCGGACTTTGGTTTCTCAAAAGTTGGACGGACTTAGATTTGAAACATGTTTTAAATTAATCCGTCGAAATCGAGTCCGGTCGAAAAGTCCGCTCGTCTGTATGCTAGTTCGACGGACATAAAGCCACGCTAGGGCAGCTATTGGCTACTGGCTATGAACTTCCTTGTTTTAGTCCGGTCGTATGTCATCACGTACGAATTCGACAGACTTTGGTGGATTGTGTGTAGGCAAGTCCGTTCATTCAGAAAGTCCGTCGTTAAGTACGCCGAAAAGTCCGCCGGGCAAAGTCTGCCGTAAAGTCCAACCGTGTGTACGCGGCATTAGGCCTTCTTCCACATGTTTGCTCTGTCCCCCACATGGTTTCTCGCAAACTACAAATGGGACTTCTTATGACTTTCTATCAACAATGGCTTTCTTTTTGCCACTCTTCCATAAAGGCCAGATTTGTGGAGAGCACAACTAATAGTTGTCCTGTGGACAGATTCTCTCACCTGAGCTGTGGATCTCTGCAGTTCCTCCAGGGTTACAATGGGTCTCTTGGCTGCTCCTCTGATTAATGTTCTCCTTGCCTGGCCTGTCAGTTTAGGTGGACGGCCATGTCTTTGTAGGTTTGCAGTTGTGCCATACTCTTTCCATCTTCGGATGATGGATTGAACAGTGCTCCTTGAGATGTTCAAAGCTTGGAATATTTTTTATAACCTAACCCTGCTTTACACTTCTCCACAACGTTATGCCTGACCTGTCTGGTGTGTTCCTTGGCCTTTATGATGCTGTTTGTTCACTACATTTCTCTAACAAACCTCTGAGGGCTTCACAGAACAGCTGTATTTATACTAAGATTAAATTACACACAGGTGGACTGTATTTACTAATTAGGTGACATCTGAAGGCAATTGGTTCCACTAGATTTTAGTTAGGGGTATCAAAATAAAGGGGGCTGAATACAAATGCATGCCACATTTTTCACATGTTTATTTGTAAAAAAAAAATAAAAAACAATTTATCATTTTCCTTCCTCTTCACAATTATGTACGACTTCGTGTTGCTCTATCACATAAAATCTCAATAAAATACATTTATGTTTTTGGTTGCAACATGACAAAATGTGGAAAATTTAAATGGGTGTGAATACTTTTTCAAGGAACTGTAAGGTAAAGCTAAGCAGAATAAGAAGAATAAAGCCTCTATTCTTCATTTCCTTCAGGCTGGGTTTTCATTCCTACAAGATATAACCTCTGTACTTATTTATAATGTACAGCTAAATATAATTTTTTAACTTAATTATTAATTAATCATTAACGTATAATAATTAACAAAAATGGAAAATTATAATTTTAATAAAATGGTCCAACAGAAACAATTGAGTACTGCCTATGTGTTTCTGTTGCAAGTGTGCTAATACCGTTACAATCACCTCAAGCAATCAAATGGTCTAAATATACATCTATAATAAAATAAACCTGCCCATGCAGATTTATGTAATCAATTAACTTTTTTTTTTGTTTATTTTTTAGTAAAGTAGATCTTTTACTCTGTGGCTTTGTTGGGGACATTTTATTTCACTTCCTGTTCTGGTGACACGGCTGTGAGCTGAACTTCCTGTTTCTTGTCTTTGGTCATTTTCATAGATTTCCATACACTGCTTTGATGCTGTATTTCTTAGTGTGGCAATGTGCAGCTTAATGATTGTATTCTAAAAATGCTCTTTTGCAATTATGCCATAATTATACTATAGCATAATCCTGCAGGGGACCATTTTTTCTTCTTTTTTTTTGAGTTAACTACGGCTAAGGGTGGTGCGGTTGCGTGGAGATGCACTTCCAAGCAGTAGTAAAGCCTGCTTTGTGATTTTACCTACAGGTAAGCCTATAATAAAACGTACCTGTAGGTAAAATCAATATCTGCTAATCGTGCAGCATTTAGGAGATATTCACCCTGAATGCAGCCGCTGACGTCACTGGCGCATGCATTCTGAAGGTCCGGCA
This sequence comes from Lithobates septentrionalis, assembly GCA_037952835.1. Classification (NCBI taxonomy): domain Eukaryota; kingdom Metazoa; phylum Chordata; class Amphibia; order Anura; family Ranidae; genus Lithobates; species Lithobates septentrionalis. Next base: position 366,995 of record JBBDGP010000808.1, read on the forward strand.
TACCATGTAGGATCTTCATAGCTTTTCGCCGGAAGCGAGAACTCCCGCACGCATGCGAGGGAGTGACGTCATCGTGGCTCCGGCCACTCTCAGCCCGCAAACCCAGGAAGAAAGACCGGGGAAAGATGTCAGCCCTCTCAGTGGTAACAGCGTGCTGCTGGAAGGGCTTTGTTCTAAGGTAAGTATTTCATAATGTGCTAGTATGCGGTGCATACTAGCACATTATGCCATTGTCTTACAGGTATTTTTTTTTTTAATTCTGTAGCGGTTTACGTTTCCTTCAACTGCCTATTTTTAGCATCCTCCAACCACAAATTTAAAGCGTAGTTTCGCCTAATTTTTTTATTTAAAAGTCAGCAGCTACAAATACTGCTGCTGCTGACTTTTAAAATAAGGACACTTACCTGTCCAGGGCGCCCGCGATGTCGGCACCCGAAGTCGACCCGTCCCTCGGCTCTCGGGTGGAGGCGCTGCCATCTTCGGTAAGGGACTTCACTTCCTGGTTCCCTACTGCACATGCGCAACTCGCGCTGCGCGATGCCACTGGTCCCTGCTGTCTTCTGGGACCGGTGTGTCTCCCAGAAGAAAGCGTGGGGGGGCGGAGAAGCCGCCTGAAGTAGTGTAGATACCTGCGGGTAGCTCGGCTAAGTATGCCCGGAAGTGGGAGCAAAATACCTGCATTAGACAAGTATCTGCTCCCCCCTCCCCCCTGAATGGTGCCAAATGTGACACCGGAGGGGGGGAAGAATCTGAAAAGCGGAAGTTCCATTTTTGGGTGGAACTCCGCTTTAAGGACCAGTTCACACCAAAACATGGTGTGGGGAACCTGCATTCAGTATGCATCTCCAGCACCACGTTCAAAATGCACTGCAGTTGTGATCTTCAACGGGTGTCAATATTAAGTTATTGACACCTCAAACGCATGTCACAAATGAAGTACGTTTGCCCACATCAGATCGCATGGTACAGAAGAACCACCTGATGTGGTTGCAGTGTATTTCCAAAAGTAGTGCATGCACTAATTTTGGTGTGGTGCGATTTCAGCTTATTCAAAATGAATGGGCTAAAATTGCATTGCGCAGAACTGCATGTGAATCGCACAACATGTTCCTGTGTGATTCCCGGTGTGATACGGCCCTATAGTAAGCCTTATAAAGTACCTCAGTGCTGCTGATCGATGCAAAATGCTTGATCATTTTCCAAGATAGCCAATCAACTTAGATGATCAATTCCAAATCTATACGGAGTCTAAATTGATCAGAAGAGAAGCTATGGCTATTCAATGGTTTTAAAGATTTAATAATTTTGAGTGAACCAGATACTGACCCTAAAAAGTGTCACCATTCCATTGTCCATAGTCTAAAATAAATAAATAAATAAATAAATAAAAGGCACAGGAGAAGAGGAGGGAGGAGAGGAGCACAGCCTTGGTGCAGAATGACCCATGGAGTTGGGGCAGCACCTCAGGATGTACCTTGGCTGATGTTCCCCCAGTTGATGCGGATGTATTTATCGCGGTCACTGCGGCACTGCTCGTGTTGGAAGCCCAGGGAGTGGAGCAGCTCGTGTTGTATTATACCCCAGAGGAGACATTTGGGTTTTGTGAGGGATAAATCCTGAGCACCACCTACACGTCCAACATACGACCAGCATCTGTGAAAGAACAGAGATATAGGACAGTATATAGGGCAGTATATATAGGGTAATTGTAACGACACCCCGAGTATGAAAGGGGTTAAAGCAGTTTAGGACATTCCATTTCCGAACTCAAAGGCAGCTATCGAACACTCCAATCAGCTGAACAAGAAACCCATACGAATAATTATTCCCCCCAAGTACGAGACGAGGCTCTGTACGGAGGGTCAAACAGGAATCAGACTCTTTATTAGAAACAAAATTACAAGTCTTTATATACAGTTAAAGAGGAGGTTCCTACCTCCTGCTCATATTACTCTAACAATACAACTGTAACCAGAAACCTAATTAACATGAGCTAGTTTACTAAATCATTTACCCAGAATAGGTGACTCAAAGACATGATCTTTAGGACAGACTTGTGGTCACCGAGGCCACTGAGTAGACTGTCCGGCCCCTACATATATCCTGGGAGATATTGTGGATAAATATTACTGTCCCATTTTAAGTAATCCAATCATATTCTCAGGGTTCATTCTTTTCTTGGTCACCCTGCGCCCAACAGTGACTCCGGTCACAGTAATATATAGGACAGTATATATAGGGTGATATATAGGACAGTATATAGGGCAGTATATATGGCAGTATATATAGGGTAATATATAGGACAGTATATAGGACAGTACAGGTTCATAGCTGAGATGTTGTCTTGGGATGAGGTTGGATCTGGGGCTAGCTGCTCACGTTCCTGTAATCCTACATATATGTTCATACATCAGTCTGGTCATGATAAGAATATCTGATGATCGGATTGTACATACAAGTCCAACAGCTGATTCTGTGTGGGATCACATGTATTCCGTCTTTACCAATGAAATGAGAAGATGGCACAACACTGATAATAAGATTAAAAACTCCACCAGCCACCAATTACATCCAATTTACTGATATGAAAGTGAAATGGTGTTTAATAAAGCGTTTTGGGTAGAATAGCTGACTGCTGACCCGGATCACAGAGAAAGGCTTTTCTATTTTAATTCCCTGAGCTCATCGGTCTCATTTCCTGGATAAGGGAAAGTCTGCAGCTTTATTGTTATTTGAAATCTTTCACTGGCATTTTGTATTATCGGAATAACAGAAAGATCTTAAGGGATCAGTGCTTCATATAACAAAATACAGACTCTTAAGATCCCTCAAACCTCTTCCCCTGTCATTATAGGGAATGTCTATAGTGTTTACATACTATCTTTATACATGCTCAGGTTGAATGTTTCAAACATATTTTATTTTCAACCAGATAAATATCTTACATATAAATGTATCATATTTACCATGTGGAGGAAGCAGGTGGAGCTCTAGAGTCAGCAGTGAAATGTATTTTCTCCTTACAAGTTACATTTTGAATACATTGTATTTGATGAACCTACTACCTTCGATCATATTTCTGATGTAATAGGCGCTCTGTAGAAAAGGTTCCCTGGTATATCGTGATAGCTGCTATATGGAAACTCCTTATTTATCTTGGAGGTTGTCTGTTGATGGTCATTAGCCTATAAATGGATATGATTGGGTCTATATTTACTGACACATAATCACACACATAGGTTGGACTTGATGGACTCTTTTTTCAACCTCACCTACTATGTAACTATTTTATGAGATGTTTGCCACAGGAGTAGTATTTAATAAAAAGAATTTGGGTACCATCATCCTTTATAGGTAATTGAATGGAGCAGAAATGGGAGGGAGAGGGGAGGGGTATTCCAAGGGACTACTCCAATAGTGTCCCACCTCGCCACCCCAAAGTTATTTGGACTATATCGGTGCCTCATACAACAATACAGTTTTAAGTAAAATTTCAAGTTTATTTAAACAATATCAAAAAGTTATTAGATTTCACATCTGACAATGATTTGACAATACATCTATTACAATGACATTAAAAAGTGCCATCAAAGGTAGTTGAAAGCTGTTACTTAGGAAACTTGAAAACGTAACCTCAACAGTTTCGCGGATTGACCGCTTCTTCAGGAGGCGTCCAAGTAAATTCTCAACCACTGCCCTATGTGGGCTAGCACGGCACTGTGAGACGCCCCAATAGGGGCGTTCCCCCGGGGGCGAGCATGGGGGCTTTGCTACGGCTGGACACACCTGTTAAACTACCAATGGAGGTCCAATGGATTACACCTGGGAGCAGGGATTGTCTTTAATACTGTATGGTTAAATAGTTATTGTAGGTTGCTGTGTTGCAGCTTATTAAAGATGAATGACACAGTGAATGAGCCCTGCAGATGTTACTGGTCTGAACAGACCTAAAGGATTACATTGTAGTTGGTCATAACATGCTTGGTTTGTCCGGTGTCCGCCGTGGATGATACTATGTAACTATGTAATTATATATTGTATCAGTCTTCTGAGATCTAGATTCCAATTACTGACCAGTATTACTACTTTATATATGAAACTCCCACACTCCCCATATATATATATAATGGGATCCCCCCAATTCTTGATATCTGTTATAAAGCATTGCGTAGTGATAGGGGATTGGCTATGTGAACTGTGGTCATGATAGAGAAGACAGTGACTTTGGACATTCTACAGGAGACAGTAAGATACTGTGCACATGCCACTGGAGACATTCAAAGATAATAGGATACAGTTGGTGACTGCAGACATGAAATAAGAGATAGTCAGAGACTGTAGACATGAAAAACGATGGTCAGAGACTGCAGACATGATACAAAAGATAGCCAGGGACTGCAGACATGATACAATATATGATCAGAGACTGCAGACATTAAAAAAGAGATGGTCAGAGACTGCAGACATGATACAAGAGATAGTCAGAGACTGCAGATGTGATACATTCTTTGTTTCACTTATTGAACAGATACAACAAAGTGCTTTCAGTTGAGTATTTAACAGACCACAAAAGGAGCAAACAGGAGGAGTGCATTGTTAGGGTTTACATACCTAGCCTACTGTACATATGTACTATATTATACAGTATTATATTATATATTATTTAATTACATGTTATTTCCTATGTCTTATAGATTGGTTTGTTTTAAATTCTGTGGTTTTATTGAGTTCAGTATTAATGAATCGTGTTCAGTGTTATTTTTCTTGTCCAACTGCTTTTGCAATCATAGACACTGGGGAGGCCGGGGTATGGATAGTGGTGACAGTAGAGGGATGTACATTGGGGAATGATTAACAAGTCTGATTTCCCACCAAGGAATATATCACAGTTATCCAGGTCATCACTCAAATGGTGGTGAAATTTACTTACCATGTACAGGCTGATCGTTCATTTAGGTTTGTCAGTTAAATAACTTTTTTGTTTATTTTTATATGCTAATTACCTAATTAACCTCTGCCTGACCGTTACATAGAAACTTAAAAGCAACATGCATGAGAAAAAGGGGGGCTATTTTTTTCTTAAAGAGACACTAAATTATATCCTTATTCTTCAAAACCATCTATACATATTGATAATTGTATAACTCCTGCGGTGCCTCCTAGTCATGTATGGTACTGTGAGGTGTATCAGTGGTCTACGGTCTTGTATTGGTCTAGAGGTGCTGCTGGCATCAATGTGTGTTCCCACACTGAGGTTCTTAAAGCACAAGAGGCTATTTGCTATCTCCCCATACATGAGACACGTGGGCAGCATGAGTCGGATGGGGCAATAAAGGCACAATACCCCAGAGTAGTGGAGCCAGTAAGAGGTATTAACGAAGCGCCCCCCCCCCCCCCCCAGGTAGAGAGGAGGAGGAAGAGGGGAATGCCATCATAATATGGGAGGATTATCCCATACATGCTGTATGACACCTACCTTGAGATAAGAGTTTTAAGAGCATAGAGCACCAGGGTGGCACAAAGTATATGAAGTGTTCAGAAACCCCACTGAGACATATGCAATAAGGATTAACCTATGGGACAATTTCATTTTTTTCACTTTTCCTTTCACTTTTTATCTTGTAACTCAGCACAGTGTATCACAAGTATTGGACTTCATCAGAGTTTTATGTAACTCTGTTTTACATGTATTTTAATTTGAAATGTTTGAACTATTAGTTGGATAAGGATTTATCATTGTGAATATAACTGTATAAGTGGATTGGACACCAATTCATAAGAGTTTCAATTATTGCACAAAGTACTGTCAGTCTTATTATGATATTGTTTATTTTGAGCACAAAATTGGAGCAGCGCGGCATCCACATTGTCACTAATTAATCTATACACATTCACCACTGAGCGTTCCTGTAAGCTATTTTTCACGAAAAGTTTCTAAGGGTCCTTTCAAATGGGTGGTCCGCCCAGCGGACTCCGTTTTGCTCAGCGGGGGACTAGAATGAGCAATGCATGTTAGTTGTATTGGTGTCCACTGCCCTATGCACACTACAAATCCCACAGTCCATACTTCATCTTGGAAGGAAGAAAGAGGAGGTGGCTACATTCCTACATACAGTGAGATGATGGAGAATGTAGCCACCTTCTAACAGGAAGTCACATCACAGCAACAAAAAAAGGAATTTAGAGATTTGGAGGAGACAGAGCAATAGAAGGGACTTTTTGGAGTTTAGAATACACACATGAATAGATTTTATTTTTTTAAACCAAAGTTTAGCGTCACTTTAAAGTAAACCTGTGAAAGATATATAGGGGCTGTCATTGCAAACTTCCTCCTCCAAAAAAAAACTGTCCGACTTTGGCCTCAGGAATATGGACACTTTCCAGCATCTGACAAATAACGAGCACATTTTCCCACCCAGGAAATTCTTAATGAATTGCTGTATACTAGCAGTACACGGGTATACCCCATGCTAAACTGACATGTGTAACTGTGATCATGATGACTGACCGACTCACCCATCAAAAGGTCGGATTCGTAAGTAGTTTGGCTCTTCACGGCGAGGAACAAACCGCATGCAGGTCACAACTGTCACCTCCTCCATGGCAGCCTGGATGAGCGCTTTTTCCTCCAATGCTATAACAAGCAACAAAGGCAAACGTAATAAATGAAGAGTTAAAGTAATAACAAGCCCTATTTTTCTCAGTTAACCACTTCAATACAGGGCATTTTCACCCCCTTCCTGCACGAGCCAATTTTCAGTTTTCAGCGCTGTCGCACTTTAAATGACAATTGCGCAGTCATGCAACACTGTACCCAAATGAAATTTTTATCACTTTTTCCCCACAAATAGAGCTTTCCTTTGGTGGTATTTGATGACCTCTGCGCTTTTTATCTTTTGCGCTATAAACAAAAGAAGAGGGACAAGTTTGAAAAAAAAAACACAATATTTTTTACTTTTTACTATAATAAATATCCCAATTTAAAAAAAAAAAAAAAATTCCTCAGTTTAGGCCCATATGTATTCTTCTACATATTTTTGATAAAAAAAAAAAATCAATCAATATACGCTTTTTGCGATTTTTTTTTTTTACCAAAAACAAGAAAAATATATATCGGAATAAACTGAGAAAAAAATTGCTTTTTTTAAGCTTATATTATACAAAAGTGAATGGTACCCACCCAAAAATGTACTGCCCTAAAGCCCAACTTTGATAAACGTAAAAATGATACTATATAGTGGGGCAGCGCCTGCACTGCAAGGGTCAATTGCTTGTTTAGGTCCAGGGGACATAGAAAAAAAACATCTACTTATCTTCTTCTTACAGGGCCCCATGGTGTCACCTCTGCAGGCGCACTCTCAGCATGCATCCATTCTCTGTCATTACTTGAATGGCAAGCCAGTCCTCCTCCCCCCACCTGTGTCCTCTGATGCCACGCTACCCAGAAGTACCCTGGGAGTGAGCTTTGGAGGACATGGAGATATTGCGTTTGGCACAGAGGGGGACATTTCAATTTACAGGAGCATGATTCAGTGCTTGGTAACAGTGTATTAACCACTTCACATCCCACATATAGTAATATGACGTCCGCAGGAGGGATCTCCCATCCTGGGCGGGCGTCATATGACGTCCTGGGCTTCCTGGCTGTCTGGGGGGCACGCGCTGCGTGTCACTTGGGACCCGATTGCGATATAAGTAAAAAAAGAGCGAATTTTAAAAAAAAAACACTTTGTTTTAGTTTCTATTATAACATTTTGCAAATAACGTTTTAGTCATTTAAAGAGCGATTTTTATTGGCTCTTTACTCTCATCGGGGATGGGCTGTGTCCCGAGAGACACGCCTCATTCCCGATCACCGCGATCTGGGCCCCCAGGGGCCTGCAGGAGCGGCGGGAACTTGAGGACCTCCACCCGGAGGGAGGACATGTTCCTGCCGGCTTCATATTACTATGGCCCGGTATGAAAGTGGTTAAAGAAGTTTGTTTGAAATCTTTGCAAATTAATTAAAAATAAAATCCCATGTACATACGTATTCACAGCCTTTGCCATGACGCTCAAAAGTAAGCTCATGCGCTTCCTGTTTCCACTGATCATCCTTGAGGTGTTTCTTCAACTTGATTGGAGTCCACCTGTGGTAAATTCAGTTGATTGGACATGATTTGGAAAGGCGCACACCTGTCTATATTATGTCCCACAGTTAACAGTGCATGTCAGAGCACAAACCAAGCCGTGAAATCCAAGGAATTGTCTGTAGACCTCCAAGACAGGATTGTATTAAGAAATAGATCTAGGGAAGGGTACAGAAAAATTTCTGCAGCATTGAAGGTCCCAATGAGCACAGTGGCCTCCATCATCTGTAAATGGAAGAAGTTTGGAACCACCGGAACTCTTCCTAGAGCAGGCCGCCTGGCCAAACTGAGTGATCGGGGGAGAAGGACCTTAGTCGGGGAGGTGACCAAGAACCCGATGGTCACTCTGACAGAGCTCCAGCATTTCTCTGTGGAGAGAGGAGAACCTTCCAGAAGAACAGCTATCTCTGCAGCGCTCCACCAATCAGGCCTGTATGTGGCCAGACGGAAGGCACTCAGTAAAATACTGAGAAAATACTGGAAAACCAGCATTAGATCAGCATCTACAGCATATGGCAGCCCGCCTGGAGCTTGCCAAAAGGCACCTGAAAGACTCTCAGACCATGACAAACAAAATTCTCTGGTCTGATGAAACAAAGATTGAACTCTTTGGCCTGAATGGCAAGAGTCATGTTTGGAGGAAACCAGGCACCGCTCATCACCTGGCCAATATCATCTCTACAGTGAAGCATGGTGGTGGCAGCATCAATCTGTGGGGATGTTTTTCAGCAGCAGGAACTGGGAGACTAGTCAGGATCGAGGAAAAGAGGAATACAGCAATGTACAGAGACATCCTTGATGAAAACCTGCTTCAGAGCGCTCTGGACCTCAGACTGGGGCGAAGGTTCATCTTCCAACAGGACAACGACCCTAAGCACACAGACCAAATAAAAAAGGAGTGGCTATGGAACAATTCTGTGAATGCTCTTGAGTGGCCCAGCCAGAGCCCAGAGTTGAACCCGATTGAACATCTCTGGAGAGATCTGAAAATGGCTGTGCACTGATGCTCCCCATCCAACCTGATGGAGCTTGAGAGGTCCTGCAAAGAAGAATGGGAGAAACTGCCCAAAAATAGGTGTGCCAAGCTTGTAGCATCATACTCAAAAAGACTTGAGGCTGTAATTGGTGCCAAAGGAGCTTCAACAAAGGATTGATCAAAGGCTGTGAATACTTTTGTACATGGGATTTTTTTTTGTTTTTATTTTTGCAAAGATTTCAAACAAACTTCTTTCATGTTGTCATTATGGGATATTGTTTGTAGAGTTTTGAGCAAAATAATGAATTTAATCCATTTTGGAATAAGGCTGTAACATAACAAAATGTGGAAAAAGTGAAGCGATTTGAATACTTTCCGGATGCACTGTAAATAAAACAGCAATAATACTAAGAATAAAAGAAATCATAAAAATGTCCTTATTCAGGGCCAGATTAAGAGCAACATGGGCCTGGTGCTAAGGATTTTGGTGGGCCTTTTTATGAAACTAAATAAAATGAAAACAATTTTTTGTTGAATTAAATTAAAGAGAGAGAGGGGGGTGTGAGAGAGTGGTTGAGAGAGAGAGAGAGAGAGAGAGAGAGAGGGGGGGGGGGGGGGGGGTGATAGCGAGATAGAGGGCTGAAAGAGAGGGGATGAGAGGGAGGGAAAAAGAGAAAGAAAGGCGTTGAATGAGAGAGATAGGGACGAGAGAGAGGGGGTGAGAAAAAGGGGAATAGAGAGAGGGTAAAAGAGAGAGAGAGTGGTAGGAAAGAGGGGGTTGAAGGGGGCAAGAGAGAGAGAATGGGGGATGAAGGGGGTGAGAGAGAGAACAGGGTGAAAGAGAGGGGATGAGAGAGAGAGAGAGAGAGAGAGGGGGTGTGAGAGTGAGGGGGTGAGTCTGTGGGGGGCACAGCATAGTACATTACACGGGGGGGAATAGCACAGTACATTACATGGTTGGCACTACACATTACATGGTGGATACATGGATACAGCACATTTAATGGTGGGCGAAGCACAGCACATTACATGGCGGGCACAGCACATTACACTGTTGGCACTGCCCAATACAGCACATTACAAGGTAGGCACGTAAGTACATTATATGGTGGGCACAGCACGTGACATGGTTGGTACTGCACAACACAGCACATTGCATGGTGGGCACAACACAGCACATGCACACGGTGGGCACAGGACCTTATATGGTGGGCACAGCACATGACATGGCGGGCACAGCTGAGCACATTACATGGTGGGCACTGCACATTACAAGTGGGCACTGCACAGCACATTATATGGTGGGCACAGCATATGATATGGTGGGTACTGCACATGGCATGGTGGGCACTGCACAGCACATGACAAGGTGGGCACTGCATGACACCACATGATATGGTGGGCACTGCATGACACAGCAAAACACATTACATTGTGAGCACAGCACATTAATTGGTGGACACCGCACATGACATGGTGGGCCCTGCATAGCGCATTCCATTGTGGGTACTGCATGGCACATGCCATGGTGGACAATGTACAGCACATTACATGCTGGGTACAGCACATTACATGGTAAGCACTGCATGGCGCAGCACATGACATGGTGGGCACAACACAGCACGACAGGGTGGGCACTGCACAGTAATTTACATGGTGGCCACTGCACATGACACGGTTGGCACTGCATGGCACAGCACATTACATGGTGGGTACAGCGCATTACATGGTGGACACTGCATGGCACAGCACATGACGTGGTGGGCACAGCGCATTACATGGTGGGCACTGAATGGCACAACACATTACATGGTGGGCACTGCATGGCATAGCACATTTCATGGTGGGCACTGCATGGCACATCACATTACATGGTGGGCACTGTACATTACTTGGTGGGATCACTGCATGGCACAGCACATTACATGGTGGGCACTGCACATGACATGGTGGGCACTGCAATGTACAGCACATGACATGGTGGGCACGGCAATGTACAGCACATGACATGGTGGGCACTGCACATTACATAGTGAGCACTGCAATGCACAGCACATTACATACTGGGCACAGCACATTACATGAGGGGCACGGCAATGTACAGCACATGACATGGTGGGCACAAGAGAGCACATTACATGGGGGGAAGCAGCAGTCTTTCCCCTAGCACAATAAAACACCTCCCTAACAAATGTACTAACCTTATCTCAACAACAGCATGGGAGATGTCCTTCCTCCCGGGCTCCTGCTGGTTAGAACATCAGCGCCCCTCCCCCAGACAGCTCTCAGACACTGAGGAGGATCTGTGTGAGTGGAACAGATCCTGTGATAGGAGTCAGGCATCGGCAGAGACAGGACTCGGCTGCACTAATGCCGCGTACACACGGTCGTACTTTTCGTCTACAAAAGTCAGACAGCCTGTCCGACAGACTTCCGGCAGACTTTCGGTGGACTTGCGGCGGACTTGCGGCCTACTTTCTAACGAACGGACTTGCCTACACACGACCACACAAAAGTCAGATGGATTCGTACGTGATGACGTACACCGGACTAAAATAAGGAAGTTCATAGCCAGTAGCCAATAGGTGCCCTAGCGTGGCTTTTTGTCCGTCGGACTACCACACAGACGAGCGGATTTCGGGGTCCGTCGTAGTTACGAAGTAAAGTTTTAAAGCATGTTTCAAATCTAAAGTACGTCGGATTTGAGGCTAAAAAAGTACGTTGAAAGTCCGGAGAAGCCCACACACGATCGGATTACCAGCCAGCTTTAGTCCGTCAGCGTCCGTTGGACTTTTGTAGACGAAAAGTATGACCGTGTGTACGCGGCATAACACTTGTCTCCTCCATGTGTGCACAGAGGGCTCCTCTTCCTTCAGGAAGACACAGATATTCATAAGCCTCTGGCATGGGCCTATATTGAGGGAGGGGCCTGGAGCTGCAGCTCCACCAGCCCCTATGTTAATCCGGCCCTGTCCTTATTGTAACCCTAAGGGGGTAATCAATGCCAGCCGAGACAGAAATCCTGACATACCAGGTTTATTATTTTAAAATATATATATATATATATATATATTCTATATACTGTAATATATATACTTTTTATTTTGGAGATTATATTTGTCCTGGTGATCAATAATTATCACCAGATGAGGGCTGGGAACCTAGGCTGGGTACACATGAATCGAAATTTGGTAAGTTCAGCAGGAACCAGCCAAAATTGAATCTTTGTGTAGCCCTCTCTGTTCAACAGAAGCCTATCACTAGACCGGTTTATGGGGAGGTGTGGTGCGGCAGCAGTAAACACTCCGAGTCCAGTTACGGTAACAGAACTTTTTTGAAGTAAAAGCTCAATAACGCACAACTACGACAGGGCGCACTCACAGAATGATGCAGCGAAGAGATTAACAGAAAGGTCTCAGTGCACCATCTGCATCTGTTTTAAGGGGCAGAATGCAACCCTGCCGGTCCGTACCCAAATGGAGAGGCTTCACGGAAGGATGGTGTGTCCCTGCTCTTTCCCTGCTTGTCTGGAATCTCTCCCTGCCACTAATTACTGTCCCTGGCAGACGAGTGACCTGCCCCTACGCTACCCACATGCAAAATGTGTACCAAGCCTGGAAGCTAGGGTTATAAATAGACTCTTCCCAAACCAAGATGGCTGCCAGAGTCACATGGGATGCCAGCATTCATTCGGCTAGCTCCCCCAGTGACCAGCAAACCATAGAAGAACCATGTTCCTCTTGACTTCCTTTCCCTCTGCAATGCCACTGTGCTTGAGCGCCACCTGCAGTGGAGAAAGTAGACTGCACCTGCCTACAGGCTTCTGTCAAACGGTCCTGCTGGAAAACCAGCATTAGATCAGCCGCTACAGCCAATGGCTGCAGCACTGATCAGTGCACCCTGATGGAGGAAGGGGGGGTGTCCTTGCTGTCAGAATACAATAGTACAGTGGGAGAGATCTCTGCATCCAAATTGTTTGTGTGGATGCAGGAATGTAAGTTTTTTTTATTATTCAGCTTGAATAATAACACAGTGTGTACCCAGCTTTAGACTGTGAACCAAGCTATAGGTAAGCTTTGGCTTTGGATATGTTTTGACAGCAAAATTGGATCTTGAGTCGCACAGAATCGCATAACAATGGAAATCACATTGTTTGGTGCCCATTCACATCAATGCAACTCAGCAGCAATTTTGGAAAAGGTTCTTGTACTACTTTGCAATTCCAGTGAGATTTTGGCCTCATAGATATGCAAACCACTTCAAAATAGCTTCAAATTTGCACGATGTAATCGCACTAAAAGACGGATCAAAATCAGATTGCGGCAGTGTGAACTTAGCCTTAAAGGGGTTGTAAACCCTCAAGGTTTTTCACTTTAACGCATTCAATGCATTAAGGTGAAAAACCTCCTGTGATGCAGCAGCCCCCCCAGAGCCCCCATTTTACTTACTTGAACCTGGTCTTTCCAGCAACGGGGACGAGCACACCAGCTCCAGCCGGTGTCTCGGGTCCTGATTGGATAGATTGATAGCAGCCATTGGCTCCTGCTGCTGTCAATCAAATCCAATGGCGCTGGAGCCGGGGGAGCGGGGCCGAGTCCTGCTATCTGTGTCAATAGACGCCCACACGAGTGCCCCGAGGGAGAGTGGCTCTCCAATGGGGCACTTGAGAAGAGGAGGAGTCAGGAGCGTCACTGAGGGACCCCAGAAGAGGAGGATCAGGGTCATTCGGTGCAAAACCAACTGCACAGAGGAGGTAAGTATGACATGTTTGTTATTTATTTTTTTAAAACGAACCTTTACATACCCTTTAAATAATTAGGCCTCTTGAGTGGCTGAACCTGGGCAACAAATTCCAGCATATTTCTCCACCCTGGAAAGCCCGGGTGCTGTGTACAGCTGCCCCTAGACATGAATGACTGTGCCTGGCTGAATTTGGGTATACGCTGAAGGTATCATAAACATGAGTATAGCATAAGGGTGTATGCAGAAATTAGAACATTTTCAATTTTTTGCATATGCTCTACTAGTGTCTACGCAAACTACACAGTATACCAAGTACAGCCACACACAGCCATTCATGTCTATGGGCAGCTGTACACAGCACCTGGGCTTCCCAGGCAGGGAATTAACTGGAATTTATGTTGTACAGGCTCAGACACCCATATGCAAGAGGCCTAAGTTAGCCTTTACTGTCCAATTGTTTTGAATAAATATACTGTATATAACTACCATAAATACATACATAAAACTATGAAGAGGTATGATCAGAACTGTCTGCAATGACATGAGTGGGATCTGAAGAGTAACACGTACTGTAGTTGTCAGACAATGTATACGGCACGTTGACTGTTCCGTCTTTGGATTTTGGCCATAGACAAGATTTTCCTCTACAGATGATAGCATTCCTGTTCCTTTTCACAGCGATATCTCCTTGTAGCATGAATCGGGAAGTGCCTATATGGATATAAACAATGATTGTACATAACGCCTTCCATTACTGAGACTGAAGTACAACTTGATGTATCAATTGAACCCGCTGATCCACTATCATTAGCCTTACCTTTGAAAGTCCAGCTACAAGTTAAGCCAATGTCTGTATGGTTTATGTGGCAAGAAGGATCACTGGTTGGCCTACCTTATCTTGAAGACTCCCTTTGTGAGATATTGTGACCCAATATAGTTCCAATAAAACAGCTGTATTCGATCAGAAGTCAACTAACGGTCTCAAATAACTCCAATTAGATCTTCATAATAGACAAATCAATAGGCAGACTATAGGTGTCAAATTCACATTTTCATAATGGCCTTGTGAGTGGACAGAAAGCGAATCTATCTGTTTTGTGTACATTTGACCTTAAATCATAACTAAAAGCAAAACTTTTTTCTTTTTGTGGATTGAGTAAAGGAGGGTTACAACCCCATTGGTTTTTCCCCATCCTTATCCCATTAGGAAGATTCCCCTTACTTCCTGCCATATAGCCAAAACAGGAAGCGAGACAAAATCCATTGAAAGTAAGGGAATCCCTGGTTGTCACCAAGGTCACCAGAAAAATTTCCCCTTTGAAAAATTCCCCCTCTATCACCGTTCTATTGTCAACCCAAAATTTGGAATTTACTTCCACTTTCAATGATAATAGTAAACAGGACAAATAGAGAGGGTGAATTTCCCAAACAGGGGCACAGACAGCAATAAAAAACAGACAGTTGTTCTAATCCCTGTCCAAATATAAAAAAAAAAGTTGTCCTTAGTTATACCTTAACTTGTACAATATTTATTTTCATGGTCTTTAACCTCCCTGGCGGTATTCCCGAGTCTGGCTCGGGTTGGATTTTTCCATACCAAAAGCGGTAACCCCGAGCCAGACTCGGGCTTGCATCGCAGGATCCAGGAAGAGCATACTTACCTTGTCCCCTGGATCCTGCGATGTCTCCCCGCTGTGATCGGCGAGCCGCTGTGTCTCGCTCGATTCACAGTGCCGAGCTCCGTTCCCTGTGAGCGGTGCGACGCACGGGGACGGAGTTCGGCGGTAAATTCAAAAGTGAAACACATAGTATAGATACAGCATACTGTAATCTTACAGATTACAGTGCTGTATCAAATAATGACACATCCCCTTTGTCCCTAGTGGTCTGCCCAGTGTCCTGCATGCAGTTTTATATATATAAAACTGTTCTTTCTGCCAGGAAACTGGAGATTGTCCATAGCAACCAAAACTGTCTCTTTACATCAAAAGTGCTTTTAGACCAGCTAGAAAAAAGCGATAATAAATTAGAATCACTCGCAGAATTGAGCGATAGTGATTTGTGGGGAAATCCGTCACCAAACACTAAAAGTAACAAAAGCGACAATTCTGCAACTGAGCAAATTTCAGTGTTTTTGATTTGATTACATTATTATATAATTTTTATTATTATTATATTATTATTTGTTATAATTATTTATAGTTATTTATTATATTATAATTTTTTATTTCGTTTTTCAAACTTTATCATACCCGGGATGTCTACTAGACTCTTGTTTGGACAGATTTAAGTGAACTATTCCTAAGAATTACAGGCCTACAATATAAAACACCAAATTTCTGTGCAAAATAATTGTACCGCTTTCAGCACCTAAAATCAGAAATAATCATACCGCCAGGGAGGTTAAATGTTTTTTTTTTCCAGCTATTCAAATTCTCAGAAACAAAGATCCACAATCCTAAGCTGTTTTATGAGTGTCTCCTCAAAGGGTACCGGTTATTGACTTGAACTTTCCTTAATATGCCAGTGCTAAGTGTATCTACCCCAAAGAAGAAAAGAAGGTTGGACGGCCGCACTCCTATGCAATTTCTTTATTCAAGTGCCGGATACAAAGGTGAATTACAGGTATCAGCCTACATGTTTCACACCAAGGTCGGGTGCTTACTCATAGTTCATGAGCTATGAGTAAGCGCATGCCCTTGGTGTGAAACTTATAATCTGATACCTGTATTTCACCTTTGTATCCGGCACTTGAATAAAGAAATTGCATAGAAGTGCGGCCGTCCAGTCTTCTTTTCTACTAAGTATCTGTTTGCATACAGGGCTCGCACCCTCCACGTGGGATAGAGGCTTTTTGGAGCAGCAGGGTAAGAGAAACTGCCTTAGAGCTATGTACATGTATCTACCCCAAACTTTTATTATTAGTTGTGGATATGATGAGTAAAGTTTACACCCCCTATCAAATGTTACTTCTATCCGAAGCTCTGTAGAAAGATGTCCCATCATTTACTGTCCTGGAGACAACATCTTCACAAGACTGGTAAAAGAATCTCTACAACCGAGCCTCCAATAGAAGTAAAACCAGACAGGGGTTCTGATCGTATCCATAACTGAAAAATAAATTTGGTAAAAGCGGATGTCACAATGTACATGCGTGTGCTTTGGGTCCAAATCTTCTGTTCAGCCCAGGAATCCTCAAAGCTGTCTGAAACCAAAAAGTCCTCCTCGCCCTTCAATCCAATTTTGGAGCTCCAGAATGCCATCCCCATCCCACGACCCAGTACAGCACCTCTCTATTGACTGCTGAGGGTGAAGGTTATCCAGAGCTTCACAAAAAATGTTGAGAACTGCATGTTTTATAAGTTCTGCTACAATTATTCCCATATACTTATAACAGAAATCTGGGAGCTGCCATTCTTGACTTATTTTGGAAGGTGCACGCCTAATCCTGAGCTCTGCTTCACTACTTACTGATTCAGTCAGGACGAACTAGCATGCGCATATGGTGTGCCAAGACACTTGATATGTGTATTCATGTTCCAGGTCAGTGAATCCCTAAAAACCATCTCACAATGGGGATCCTATCGCTGGTAAAAACTTGCCAGCAGCAGGATAGCTTTGAAGGACACAGCAGGGAGTGAGAAAACTCTCCTGCTTGCATGTGAGTATTCCTTCTCTGGCGAATCAGGCTTTGTAGCATTTTCGGCAGAGAGGAAACAACATCTCGCGAATTACGAAGCTTGTGAGGGAGAAACACATACAAAGCAGATGTGTCTTAGTGATCATGGAAATGATAATTTCTTGCCAGTGGCAGGATTGTTAGTGGGACATAGGCCTCGGTAGTGAAGCAATGGTAAAGATAACAGCCCTGGAGAATGCACCCTAAAGCAAGTCAGTTGTTCAGGTTCCAAATATTCAATGTTCCCTTTAAAGAACATCTGTCATGAAGGTAGACACCAATCAGAAGCCTCTAAATAAAGCAACCACTCTGAATAAAAGGTCTGTATCAGTTCCTGGGTAGGGATATCATATACTATAACAGTAAAAGACATTTGGAGAAATTCACTAAAGCCCTAACGACATCTTTCTGGCAGTATATCTTTTTAAATTGACCTGTGGCAGATTCAAAAAGCCCTGCTGTACCTTTTGGTAGCTTTACCAACGTGCACAACAGATTCAGGAAATTCTTAATAGTACCACTTTTACAAAATGCCACAAATTCAGTCACAATTACCTACAGTTCATAGATAAAGAAACTGGAGGTAATTAAGACCTACAGTAAGTGGAGTACAGAAACAGGCAGAGTGCCTGTCTCTGTACGCTGTGTAGTAGGCAGCATTTTCCCCACCGTTAACTTCTCCCTTCCTCATCTGTCAATGGTTGGTAAGGATGCTGTCACCTTCACAGCTGGCAGTCTACTAGCAACCTGCAATGCTCGCAATGAGTGGAGCCTGATTGGGAAGCTGAGACTCTGCTCTCTTCTTGTGACTGACAGCAGGCAGTTGGGGGATTTTATAGCCCACTGCCTGCTATCAATGACAAAGAGGGCAGACCTGATGGGGAGCCAGTATCTCTAAATCTCCATCATGCTCCTTCTACTCAGCTTCAAAAATCCTTGGCAGCTGCATTGTCTGTCTGACAACTGTAATGGCGGGCGGAGACTCAGCTGTAACGAGGCTAAAGTGTCCATATGGACTCTCCAGCCTCAGTGTGCCTCTGCATGTGGTCCTTGCCTCAAATACATGTACTTGTTTCCAACAGTTACATGAATCTGTATCCCGACCCGCACCGACATTTGTTGTGCGGTGGCACAATGGAATTCTAAAGAGTGTCAAAGACACTCTTTATGACTTCCCGATAACGTCTACTGCATGGAACTTGTATGCACCTTCACTGCTCTGGAACTAGCATGCAACCTCTACTGCCATCAGATGCTTACCTTTACCTTTAAGACACCGGTGACACCTCCTCTTTTATATAGATCATTGATAATATTAACTTATATCCCATACCTTGATTGGATGTTAAAATGTCACTGAAGACATCATTGCTGGACTCTTGTGGAACTGCAACAAAGAAGAAAAACTAAGCAAAAAAAGTAAATACAAATGTGGAAAAAATATTGTAACATATTACCAACCTGACGTATTAACTGCTTCATGATGATCCTGTAATGTAAAGTGATTTAATAACTTAATTATGTTACCTGTACAGAGCATGCCGTTAGGTGACCTAACATGAGTAGTCTTCTACCTGCACATAAGTATATACATATATATCCAAAAAAATATTTTTTTAGTTTTTGAACAAGAGTTTTCTTCCTTCTGTGCCCTTTTGGGAAAAACTTCACTTCCTGTCCCAGAAAATGCTACCTGAACATGTTTTCCCATAGGAGGAACTCCCCTCACTCTGGTGACAACTCTAAAATTTTGGATTGCTCATCACTTAATCAATGGTCAGCAAAGACAAACAGAGAGCGTGAACCTATCCAGACATCAATAAAAGTCTCACTAATGTTCCAACTGTTCCCCACCTATAACTAAAAGACACTTCTTGGCTATACATACACTTTAATGCCACAATGAGTTGAATACTGCTGGTCTATAATACACGGGAAATTAAGCTCCTTCATAACAAGAGAAAGAAAAGAGAGCGAAAAGATGGCAAGACTAGCAATCAAATGTTTCCATTTATAACCTGCATTGTAAAAAACAAAAGAAGGAAATTGGGAAGGACAACACAGACCCTATTATGCCTATTGTCTGTATAAATCAGCTGTAGTATGGGTTTGATGATCTAAGCTTCCATACAGTATACTGCAGCATGCAGAGTTCATCATACCTGTATTGGATCTCCTGTACACATGGCTATCAGCATGCCTGGGAGTAGAAGGGACGGCAGGTCCATGGTGGAGGACACCTGCCACACGGTACAATAATCAGGGTATTTCACAACTGGCTTTATACAGTGGCTGGGGGGGGGGGACGTGTGCGATGGGCGGTTAACAGGCAATCCCCACAAGAGAAAATAGAAAAGGGGGGCTAATTGTGTACCAGGAATTTAGTGCAGTCTTTTTTTTTCTGATTCCTTTTTACTCAGAGCCAAGAATTCTAATATGCTAATGCTGGCTATACACGGGGACATTTTTTAACAACTAAATACTTTTAACCAAATTTCAATCAAATAAACATCTACCAGATTAATGCGGAACTTTACCCATAACAACTTGATAAAAATAATGTTCTTTAGCAAAGAACATACATTCCACATTAATATTTATGCTACCAAAATTAGTGTGCACTGTAAATTGCCTCCAGCATTGCTCCTGTTTCTTCTTGCTGGAGTCTGCGATTTTGCTGAAGCCCAGTAGCCCCTGAGCAGCAGTAATTTTTTAGGCTGTCAGCAGAGTGGCCTCTTCAAATTCGGCACAGTGCCTAAAAATAGAGAGCAACTGAGCATATGCAGAGCAGGGAGAGACAGTATTACTTGATTTTAAACAGTATAGGCACTTGTTTTTAGCTATACCTGCAAAAGGGCCAGCCTGAAGTGATCTAGTAGGACTTTATTTTCTGACTAAAGTTCCACTTTAAGTCCTTTTGCACATGGGCATAATAATTTACTGATTGTTATACGCAGGATCTTGCTGGCAGAGAGCAAGATCTGGCATTTCAAATTATTCAAATTATTTAAATTTTCAAATTATTTCTTCTTTTAATCATTGCTGCATTATGGATCTTTATACAGCTGTGTGCATTGTCCCATAGATGACTACATTATGTACCTGTGTTCAGAGCTGTACAAATTCAAAAAAAAGCTATATGGTTATAAACGTTGCTTTTTTTTTTCTGTGTGCAAGAGGCTTACCATGAACAGTTTATCTTGATGGCCATCGACAAGGGGGTACAGACAGCCCTCCTGTATGAGACCCGGGTCCCATCGGATCAGCAAGGGGGCCTGGCAGGGGTTGCCTGTGGGTATCACAGTCCACAAACTTTCTAACCACGAGTTGCAGGAAAGGGGGAGCCGTCACTGCCAGGTAGCGGTGGTCCGTACATAGAGGGTGCATGGGCGCCGCCTCCCCTATCCATGCATCCTAATAGGCTTCAAAAAAGGGTGGCCTTGGAACGCAGAGCATTGCGCTCCGAGCCCACCCAGTTGTGTGATGATAGCGAATGAATTTTCTCTATTTTCACACTAAAGTTCCTCCCCGCCAATTAGAAGGCGGGTTGTGAAACCTGTTTCCCGATTGGCCCAAGAGTCAGGCGATCCTATTTGATGCCTAGCGCTTTGGTGGAAGAGGAGACACACGACGGAGGAAGCATGAGGAACGGACACTGAAGAAGAACCCACCAGCGCACTGCTGCCAGGAGAGCACAATAAATATTGCTAGTGGCTAAAGTTGCTGGAAATAATCGTATGCTAAAAATCCGACATACAGGCTGCACCCAAGTCGATCTTCTGCTTCTCCCAAAATACTGTACAAAGCAGATCCTTAAAAGACAGTGCATGTCTTTTTTTTGTGGTTTTTATTTTTGCGTAGAAGTTGGATAGGGTGAGCCTAGAGATACTTGACAATGAGGACTCTAATTCTGTACTATGAGTTCATGGTGAAGGAATCCCCTCTGAAGTGTAAAGCTGAACAGTAACAAACCGGAATCCCTCAACAGGAATACAGTCCTGAATATGGAAAGTAGTAGCTAGTGATCTCCCAGGACTCACTGAAGGTTGGTACTCACTGTCAATCGGCTTTAGTGTACAAGAGAATTGTCTAGAGAAGAGAGAGAAGCCGATTGGCTGCCCCTCCCCTCTCCACTGAACACACAGGGAAATAGTCCTCACCATGGCGGACATGTTTTTGTAGCCCGCCGGCCGTTTTTGCCAAAAACATTCCCGATTTCCCGAGACAAAGGCAAAATCCCGGGAATTTAATCGAGACGAGGGTCCCAAAATCAGGATTGTCCCGGGAAAAGCTGAACTGTTGGCATGTATGTCATGAACGCTCTACTCTGGTCTCTGGCCTAATTATGCTTCCCTCAGCCTCCTGCTGGTCACCTGCCATATTGACCAGAGATTGGCTGGGAAGATATTAAAGGGGTTGTAAAGGTTCGCGCCCCCCCCCCCCCAGCCCCCCCGCCTTACTTACCTGAGCCCCTAAACCTGCTGCGCTCACCTCCGTTGTCCTCTTCGCCACTCAGCCTGGCCGTGATTGGCTAGAGTGAATGGATTGAAAGCAGCGCAGCCATTGGCTCATGCTGCTATCAATCACATCCAATGATGCGTCGCACCGGGGGGCAGGGCCGAGTGATACAGTGAGCGGCCATAGCCGCCGGCTGTATCACAGGAGCGCGCCCGCAAGAACTCAACACCATGCGAGAGAGCTCGCATGAAGGTGATTAGTTCTTGCGGGGAGGAGCTGAGACAGCCGCCAAGGGACCCCAGAAGACCAGGTTCAGGGCCACTCTGTGCAAAATGGGCTGCACAGTGGAGGCAAGTATAACATGTTTGTTATTTTAAAAAAAAAACATTTTTTTCCTTTACAACCCCTTTGAAGTTATATTTAAGGCAAGGTTTTAAAAAAAAAAAGCAAATATGTTATACTTACCTGCTCTGTGCAGAGAGCAGCCCAGATCCTCCTCTTCTTGGGTCCCTACCAGCGCTCCTGGCCCTCCCTCCTGCCGAGTGCAGGCTGCTGTGCGTGTCCATTTAGACACAGAGCTCGGCCACGCCCCCTTCCTCTCTGGCTTACTGGCCAATGAGTAAGGAGAGTCCCCAGAGAGCCAAGGCTCCCGGGCACATTGCTGGATCGAGATGGGGCTCAGGTAGATGATAGGGGGTGCTGCTGCACACAGGTTTTTTGTACCTTTATGCATAGAATGGATAAACGTAAAAAACATTGAGCCTTTAGAACCACTTTACCATTCAGGCTGGGGTCACCATTCTCCCACCCACCATCTCCCAGGGTCCCTTGGGAGACAGGGGTAAGTATTCCAGCCCTTACCTATAGAGCCCAGATCAGATCTAACTAATCAAATAATGCTCTCCCTGCTCGCAGGGAGGCCAAAAACTAAATTTTACAGAACAGTAGCTCTATGGGGCAATGGACATGTAAATCAAGAGTTCTGGGTCAGAGATCCTACAAAGATAAGCTCTGCTTTAACTTATGTGCAAAAAATACAAAAAAGCCTCTGGCAGGAAAAGGGCTCATTCACATTTGAAGTTGGGGGGATGGGGGTAAAACCTCTTGTGTTGAGCCACACTTTTACCCCCCATCTACCGCTTTAGCCGCAGAGGCAGTGACCGGGGGGGGGGGGGGATGTACACATGCGAGGAAACGATTATGCCCCCTGTCGCTTTCAGCAGCTGTAGTTATACCTCCCAACTTTTTGAGATTGGAACGCAGGTCACCTAATAGCAAAAGTATGTAGGACACAACCCCTGTCACTCCCACTTAAAGGACAATTATATTAAAAAAAAAAAAACATTTACAAATGCAACAACTGAAAAATTGGATGAAAGGTTTAGCACTGGGAAACATAGATCAGACCAAAATGAGGGACAAATGAGGAGGAAAGAGGGACAAAGGGACTTTGTTCCAGATCAGGGACAGTCCCTCAAAATCAGGGACAATTGGGAGATATGACTGTAGTGTCTGCTGCCCACAATCTATGCAAGTGAATAGGGCTGCTCTGTAATGCATACAGTTGCGGCGTGCTAGTGCAACAACAAATGGGTTAAAGCAGGCAGTGCCGAGGCAACACAACACCACCTTAACAATTGTCAAATACTCTCTGAGTATTTATAGTGGGGGTTGACGTGGAATTCAGCGGAGGGTGATTTGTTGGGCAAATGGCTGGTGTTAGCACTTCAATCATCACTACACCATGCTTGATATGGTGTCTGGATGATTGAATCACATTATTTCTATCACTACATTGTAATATATAATGAAATACTTCAACTCAACATAATGCAGAATCAGTGGGAGCCGTGAGCTTGTCACTTGCCACGGTCACCTGCCACCATATTCAGCGTGTCACTTAACACCTGTAGCCTGCCACCAGATTCAGCTTGTCACTATCCCCTGCCACCAGATGCAACTTGTCACCATCCCCTGCCACCAGATGCGCCTTGTCACCATCCCCTGCCACCAGATGCAACTTGTCACCATCCCCTGCCACCAGATGCAACTTGTCACCATCCCCTGCCACCAGATGCAACTTGTCACCATCCCCTGCCACCAGATGCAACTTGTCACCATCCCCTGCCACCAGATGCAACTTGTCACCATTGCCTGCCACCAGATGCAACTTGTCACCATCCCCTGCCACCAGATGCAACTTGTCACCATCCCCTGCCACCAGATGCAACTTGTCACCATCCCCTGCCACCAGATGCAACTTGTCACCGTTGACTGCCACCAGATGCAACTTGTCACCGTCCCCTGCCACCAAATGCAACTTGTCACCATCCCCTGCCACCAGATGCAACCTGTCACCGTCGCCTGCCACCAGATGCAACTTGTCACCGTCGCCTGCCACCAGATGCAACTTGTCACCGTCGCCTGTCACCAGATGCAACTTGTCACCATCGCCTGCCACCAGATGCAGCTTGTCACCGTCGCGTGCCACCAGATGCAGCTTGTCACCGTCGCCTGCCACCAGATGCAGCTTGTCACTGTCACCTGCCACCAGATGCAGCTTGTCACTTGCCACCCGTAGCCTGCCACCAGATGCAGTGTGGCAGTGCAGCCCGATGTCTGAAAGACCACGGATCAGTAACAGTCGGTGGCCCAGGGGTTGCGGACACCTGCATTAACCAACAAAACAGCAACCTTCACTTTTGTAATGTGATTTATTGTGTAGTGACATTGTAACAGAAGACCTAACAAGGTGCAGCAGCTGCCCAGAGAATACAACTTTTCTTTACAATGATTATTCTTATTGGTACATTCATGGAGGGCAGAGAGGAGGACATGTCACCTCAACCAGCACCCCCCTCCCCCCTCCACACACAGTGCTGAGCCCCGACTCTGCCCTCTCTCTACTATACACAGTCTATTGCTTCTGCCAGCAATCAAGATGGCGCTTCGGGAAACAACACCAGTTCTCTAATTGTGAATGTGAACTCCCCCAGGCCTGTGCAGAGGAGGGGAAATGTGGTCTGTGTAGGATGAAGCAGAGGTGAGGGAGGATGGGAACTGAGCTGTGCTATAGAGGGAGGCACATGGCCATGTGGGAATACAAGCCACCACCAAAGCTGGCAGGGTGTGCTATGACTGTTGGTTCCTCTGCAGCCAGAAAAATGACTTCTTATTGTTTGTAATGTATGGAGTGTGGAGGAGTCAGATCGTTTGTCAGGTGTTTATCTTTGGCTGTGTCGTGTCCCCATTGGGGAAGTTTGCCCTCACTTCCTGTGTTGGTGACCCCGGTCATGTCCTAACATTGGGGAGCTTCCAGGGACAGAAGTGAGGGGAAATCTCTGTAATGGGTGATGTGGACAGCATTACCCCCCCATACAACATATAACTCTTCCTCACCCCACTGTATACAGAACATAAAGAGACCCTGTCACCACCTGATCACATGGCAGGGACGCTTTCTGTATAATATCATATTGGGGACAATTAACTGACCAGCATGTCTGTGGAGTGGGGGGATGGGGACCAGGATGTGAACCACGGACCCCACCTATTAATCACTGATCTGCCCATTTTACTCTAGGAAGAGTCAGTTCACTAACACGGCCCTCTCCTCCCTTACATGTCAAAGCCCTCTCCTCCTGGGGTCTTTTTCTCTGTGCTGGCCCAGCTCCTCCACCCTTACTTAAGGATCCCTACATAACATTTTATAAAGCAGTGGGGGAGTGAAGGATAATATTGCATTAGTTCTCAGTCATTGGGCCCGACCGATCTCCCTCCCTTGGTGCAGTGCCATCCTGTCCTCCATGAATAGATGAGAACTCACAAAGTTCTGTGTTGAAACAGCTGCCAATCAGAATCCTGAGATGAGTGCAGAGCCACACCCCTACCATCCCTTGCAGGGTTAGGGGGTTATTCCCCGGGGACCACTATGCCACTGATACCAGTGATCTGAGGGTCCATTATCCCACTGACACCAAAAATTAAATCCTCCTTTGGGGCCGCTATTGCACTGAAACCAATGATTTGGGTGGTATTCTTGTCTAGGGGACACTATTCCTCTGACACCAATAATTTGGGGGGGGCATTCGTCCCTGGGGCCCACTAGCCTATAGATATGAAAGATCTTTGGGCCCCCTATTCCTCAGACACCTATGATTTGGGGGTGCTATCCTCCCCTAGGGCCACTATGCCACTTACACCAATAATTTTGGTGGGGTTCTTCCTTGGGGGCCACTACACTGACAGTATTGATTTGAAGGGGTATTCTCTAATGGGGCCAATTTTTTACTGACACCCAATGGTTTAAGGAGTATCCCCCCTCCCGAGGGCCACTATTCCACTGACATCTATGATATAAGGGGCTCTATTTTTCTGTGGGCCCCTATCTCACTGATCCCAATAATGTGGGGGCTTTTTTTCCCCTTGGGCCCACTATTCCCCTAATGATTTGAGGATATTCTGCCCTAAGGGCCACTATTCTTCTGACAGAAGATTTGGGGGCCTGTTCATCTCTTGGGGCCACTATTCCACTGTCAATGATTTAGTGGACTATGCTCCTCTGGGGCCACTGTCACACTGACCTCAATGATTTGGTGGCTATTCTCCCTTGGGGCCCTTCTCACATGAAGGTCACTTTCTAACTTATTCTCCCCTGGGTGCCATTATTCCACTGACACCAATGACCTGAGGGAATATTATTCCCAGGAGCCAATATCACCAATGATTTTGGGGGCCACTATTCACTGTACAGTAATGATTTTGGGGGCTCTGGAACCCTCTCTTCCACTGACATTGAAGATTTAGGGACTAATCTTGCGAGGCCTGGCTCACACTATCATGGGTCTGCAGGCTGGATTTGCAGGGGCACAGCAGGCCTTCCATTTGAATGGGTCGCTGTGCCTGCGTAACATGAAGGTAAAAGGCTCCTGCACCATTTTCAGAACGCAGCAGCCTGGAAATGACATGAGGCTTTTGCACCATGCGATTTTCCCCATGATCCCCTCAAACGCACTCCGTTTTTAGATGTGTGGGGGTGCCATTAATAATGAATGGCAGCTCCATGCAGTTTTAAACAGTAGTGCGTATTATGTTCGGTAACAGGTGCGATTCCCCCACCCACAAGTGTGAACAAGGTCTGAGGAGCCACTATTGCACTGATAGCATCAATCTGGGGGGCTGTTCTCCCCCGGGGGGGCACTATCCTATTGATTTCAATGATTTGGGGGCTAATTTCCCTTGAGCCCACTATTCTACTATCACCAAAGATTGGGGGTTCAAATTCTCCCCTGGAGCCCATTATTCTATTAAACCCCAAAAATGGAGTGCTATTCTCCTCTTGGGGCCACTATTCCACTGTCAGTAGTGATTTGGTGGCTATGCTGCTCAGGGCCACTATCCCACTACCCTCAATGATTTCGGGGACTATACTCTCTTGGGTCTCACTGTTCACTAGAGGTGCACCGAAATTTCGGCCGCCGAAAATTATCGGCCGAAAACTGTGTTTTTTTTTCATTCGGGCGATAGCAAAAAATAGCTGATACCGAAAGGGGGCGGGGTCTGCTCTGGGTGCCACCCATTGCGGGAGTGTCACCCTGGCGCGCCCCAGTCCTCCACTCCCTCCTGAATTGTCCGGGCCGTAGTAACAATGTCCCACCTCCTGTAATAGACGGCACACTGATCCAATGGCGGGACATTGAATCAGTGTGACGTGATCACAGGAGGCGGGACGTTGTTACTTTGGCCTGGGCAATTCAAACCCTGCTCCGTGACACACGGAGATCGCCACTCTGATCCGGGCACAGGCAAGCTGCATATGACGGGCACTGGTGAGGCTGCTGGGCACAGGCAGGCTGCATATGATGGACACTGGTAAGGCTGCTGGGCACAGGCAGGCTGCATATGACGGGCTCTGGTGAGGTTTCTGGGCACTGGCAGGCTGCATATGACGGGCACTGGTGAGGCTGCTGGGCACAGGCAGGCTGCATATGACGGGCACTGGTGAGGCTGCTGGGCACAGGCAGGCTGCATATGACGGGCACTGGTAGGCTGCATATGACAGGCCCTGGTGAGGCTGCATATGACGGGCACTGGTGAGGCTGCTGGGCACAAGCAGGCTGCATTTCATGGACACTGGCGAGGCTACATTGATCTC
The DNA here is from genome assembly GCA_037952835.1 of Lithobates septentrionalis. Taxonomy (NCBI): domain Eukaryota; kingdom Metazoa; phylum Chordata; class Amphibia; order Anura; family Ranidae; genus Lithobates; species Lithobates septentrionalis. The sequence goes on from JBBDGP010000808.1 coordinate 395,134, forward strand.
TTGTATCATGGCTGCAGTCTCTCACCATCTCCTGTATCATGTCTGCAGTCTCTGACCATCTCCTGTATCATATCTGCAGTCTCTGACCATCTCCTGTATCATGTCTGCAGTCTCTGACCATCTTCTGTATCATGTCTGCAATCTCTGGACATCTTCTGTATCATATCTGCTGGAGGTGCATCGAATGGAAATTTTGCTAATACTATTAGCAGTGTGTTTAAGTAAGAGATTGCAGACATGATAAAAGAGATGGTTAGAGACTGCAGACAGGATTTTTCTTGACCTTCCTTGCACTAAAGTTGCCAATAATGGCAAACAATAAATTCATATTACTCTAAATTGATGATATTAATTAAAATGGTGAATATAATACAATTATATATAAAAATAATATAAATATTTTTTAAAAACTGTAATTTTCTGTATCGTTTTTCGGCCTAGTGCATCCTTCATTTTCGGTATCGGTTTCAACACCAAAATTTTCATATGGTGCACCCCTACTGTTCAGTGATGCCAATAATTTGGGGGCTGTTTTCCCCTGGGGGCAACTTACCTACTGACACCAATGGGTTAAGGGGCTATTTTCACCTAGGGGCCATTATTCCAATTACAGCAATGATCTGAGTGACTATGTATCCTGGGGCCACTAACCCACTGACATCAATGATTTGGAGGGTAATCTTCCATGGGGGCCACTACTAGAATGACAGCATCAGTTTGGGGGCTTTTCTCCCTGGGGGTCCTCTCTTCCACTGACAGCAGTGATTTGAGGTGTGTTTCTTTCATGGGCCCACTATTCTATTGACACCAGTGATTTGGTGACTTTCCTTTTCATTGTTTATATTGAAATTACAGAAGCCCATATATTTATTTATTTATTGCCAGACAGCAAATAGACCATTACAAACAATATCCTGACAGATCCAGATGTTCACATCTTTAACTAAATATTCCCTTTTTCCCATATTTTGCATTCTTGTACTTTCATGATTATTAAAGTGTAAGTCCACTCTAATGCCCTGTACACAGGGCCGTCTTTAATATGGTTTGGACCCCGGGCAAACATTTTTTTTGCCCCCCCCAATTCAATTTTGCTCTTCACCCCAACATCTCAAAAAACAGACACACACATAGATTTATCTTTAAAAAAAAAACAAAAAACTTTAATAATGTAAACTTAAAAGAACTGTTCCACAAACGTATTCTTAGCTCGATCTGTAACAGTACGTACTCACCAACTGTAGTAGCACTTATATGTTAATATATCTTAATAACTTTCAGTAATAAAGTGCAAATCAACATTATGTTTTGTGTGTAAAACAAATAGCCATGTTGTCTAGTAACACAAACATAAATATTCATAAAAAATAGAACAATTAACAACAACACATAGCAATTAACCACTTCAGCCCCGGAAGGATTTACCCCCTTCCTGACCAGAGCACTTTTTACAATTCGGCACTGCGTCGCTTTAACTGCTAATTGCGCGGTCATGCAATGCTCTACCCAAACGAAATTTGCATCCTTTTCTTCCCACAAATAGAGCTTTCTTTTGATGGTATTTGATCACCTCTGCCGTTTTTATTTTTTGCGCTATAAACGGAAAAAGACTGAAAATTTTGAAAAAAAATGATATTTTCTACTTTTTGTTATAAAAAAAATCCAATAAACTAAATTTTAGTCATACATTTAGGCCAAAATGTATTCGGCCACATGTCTTTGGTAAAAAAAATGTCAATAAGCGTATATTTATTGGTTTGCGCAAAAGTTATAGCGTCTACAAACTAGGGTACATTTTCTGGAATTTACACAGCTTTTAGTTTATGACTGCCTATGTCATTTCTTGAGGTGCTAAAATGGCAGGGCAGTACAACCCCCCCCCAAATGACCCCATTTTGGAAAGTAGACACCCCAAGGAAATTGCTGAGAGGCATGTTGAACCCATTGAATATTTTTGTTTTTTGTCCCAAGTGATTGAATAATGACAAAAAAAAAAAAAAAAAAAAAAAATTTACAAAAAGTAGTCACTAAATGATATATTGCTCACACAGGCCATGGGCATATGTGGAATTGCACCCCAAAATACATTCAGCTGCTTCTCCTGAGTACGGGGATACCACATGTGTGGCACTTTTTGGGAGCCTAGCCGCGTACGGGGCCCTGAAAACCCAGCACCACCTTCAGGATTTCTAAGGGCATACATTTTTGATTTTACTCCTCACTACCTATCACAGTTTTGAAGGCCATAAAATGCCAAGATGGCACAACCCCCCCCAAATGACCCCATTTTGGAAAGTAGACACCCCAAGCTATTTGCTGAGAGGCATGGTGAGTATTTTGCAGCTCTCATTTGTTTTTGAAAATGAAGAAAGACCAGAAAAAAATTTTTTTTTTTTCTTTTTTCAATTTTCAAAACTTTGTGACAAAAAGTGAGGTCTGCAAAATACTCACTATACCTCTCAGCAAATAGCTTGGGGTGTCTACTTTCCAAAATGGGGTAATTTGGGGGGGGGTTTGTGCCACCTGGGCATTCCATGGCCTCCGAAACTGTGATAGGCAGTGAAGAGTGAAATCAAAAATTTACGGCCTTAGAAAGCCTGAAGGCGGTGCTTGGTTTTCGGGGTCCCGTGCGCGGCTAGGCTCCCAAAAAGTCCCACACATGTGGTATCCCCGTACTCAGGAGAAGCAACAGAATTTATTTTGGGGTGTAATTTCACATATTCCCATGGCACGTTTGAGCAATATAACATTTAGTGACAACTTTGTGCAAAAAAAAAAAAAAAAAAAAAAAATTTGTCTCTTTCCCGCTACTTGTGTCACAATATAAAATATTCCATGGACTCGACATGCCTCTCAGCAAATAGCTTGGGGTGTCTACTTTCCAAAATGGGGTCATTTGGGGGGGGTTTGAACTGTCCTGGCATTTTATGCACAACATTTAGAAGCTTATGTCACACATCACCCACTCTTCTAACCACTTGAAGACAAAGCCCTTTCTGACACTTTTTGATTACATGAAAAAATTATTTTTTTTTGCAAGAAAATTACTTTGAACCCCCAAACATTATATATTATTTTAAAGCAAATGCCCTACAGATTAAAATGGTGGGTGTTTCATTTTTTTTTTTTTCACACAGTATTTGCGCAGCGATTTTCAAACGCATTTTTTGGGGAAAAAACACACTTTTTTAAATTTTAATGCACTAAAACACACTATATTGCCCAAATGTTTGATGAAATAAAAAAGATGATCTTAGGCCGAGTACATGGATACCAAACATGACATGCTTTAAAATTGCGCACAAACGTGCAGTGGCAACAAAATTAATACATTTTTAAAAGCCTTTAAAAGCCTTTACAGGTTACCACTTTAGATTTACAGAGGAGGTCTACTGCTAAAATTACTGCCCTCGATCTGACCTTCGCGGTGATACCTCACATGCATGGTGCAAATGCTGTTTATATTTGACGCCAGACCGCCGCTTGTGTTCGCCTTAGCGCGAGAGCAGGGGGGACAGGGGTGCTTTTTATTTATTTATTTTTTTTCTTTATTATTTTTTTGATTTTTTATCTTATTTTTAAACTGTTCCTTTCATTTTTTTTTTTAAATCATTTTTATTGTTATCTCAGGGAATGTAAATATCCCCTATGATAGCAATAGGTAGTGACAGGTACTCTTTTTTGAAAAAATTGGGGTCTATTAGACCCTAGATCTCTCCTCTGCCCTCAAAGCATCTGACCACACCAAGATCGGTGTGATAAAATGCTCCCCCAATTTCCCAATGGCGCTATTTACATCCGGCGAAATCTAAGTCATAAAATGCTCGTAGCTTCCGGTTTCTTAGGCCATAGAGATGTTTGGAGCCACTCTGGTCTCTGCTCAGCTCTATGGTCAGCTGGCTGAATCACCGGCTGCATTCTCAGGTTCCCTGTTGAGACAGGAGAGCCAGAGAAAAACACGGAAGACGGTGGGGGGGGGGCATTCCCTCCCACTGCTTGTAAAAGCAGTCTAGAGGCTAATTAGCCGCTAGGATTGCTTTTACATGAAAGCCGACCGCTGGCTAAAAAGAATGATACCAAGATGATACCTAAACCTGCAGGCATCATTCTGGTATAACCACTCAAAGTCGTGAATGGCGTACCTGAAGACAAAAAAATGGTTAACAATAAAGCACAGTAAACGGTAAAGTATAAAAAATTGCATACCTGAAAAGCAAACATGATAAAACATAATAACAATAAAACATTGCAGAATAGAATACAGTAAAAAAGAGCAGAACAATAGAGAGAGAGAATAGAGAGAGAGAACAATAAAACGACAACTATTTTTTTTTATTTTTGTTTGTGTTTTTTTTTTTTTTTACACTTTTTTTTTGTAACTGTAACTTTTATAACTGTAACCGCTTCCAGGTTCGGGTCTCTCAAAATGCGATGGCATCTTGGGAGACCCTGTGAAAGTGTGCCTAGTCTGTGCAATGCTGTACCCTACGCTAATACTCAACTAGTGAATGGTAGCGTTCAAAACATTCACCAATGCAAAGACCAGGATTGTCAGGACAGGAGGGACAATAATAGTGAGTGTCACGCCTATATCCGCGCTTGCTGCAGACACAACATCTTTTTTGGGGGGGTTCGTTGGGTAGGGGTACTCGGGAGGATATATAAATGCCTCTCATGCAGCCGACTGCATTTGGTTGGGGATGTGAATGGGGGAAGTACGGGCGCTGCAGAAGCGGTGGGTTCCCAATTAGGATTGGCGAATGCAGCAGGAAGGGCACTATGGGCACGACGGGCCTGTGTTTGTCTTTTTGGTGGCAGCGGGACACTACTTGTGCTTGCCACCTCACCAGCTTGAACTGCACTTATGGGACTCGCCACGTCACCAAGTGTTACTGCAGTGCTGGTTTGACTACGACCGGGGTGTACTAGGCCGCTGGTGCTTGCCAGTTCACCAAAACGTTACAAAAAAAAGTGACAGTGATCGATCGATACTGCACTTGGGTGGGCTGGGCTGGGCCGGGCGGAGGGGCAAAACGCAGGTGCTAGCAGGTATCTGGGCTGATCCCGCTAACACTGCGTTTTTGGGAACCCTAAACTGCTGGGGACGCCAGTATAGATCTGATCGGATCAGATATTGATGCGTTCAGATACTATACCACTAAGGGAGGTGTACGGTGCGTGTACGGTGCGTGCATGGGTGTTCGCGGTACTGGTGCTAATCTGACGCTGCCTAGGGCGACGCATATCACCGCCGGGCGATCAGGGGGCTAAACCTTTTTTCGGTAATAAACGGCGGGTGCCCTGACACTATAAAAAATAAACAAACTAACCAGCGTCACCCGTAACGGTTATACGGTGATCAGTGGTAAAAGGGTTAACTAGGGGGCCATCAAGGGGTTAAAACATTTATTAGATAGTATATGGGGGTCCCTGTCGCTATAAAACACTGACGGCGAACCTAAATATTTACGTCCCTAACTAGCGTCACCAGCGACACTAATACAGCGATCAGAAAAATGATCGCTTAGCGACACTGGCGACAGGGGGTAATCAAGGGGTTAAAACTTTATTGGGGGGGTAAGGGGGGTACCCTAGACCTACAGGGGGCTAAACTTTTATTTGGTAATAAACGGCGGGTGCCCTGACACTATAAAAAATAAACAAACTAACCAGCGTCACCCGTAACGGTTATACGGTGATCAGTGGTGAAAGGGTTAACTAGGGGGCAATCAAGGGGTTAAAACATTTATTAGGTAGTATATGGGGGTCCCTGTCGCTATAAAACGCTGACGGCGAACCTAAATATTTACGTCCCTAACTAGCGTCACCAGCGACACTAATACAGCGATCAGAAAAATGATCGCTTAGCGACACTGGTGACGGGGGGTGATCAAGGGGTTAAAACTTTATTAGGGGGGGTAAGGGGGGTACCCTAGACCTACAGGGGGGTAACAGTCACTACCCTAACACTGCTAACTGTCACAAACTGACACTATGCAGTAATCAGGAAAAAAAAAACAAAAAAAAAAAAAACCTGCTTGGTGTCAGTTTGTGACAGGGGGGGGGGGTGATTGGGGGGGGATCGGGGGGCGATCGGGGGGGGGATCGGGGGTGTAAGGCATGTTCTACTGTGTGTGTGAGTGTTGGTGCACTTACATGTCATCTCCCCTCGGCGCTGGAACGGAAACTCCCGAGCCGAGGAGAGATGACATCACATCCTCTGCCTCTGTGTACTATACAGAGGCAGGGGATGTTTCTCATTGGCTGGGAGCGATCGCGAGGGGGGGGCCACGATCGGATGGCCTCCCCCTCGTCTCCCATCGTTTCCAACCAAATGCCGACCGCAGCTGGCACCGGGGGGGGGTCCGATCGGACCCCCCACCCGCGGGAAGGCAATCACATTTCAGGTACGTGATTTTGCCTGCCCGTGCCGCTCTGCTCACGTATATAGGCGTGAGGCGGTCGGCAAGTGGTTAAACAGTATTAAAACTTACAACCCGTAGAATCCAAAATCAAACATTCAAAACAAAGTGCGTATGCTCCACTCCAATTTGGAGAATAGGTAATCAGGTAGCAGAGTTACATAATATACTACACTAAATCTGGAAGCTATGTGCTTCTGTGCTAAATGGGTGATAAAACCACCCTTTCATCAGCTTTCGGTCCACAAAAAAGCCAAAACAAACCATTAAAAAAAAACAAACAAAAAAAAAACAGGATTTTCCGTATAGCAGCCTTATGTTAGGTTCCTATTAGGCAACAGCTGCTAGTATAACAGACTATTGGCAACCAACCACTATTATAAAAGTGCAGATAACTTTTTATATAAAGTCAAGAAATACTTTAATTCAATTTATACCACCAGTCTATGTGCTTTTTGAGCAGCAAATGTCTGTGTAATGTTGGTGAAGTCAAAACTGCGAAGTATATCTGATTCAGCAGACATTATAGACAGTTTGGTGAGACGACTTTGGCTCATGGTTGTGCGTTGTAGATTTTTGATCCGTTTCATTTTTGAAAAAGATCGTTCACCTGAACAGTTAGTGATCATTAAAGTGAGATACATTTTTAAAGCAATTTCTGTGTTGGGAAAGGTATCTTTTACATGGAATGGAAAGTCCAACATTATTAAGGAATTTTAGAAACGCGTTCGCCATCTCTTCTCCTTTGTGCCCCGTTGAGGGTAAGAAGGTTAGAAAACGCTCCACAGGTTGATTTCCTTCTAAGTATCGTAAAATCACTGTGAGCTGAATAATCTTCAGATGAATCTACAGATACTGAGTAGTACTTTGCCATTTTAACCCGGTTGATGACATGTTCTAAAATCTTTTCCCCTGTAATCTTTATAAGTTCTTCACAGACATTTGCTGATAGATAACTTGTAAATCCTTTGCCCTTGTTTGCCTTGGTTTGGATGTGTTGTGCTAGGAAAGCATCGTACTCCGACAGTAATTCCAAAATTCCAAGATAGTTGCCATTGTGTTTGGATCCAATAACTTGGTCATCTCCTCTAAAAGCCAATCCTCTTTCGGCAAGAAAAATTATGACACTAAGCAACCGATTTACTAGGTTTTGACCATAGCTTGTCAGCTCTTCAATCTCTTGTTGCATTTTATGGTCAATCCGACCCTCCAGTTTCGAATATTTGGCTGTATCAATCACAGCATGAAAATGGTTTTGAGACTGTTTATGTGATGCAATTCGTTCACTGGCATGTTTCCAGTCGCTGAAGCCATCATTGGAAAATGCATTTCGTGATGCACCAAACAATTTGCAGTCAAAACAGTAGATTCTGCCCATGTTTTTTGAGTAGCAAAGCCACTTTCTTTCAACCTTGTCTCCATTGGGACAGTTACGCATAAACATGTCGATAGTACAGCAACGTCCGTCTTTAAATGACGTTGCAAAACCTTCATTCTTCAGTTGTTCCAGAGGCTTTCTCACTGACACATTTCCATTTTTTGACCAGTACTCCCGCATCTCAATAGTAGATATGTTGGGCCACAAACCAATGTCAGTCATGAAACCTGACTGTTCCACAAATTCAGGCACTATATCAAATGCTTCCACAGTAGGCTCCACAGTATGGAGGCTAGGCAGCAAACCAGTATTTTGGAAAAGGCCTGGTTTCTCCACCTCCATGGGCACTGGTGTTGTTTCTAGTGGCGTTAGTGGATCAGAAGACACTACTGCATCAGATTCAGAGACTATGTCAGAGGTACTTTGAGCAGGAATCACTTCCTGAGAAGATGTACCAGCAGGTTCCTCAGAAGATCCACTTCTAGATATAAGAAAACCAGTAATTCTTGGTATTCTGCATAGTTTTTCCTCCAACTCCTGCTTCTTCTTTCGCTTCTGTGCACCACTCAGAGATTTTTGACATATTGAGGGCTTATAGGCTCTTCAAAAAATAGATGTGACTGACACCTGCATTATAAAAATAAATTATGCTGTGTGCAGTCTCTTATTATTACCTTATAATAAATGCTTATATGTTGTAGCGTTCAGTATTAAAATGCCAGACTCCCAAACCACTCTTTTTTCCCCCTCATGTTCCAATCATGTACACTGCTCTATGCACATTACCCATCCAATAGTCCATCTTAGGAGTGAGCAAAAGAGGGTGGCTACATTCCTTCACATAGTACAGTAGGACCATGAAGAAGGAACTCATACATCCTCTAACAGAAAGTCAGATCATAGCATCCACAAAAGGGAGATTTGGAGGAAGCTGAGAGCAAGAGAATGATTTTTTTTTTTTTGGTTAAGAATATAATGTATATACCAGGGGTCTTGAATTAAAATTTATGGAGGTCCAGTTGTTAAAATATTCATTAGTCAAAGATCTGAATATCATGTTTGTACTATAACATCTCAGCAGTGTTTACATCACATTTGCAGACCCCCTTCACAGCAGTCCCACAGTGTCCTCAGTTCCTCTTCACATCACAGCGCCCCATTACATTGCAGCCTCTTCACATCACAGCGCCCCATTACATTGCAGCCTCTTCACATTACAGCGCCCCATTACATTGCAGCCTCGTCATATCACAGCGCCCCATTACATTGCAGCCTCTTCACATCACAACCCCCATTACATTGCAGCCTCGTCATATCACAGCCCCCATTACATTGCAGCCTCATCATATCACAGCGCCCCATTACATTGCAGCCTCATCATATAACAGCGCCCCATTACATTGCAGCCTCGTCATATCACAGCGCCCCATTACATTGCAGCCTCTTCACATCACAGCGCTCCATTACATTGCAGCCTCTTCACATCACAGCCCCCATTACATTGCAGCCTCGTCATATCACAGCCCCCATTACATTGCAGCCTCATCATATCACAGCCCCCATTACATTGCAACCTCATCATATTACAGCGCCCCATTACATTGCAAAATAAAAAAGGGGGTTTATAGGGAGCACAGGACTAACATGATCCAGAAAATGTCTCTACTACAATTAGGCAGTCCAAAATAATAAAAGAAGTGTAGGTGGATCCGATGGGATGATGGGATAATCTTCAGCAGAAAGGGCTGCAACTTTTATAAGACTGAAGCAGGCTCTATATTAACACAAAGGAAACAAAAAAAGGCGCCTCTAAGTGCAGAAGATTAACAATTTTAATGCCCCAAAAAGGGTTAAAAACACTTACAGACAGGAAGTGGTAATTAGGCACATCATAACTTGAGCTGCATTGGAAGGGATGACGGTCAGAGGAAGCCTTCAGATGGAATGGATGTGATCACTGAACACAGCGGTGTGAGACACAGGGAGCCACTGTGAGGCCGGCGTCATCAGCTGGAAGGAAGACGAACCCGGAAGTGATGTCATCCACAGGGCGGCTCAATAACCAGCCTGAACCGCAAACAGACAGCCTGGACGAGGATGTGATGTCATCAGAAAGGGACGCGTTTCGGAACCATCAATCGTTCCTTTATCAACCTATGGCCATGCTGATGACTTGAAAGGAATATATACACACCCACTAACAGTGGATTGGCCAGTGGGCGGGGGCAGCAAGTAAACATTTATTAAATTGTGATCAGTTCGTTTTTTGCATATAAATGAAGAGAAACAAGTGGATACCTGCTACAGCAATCTAAAAACCATTGTAAAAAACGTTAAAAGCATAAAAAATATATGTGAAAAATAAAATATAATGATATAATGTGTGGAACAATGCTAGACATTGACCAATCATAGAGCCTGCAAGACACATAACAGAATGGTGATGGTTAGTGACCAATCATAGAGCCTGCAAGACACATAACAGGATGGGGATGGTGTGGGCAGGCTAATGTCGATATAAAACTACAGGCCTTAAGGGAAACATACTACTATCAATAATTAAAAATGGGGATAATAATGGGGGTAATTAAAACGACCTAAAATACCATGTTAAAGTATGGCGCTAACTTCAAAATCTTCATTTAACCCTCCAGGGGCTAAAACATTAAGTAAAAATATCCAATACATTTCTCTATGGCATAGGCGTCGGTAACGTTCAGCAGCGGGGAGGTCTTTTGGCATTGCCTCAATAATCCATACTTTGAGGCCATTCGTGGACTTATTATGGGTGTGAAGGTAATGTCTGGGGACACTATGGTTGTCTAGTCCTCCTTCAATTAAACGGCGATGCTCACCAAACCGTTTCCGTAGTGGCCGAATAGTGCGCCCTACATAAAATAAACCACAGGGGCATGTGAGACAGTAAATAACATGGTCTGAGGAGCATGTGTGAAAGCCCTTTATTTGGTATGTTTTGCCTTTGATATGGAACTCTTTCTGGCCGTGTGTCACAAAGCTGCAAGTCTTGCAGAGGGGCTTACGGCACTGGTACATACCAGACATGGCTAAAAACGTGGGCATATGGTAGCCCGGAGGCAGAGGTTTGGCCCTAAGTTTGCTGGTTGCTACCTTGCTTTTAATGTTGGGTGCCTTTCTATAAGCAAACTGAGGTCTATTGGGCAGGGTAGGGAGTAGATGTTCATCTTGTAATAGCAAAGACCAGTGTTTTTTAATAATTTTTTCCATGTGTTTATGACGGGTATGAAACTGGGTGATGAATCTTAGATTATCTTTCTGAGTATTGGGACGTGAATGAGAGTTCTTGATAGGCAATGTGGTCTTATATTGTTCATAAGCTGAGTCCCATTGCAGCCTCATCATATCACAGCGCCCCATTACATTGCAGCCTCTTCACATCACAGCGCTCCATTACATTGCAGCCTCTTCACATCACAGCCCCCCATTACATTGCAGCCTCTTCATATCACAGCGCCCCATTACATTGCAGCCTCGTCATATCACAGCGCCCCATTACATCGCAGCCTCGTCATAACACAGCACCCCATTACATTGCAGCCTCTTCACATCACAGCGCCCCATTACATTAAAGCCTCTTCACATCACAGCCCCCCCATTACATTGCAGCCTCGTCATATCTCAGCGCCCATTACATTGCAGACATTTCCACATTATAGTGCCCCTTTACAGATCACAACGCCCCTGTTACATTAGAGTCCCCTTCATGTCCAGGGCTGGACTAGGACAAAAATGTGGCCCTGGACTTCATCCAGACCGGCCCAGGGCATAACACATCAGGGGACAGCACATCAGGGCACAGGACACAGAACATCATGACACAGCACATCAGGGCACATCAGGGCACATCACATCAGGGCACAGCACATCAGGGTACAGAGCCCAGCACATCAGGGCACAGGGTACAGCACATCAGGGTACAGAGCCCAGCACATCAGGGTACAGGGTATAGCACATCAGGACACAGCACATCAGGACACAGCACATCAGGGCACAGTACATCAGGGTACAGGACATCAGGGCACAGGCCACAGTACATCAGGGCACACGACATTGGGGCACAGCACATCAGGGCACGGGGCACAAAGCACATCAGGGCATGGGGCACATCAGGGCATGGGGCACATAGCACATCAGGGCACATCAGTGTACATTGGGGCACAGCAGGGTACATTGGGGCACATCAAAGCTCATGGGGCACATCAGGGTACATTGGGGCACATCAGGGTACATTGGGGCACATCAAAGCACATGGGGCACATCAAAGCACATGGGGCACATCAGGGTACATTGGGGTACATCGCCGCGGACCTCACCGCAGAACAACTGGGAAACCCCAGTTGAGAAACGATGCAATAGGCAAATTAGGCGGCCGCTGGAACCGGCCCACTGAGCCATCGGCCCACCGGGAAACTCCAGTACATGCCTGATGATGTCATAGTTCCCCTTTACACATCACAGCACCCCAATTACATTGCAGCCATTGTCACATCACACATTCACATGTATGTGTTTTGGCGGCCCACATTTGCGCAGGCACAGCAGCCCATTCATTTGAATGGGCTGCCATGCCTGCGTTTCCTGCAGAAAAAAAAAGGTGCATGCAGCATTTTAAAAATGCAGTGGCCTTGAAATTCATTCGGCTTTTGCACCATGCGACTTACCTGCAGTTCCTGGGCACACAAACGTACTGTGTTTTTAAAAGCGTGGCCTAAACATCTAAAAATGCAGCAAGTTTGCCGAGCAGGAACTGCAGGTAAGTCACATCGTGCAAAAGTAGAATGAACAGACAGTGCTGTATTTCATTGCTTGATGGGCATAGGTGTGTGCAGCCTATTAAATGCTGCATGCACCTTTTTTTTTGCAGGAAACGCAGACATGGCAGTCCATTCAAATGATTGGGCACTGTGCCTGCGCAAATGTGGGCCACCAAAACACATACATGTGAACCAGCTAGGCCCAAAATAAGCCCATCAAACAGTTCACACTGAGGCGCTTTGCAGGCGCTATAGCGCTAAAAATAGTGCCTGCAAAGTGCCCTGAAACAGCGGCTCCATTCACTCCAGTGTGAAAGCCCCGAGGGCTTTCACACTGGAGCGGTGCGCTGGCAGGGCGTCAGAAAAAGTCCTGCCAGCAGCTTCTTTGGAGCGCATTAGGAGCGGCGAACTCACCGCTCCTAAAGCGCCCCTGCCCATTGAAATCAATGGGTAGCGCCGCTGAACCGCCGGCAAAGCGCTGCTGCAGCGGCGCTTTGCAGGTGCTTTTAACCCTTTTTCGGCCGCTAGCAGGGGTTTAAAGTGCCCCGCTAGAGGCCGAAAAGCGCCGCAAAAATGACGGTAAAGCGCCACTAAAAACAGTGGCGTTTTACCACCAATGCCCGGGTGCTTTCAGTGTGAAAGCAGCCTAAATACAGTATGCCATGTTCCTGTAAATCATGCTGTGTGCTCTCCTCTGTGGCCTCACTCAGCCTGGACAGTGGACTGCAGATCTGCTCAGTTTTTTTTTAACTTTCTTTTATTACACAAGACATGGCATGGGGATAGGGGGAGCGGGAGCCAGGGGAGGAGAAAAGACCTTACCTGGTTGTGGAAAGCTCAGCCTCAGCTAAATTCTCCACACTGCTGCTTAGTTTTTTCACTTCCCCAGGCTTCAGTGCACTCTCCACTCCGCGCTGCCCAGGGCCCTGTCTCACTCCTCCTCCGCTTCTCCGCTCCTCCGAGTCCGATCACTGCTAACATAGCACTGTCTGCACGCATAGCAAGGGGCGGGGCCAGAGCATCAGTGGAGCTCAAGGCCCCGCCCACCTGTGGGCGCCGTGCGCGCCGCGGCTGAATCACATAATTCAGCGCCGATTTGCGGGCAGCGCGCAGGGTTAACGGGCAGCTCTACTTACGTCCCCCATACACTCTCCTATACACTATAGCACACTCCATGTGTCCTCATACATGCTCCTATACTCATAGTGTACATTGGGGCACAGCAGGGTACATTGGGGCACATCAAAGCTCATGGGGCACATCAGGGTACATTGGGGCACATCAGGGTACATTGGGGCACATCAAAGCACATGGGGCACATCAAAGCACATGGGGCACATCAAAGCACATGGGGCACATCAGGGTACATTGGGGTACATCGCCGCGGACCTCACCGCAGAACAACTGGGAAACCCCAGTTGAGAAACGATGCAATAGGCAAATTAGGCGGCCGCTGGAACCGGCCCACTGAGCCATCGGCCCACCGGGAAACTCCAGTACATGCCTGTTGATGTCATAGTTCCCCTTTACACATCACAGCACCCCAATTACATTGCAGCCATTGTCACATCACACATTCACATGTATGTGTTTTGGCGGCCCACATTTGCGCAGGCACAGCAGCCCATTCATTTGAATGGGCTGCCATGCCTGCGTTTCCTGCAGAAAAAAAAAGGTGCATGCAGCATTTTAAAAATGCAGTGGCCTTGAAATTCATTCGGCTTTTGCACCATGCGACTTACCTGCAGTTCCTGGGCACACAAACGTACTGTGTTTTTAAAAGCGTGGCCTAAACATCTAAAAATGCAGCAAGTTTGCCGAGCAGGAACTGCAGGTAAGTCACATCGTGCAAAAGTAGAATGAACAGACAGTGCTGTATTTCATTGCTTGATGGGCATAGGTGTGTGCAGCCTATTAAATGCTGCATGCACCTTTTTTTTTGCAGGAAACGCAGACATGGCAGTCCATTCAAATGATTGGGCACTGTGCCTGCGCAAATGTGGGCCACCAAAACACATACATGTGAACCAGCTAGGCCCAAAATAAGCCCATCAAGCAGTTCACACTGAGGCGCTTTGCAGGCGCTATAGCGCTAAAAATAGTGCCTGCAAAGTGCCCTGAAACAGCGGCTCCATTCACTCCAGTGTGAAAGCCCCGAGGGCTTTCATACTGGAGCGGTGCGCTGGCAGGGCGTCAGAAAAAGTCCTTCCAGCAGCTTCTTTGGAGCGCATTAGGAGTGGCGAACTCACCGCTCCTAAAGCGCCCCTGCCCATTGAAATCAATGGGTAGCGCCGCTGAACCGCCGGCAAAGCGCCGCTGCAGCGGCGCTTTGCAGGTGCTTTTAACCCTTTTTCGGCCGCTAGCAGGGGTTTAAAGTGCCCCGCTAGAGGCCGAAAAGCGCCGCAAAAACGACGGTAAAGCGCCACTAAAAACAGTGGCGTTTTACCACCAATGCCCAGGTGCTTTCAGTGTGAAAGCAGCCTAAATACAGTATGCCATGTTCCTGTAAATCATGCTGTGTGCTCTCCTCTGTGGCCTCACTCAGCCTGGACAGTGGACTGCAGATCTGCTCAGTTTTTTTTTAACTTTCTTTTATTACACAAGACATGGCATGGGGATAGGGGGAGCGGGAGCCAGGGGAGGAGAAAAGACCTTACCTGGTTGTGGAAAGCTCAGCTAAATTCTCCACACTGCTGCTTAGTTTTTTCACTTCCCCAGGCTTCAGTGCACTCTCCACTCCTCGCTGCCCATTGCCCTGTCTCACTCCTCCTCCGCTTCTCCGCTCCTCCGAGTCCGATCACTGCTAACATAGCACTGTCTGCACGCATAGCAAGGGGCGGGGCCAGAGCGTCAGTGGAGCTCAAGGCCCCGCCCACCTGTGGGCGCCGTGCGCGCTGCGGCTGAATCACATAATTCAGGGTTAACGGGCAGCTCTACTTACGTCCCCCATACACTCTCCTATACACTATAGCACACTCCATGTGTCCTCATACATGCTCCTATACTCCATAGCACACTCCGTGCATCCCTCATAAACTCTCCTATAATCCATAGCGCACTCCATGTGTCCCCCATACACTCTCCCACATACGCGTCTCCTACATGCTCTCTTATACACCATAGCAAACTCCATGCGTCGCCCATACACTATAGCACACTCTATGTGTCCTCATACACTTTCCTATATACCATAGCTCACTCCATGCATCCCCATACACTCTCCTATACACCATAGCGCACTCCATGCGTCCCCCATACACTCTCCTATATACCATAGTGCAATCCATGCATCCTCATAAACTCTCCTATACTCCATAGCGCATTCCATGCATCCCCCATACACTCTCCTATACTCCATAACACACTCCATGCGTCTCCCACACACTCTCCTATACATCATAGCACACTCCATATGTCTCCCATACACTATAGCACACTCCATGCGATCTCATCCACTTTCCTATATACCATAGCTCACTCCATGCAGCCTCATCCACTCTCCTATACACTATAGCGCACTCCATGCATCCCTCATACATTCTCCTATACTCCATAATGCACTCCATGCGTCTCCCACACGCTCTCCTATACACCATAGCACACTCCATGCGTCCCCCATACACTCTCCTATACACCATAGCGCACTCCATGCATGCCCCATACACTCTCCTATACACTATAGCACACTACATGCGTCCTATTACACTTTCCTATACACCATAGCACACTCTATGCATCCCCCAAACACTCTCCTATACACCATAGCACACTCCATGTGTCCCCCCATACACTCTCCTATACACCATAGCGCACTCCATGCGTCCTCATACACTTTCCTATGCACCATAGCGCACTCCATGTGTCTGCCATACGCTCTCCTATACACCATAGCACACTCCATGCGTCCTCCATATGCTCTCCTATACACCATAGCGCACTCCATGCATCCTCATACACTTTCCTATATACCATAGCGCACTCAATGCATCCCCCATACACTCTTCTATACACCATAGCACACTCCATGTGTCCCCCATACCAGGGGCGGATCCAGAGCCTAGTCTCGGGAGGGGCACTGCCAGAATATACCTTTTTTTTGCGGACAATTTATAGGGGAAATGGGTGTTGTTGGTGCTTTAACCATCCCGGCACCATGGTTGTTATGGTGTCAGGATGATTGAAGCGCATTATTTCTATTAATACATTGTAATATAAAATGAAATCATTAAACTCACCATAATGCAGAATCAGTGGGAACCCTGAGCGTGTCACTTGCCACCGTCGCCTGCCACATTTTGTGGATTGTCACTTGCCTGCCACCAGATGCAGATTGACACCTGCCACATGTTGCCGATTGTCACTTGCTACGTCAGCTGCCACTAGATGCGGATTGTCACTTGCCAATCCTTGTGGATTGTCACTTGCCATGTCACCTGCCACTAGATGCGGATTGTCACTTGCCACGTCACCTGCCACTAGATGCGGATTGTCACTTGCCACGTCATCTGCCACTAGATGCGGATTGTCACTTGCCACGTCATCTGCCACTAGATGCGGATTGTCACTTGCCATGTCACCTGCCACTAGATGCGGATTGTCACTTGCCACGTCATCTGCCACTAGATGCGGATTGTCACTTGCCACGTCATCTGCCACTAGATGCGGATTGTCACTTGCCACATCATCTACCACTAGATGCGGATTGTCACTTGCCACGTCATCTGCCACTAGATGCGGATTGTCACTTGCCACGTCATCTGCCACCAGATGTGGATTGTCACGTGCCAGGTAAGGTGGTGTTCTGCTTGTCTCTTGTTGCTTTGTCCCAGAGACAGGCAGCAGAGAGATAATGAAATCTCCCTGCTGCCCATGCTACCTTCACAGTGAGGGCGGAAGTTACTGCAGAGTTGTGGGGGCGGTGAGAGATGATGATTGATTGGCCGCCGCCCCCACGTAACAGGGGCGGCAGAAGAACGGAAGTCTCAGACAGTCTGCCTATTACTCCCTCCAGTCTCCGGCCTCCAGCATGATGAGCATCTAGTGTCGTGTCCAGGGCTGCTGTCACACTGTCACGTCGGTCGGCTCTGAGTCTGAGACTCGAGTCCGACCTCCGACGTGACGGTGACTCACTCACTCACTGTGACTGACCTGACGTCACTCGTTGCTAACGCCAGGCCGCCTGGCGTCTAGCAACGAGTGCAGGGAAGAGGCTCCACCCACCTCCTCCTGGTATTCCTTCCTTCAGTGTGAGTGACCGCCGCCGCCCGTACGTACCACACACATAGACACAAGTCTCTCTCTTGGCGCCGCTGATCAGCACATGTGAGAGAGAGACTCGGCCTGGCAGCGGAGCGGCAGGAGACAATGACATTTCATCAGAGTGTGCTATTATTTCGGGGGGAATTGCCCTTTTGCCCCCCCCCCCCCCTGGATCCGCCCCTGAGGCCTTGTTGACTCCTCTCCAAATGTAGTGTTTATGGTTGTGGCCAAAAAGCTAAATTTTGGTCTCATCACTCCAAATGACTTTGTACCAGAAGGTTTGAGGCTTGTCTCTATGCTGTTTGGCGTATTGTAAGCGGGATACTTTGTAGCATTTGCGTAGTAATGGCTTTCTTCTGGTGACTCGACCACGCAACCCATCTTTCTTCAAGTGCCTCCTTATTGTGCATCTTGAAACAGCCACAAAACAAGTTACTGTTGCCATTATGATTTAAAAAGAGTAAACACAGTTGATTGGTTCCTCTACTTCCTATGCCCTGGGTGGGCACAGACTACCAAGGATCCTTTTGTGGCAATAATAGGAAAAGCGGGTGGTGCGGGAAGGATGAATGACCGTAGGTCTCTGTTATATCACTATTGACTCACGTTTTGAAGGGAAAAAAAACACAGTTGATTGATAATAAATGGCTTCAGCCAAACACTAGCCATGACTGAAAGAAATGTTTTTGTGTTATCACTCTTATTCTCTGAAAAATGTCCAGGAAATCATAAATTCTGCCAGGGTATGTAAACTTATGAGCACAACTGTATATAAATGTGCAGATTGTATTTTGTGTATGGTGTGGCCTTTGTCTGTGGATGTAATATCCTAAAAAGATTCACCTTATAGTAATGTACTGTGATACGGGTGGCATTACAATGATGCTGCGTACACACGAGCGGACTTTCCGGCATACTTGGTCCGGCGGACCAGAGTCTGCCGGACAATCCGCCCGTGTGTAGGCTCCAGCGGACTTCTCCAGCGGACTTTTTCCCAAAAGCCCGCCGGACCTAGATTTGAAACAAGTTTTAAATCTTTCGGTCGGACTCAGTTCCTGGCGGAAAGTCCGCTCGTCTGTGTGCTGGTCCGACGGAAAGCCCGCTCGTGTGTAAGCTGGTCCAGTGGACCAGATACGACGCGAGGGCAGGGTATTGCAGCTATCTCCAGCTGGACTGCTCTCTGAGGGCTCCGTTGTGACTTATATAGGAGGAGACCCCGCCCCCTTATGATATCACAGTCCCTGGGCATGCTGGGAATGTGACGTTTTAGGGGGCATGGTCAACATCACCCAGTGACCACGCCCCCTAAAACGTCACATTCCTAGCATGCCCAGGGACTGTGACATCATAAGGGGGCGGGGTCTCCGCCTATATAAGTCACAACGGAGCCCTCAGAGAGCAGTCCAGCCGGAGAGAGCGTCGTGTCAACATCTGGAGAAGAGAAGAGAAGACAAGAAGCCCAGAAGCCCAGAAGTCCGGACCTCCGCTGGCAAGAGAGCTACCCGAAGACGGCGGTGGAGCCGGCCAAAGAACTGGAACACCGGGAGAAGAGGCCGGAGAGAGCGGAGAAGAACCAACCGGACGCCGGGAGGAGATGAACCGGAGGGACCCCCGAAGCCGGAAGAAGACCCCCGAAGCCGGAGGAAGACCCCCCGGAGCTGTTTAATAAATTATTTTAAAAACCTGTGTAGTGTGTTTTATTATTGACACTTTTTCCCTAGGTGAATGGGTAGGAGTACCATGTACCCCATACTCATTCACATAGGGTGGGGGGGCCGGGATCTGGGGGCCCTCTTATAGGGGGCTCCCAGATTCCGATAAGCCCCCCGCCCGCAGACCCCGACAACCAACGGCCAGGGTTGTCGGGAAGAGGCCCTTGTCCTCATCAACATGGGGACAAGGTGTTTTGGGGTGGGGGGCGTTTTTTCGACGTAGGGGATTTCCTTTATAATCCATACCAGACCTAAGGGCCTGGTATGCACCGTGACGGGGCTCGCAAGGTGTCAATCTCGCCGATAAAAGCGGCAAGATTGACTTCCTTTTCTAGTCCCGTCGCACCTGAGTCACGTTCAAAATGAACGGACTTGGCCGTGTGTGGGCAAGTCCGTTCATTCTGAAAGTCCTCCGTAACTCCAGCGAAAGTCCGTCGGAAAGACGGGCAGACTTTGCCCGCCGGAAAGTCCGGTCGTGTGGGGGCAAGTCCGTCCGTTTTAAAGTCTGGCGCACCTGGCGGACAAAGTCCGTCAGAAAGTGTGCCGGACCAAGTATGCCAGAAAGTCCGACCGTGTGTACGCGGCATGAGTGTTATTAGGCTGGACAGCTGCACTCCAGTAGCAACCTTTATTTTACAAAAAGTCCCTAAGGCTAGGTTCACACTATGAATTGCCTATGAATCACACAGCAATGTACACTGCATTCCTGTGCAATTCACATTTGATTCAGTGTCGTGCAATTTGAACCTATTCAATTGCATGGGCTCAAATCTCAATGTATTGCACCAAAGTAGTGTATGCACTACTTTTGAAAATGCACTGCAATTGGATCGCATGGTCAGTTTAGTCAAGCATGCTGAATTTGAGACCTGAGTAGGATTTTTTTTTGTCTTAGGGTAGGCAAATGTAGGCAGGCCTGGCTGACAGCCAGACCTGTTTGTTTTGATATGGGCTGGGTGTGGCTCAGGATAGCAGCTGGTGACTCACAGGCAGCATCACTGAGACCTCCCTCTTCTTTCTAGAGCTTTCTGGAAGGTACTGGAAAGAGAGAAGGAGAGGGGAGGTGGAGCTGCCTGGAGTGTTCTAAGGAGCCTTGACCAATCCCCAACCTGGATTGGCAGGGGGCAGGCCTCCTCAAATACCCAGGGTCAGCCCAGCTGGGGAGGAGTTGGAGTTGTTCAGATCTTGAAGATGGAATGCTAGGCTGTAGTGGCCTTTGAGGGAGCTCCCCAGTTGGGGGGTTGTCCTTAAGTCCGGGGCTCGGGTGCGGACGAGGCCCTTCAAGCAACCATGAAGAACTCTTGGAAAAGAGACACAGGAGGAGCAAAGAGGACAGCAGGAGAGAGCATTGACAGACAAGTCTTCAAGGACAGGGAGAGGAACAACTGGTCACAGCCAGAGGGGCTGGGGAGGCACGCCTGAGAGGACTGGGAGCATGCAGTCTGGGATGGGTGCAGAGCCAGTGAAGTGGCCTGTGTTGTCAAGGGCAGTGGAGAAGGGCAGCTGCAGCCAGGAGAGCTGGCAGGGCCTGAAGATGGGTTACTGGGCTTAGTAACCAGAGCTAGAACAGCTAGCACCACAAACTTTCTATCTGCTACACTATAGGGGCCCGCGGTCTCTGCCTGCAAAAAGCTGTTGCTAAGGCCTAGTTCACACCTATGCATTTTTCAGTGAGTTTTCAGTTTTGCAGAAACACACTACAGTCTATTTAACATTGTTTCCTATGGATGTAGTTCGTTTCTCTGCATTTTATGGAAAGGACTAGGGACCTTTTTCTGGTCTTTGGTTCCATAGACTTCAATGAATCAAAAACGTGTAATGAAAAACTCAAAATGCACCTGGTGAATGCAAACTGCAACCTGTATACGTGTGAACCAGACCTAAGGGCCTGGCTGAGTCAGAGTCAGGCCTAACCTCATTGTGCAAGCTGTGCCTGGATCATTAGAGAAGAAGCGATGTGCAGGAGAATGGAGCGAACCTTAGAGAGGAAGCGATGTGCAGGAGGAGAAATGGAGTGACCCTACTGGACTGTACATAGTTGTCCCAAGCAAATTGCTGTTATTTCCACTGGGCATCCCATATTTCCCATACCCCATCCAAGTTCAATTCCCTCAATAAAATACAAAAACAAAGCTGTCGGAGTGTTAATTGTCTTGGAGTGTCTGGAAGTGAATTCCGGGCTGGGCAGGGTGACAGGTGGGCCACATTACTTAGCAGGCCCTATGGGGGTACCGCTACATGTATTTCCCGCACCACGTTCTAGTGCAAGCCGGGGCTAAAATAACAGCAATCACAGTAAAGTTTGAGGAAAAAACTGTTAATGTGTTTCACACTGAATCAGTGCTTAACAATGTGTTATGGCTGTGTTAGGAGTAAGCGCTAGTTCAGCATGAAACGCATCAACTGTTTTTTTCCCCCTACTTTTACTGCAATTGCTGTGTTTTTTTATAAAATAAAGGTGGCTACTAAAGTGCAGCTGTCCGGAGTTTCTATTTTCTTATATTGTACAGTTAAGAGCTGAGCCAGTAGTCTGTGAATTTAAGTGGCAGATGTATTGGTCGGATAAATTCACAATCTTCACCTCAGCCAATCAGAGGAAGCGTTGTATATTCTTTGATAAAACACAAGTGTTCCTGTGAATGGCTGAGCAGTGCTCAACCTAACTCGATTTTGTTCCAGGAATGGAACATTCCCACTTCCGGAACATAGAGCTGTATATTGTATGTAGCTGATTCTACATGCAGTTTCTATAGCGCTGACAGTGAGTGCATCTGTTACAAAAGCAAATAGTTTGTTTGGGCCAACTTGGCCCAAATTAACTATTGAAAGTCATTGTGAACGTGGAGTTAGGCTTTAACCCCACCACTGTGCCAGTGGTGATAGTGTAGTCTGCTCTTCCACCTCTATCCTGTCTACAAGAATGGCCATCAGGGGATGGACTGCTGAGCCAAAGAACCAAGTGGACGCAAGGTTTGTGAGGGAGACCCAGAGCATTGCTGGCTCCTTCTCACATGGTTAGGACAGATTACCGTATATACTCGAGTATAAGTCGTTCCGAGTATAAGTCGAGGCCCTAATTTACCACAAAAAAAATGGGAAAAACTTATTGACCCGAGTATAAGACGAGGGTGAGAAATGCACAGCTACTGTAAGTGGAAAAGAGGGTCAACAATGCCCATTTGCAGCATCACTGTGCCCATTTGCAGCCATAGGTCCCCTGAACTTCAAACTCTGTAGTTAAGGGTTCCTAGATGCCCCCTAGCTGCAGCCAAAATTTGGGGTCTCTGAACCCAAAGGGTCCCGAAATGACATTGCTGCAGATGGACACAGTTGACTGAATTTGGGGCCCCGTATCTCGGGGCCACTTAGTGCTAAGAACCCCAAATTTGCTGTGCAAACCCAGTGGAACTAGCACCATAACATTTCCAAAGCTGGGGTTTCTAGCACCAAGTGGCCCCGAGATACAGGGCCCCAAAAATCAGTTCAGAAAATGTCAAGCACTTTTCTGCAGCAGAGAATGACATTTTCCGAACCGGTTTTGGGGCCCCGTATCTCAGGGCCACTTGGTGCTAGGAACCCCAGATTTGGATATGTTATGGTACCAGTTCCACTGGGTTTGCATACCAAATTTGGGGTTCCTAGCACCAAGTGGTCCTGAGATACGGGGCCCCAAAATCGGTTCGGAAAATGAAATTTTTTGCTGCAGAAAAGTGCTTGACTCCAGTATAAGTCGAGGGGGGCACTTTCAGCTCAAAAAAATGTGCTGAAAAATTCGACTTATACTCGAGTATATACGGTATGTTAGGCTGATCGCCATCAGGAAGTTATCTGCAGCATAGATGTGATGAAAGGCCTTTGGCCACCGTTATTTGTTTCAGATTGCAGTCACAGGGATTTGCTGCCGCCAGTAGAGTTCTGACTAAAGGGAACTGTATACACTAGGCTGTAGATGACATACACCTGACTCCTGCACTATACTGTACAACAGAAGCTGGTTGCTCAGCAGCCACTATTAATGAAGTTTTTCTTCAAAGTAACTGAGTGCAGAAAAGCATAGGTAATGGTAGACTTTTCTTTTTACAAATCAATGGGTTGAGGTTTGTCTGTTGGTCTCTTGCTTGTAGCACAGTAATTACGGCACATTTTTTGGGTACAAGTGTGAAGGAATGTGATGTAAATAATAATAATAATAATCTGAAAATGTCTATTTTCTTATGTGCATACATATTTTTCTCCTTACTCATTATATAAGTATACAGATTAGCTCTGTTCCTATATTCTTCTCAAAATGGCGGGTACCCCCTACATCCCACACATCAGAAGAACGCGGAACTGAAGATAAAACCAAGGACAGCCAAACCTCGTTATGAAGATTCTCCATCTTCTTTTCTATCCTAACCAATGAGATGTACCTATTAGACTAACATAGCAATGACGTATTTGTGTGTATAAAACATTAGCACCGCCTTGAATAAATTAGAAGTGTAAGAAGTAACGGAGCTGAGCGTGTCTCAGAGTGTTTACTTTTATATGCATGCATATCCACACTTTCCAATTAGAGACAGCAGCAGATAACCTTGGGCTCGATTGGAGCTCTTAATCATTTCCATAACAGCTGGTGCCGAAACCCGGGACCTCAGGCTACAGTCGAAGCCAGACCGCGATAAGCATTCGGGCGTTAGTTGATTGATAAGAGGGGGTTTGCGCAGCCCTAACAGTACCGGTGAGTTGATTTATATTCTTACCACTGTACGACTTTCTTATCTTTCGGTTGACCGCTGGATTCTGTCGGTATGCTGAGACTGTCTTAGAGGCAGGTATCTCCTCGCCTGAGGTTGTTTTAACGAACCTGCCAATGGGTTTCTGCTGTCTGTATTTGTTCACTGTCTGCCATTCTTTGGGCTACGAAACTCAGCAGTCTAAAAGTGCTACATGAGTGTATGTGTGTTCTCATCTCCAGATGAGCTGTCGGCCTCTGAGATGAGGGTTTACCTTTGTAGCAAACGGTAATAGACGGGTTACTCTGGGTTCGTCGAACCTTTGAGGGTTATCTCAGCTGCTGGCTTTGCAGTCTGAAAGTGTTACAGATGTCTCACCCCAAGACGAGTTGTCGGCCTCTTGGTGTAGAGCTGTAATAGACGTCTATAAACGGGTTAATTTTTGCAGGGTGGTCTGCCCTTGTGGTTATCTTAGCCTGCTGAAGTGTTGCAGTTCGAAGAGTGGCAGGTGTAATGTCCTGTCCTGAGTGTATTTGTGGTTACTGTTTGCTATACACGAGAGGGGTTGGGGTGGGGACTGGTTAAGGTCGGAGGGGGGGCTAGCCGGGTGATCTGTTGGGTCGCGGGCCGTAGCTCCCCATTACCCCTGATGTGTTAGTTCTTGTTCTGAGATTAACCGTACATTACAGGAGCGCAGTCTTATGTGCCCCCACCCAAGGAATTTTTTGATAAAGAACACTGAGAAAGAATATTAACCCCTTGGTTGTACGTATTCTCCTCTCAAGCCGTTAGCCGAGAAACAGAGAGAGAAAAGAATGTGATAGTGAAGAGGAGATAAGATGTTGAAATAGTTAACAAAGTTGAAAGAAGTGGCGAAAGTTATGTTGCTAAAGAAACAGGGAGAAAAATCCTGTGTGATAAAGAAAATTGGATAAAGGAAGTTAAGAAAGATGGCGATTGTATTATGTATGTGTATCACAGAGTTGATGATACAGCATGTGAAATTACCACGCTATGTTGGAACTTGAAACAAAAGGAGGGGAGGGACAGCACTGCCCTCCGTCTAACAACCACTCCTTTCTCACCACCCAAGCACAACCCACTGTGACAACTCAGCCCGGCGGCCATCTTAGTGCACCCATGCCTTCACTTTCTACCCAGCCCAGTGCATTTCCTGCCGGCGGCCATCTTGGTACACCCAGTAAGCTTAAACAGCCTGTACCCAGCCCTCCCTGTTTTAAACCAGGATGGTTCGTACCACACACCTGTCTTCCCCAAAACGGAAGCATCACATTCCCAGGCCGGATATGTTAATGATGAAGAAGCGTCTGAGTGGGAAGCCCAACAGCAGGCAGCAAGGCCACCCACTGATTTAACCCCCAATCCGCCTCCAGACTCTCAGTTCCGAGAGGGTCTCAAACACATGCTGGCAACCGTAAAGAACAGTGCCTCTTGCCAGCCCCCGCCCCAACAACAGTATCGGTTACCAGAAGGGGCACCAGTGATGTATGTCGCTTTTACTCCATCACAAGCAGAGGCCTTAGTGACAAGTCTGCCTGACCCAGAGAAGCAGCCAATTCCCTTCTTTGATGATCTGAGTTTCTCCCACTATGAAAAGACACACACGTTTCCTGCGTGGGAATGGATGGGGTGCCCCGCTCCAGTCCACTTCCTGATTTGCTTGCCAGATTTGTGGTGTCCTCTACATGCCCCTTGAATCTACTAGGAGCTGATGTGTTGTCCAGACTACAGGCCTCAATCAGGACACGCCTGAAGGGGGGATGAAGTTACATACTCCCCTATCTTTAGAAGACTCATCTGCCTTGTGTTCTCTGCCTCTCCTGACGACACTTCATGAAGCAATAACTTCAAGCTCAATACTGTAGGAAGTACTTGACAGAATCCCTGCGTGCCTAAGGTCCACAGGACCGGAAGACAACGGTCACTTAAAGGTGCCACCAGTTTCAGTCAAGCTAAAAAAGGGCACATCATTGCCCCGGAAACCACAATAACCCCAAGAAGAGAATCCTAAAAGAGAACCAGGTACCTGCTGTGGATGCCTTTGACTGCAAAATACCTCACAGAGGTGGACCTTACAAACGCTTTCTTCAGTGTCCACCCTCACCCCTCCTGATGGTACCTTTTTGCATTCATCTACGGAAAGAAACAGCAATATACCTAAACAGTTGTGCCGCAAGGGGCACAGAACTTTCCAAGCCAATTTGCAAAAGCTATGGCTATCATCCTTGACACATGACAAGAGGAACACCCGGAAGTGATTCTCTTCCAACATGTTGATGACCTTCTCCTTTGTGCAGCTGACTTACCCCCTGTTGAAGTCACCTCAGAAAGCCTGTTGTGCTATCTTGCCAACCAGGGCTGCAGAGGCTCAAAGCCCAAATTGCAGTGGTGCTCAACACCTGTCATTTTCCTTGGACTAATTTCCTAGTGCAGAGCATGGATTCCAGAAGCCTTCCTACTGATGCTCTGCAATCAGACCCTTCCAGATGTCTCCTGAAGAAATATCTAAGTTTGAGGCCCTCAAGTGTGCCATCTCAGGCGCTAGGGCTCCCAGACTACGACAAAACGCTCACGCTCTTTGTATCCGAACGTCTGGGACATGCTGCAGGTGTACTCACCCAATCACGCGGCATCAGCCTACGCCCCGTAGGATATTATTCCTGTCGGCTGGATGCGGTAGCAAGAGGAGGCCTATTGTGTCTGCGAGCTGGCTTTGCTATACAAGCCTTGCTTGACAAAACTTTGAACTTGGTCCTCAGACACTGCCTCGTTCTGCTTACTCCCCATGACGTTGTTGCCATATTCAACCAAGATCCAGCCGAAACACTTGTCCACTACCAGACACTTGAGACTCCTGTGTTCCCTCCTACTGGACAGCATTACTCTATTAAGTTGTCAAACACTGAACCCTACCACCCTTCTTCCACTTCTCAAGGGGGGAAAGGAGGAGGAGTAGAGTCTTGACTTGTCACCCCATGACCACACAGGACACGCGGTCACCACTGAAAACACTGTTCTACAAGCTGAAGCCTTACCACCGGTGATGTCTGCACAGGAGGCAGAGCTGTAAGCACTTACTACAACACGTAAATGGGCAGAGGGAAAAAGAGCCAACATTCATATGGACTCAAGATATGCTTTCAGCATTGCCCATGATTATGGTGTTATCTAGGACAGAGGATTCCTGATGGCTGCAGGAACACCTGTGAAAACTTGATTGATGCCTTGCTTCTCCCAACCCAAGTGACTATTCTGAGTAAAGCACACGACAAAATGAACTCAAAGGAAGCTTGAGGCAATCATCTAGCCAATTCAGCTGCCAAACAGACAGCTGGTGGTCCACGGGAAGTGGACAGCAGGGTGGTAGAAGAAGACCACCCCGTGCTTACCTTACAGACTTTCCCAGTGGACAGAGTTTATCTAAAAGAACTACAGGAAACAACAAGTCCGGATAAGAAGGAAAGCTGGAAACGGAGAGGAGCAACTCTCAGAAATGGACTATTCGAGTGCAACAAGAAGCCTTGTCTACCCAGGAGTATGTACCCAGCCGTGGTGCAATGGGCACATGGAGCTGCCCACTTGACAAAGACTTTTATGAACTCTCTTATCAACAAGTGTTGCACCATGAGTTGCTCCACTGACCGACAACTTCTGCAGATAATGCATTATCTGCACCAAATGTAACCCAGGATGCACAGAAGAAGCACAGAAAAAACACAGAAGAAGCACCTGGCAAAAGCCCTATACCCCATTCCAGAGGATGCAAATTGATCATTCTCAAGTGCCAAGAAGTGGCAGATTCGAAAACGCCCTAGTGGAAGTGGTCATGACTGCCAGGACCACAGCTAAGAAACTACTGAGCAAGATAGTATGTAGATTTGGGGTCCCAGAGGGGATATTGAGAGATCAGGGACCAGCTTTAACAGCAACCCTTACAAAAGAGATTTGGGCAGCACTGGGGGTTCAGTTGGTACTGCACATCCCATACCACCCTTAAAGTAGCGGGAAGGTAGAAAGGATGAATGGGACACTAAAAACAGGATGTTAAAGATGGCCCAAGAGACTACCATGAGTTGGCCAGACAGTTAGCCCATTGCCCTGTTCAGTGTCAGACACACCCCCGGGGGAAACATGCCCTATCCCCTTATGAAATTTTGTTTGGTTCAGCTCCCAGACTTGGTTGTTACTTTCCACAACAGTTACAGTTGCAGTCTGATGTGTTGACTAATTATGTAACCACTTTATCACGAGAATTAACCTGAATGCATGTCCAGGTGTTTTCTTCCATTCCAGATCCTGAATTAGATACAGGAACACACCAACTACTGTCTGGAGATCCTTGAGCCAAGTTATGATGGTCCATTCCAAGTTTTGCTGACCACAGCCACCTCAATCAAGTTGGCCAAGAAGAACACCTGAATGCACGCTTATCACTGCAGGAGAGCGTGTTTTCTGGTGCTGCATATCCTTTTTCTGTTTGATCTAGAGGGAATCTGGATCAGTGAATGTGCCCTTGCAAAGGTCATTATGCCCCCCCCCCCATATCCTAACTGAAGATACCCCTGATACATACACTAACCCAGCACACAGTTAGAGGAGGAAGCGAGCAGCTCTCTCCGGAAGCTTTGATCCTCATGTATACATACATGTCATAAGGGTTACAAGGGGGGTCCCTGATGAGTTTAAAGCCAGGGACCAGGTAAAAGCTGGTTTTGAGTCTTTGATCCCCATAACAACTGTCAGCAAGAATGTAGATTGGATTAACTACATGTCATGGTTATGCAATAGAGTTTGTCGATCAGCATACCTGTCTCCATGTGTTCATCTCTAGAGACCAGCTGACCCTCACCTGACTGCTTTTGTAACCTCTCCTCTAAGCATGGCCCCACCGCAGGCCCTATCAGGGAACCCTATATTAACCTGTGCACTGCAAGCCAGCAGTGCTGATCAACCACTGTGTGTTAGCCTGTATGTGTACTTGCTGTGTTTCATACATCTGATTCCTGTTACCGACTTTGGTGTGTTCCCGACCATCCCTGTTTGCCTGTGACCCTGAACCTTGGCTTGTCCCTTACTTTCCTTGTTGTTCTAGCCTGCTGCCTCCTTCCTCTTCTCCTGTAGTCTACCGTGAGCGTGAGCTGTGAGACCCTGGGGGCCGCGACCTGGAGCCAGACTGCAGCGCAGTCCATCCTTACCATTAAAGGCTCTGGTGAACACCTGCTGGCTCTTAGACTCCGCGCCCTGGGGAATCTATGCTCTAGCTCCCAGTGGGATCTGTGTCAGTGATCCAGTAGACCTGCTTCCTGAACCTCCCAGGGTTTAAGCCGCAGCAGTCAGCCGTAGGGTCCACTACCTTGCGGTGCACTCCTGATCCCAATGGTGTGCATCTGTCACCCAGTCTCTAGGTGACCTGACACTACACATATTATAACCAACAGAGATTTGTAAATTACTCTAAAGATGCCTTCCAGGGAATTGCTGACCTAGCCCCCACTTCCTACATGACATTCCAGGACCGGGTGGCCTTAGACATGGTGCTAGCTGGGAAAGGAGGTGTTTTGTAAAATCATAGGAAAAAACGGGAACCTGTTGTACATACATTCCTGATAATACAGGCCCAAATGGTAAGGTTACTCTAGCTATAAAGAAATTAGAAGATCTGTCATTGGAGTTGAAGAAGAACTCTGGTATCACAGACCCATGGGACCAATATTTTAGCTGGATGAGTGGGTGGCAGAAGGTGCTTGTCCAGATACGGGTAAGGGTATTAATAATCCTGGTTCTTTTAGCCCTGATTGTATGCTGTATTCTACCTTTCGTAAAAAAGTTAATGAACAAGGCTGTAGACAATAGCACACCTACATTTCTCCACCAAGAAGAAGAGGACCTCCTTATGATGGAAGATGACAAACCCTTCACTCCTCTACAGTCACTCCCTGTCCATAATCTCACAATCCTATAGGGTTTTAGGGATAGATAGCGCCTGACTGCACCTCTCCATCTGTATCGAGGAGGGAAGTGAACAGTTGCTGCCCAATTCTATATACAGCCTAAAAGAGTTGCTGAGGAGAAGGGCCAGGCCAAAGTGGGACCTTTACATATTAGGGACAGAAAAGAGAAAATAGTCATTTTAGGGGGGATTGTGAAGGAATGTGATGTAAATAATAATAATAATAATCTGAAAATGTCTATTTTCTTATATGCATACATATTTTTCTCCTTACTCATTATATAAGTATACAGATTAGCTCTGTTCCTATATTCTTCTCAAAATGGCGGGTACCCCCTACATCCCACACATCAGAAGAACGCGGAACTGAAGATAAAACCAAGGACAGCCAAACCTCGTTATGAAGATTCTCCATCTTCTTTTCTATCCTAACCAATGAGATGTACCTATTAGACTAACATAGCAATGACGTATTTGTGTGTATAAAACATTAGCACCGCCTTGAATAAATTAGAAGTGTAAGAAGTAACGGAGCTGAGCGTGTCTCAGAGTGTTTACTTTTATATGCATGCATATCCACACTTTCCAATTAGAGACAGCAGCAGATAACCTTGGGCTCGATTGGAGCTCTTAATCATTTCCATAACACAAGGACTGTAGCATATGTTACTGTGTACATAACGGAGTTGGTTTACTAAAGGCAAATGGACTGTGCACTTTGAAAATTGCAGTTGCACTCTGCAAGAGCAGTTGCTCCAGAGCTTAGTAAATGAGCAGAAACTCTTTTGGCTTGCATTATGAAATCATGTTCTTACAAAAATGCTGTTTTTTCAATTTATTTTCCTTGCACGTGTTTGGGTATTCTTTGCAAAGTAAATCTTTAGCTCATTTACTAAGCTGCTGTGGAACAACTGCACTTTGTAAAGTGCAGACTCTCTTTGCCTTTAGTAAGTCAACCCCAATGAGTTGGGTCAAGTTTAAATCCCCTCCCTCTTTTAGCACAATTTTGGCACACCCACAATCTGTCACAATTTGGCAGGTGTGCTGTCTAATTATTGTTCTGTGGGTACGCAACACTGAACTCCCCCAGGAAAATAAATTATCTACGTCCCTAGACACATTAGACTAATGGTGATTGATAGAGTGCGTTAATACAATATGAAATGCTGTATGTCTTATGGAGCACTGAAGAAGCATTAGCATCCTTACAGCTCTGAGTAGTGCAGTTTTAGGATCAGATAGTCTCCAACATTTATGAGACTACTGCTTTTTATTTCCATTACAAAGACCTGTTCCATTGCACTTCATAGTATATACTGTATTTTGCTACAACATTATTCCCTTTGGAAGAGAAAGTGTGATACTACAACAGTAATCAATTAAATACAAATTGTACCTAAAAAATAATATTAAAACAAATGTTCTTTGTAAAGGGAGTGGAACACAGGACCTCACAGATGCTGGCAGCAGCTTGGATAAAACATGAGATTATTCTTAAACTATAGAATATTCCTGGTGTAATTTGGGAAATACAGTCATTGTGTAGGGCATTATAATAGGAATGTATCCATGAAAAGCTTAGAGATACTTTTTTGGGAGCAGCATAGCACTTTGCCAAATGCAGAACTTTAAGGAAACTTGTCAATGACCGAGTGCTCTAAGGCCACGTACACACAGTTGGATTTTCCGACGGGAAATGTTCGATGTGAGCTAGTTGTCGAAAAGTCCGACCATGTATATGCTCCATCGAACATTTCCTGTCAGAAATTCCGCACACAATTGTTTGAGAGCTGGTTCTCAAATTTTCCGACAACAAAACTTGTCAGAAAGTCCGATCGTGTTAACACAAGTCCGTCGCACAAAAGTTCACGCATGCTCTGAATCAAGCAGAAGGAGCCGCACTGGTTATTGAACTTCCTTTTTCTCAGCTCGTCGTACGTGTTGTACGTCACCGAGTTCTCACGTTAGGAATTTTGGGCCAACATTTGTGTGACCGTGTGTATGCAAGACAAGTTTGAGCCAACATCCTTCGGAAAAAAATCCACGGTTTTGTTGTCGGAAAATCCGATCATGTGATCATGTGTACGGGGCATAACTATCAAGGAGTATCAGGACATAATGTAAGAATAATTGAAGCAATAAAACAGCAACCAAAATTAGTATTGTTAAAATTCTTTATTTAGAAAAATGATAACAAGTATAACAAGTTTTAAAGTAGAATGCCAGCTAAAAGTTTTTTGTAGCTTATCAATGTCAATCGCAGGGATTGGGGCGGCCAAAGCTGCTACTTTGCTTAGGTACCCATTCTGCCTTAATCTTTTCCTGCTTTGATAATGTTGCCAATGCCCACCTGTCCTGATGACAATCACTCCCACCATTTGTCCTGGTGTCACAGGGACGGGAAGAGAAAATAACCTTTCCCAATGAGGTCACAAACAAAAATAAAAACTCAGCAGAAACTTTGACTCTTCCCCACTCTATCCGGAAAAAAAAATGGAGTTAGGCTTTAACATTTTATAAACTTTAGAAAAGCAGTTTTAACCAGTAGAAGAAATGTTCCAAGATTAAATTGTCATCACTGCAGGCTGAAATTGTAGTTTTAGTGTTCATTAGGTTTGTTCATCATTCTTTCTTGTAGAGGAAAGAAAGGGCAAGGGCCATCATGTTGAATTAGGGACTGCACAGTCCGCGCCCTGCAAAATATGTACAAGAATTGAAAATGGCTTTATGACAAAACAATATAAATTTAAATGAAAAAAAATATTGTCCTTTTGTTGTGGTGTGAATACATTTAGTATAAAATAAAGTGTTTGGAGGGGAACATTTCTTAGACAAGTCTGCTAAAGCATAATGTAAAGAGCATTTAGGTAGATGATGATCATAGACCAATCTGTCCGGTTGCAGTTGGATTTTAAACATTTTTTTGGGGGTGTTTTCCTACTCTTACCACCACTTCTCCTTTTAATAAACAAGCATGCTAGAAAGGTCTGAGTGCACGTGTTTATGGGTCTTAAATCATAAAATGCTTTTGGTGGTCAAGATAAAGCCAACCAGAGTCAATGACAGTTGGTTACAGATGAGTGAATATTGGAAAATACCATCATTTCTTCTATCAGGCATATCAGTTGAAAAGCAGTCCAAAGGCCCAGTGGAGAAGAAGCGCAGTAGGCCAAGACAGCTTGGGCTCTCTGTTTTTTTCTTATAGGAAATATTTTAACATAAGCGCCAGTGACCGTAAAGAAATTCACCTTTCCTTCACTCCTGCCCCACCCCTTCCATTCCAAAATGCTCATTACCTCTGGGTATGGGGGAGCATGATGTAGTTGTTCACACCAGCAGCCAATCACTTGGCCTGAACATTGTCACATGATGATGGAGATGACATCATCACTCCCTATGAGCTAAGTAAAGCTAGGCATACACTGTTCGTTTTGCAGGATGAACAAAACAAATCGAACAGGTTCCCCCCATCCACACTTTGCAGCACTGATGGATAAATCTCCTACTGCAGGTTTTGGATATTGACCAAATTGGATGCAGCTGCTCTTTGGTCAACAATTTTCCCTCCAGGCTCTTATGATTTTTTACATACAAGGCTGTTTGGCTGGGAGTGTTGGATGTTGAGGTTACTGAATGCTGTTTGGCAGTATATGGCAAAGTCTGATTAGGTCCCCTATCCTTAATTTCCCCCAGGCCATCTTTCATATCTGGGCTTTTCATGATCACAAATGTCCTTTTTATTTAGAGTATATCCTACCATTTCTACTAACCTGTTTTCTGCGCAGAGCACACATTCACTGCTGTAGGTGTAGCCGTCTGTCCCACAGATTGGCTTATCCTCATACACACATGGATCGGCGTACCTAGAACACAAAGGCTGAACCGGTGTTAACTACTTCTTTAACAGTAGTGCAGGTCACCTGCAAACAGTTGAAAGTTAAAATCAATGTATAGTCATCTAGGTCAGCTTAATAAATAATCAAGATTTATTTTTTAAAAACTCTTGTTTTTAGTTTGTAATTATATTGGGTATGGGCCAGTCATGTTTTCTCATTGCATATTCAGGTTTTGCTTCCAAGTTTGCAGTGCTACTTAAAGTCTGTGAATCAGCTGAATCACTGAAAAAATGTACTTCCTGTGTGGCTGATATTTTTTATTAATAGTTGTAATGTCCTTATCCCTCCACTGGAGGCTCTGACATCTCTCCTGTAATTTCTTGATCCCTCCACTGGAGGCTCCAACATTTCTCCTGCAATATTCTTATCTTTCCACTGGGAGCTCTGATATCTCCACAAACTCCGTTGCAGATTGATGACGTCACAACGACATCACCTGGCTCCTCCTCTTGTCCCTACTTAAACAGCCGACGCCATTTGCTTGACGTTCGTGCTAAGAACCTGATGCCAGGTAAAGTACTCCAACAGAAGACTGCCGTCATCTCTCTCTATTGGGCCGGTCAGAGCCCCGACTATCATCTCTCTTTTGGGCCGGTCAGAGCCCCGACTATCATCTCTCTTTTGGGCCGGACAGAGCCCCAACTACCATCTCTCTTTTGGGCCGGTCAGAGCCCCGACTATCATCTCACTTTTGGGCCGGATAGAGCCCCTCCAACTTCCACTTGTTGGGCCAGACAGAGCTCCTTCCTCTCTAGTAGTCAGAGACTCTCCTCTGCCCTACCCACAGTCTACTTACTTTGCCCAAAGAAAACCTTACCTGTACCTTTCCACATAGGAGACCAGTACATCTCTCAAGAAGCCACTGGGTGACCCCATCTCCAGGAATCCACTCACTGCAAGTATCTTTACGTTTCCTATAAACTTTATCCCTGTGTAGTGCTAAAAAGCTTAAGTTGCCTCTGAAGCTCCCTGTCGTGGCAGTCTATTACCACTCTAAATAAAACTGATTGTATTTCCAAACTTATCTGAGTCTTCCTACCTGATAGCTGTTAAGGTTAAAGTTAACTGTTAAGAATGTAGTATTCATAGACTTCCGAAGCTGGGATCCACACAATCCAACATAGTTCACTGCCTGAAGCATTACAATAGTTGTGAATGGGCTGCCTTATTGCAACGCAAGTTAACGTGCATGTTGTAACACACTGCAGAAGTTTCAGCACAGTGGCGAAGTGGTTAGCACTTCTGTCTAGCAGCAATAGTCATTGGTTTGAATCCCAATCACGACACTACCTACACAGAGTATGCATGTTCTCCCTGTGCCTGCATGGGTTTCCTCCCCCACTTGAAAGACATGATGGTAGGTTAATTGGCCCTAGTATTTGTATGTATGAATGTGAGATAGGTACCTAAGATTGTGAGCTCCTTGAGGGCAGGGACTGATGTGAATGAATAATAAATATGAGTAAAGAGCTGTGTAAGTTTATGGCACTTGATAAGTACCTGTAATAATAAAATAATAAAGTGTGATGCCAGCCTTAACATGTATCTCCAGCTTTCCATGCAGCTGCTTTGAGATAAAGAAGAGGAGCCAGTACAGGCTAATTTAACTAAGTCCTCAAACCTAAACAAAAATACTGCTTTAATTTTTTTTCTAAGACAAGCGGAAATGCTCATGATCACTACCTAGGAAGGGGGATGGTCCACCTTGGATGCAGCCACGTTGAGTGTCTCGTTTACCGCATCCCACTGCTACATTGTCCACAGCTCAACAAGGCCACCCTTGGCAGCCCTGTCAGAGCCTAGATACAGAGGAAGGACAAAGCCGAAGAAAGTTCCCCAAACCTCCCCTCAGTTCTGATGTTTCACATGACACCACCAAAGGGGAAGCTTAGCAGAACTTCCCTCACTCTGCCGGGAGCCAGTTTATCGAAGGTCTGGTAATTGTTTTAGTGGAAGAAGTGAAACTGATGGGGAAAGGGTGCGAGATTTGTTGGGGGGGAGGCTTGTTGGTGGAGGGGGGTTGGCTAGTGGGGCTTTTGCTAGGGGAGGTGAGATTTCTGCTGGTAGTGGATTTTTGTTGGTGAGAGGTTTTGCAGGAGAAGGAGGATTTTAGCTAGTGAGGGGTTTTGGTGCAGGGTGGTTTGCTGGTTGGCATTGTTTTATGCAGACATTTTTGTGTCCATTTGTTGTCCACATACTGTCACAAATTCCAGTTTGTTGTCTTATCAAAATTGCCTGTTTATTGTGGCCCTATTTCCCATCTGCTGCTCACATACTGCATGTTTGTGCATTTGTTACCTGCATATTGTCCCAGTTGGCTGTTTTCTTATGTGTACTGTATATTTGCTGCCTATTGGCTGCCTTGCATATTGTAGCAGTTACCTGATTGTTGCCTGTATATTGTATACAATTGCATATTTGTTGCCCATATCGTCAGGATAGCTATTTTTTGCTCACTTATTGTGAAGTCACCCCTGATTAGAGGCTCATATTTCTATATTGTAGTTATCTGTAGACTTATCACTATCAAAGCACGTCATTTTATTATTATGTTTCGCCATGGGGAGCTATGCGCAATCTTTTAAAAGCTTCAGTTTTATTTCAATTAGCATGCAGATATTTCCCCCCCTTTTTGTCATGGCACACTATATGCTGTGCTATTAAAGTCCTCCATTTAATTTTACTTTTTTTTTATTTAGATAAAGATAATCTTTTTCCATTTTTTGGCCCATTAATATTGTTTATTTAATTTATGTGATCACCACTAAGTATAGCCATGGCCTCAGGTAATCTTTAGTTGCTCACTGAGGGCTATATCAGGTATTGAATTGGGAATGAAACTGGTCTGTCACTCAACACATTCATGTCTTTCTAATAGCAACATTTTTCTGTCCTTTATCTTACCACTTGTGGTTTCTTCAAACTCGGTGCTGTAAATGCCAGACCTGCAGGAAGAAAATATGCAATCTGGTATATTAATGTATTCTTTCAGGTACATGAAAACTCATTTTTTTACCTTGTTGTAGGCATTAAAAACTATACTACTAGTACAGTAGTGGAGGGCTGAAATCTGTCTTTATAATACTCTGCATCTGGCGAGATTTCTTGCTATGTCACCAAAATGGAACCCGGGAAACAATTGGAACAGTGGGTTGCAGATTGATGTGGCTGAAAGCTGGTGGAGAGCTTCAGAATTACTTCAAAATTGCCAGCAAAATTACCAAAATGCTGGCCAGCATAAAGCGAACACCCAAAAATTAGATGGAGATCAGAATGATCTATCCATAAACATGTGTAATCGTTCCAAGCAAATGTAGAGAACTATGCTCTAAGACAGGAGCCAACACCCAAAGCCATTTCCAGTTGCACCTATCTACAAAGGTATTTGATATTTCTCATTAAATTTTTTTTGTAATATTTTCTTGAAAAAAAATAAAAATGTATCATAAAAAAGTAACTGTAGTAATTTCTGTAAAAATATCTAATTCATAGTGTAGGAAGCTTACAAGGCAAATTCTTATTAGTTTGAAAAAGGTAGCCTAGCCTTTGCATTAATCTCATTCATTTTAAGATATATACAGTACACATTGTATATATATATATATATATATATATATATATATATATATATATATATATATATATATATATATATAAGATATATAATTTTTTTTTAACCAAACATTTTATTGTGGAGAATCTTCTCGATCCATATGTTGTAAATGAAAGTGATTGATTCGCCACCAACCAATGTTTGGTGAAAGTCATATTCAGCCCTGGTTCACATTGGTACGATTTGACATGTCAAATCGGCGGCAATTGCTGGCAATGGCACCATCCTAATCGGTGCAACGCTGCATTTGTGGCGCCGCACCGATTTCAAAAAGTAGTTTTCGTGGCCGAAATGGGGCCTAACATGCGGGAGTGAAATCGTGCGAGTTCAGCTCAGTGTGAACCTGGGCTCACTGCTTTACAATATAAAAAATGGCGTGAGTGCCGCTACCTTACTGGCTGTCAAGTGAGGGTAAATCAAACAAAAATATATGTAACCAAATATGTCTGCCTTTATGGGAAAGAAGCTTGCCCCAATAGTGCAGACAGCGTATAATCATAACAGGACATCTCTGGTTGTCACAAGGTGACCAGAAACAAAATTCCCCAATGGATTTTTTTCCTTCTATTCCTGTCCAAATGACAACTCAAAATTTGGAATATTTCTTTCACTTTCACTCTTGTGAATAAATGTCACCAGGACAAATAGAGAAGGTGAATCTCCGTGATAATAAAAACCTGATAGGATGGAGAGGGATTAGAAAACAACAACAAAAAATGCTTTCAATGCGTTATATCTAAATGTGTATAAGGTTGCTGGCTGTTACTGCAGGCAGACACCCCTGGTCTTTGCAGTGCAACAGTGGTCATCTAGGGAGATCCAGTGCATGCAGGTGCAATTGTGTGCGCACGTTGCTTTTTGGGCAGCCTATTCATTTCAATGGGCTGCCCAATGTACGAAAATTACACCAAGGAATTGCAAGCACCTTTTTCTTTTCTTTTTTTCCTGCCGCACCAAAACACATGACACTCACAAGTATGTGCCCAGTTTTATGTTGGGTGCATCAGCAGAGATCCATTGGCATAAAGCTCAATTCACTGTTCTGTGAACGATTTATATTTAACATAACTGTTATTTAGTGCAATGACAGTCAATGAAAGCTGAAAATAGCCATGCTGATAAAAATAAAAAGTGTTCTGGCATATAATAGATGTGTTATTGTTTCATGAAATTAACCTGATCAGATAATTATGAGTCAGAATAACTCATATTCCCAAATATCTTGCAAAAAGTAGTCCAAAGAAGGGAAAACAGCCAAGCACAACTCTTCTCCCCTGTCACAATCATGTGACTGTGGTAGATATCTTACCTGTTCTGAAACTGCCACAATTTTGCTAACAGCCGGCTCTCCTCTTCCTCCACTCTCTCCTCCTCCGGGGGCGATCGCTGGGAGAACAGCTCCCATTCAAACCCACCTACCGGCGGTGCTCGCCCCCCCCCCCCCCGCTCCGAGGCCACCCACACTCAATAGCAATAATTTTACACTCGCAAATTGGAGGGCTGTATATATATATATATATAAAAGGTTGTATGACTTTGATTCAAAGTGACCTTGCTAGTGTGCATGTGTATACGTTTGTTGAACAGATATGAGATAGAAAGCTCCCGTAGGGGCAATAGATAATAGATGGCATAAACATAAATGACACTTTGGGGTTGATTTACTAAAACTGGAAAGTGCAAAATCTGGTGCAGCTGTGCATAGAAACCAATCAGCTTCCAGGTTTTTTTCTTTTGGTCAAAGCTTAATTGAACAAACTGAAGTTAGAAGCAGATTCTGTGTGCACCAGTTTTAGTAAATCTGTCTCTTTCTGTCTCAATGACAATGAACACAAAGACAAATGGAGGGTTAAACTCCCTAACAAGTACACAGACAGCAATCAAAACTCGCCTTTCTTTCTGTAAAGCTAAAAAAAAGCCTTTACAAACACTTTAAATGGAGATTTTATCTTTCTGTGTAAATCTATTGATTTCCTATTCCTTTTACAAAATATTAAACATTGATGACTCTCATGTGGTTTGCTAGTATACAGAAGCTCTTACCTGAGACCAGACAGACCACCAACACTTGGAGCATGAAGGAATTCATGTCGATCAGTAGAGATGAGTGCAGCTAAGATGAAGCACCTTCCTGTATTTGTCCCATATTTGTACAGTTCTCCCTCTTTATCTAAACAGGAAAGATTTACTGCAACAATTATCTTGCATTTCCTTGATGATATCATGCTCAACACATCCATCATTACGTAGCCAATTTAAAGGTTATCTGTAAGTTAATGTGCAAACACTATGAAGAATTGCAGTATACAGGCATACCCCACTTTTAAGTACGCAATGGGGTTTATTTACTAAAGCTGGAAAGTGCAAAATTAGGCTCCCCTCTGCATAGAAACCAATGAGCTTCTAACCCCAGCTTGTTCAATTAAGCTTTGGTAATAAAACCTGGAAGCTCATTGGTTTCTATACAGAGGGGAGCCTGATTTTGCACTTTCCAGCTTTAGTAAATAAACCCCATTGTGTACTTAAAAGTGGGGTATGCCTGTATATATATATATATATATATATAGTGTCTTTAGTCAGATTTATATTTAAATACATTATCTCTCTTTTTCTATGTTTGACTTACTGATGAGTTGTAAAATTCTTTCTGTACCATGGGCAATCACTGGGATTTTGCCTAAATGAACCAGTGATCTCAAAAACCTAATTGTATGGAAAGTGAACATAGTAATGGTCTTTCGACCGAAGTTCAGTAGGAGCTGCAGAGAATTCTCTATCACAAATTCAAGAAGCGGAGTTTTAGTAAACCCTTCACTTAGATAACTACAGTGCCTTGCAAAAGTATTCGGCCCCCTTGAACTTCTCAACCTTTTGCCACATTTCAGGCTTCAAACATAAAGATATAAAATTTTAATTTTTTGTGAAGAATCACCAACAAGTGGGACACAATTGTGAAGTGGAACAAAATCTATTGGATATTTTTAACTTTTTTAGCAAATAAAAAACTGAAAAGTGGTGCGTGCAAAATTATTCGGCCCCTTTACTTTCAGTGCAGCAAACTCACTCCAGAAGTTCAGCGAGGATCTCTGAATGATCCAATGTTGTCCTAAATGACTGATGGTGATAAATAGAATCCACCTGTGTGTAATCAAGTCTCTGTATAAATGCACCTGCTCTGTGATAGTCTCAGGGTTCTGTTGAAAGCGCAGAGAGCATCATGAAGACCAAGGAACACACCAGGCAGGTCCGTAATACTGTTGTGGAGAAGTTTAAAGCCGGATTTGGATACAAAAAGATTTCCCAAGCTTTAAACATCCCAAGGAGCACTGTGCAAGCGATCATTTTGAAATGGAAGGAGTATCAGACCACTGCAAATCTACCAAGACCTGGCTGTCCCTCTAAACTTTCAGCTCAGACAAGGAGAAGACTGATCAGAGATGCAGCCAAGAGGCCCATGATCACTCTGGATGAACTGCAGAGAACTACAGCTGAGGTGGGAGAGTCTGTCCATAGGACAACAATCAGTCGTACACTGCACAAATCTGGCCTTTATGGAAGAGTGGCAAGAAGAAAGCCATTTCTCAAAGATATCCATAAAAAGTCTCGTCTAAAGTTTGCCACAAGCCACCTGGGAGACACACCAAACATGTGGAAGAAGGTGCTCTGGTCCGATGAAACCAAAATCGAACTTTTTGGCCACAATGCAAAACGATATGTTTGGCGTAAAAGCAACACAGCTCATCACCCTCAATACACCATCCCCACTGTCAAACATGGTGGTGGCAGCATCATGGTTTGGGCTTGCTTTTCTTCAGCAGGGACAGGGAAGATGGTTAAAGTTGAGGGGAAGATGGATGCAGCCAAATACAGGACCATTCTGGATGAAAACCTGTTGGAGTCTGCAAAAGACCTGAAACTGGGATGGAGATTTATCTTCCAACAAGACAATGATCCCAAACATGCAGCAAAATCTACAAAGGAATGGTTCACAAATAAACGTATCCAGGTGTTAGAATGGCCAAGTCAAAGTCCAGACCTGAATCCAATCGAGAATCTGTGGAAAGAGCTGAAAACTGCTGTTCACAAACGCTCTCCATCCAACCTCACTGAGCTCCAGCTGTTTTGCAAGGAAGAATGGGCAAGAATTTCAGTCTCTCAATGTGCAAAACTGATAGAGACAAACCCCAAGCGACTTGCAGCTGTAATCGCAGCAAAAGGTGGCTCTACAAAGTATTAACGCAAGGGGGCCGAATAATTTTGCACGCCCCACTTTTCATTTTTTTATTAGTTAAAAAAGTTTCAACAATCCAATAGATTTCATTCCACTTCACAATTGTGTCCCACTTGTTGGTGATTCTTCACAAAAAATAAAAATTTTATATCTTTATGTTTGAAGCCTGAAATGTGGCAAAAGGTTGAAAAGTTCAAGGGGGCCGAATACTTTCGCAAGGCACTGTAGATCCTCCCTGCTCGGTAACAAAGGAGGCCACTGCGCAGACATCATTTTGCTTCCCAAATGTGAAACATACCCATTTCCTCGTAACCACCACAAAAAGATATATTCTTGTTGTAAATTACTAAAATATAATTTTAATTTACAATGGTTAATTATAAAATAAGAAAAATGGGTAAGTAGATAGATAGAATGTTAAATAAATAGTGATTGTTTCTTATTAGTTTAATTATGATGAATATCTTGTTTTCTGTTGCCTATCTCAAGCTAAAATTATATTTTGTAGTATTGAATAGAGTACAGAATAGTTAAAATATGACGGCTGTTTCTTTTTGCTGTCAGCATTACATTTAGGCGTTTTCTCTTCATTTTCTGTCCCAGAGACACAATGGCAAGAAAGAGAAATCTTTCCAAAGCGAGGAGATACAACTGTCTTCAACAGAAGAAGGGTGCTTGGGTATGTCCAAAAAGGACAGAGGAACTGCACACCGTATAAAAGCCTCAGAACAGTTTATTAAATTCTTCAACACACAGACTGATCTATCCGATATATAGACCCCCCTCTACCCAGTAATGCTTGTACTCGGTTAGGAGCTTACCCATAGAGTTCTACCCCATGAGCTAACCGTGTAAAATGCCTTGAGGGTCTATATATTGGATGGATTAATCTGTGTGATGGAGGATTTAAAGTGGCTGTAAACCTCAGACATGAAATATCAACAAAGCACATCTCTCTATAGTGTGTACTTGTCTCAAGAGCACGAAGTGTTATTTCTGTCTGCCCTTTCATTCCTCTGCTATCAGAATGAATCGCTTCTGACAAGTTTTTCTGACACCAAGAGAAAAAAGGTGACAGGGGGGGTTAATCCAGCTGATTGACGGCCTCAGCTCTGTTCCTGTGTGCAAGGGGGTGTGTTCCTTCCCTCCTACAGTGCCTTGAAAAAGTATTCATACCCCTTGATATTTTCCACATTTTGTTATGTTACAACCAAAAACGTAATAGTATTTTATTGGGATTTTATGTGATAGACCAACACAAAGTGGCACATAATTGTCAAGTGGAAGGAAAATGATGAATGATTTTCCAAAATTTTTACAAATAAATATCTGAAAAGTGTGGCGTGCATTTGTATTCAGCCCCCTTTACTCTGATACCCCTAACTAAAATCTAGTGGAACCAATTGCCTTCAGAAGTCACCTAATTAGTAAATAGAGTACACCTATGTGTAATTTAATCTCACTATAAATGCAGCTGTTCTGTGAATCCCTCAGAGGTTTGTTAGAGAACCTTAGTGAACAAACAGCATCATGAAAGCCAAGGAACACACCAGACAGGTTAGGGATAAAGTTAAAGAGAAGTTTAACGCAGGGTTAGGTTATAAAAAAAAATTCCAAGCTTTGAAAGTCTCACAGAGCACTGTTCAATCCATAATCTGAAAATGGAGAGAGTATGGCACAACTGCAAACCTACCAAGACATGGCCATCCACCTAAACTGGCAAGGAGAGCATTCATCAGAGAAGCAGCCAAGAGGCCCATGGTAACTCTGGAGGAGCTGCAGAGATCCACAGCCCAGGAGGTAGAATCTGTCGACATTCCACAAATCTGTTTTTTATGGAAGAGTGGCAAAAAGAAAGCCATTGTTGAAAGAAAGCCATAAGAAGTCCTGTTTGCAGTTTGTAAGAAGCCATGTGGGGGACACAGCAAACATGTGGAAGAAGGTGCTCTGGTCAGATGACACCAAAATTTTATGTTTTAGCTTAAAAGCAAAACGCTATATGTGGCAGAAAACTAACACTGCACATCACCATGAACAGACCATGCCTACTGTGAAACGTGGTGGCAGCATCATGTTGTGGGGATGCTTTTCTTTAGCAGGAACAGGGAAGCTGGTCAGAGTTGATGGGAAGATGGATGGTGTCAAATACAGGGCAATCTTAGAAGAAAACTGCCAGACTTTACTGCCAGAGCTACAATGGAGCTACAATGGAATGGTTTAGATCAAAGCATATTCATGTGTTAAAATGGCCCAGTCAAAGTCCAGACCTAAATCCAATTGAGAATCTGTGGCAAGACTTGAAAATTGCTGTTCACAGACACTCTCCATCCAATCTGACAGAGCTTGAGATATTTTTCAAAGAATGGGAAGAAAATGCCACTCTCTAGATGTGCAAAGCTGCTAGAGACATCCCCAAAAAGACTTGCAGCTGTAATTTCAGTGAAAGGTGGTTCTACAGAGTATTGACTCAGGGGGGCTGAATACA
Source organism: Lithobates septentrionalis (assembly GCA_037952835.1). Classification (NCBI taxonomy): domain Eukaryota; kingdom Metazoa; phylum Chordata; class Amphibia; order Anura; family Ranidae; genus Lithobates; species Lithobates septentrionalis. Next base: position 439,612 of record JBBDGP010000808.1, read on the forward strand.
AATGCACGCTACACACTGTTCACATATTTATTCGTAAAATATTTTGAAAACCATTTATCATTTTCCTTCCACTTCACAATTATGTGCCACTTTGTGTTGGTCTATCACATAAGATCCCAATAAAATACATTTACATTAATGGTTGTAACATGACAAAATGTGGAATATTTCAAGGGGTATGAATACTTTTTCAAGGCACTGTATCAGTTGTCACAGCTCTGTTCACTGAGATATGCAGTGTGTCATTTCAGTTCCCCCCCCCTTTTTTTGACAGCTCAAACAAGCTTTATAAATTCTGGATTTTGAGAAGACTGCAAATAAACAGGTACAACTTATGTAGGAGGATCTGTTTCATCTCTGTGTATCACCTGCGGCCAGTCACGTCACTGGGTATATGAAAGAGTTTACAACCACATTAATAAAGTGTTCTGGGGCTTTTCATGGTGAGCAGTCCCCCTGTCCTTTTTTGGAACTACATGAAAGTAACCACCGACTATTGGAACCTCCTCCCGATGCTGGAGGTAGTCTAAAGATTTGGAGCTTGTGTGAAAAATCTACCTCACTACATTGTCAGGGATTCATGGACAGTTTTTATCAATATAGAAGGTCAAGAGAGAAATTCCATACATAATACTACTTTTCTTGATATCAGTGGAAGTAGAAAAGTAGAAAAGATTTACTCTTTTCCAAGTGAGGTTCCATACTGACTTTTTTAAATGTTAAGGCGGCCTTCAACCGCTTTTGACAGATAGACTAGGCAAGAATTTCAGCATGCAGATGAAAAAAAGGTGAAAACAGTATTTTATGACAAAGCATGATAATCATTTATGATAGAAAACACAAAACATCTGCGCTTGTTGAAGTGGGTATATATATATGAATGAAATAGTTAATAACATAAGCAGCCAACACAAAAAGTTTCTGGGAAACCAAACACGAATAGCAGTAAAAATGCAGCACTTGTATTAAATGAAGACACCAAGTGAATAGTGTGTTAACTGAATATAAATGTAAAGTCCATATATCAAATATTCCAAACGATTCTGGTGATCCAAAACAATAGGTGTTGCAATGAAGACCATCACCGATAGGAAGGACACACACTGACCCTTACCCTAAGCGTTGGACTACCCAGATAAAGTAGTCAAAACAGCTTTATTTACAATATGGGCATGAAGCTCCTCCAAATCCACCGTGACTGAGATCAACAAGTAGAGTCTCCTTCTCAGATGTTAATCAAATATGATTCCAATATGGTTCCAAGGTCTTAGAGAGCCAGACCTTCAGGCTCCGCCGGAGCCGTTTAGCACGTACGTTGTACAGCAAGCCATCGATCCAAAGTAGGAGGCGAGCAGGACAGCGGCTTGTGTGTGTGTGTTGTAGTTCTCCCCTCCGCTCTCTGACCCCAGGAGAGGTTCGTACATGATCTTAGAGGACTTCGAGGCCCTGAAGAACTGTCTCTCTATGATCTTGGAACCCATATACGAGTAACATCTGAGAAGGAGACTCTACTTGTTGATCTCAGTCACGGTGGATTTGGAGGAGCTTCATGCCCATATTGTAAATAAAGCTGTTTTGACTACTTTATCTGGGTAGTCCAACACTTAGGGTAAGGGTCAGTGTGTGTCCTCCCTATCAGTGGTGGTCTTCATTGCAACACCTATTGTTTTGGATCACTGGAGTTGTTTGGAGACTTTGATATATGGACTTACAATTTATATTCAATTAACACACTATTCACTTGGAGTCTTCATTTACTACAAGCGCTGCATTTTTATTGCTAATCATTTATGATACAGGAAGCTTTAGAAAACCAAATGTCACCCTACTGGATTTTAATGTAATCTACTGTAATCTCTGAAAAAATATTACATAGGTACTGTTAATTTCCCGAATGTATTTATTTGGTGTCTTATGCAAATGCTTTCACAGGGATTTACAGAAAAAAAACATAAATAATGGTTAATGGTTTTTTTTACCTTTTATGCTGTAAATTGTCATAAAACCGCGGCGCTGATAATATGTTATAAGGTCTCTTCTACGTGCGTGTGTAACTATAATTTGCTACCCTGTTTCTGAGTTTAGTTTGGCTGCACCGGCTGAATCATAAATCCTATACACAGAAGTCATTATTCAGCCACTATAATAACACACATTAGGAATTGTTCTCTATATTTCAGGGCATTGATTGTTTCTAGTTCAAATGACACCAGCTTTTACTGTAGAATATAATGGAGGCTAATGTAGAATGACATTTTATACTGTAATCTTTCTGGACATAACCCTTCTACTGTTTGTTTCATTATTTCTTACATAATGCTAATCCTTGTTTTTTTAAATCCTCAGATTGTACACTGCTGTAGCATATGTTGGAGCTATAAAAAGCAATAAGTCATAACAAAATGCCACACAATTACGTGAGAGTCAAAAATGTGATTTACTGTGCACATATCACACACCATTACATAAATATTTGTATATTCTTCTAATAGCTGTTTTGATTTAAATAATGTGCTCAGTCTTCACTCACACAGGGAGTAAAAACAGGAGGTTTAGCCTTGGTTCTACCACACCCTCAAATGCCCACCATCAAAGGAGCAGGAATGTTGGTCGCGTTGGTGAATACATGTACATGTGAGTACATGCTGCCGTGGCCTTGATGCTTTGGCATTGCAGTGCCGCATGTTTAACTTTGCAGAGTCTGGCAAATGGTGGCACTTGCCAAACTCACCTATTTAAGTTAATGAGACCACGCCTCAATCGTAAGTCAAATATTTGGCTCGCAGTTGTGGTGTAGTAGTTCAATGTAAAATAAAATTTAAAAAAGCAAGCATTTGAAGGCAGCAGTATCGCCATCTAATCACCTGCAAGGGGCAGTGGGGACTGCTGCCAGTGTGAACCTAGCCTAAAACTGGCCACACATTATACAATTTTCTTATGTAAAGGAGAAAAATTATTGCTTATCATCTGATTTTTAGCACCACATCCCCTAGTAAGAGCATATAAGGATCCAAATGGGAGTTTTTGGGATTTTAAAGGTGCACATTTACAACAAGATTTTATAGAAAAAAAATATGAATTTATTGAAAGACTTTAAAAACAAACATTCAAAAATGAATATCTGATCATACAGTACATTAAAAGGTGCAGGCTGATTAGATCTCTACATGTTTCGCCATAAATAGTGGCTTCCTCAGGAAAATTTATTATCAGGCACTGTACACACACTCGAATTAGAAAATAATTTTTTGAGAAATATGACAAAATATACAATAATAATACAAAACAGTTATTAAACATACACAATATTTTATTAATATAATAAAATATTATGTATGTTTAATACCTGTTTTTTTATTATTATTGTATATTTTGTAGAACATGTAGAGATCTAATCAGCTTGCACCTGTTAATGTACTGTATGTTCAGATATTCATTTTTGGATGTTTGTTTTTAAAGTCTTTCAATAAATTCATATTTTTTCTATAAAATATTGTTGATGTGCACTTAAAATCCCAAAGACTCCCATTTGGATCCTTATATCATTTTCTTATGTAATTTCCTTTAAATGTACCTTTTAGTGCAAGGGCCAGCTTGATTGCATATGAATTGAAAGTGTTTAGGTTTGACCTCATATTTCATAGTTTTGGTAAATCTGAAGGAAAGTTCTAACAGAAAATTGTATAAAATGTATGGCCAGCTTTACAGTTTTTCAAAGTTTAATGGCTCTGTAAAAAAACTAGAAACAGATAAAACTGGATGAACTTTCTCACAAGTTTTCAATGTATAAGGTCTTGTTCACACAGCACTCCATGCTAAAGCACCTGCAGGCTGCTGTACGTTCAGGGACAGTGAGGAGGTAGTGTGATGCAAGTTCTTTTAAACTTGATTTGAAATGTCACAAAATGACACCACATGTAAATCTCCATTCAGTGCACTAGGGTAAAATGCTACAAGTCTGCATTTTACAGCAGCTTACCATACGGCACCTCTTGGCTGTGTGGTAGTGTGCATGAGGCACATAGAAAACAATTGTTTTTTATGTGACCTGCATTGATGCAGAGCAGTAAAATGCAGGTCACTGCACTATATGTGAATGAGCCCTGATGAGTCTCTGAATAACTAGAAAGACACTAGAAACAAGTAAAATCTATCATTTAAGTAATCCTATGGTGAAGAAAACTGTAAATGAAGGACCGCTAGGTGCCAGGTAAGGATATTCAAAATTGAACATTTTTAAAGTCTTTCAGGGTCGGTTCACACTGGGGCAACATGACTTTAGCGCGACTTTGTACCGCGACTTCAACGCGGCTTCGACGCGACTTCAGCGCGACTTCAGCAAATTACAAGGCGACTTGAAGTCGCCTCCATGACAGGCGACTTCGCCTGTGGCCAATCAGCTCTCTGGGAGGGAGGGGGGGAGGGAGGGGTTTTCCCTGCAAAGTCGCTTGACTTTACAGAGAGATCCGACTTGGAGGCGACTTCCATAGATTTCTATGGTACAGGTCGCCTACCAAGTCGGATCAAAGTAGTACAGGGAGTACGCTCTGAAGTCGGAGCGACTTCAGTAGCGTCTATTAAGACGCTAGCGTTCACTCCCATTCAAACTATTTCTGGGGCGACTTGAGGGCGTACAAGTCGGATCCCAAAGTCGCCCCAGTGTGAACCGAGCCTCACTGTAACTCTTTAAAGTGACTTTAGATTTTAACATTTGCTGATCTACAGGTTTTCTTCAGCCCTATAAAAAATGTAATATTACTTTGTGCCTTGCGTATGTGCTATTTTGAATTCAAAATTAAATTATAAACTAGTGCATTCCTTTAATCAAGCTTATTGTGCCTGCTGCAGTTACCATGTGCACTATTATAAAAAAATAAAGAAATACACTCGTTTGAACCTGGTGTATACAGCATTTGTTTGTATATGGTGTCCTCAGGACGACCAATCAGGTGCAAACTCATGACGCTAGGCCCGGGTCATTGTGATGAAACTTCCGCTGACGTCATCTCTGAGCGGGGACTTGTGTCTCAATTCTGGTCATGGAATTAGTGACGGCCGGTACCCCTATACACAAACAATTGTTGCATACACCAGGTGACAGATTCAAACGGCACACAAAAAAGTAAGTGTATTTCAGTATTTTTTTAGTAATAAACTTACCGAGTGGTTTTACACTGAGATTCTCTTCCTGTCATTCTTCCCTCTGAGTGGCAATACCAAGTATATCGAACAGAACTGGGCGAATCCAAGAGATGTTGAGAAAAAAGGGGAAATGCTCCACAAATGCTGTTGACCATACTAGTGATAGGTGGTCATTTCCATTTGGTGAGTGCAAGTCCATGTGGGGCACTACAAGCACAATGGAATAGAACACCATGTTATCATTTTAAACAGCACTAGCACTTTATCACTTGGGACAATTATTGTGGGACTTTGTATATATGGCACATATGTTTGTATATGTATTAATTGTTGATTTTGCATCACATGTTAAGTGTATCAATTGCAAAGGATCTATATTTGTTTTTACATGTTTGTTGATTTATGCATCACGGATGGTATAGAGTGACATGCGTGGTTTATTGGGGATTTTTTTTGTTTCTTTAGCCCTACAGTTTCACTGTTTTATAGAAAAATAACGGAAATGTCTTTGTTCTTACTTTTTTATTCTATGGCTGTTCCAGGTGCAATGACATAGCAAACCTTCACTGATTCTTGAGTTGGGTGTGTTTCGGCTGAAGCAGACATTCAAGCAAGAAGTATTTCCTGAGACTTTACAATTGGGTTTACTGCCATCATTAGCCACCATTATCAGCTGTAGATGTGATTGTACCTGATAAGCATAATCATTTTTTCCTGTCTGGAGAGTTGCATTGCCTAGAGTTTGTTAGTTACCATAGCAAGGTAGTTTGTTTAAGCAACGCTCATCAAGGTAGTCATTCTTTTACTCTGGTGAAGAAAGCACACATACATACATAACTAGACACGACAAGCAGATAGTGATGATGTAGTGGAAAAAATAGGAATGTGCAGGTAAACATTTTTGGCCACTGAGACACAAAAATCTCAACTAGAAACCTTGAAATAGTTTCTGCTATTGTACAGAGGTAATGATCTCTTTAAGAAAGATTTGTGGAACATAATCAAACAGGTCCTTCAGTGAGGATGGGAAATGATACAGTGCAAAGCTCTTGTTTGTAGCTCTTAGAAATGACACTCTGGACCCAGGCAGCTGAGAGTTTCAGGGTCACATAGCCTAAATAAAAAAGCCTGCATCAACTTGTCAAGGCTGAGATCAACAGAAGCCTGAATAGATAATGGTTAAAACTTCATAAAAGTGTTAAAAGAAGACCAGGTGATGGCCTTGCACATCTGAAAATCATAAGCTTGATGCTGAAAAACACAAGAGGCACTTAAAGTTCAGGTGAATTGCACACAGCCTTCTCCCACAAGGCAAAGCCTGATTACTGATTTGCCTAATCCACCATGCAGGCATGGAGCAAGAAGCAGGAAATTCCCTCAAGAATCCTAAGCAACATACAGGCATAGCTAAGAAGTAAATCCACATATCACATAACACACATCCAAACAGTGGAGGAAGACCACCTTAGGACATTTTGGTGGCGGACAAAGTCAAATTATTTCTAACAATCTGACCAGGGCGTTGTAATAGGGATTTCTACGTGTTTATCCCAGTTAAAGTGATTGTAAAGTCACTTTTTAAATAATGTAAAATAAACATGTTATACTTACCTATTCTGTGCAGTTAATTTTGCACAGAGCAGCCTGGATCCCATTTTTTTCGGGTCCCTCTTTGCTGCTCCTGGCCCCTCCCTCCGATTGAGTTCCCCACAGTCAGCAGCTTCCTATGGGGGCACAGGAGCCAAGTCACAGCTTCATGTGTCTATTAGACTTGTGCGGTCCATTTCATTCCGAATGAATATTCGGACACATTTTTCGTTATTCAGAGATTCGGATATATCCCGAATTACAATATAAACAAATTTTACCGAATGCTCCGAATAACGTAACAAAATTCGTCTGAATTTTGGAAATTCGGACTGAAATTCAAATCAAATTTTACATTGAACTCCAGTCGAATTCTCACTACACATATTGCTGAAATCAAAGACTGTGTGTGTTATTAGAGTACCATTTTTTGAAATAATGCTATATTTGTTAAGCCAAAGGTGATTTAAAGAGTCATTGTAATCATTTGATGAAGTGGAAACAAAAAGGGGTACTCAGAGAGTAACCATGGATCGGACTTTAAAGGCATAGAAACAAGTAGAAGTAGAACAACAAGAGAAGTAGAAAAAATATGAAAAAAATACATAATATATACACAGTATTCACAAGCATTAAAAATCATGTAAAATGATACAATTTGTATAGTGAGCCCTTGTGCGTCTACGCATTTCACTGTTAGGCTTCTTCAGGACATGATCAAGGTTCAAAAAGATGACAAAAAGAGAGAACAAGTCTCACTGTCTTGTTAATCGATTGAGCCTCATGTACAAATATCCAGAACATTCTCATCAATAACATCCAGTATATGGACTATTTTCAACAAATTGCAAAAAAGTACCCGCAATGCCGCTAATCCTATTAGCAGCAAAAGTAAATGCTGCTCAAACAGGGGCATAAACGTCATGCAAAGATGTAGACCATATTCAGAGATCCAGAATCCAATAGAGGAAAACACAGATGGGACTCATAAATGCTTGTGGGGTATTATATATCCCATCTGCAAATCATACCTGCAGAAGGATAGTATATTGGCAGCAAAAGTAGAATGCTACTCAAACAGGGGCATAAACATCATGCAAAGATGTAGACCATGTTCAGAGATCCGGAATCAAATAGAGGAAAACACAAATGGAACTCATAAATGCTCGTGGGGTATTACTGTACACAGTGTACAGTAATAGGCTGTCTCCCAGGGGCAATCTCTTGTTGTTTGAGTGCATATACTATTCCTCTACAGGCAGGATATGCAGATGGGAAGTTGGGGACAGTGACTGCAAGGACAATGGAGGGGTGCAGATGCCAGAACTCTGGAATTGTAGACCAGAACATGGAAAGGCTGGTATCAAACTAGCGCAATCATAGAAGATAGGGTACCCAGAATATACCACGTTCAGTAATGAGTAATATCACAAGCCAATTTCAGTAACAGTCGAGCAGGGAGGCACCAAATCATGGGCAGAATTAAGGTTAGGAACAAGCAGAGGCTGGAATTGTGCATGCAGCGAGGTACAGACTTGATAGGTCAGAAGTCCAGGCCAAGTTTGGTAACAGAGAGCAAACATAGACAGGCAAAGATAATCCAGAAACAGGTCTGATGGAAGCTGGGTTGATAACAGGGTAAGGGTTTAGGATCGGGAATAGCAGGAACTCAGACTAGAAGACCAATGATCCAATGAAAAACTCAGGTTTAAATAGCCACTGGGTGCCAGTATCTATGGAGGATGGGCCCATATACATGCGCACACACCATGATATGCAGATTTATGCGCATGAACCTTACAGCTGACATGAACTTACTAATGGCTAGCATGATGTTCCTGACACCCAAATTCCTCATCACTCACACAATTTAAAATGTAATCCTATTTTCTCAGACGACGTCCGGAAGTGATGAAACGCGTCAGGGACGTAATCTACCGGAAGTGACGTGTGCGCTCCACGCACCGGAAGGTAACCAGGAAGCGAAAGATCAGCTGTACACAGCGCGCATTCCGGAATACCTCCCGGGGGACGAAAAATACAGGCACAGTGCACTTTTTCCAATGCTCTTTTATACTATTTCATTTGGTACGCATATTTTAAAGGGGGGAGTGTTTGTTTGGAATTTTTAATAAACATTCTTAAGCAATATTACGCTATATGGCATTTCATTTTCTCCCTATGGTACACTAACCGAGAGTGTCTTGCGCCACCTGGTGGTTGAATTAAGGAGACGGAGAGTTTTAAAGATACCATTCAAAGGCTTATGATTACTGAAATTGTGGTGAGTGCAATCTCACGGGGGGTGACCCCCTCACGCGGTGATCATTATTGGTGGAAGGATCTCTACGTAGTTCTACATACCCACAGACCACAGCTGCATTTGAACTTTCCTTTTCTCTCCAATACTTCTTCTATATAGAGTGTTTTATGACATCGGACACTTAGCGCTGCTTCAATAAGCAAAACAAATCAGAGACTTGGCACGTTTATTTCATGATTTTAGACTTATTGTTTGATTAATCCTATTTTCTGTTAAATCGAAACTTATTGCTGAACAGGGATCCGGACACACAGCCGACCTATGCATAGAGTATTACCGTACTTCCAATTTTACCATCCACCTCAACAGCCCAGATCTAAACACCTGGTAGCCAACCTCAGAACAAACCCTCTCTCATAGTGAATCCCACAACAACGCACACACCTCCATCTCAACTATCCTTACCTAATGTACATCACACAAACCAACTTCATTTTCAGCAACATCAATCCCATATTAGCCACAGCACCTATAGTCAACCACTGCCTCACACTCCCATCCAGCTGTAGCTGCAACGTATGAAAGGGTTCTACCATTCAACAGCAGCTCACACTATTTGTCCTTATCCTGCATTTCAAATCACATTTCTTAATTTCTCATAATATCTCACAATTGTGCATACTTTCTCAACCCACCAATGACCTACAGTCGCAGCTCTTCCCTCACAATCAACCTCACAAAGCTCTTGACATGGAACAATTTTCCTTAAAGGACAGAACCTCCCACCTGGAATCCAGCATTGACATTCTCTTAACAGTAAATCCTACACCACATTTTTTTTATTTAAAAGAGGGTCTATTTTTAAGGTGGTGTTTATCTGTTGTTTCCAGACTTCCCCCCAATATTCAGCGTAATTTAACCACTTCCGGACCGCCGTGCGCCGATGTACGTCCTCACTTTGAGGACAGATATCGTTGTTATGGCAGCAGCTAGCCACCGTATCACCGTGTTCGGCCAGCGGTCCGGTACAAGGTAAAAGTTGTCTCTGCAGTGAATTCGCCGTGAGAACACTTTTATCGGCGGCGGGAGAGGGGCCCCCCTCCCGCCGCTATCCGGTGCCCTCCGCCGCTTACCGGAGCCTTTGGCAGTGGCGGAGGCGAGTCCTCTTGGTGGCTGTGCATGGAGGCGAGTGAGGGGAAGATGGCCCCCACCAGTCTCCATGACACTACAGGGCAGAAGCGACATCAAAACATCACTTCCACCCATAGCTCTTAAAGGGCCATTTTTTTGTTTTACATTTTTTTAAATGACATTTTTTTTATTTTTTTTTAATTGCATTTTTGTGTAAATATGAGATCCAAGGTCTTTTTGACCCCAGAGCTCATATTTAGGAGGTGCTGTCATGCTTTTTTTCTATTACAAGGGATGTTTACATTCCTTGTAATAGGAATAAAAGTGACACAATTTATTTATTTTTTAACCACTTGCCGACCGTGGGACATCCTAGGACGTCCTGCGTTTGTGGGGGTATATCTGAATGATGCCTGCAGCTGCAGGCATCATTCAAATATTGCCGTTTTCCACCGTTGATTCCCTACACTATAAGAACGATCATAGTGGTGGGTCATCCACTTGATCGTTCTTACGGGCAGCGAGAGGGGACGTCCCTCCTCCCGCCGCCCTCCGGTGCTTCTACCGTCTCACCGCTGAGTTCAGTGAGTCGGAGAACGGATCCGCCGTCGCCGTATGTCCACCATAGAGATTTCCGGAGGACCAGGTCGCCGCCTCGGCTGGGAAGCCGTGATTGTTATTACCTCTTGTATCTCTTGACCTTCCCTCTTAGATTGTAAGCTCTAAGGAGCAGGGCCCTCCGATTCCTACTGTATTAAAGTGTATTGTATTTGTACTGTCTACCCTCAAGTAAAGCGCTACGTAAACTGTTGGCGCTATATAAATCCTGTATAATAATAATAATTTTAGACTTCCCAGCCTAAAGGTGAGCTGTAGGGTCTTATTGACCCCATATCTCACTGTAAAGAGGTCCGATCATGCCATATTCCTATTACAAGGAATGTTTATTTTTAAAGTGTCAAATTAAATTTTTTTAAAACAATAAACAAAAACAAACAATAAAAACATTTTTTTTTGCCCCTGTCCCCGTGTGCTTGCACGCAGCAAACGCATACGTAAGTCCCCCCCACATATTAAAACGGTGTTGAAACCACACATGTGAGTTGTCGCTGCAAACGTAAGAGCGAGAGCAATAATTCTAGCCCTAGACCTCATCTGTAACTCAAAACATGTAACCAGTAAAATGTTTTAAAGCATCGCCTATGGGGATTTTTAAGTACTAAAGTTTGGCGCCATTCCACGAGCGTGTGCAATTTTGAAGCGTGACATGTTAGGTTTCTATTTACTCGGCACAACTTCATCTTTCACATAATGCAAAAAAAAATTGGGCTAACTTTACTTGTTTGTTTTTTTTAAAGCATGAAACTGTTTTTTTTTCCAAAAAAAAGTTTGAAAAATTGCTGCGCAAATACCATGCGAGATAAAAAGTTGCAATGACTGCCATTGTATTCTCTAGGGTCTCTGCTAAAAAACATATATAATGTTTGGGGGTTCTGTGTAATTTTCTAGCAAAAGAAATGATGATTTTTACACGTAGGAGCAAAGTGTCAGAATTGGCCAGGTTGGTAAGTGGTTAAACAGTGTAAAAATAAAAAATAAAAGGTAAAATAAATAAGAAAAAAAAACATTTTTAAACGCTCCCCGTCCCGTCAAGTTCACATGCAGAAGCGAACACATACGTGAGTAGCGCCCGCATATGAAAACCACAAACCACACATGTGGTTCAAACTACACATGTGAGGTATCGCCGCGATCGGTAGAGCGAGAGCAATAAGCCCTAGACCTCCTCTGTAACACAAAACATGCAACCTGTAGAATATTTTAAATGTCGCCTATGGAGATTTTTAAAGGTAAAAGTTTGTCGCCATTCCACGAGCAGGCGCAATTGGATCGCCATTCCACGAGCATGACATGTTGGGTATCAATTTACTTGGCGTAACTTTATCTTTCACAATATAAAAAAAATGTGCTAACTTTACTGTTGTCTTATTTTTTAATTCAAAAAAGTGTATTTTTTTTTAAAAAAAAACTGCGCTTGTAAGACCGCTGCGCAAATACGGTGTGACAGAAAATATTGACCGCCATTTTATTCTCTAGAGTATTAGAAAAAAAATCTATAATGTTTGGGGGTTCTAAGTAATTTTCTAGCAAGAAAAACTGTTTTTAACTTGTAAACTACACATCTAAAAAAGAGGCCCGGTCCTTAAGTGGTTAATCATGCCAACTTTTCACAGCAGCATGCTGCATGGGCTGCAGGTCTTAATCTCCCTAAAGTGTCCCTCATAGTAAGAACTAGGGATGAGCTTCAAGTTCGAGTCAAACCCAATTATGGCTCAGGGGGTTTAGTACACGCCCCACACTATATAAGGCAGACGAGTCAGTTAACTGCACTTACAGTGTATTGTGTATATATATATATATATATGCATCCTATGTGTTATATATATATATATATATATATATATATATATATATATATATATATATATATATATATATATATACACACTGTATTCAGTTTAGCTAGATCCGTTCCTGTTATTCTCTTCCTACTGACAGGCAGGCAGGTGTTTTTACAGTATTTACAGCTACCTGAAGAAAATTGGTGGTGTTCTTCTGATCCTATTAATACCACAGGCAGGCAGCTGCAGTATTTACAGTTAGCGTAGTGCGTCCTCTGCACAGTGTGCACCTGAAGCTACCTGAAGAAAATTGGTGGTGTTCTTGTGATCCTATTAGTACCACAGGCAGGCAGCTGCAGTATTTACAGTTAGTGTAGTGCGTCCTCTGCACAGTGTGCACCTGAAGCTTCCTGAAGAAAATTGGTGGTGTTCTTCTGATCCTATAGTACCACAGACAGGCAGCTGCAGTATTTACAGTTAGTGTAGTGCGTCCTCTGTACAGTGCGCACCTGAAGCTACGAGAAGACAATTGCTGTTGTTCTGATCCTATTAATACCACAGGCAGGCAGCTGCAGTATTTACAGTTAGTATACTGTGTCCTCTGCACAGTGTGCACCTAAAGCTACCTGAAGAAAATTGGTGGTGTTCTTCTGATCCTATTAGTACCACAGGCAGGCTGCTGCAGTATTTACAGTTAGACCCCTTTCACACTGGGGCGGTTTGCAGGCGTTATTGCGCTAAAAATACCGCCTGCAAACCGACCTAAAACAGCCGCTGCTGTTTGTTCAGTGTGAAAGCCCGAGGGCTTTCACACTGAAGCGGTGCGCTGGCAGGAGAAGAAAAAAACTCCTGCAAGCCGCATCTTTGGAGCGGTGAAGGAGCGGTGTATTCACCGCTCCTAAACCGCTCCTGCCCATTGAAATCAATGGGGCAGCGCGGCTATACCGTGGCAATACTACGGCTATAGCCGTGCTATGCGAGTGGTTTTAACCCTTTTTCGGCGGCCAGCGGGGGTTAAAACCGCACCGCTAGCAGGCGAATACAGCCGCAAAAACGACGGTAAAACAGCGCTAAAAATAGCGCTGTTTTACCGCCGACGCCCCCACCGCCCCAGTGTGAAAGGGGCCTTAGTGTACTGTGTCCTCTGCACAGTGTGCACCTAAAGCTACCTGAGGACAATTGCTGTTGTTCTGATCATATTAATACCACAGGCAGGCAGCTGCAGTATTTACAGTTAGTGTACTGTGTCCTCTGCACAGTGTGAACCTAAAGCTACCTGAAGGCAATTGCTGGTGTTCTCATACTAATAATACTACAGGCAGGCAGTTGATTCTACTAGCTGCAGTATCAGTATATATATATATATATACATCCCAGCTTTGTGCAGCTACATCTCACTGCAGGCTATTAGTATGTCTGGAAGGCCAACAAGGAGAGGCAGACAGTCACAAGCCAATAAAAGAGGGCAAGCAGGTTCTGTGTCAAGAGGCAACAGTGCTGGTCATGGAGACGGTGCATCCTCATCAGCACGTGGCCATGGGACACGCTTGTCCTTTTTTTCGGCAGCTGTCCGTGTTGAAGACTTGGAGTGGATGACCAAGCCGTCCTCAACATCCTCATCCTCTCTCACCCAAGCTCAGGGTACTTTGTCTGGCAAAGCAGCTGCCAACGCGGCCTCTTCCCTCGGCTCAGTGGCATCAGTCACTCCTTCCCTAGCCCCACCATGTCCTCCTGAGGAGTCCCCTGAACTGTTTGACCACAGTGTTGGGTACATGCTCAAAGAGGATGCCCAGCATTTTGAAGGCTCTGATGATGGTACCCAGCTAGAGGAAGGCAGTAATGTGAGCCTAGAGAGAGGGGGTGCCCAAGAAGGACAGCCACCTGGCAGTCATGTTCCCCCAGCTGCAGCATACTGCCAGGTTTGCTCCAGTGATGAGGAGGGAGGGGATGATGAGGTCACTGACTCCATGTGGGTGCCTGATAGGAAAGAGGAAGAGGAGGAGGCACATCTCCAACGAGGCAGGATGCCCCTCAGGGGCCAGCTTAAGGGCAGCCCACTGACTGCATCACACCGCAGAGCTCCGCATTTGCAGGGTGCTGCTGTCTCTGCGCGTTATTCCAAAAGTTCTTTGGTGTGGGCCTTTTTTGAGACGAGTGCATCAGATCCTACCACTGCTATTTTCAACATATGTCTCAAGAGTATCTCGCGTGGCCAAAACATCACCTGCTTGGGTACCACATGCTTGACCAGACATATGTTGACCTGCCATGTAGTTCGTTGGCAAGCGGACCTCTCCTTGCTCCTCATCAGCTGGGATCTCCAACCCCACTATACCTTCAGTCCTCTCTGATACCTGCACTGAGAGGAAGGAAGATGTAGAATTAGGTGTGTCACAGCCAAGTACTTGCGGGAGATCTGCTATCGGTACACCGACATCAGATTGTACCAGGCAAATTTCCCTGCCCTAGCTGCTGCACCGCCGAAAGAAGTTCTCTCCCAGCCATCCACATGCCCAGCGGTTGAATGCTAGCCTGGCTAAATTGCTAACACTTCAACTGCTGCCTTTTCATTGGTAGACTCTGCCCCCTTCCGTGAGTTTGTGGAATGTGCGATGTCTTGGTCTCGCTGGACAGGGCGGTCAGCGGTAAGGTGCATACAACCGCTGACTCATGGTCCAGCAGGCATGGACAGGGACATTACCTATCTTTCACCGCACACTGGGTGACTCTTCTGGCAGCTGGGAAGGATGCAGGACACGGTGCAGTAGTGTTGGAGGTTGTTCCGCCACCACGCCTCCAAAATTCTACTAGTGGTGATTCTGCCACACCTCTCTCCTTCACCCCCTCCTATTCTTCTTCCTCCATGGCCTCTTCCTGTGCTGATTTGTCCTCTGAACCAGCGGTGCTCCGTAGGCATTCAAGGGGCTGCGCAAGCACGCAGGCAAAAAGATGCCATGCGGTGCTTGAGCTGGTGTCTTTGGGGGACAGGAGCCACACTGGGGCAGAGATTCTGTCAGCTCTGCAGGGGCAGGTTCAGAGGTGGCTGACGCCACGCCAGCTTAAGGCAGGTATGTGGGTTTACGACAATAGCACCAACCTTCTCTCCGCCCTCCGACAGGGACAACTGACCCATGTGCCCTATTTGGCTCACGTCCTTAACTTGGTGGTGCAGCGGTTCTTGGGCAGGTACCCGGGCTTACAGGATGTCCTGAGGCAGGCCAGGAAAGTCTGTGTGCATTTCCGCAGGTCATATAATGCCAGTGCTTGGGTGGCTGACCTCCAAAAGGAATTTAACCTGCCCAAGAACCACCTAATCTGTGACATGCCCACCAGGTGGAACTCAACCTTGGTCATGCTGCTGCGGCTGCACACGCAGCAGAGGGCCATCAATGAGTACCTATGCAACTATGGCACCAGGACAGGGTCAGGGGACCTTGTTTTTTTTCCCCACGCCAGTGGGCTATGATCAGGGATGCATGCACTGTCCTGTCACCATTTGAGGAGGCCACGAGGATGGTGAGCAGTGACAGTGCATGCATCAGAGACACTGTCCCTCTTGTCCACCTGTTGGAGCACACGCTGCATGGAATAATGGACAGGGCACTTGAGGCAGAACAGAGGGAGGAAGAGGAGGACTTCCTTACCGCTCAAGGCCCCCTTTATCCAGACAGTGTTCCTGCGTGCCCGCCGATCACACAGGAAGAGGACAAGGAGAAGGAGGAGGATTGTGTCAGCATGGAGGTGGAGACTGGCACTCAGCATCAGCAGCAGTCTTCAAGGAAACATTTACAGTATGAAGAAACCCATGGACTTGTACGTGGCTGGGAGGAGGTGGCTGCAGATCATGTCATCCTTAGTGACCCAGAGGACTCTGGACTGAATGCCTCAGCAAACCTACGCTGCATGGCCTCCCTGATCCTGCAAAGCCTGCGGAAGGATCCTCGTATTCGTGCTATCAAGGGGATGATTACTGGCTGGCAACCCTCCTTGATCCACATTACAAGGGTAAGGTTGCGGACCTTATCTTGCCATCGCAGAGGGAGCAGAGGATGAAACATCTTCGGGAGGCCTTGCAGAAAGGTTTGTGCAGCGCGTTTCGAGAGCCTGGGAGGATACAATTTCCTCGTCCTCCTGGACAACGTGTTGCTGAGGCTTCGGTCAGTCACAGAAGGAGCGGTGGAAAAGGTGGCTGTCTGACCGATGCGTTCAGACAATTTTTTAGTCCGCAGCCCAAAGGTCTGATCGATTCCAGCAACCATCGCCAGCGTCTGATTCACATGGTGCAGGATTACCTAGGGGCAAGATCAGACTTGGACACCTTTCCCACCGTAAATCCTCTGGGTTACTGGGTCTTGAAGATGGATCACTGGTCAGAGCTTGCACAGTATGCAATTGAGCTACTGGCCTGTCCTGCATCCAGCGTTCTTTCGGAACGCACATTCAGTGCTGCTGGAGGCTTTGTAACCGATCACAGGGTGCGCCTGTCCACCGAATCGGTCGATCGGCTGACCTTCATAAAAATGAATCAGTCTTGGATCACCAGCTACCAAGCACCTGATGCTGATGTAACCGAATGATTTTTTTTTTTAATGTGAGATCCCTTCAAGACTGCCTATGCTGATGCTGAATGACTATCCTGTTATGCTTAGTGACAATCCTCTTCCTCCTCAATTTTCATGCTGATAGCTTGTAAGAACATTTTTGGTTCTGGGCACCGCCACCAGTGGCCAAGGCCCAATGTTTTTGATTTTTGATGCTATACTTTGCAGCAGGGCTCATTCCTGCGCGCCAACTATAGCATCTGTGAGGGTTTGCAGTGTTGTGGCAGCAGTGGCTAAGGCCCAATTTTTCAGCCCCTGTTTAACAGGGGCGTGTAATTACAATTTTTGATGCAATACTTTGCAGCAGGGCTTATTCCTGAGCTCCAACTAGAGTATCTGTGAGGGGTTGCAGTGTTGTGGCACCAGCACCAGTGCCCAAGGCCCAATTTTTCTGCCCCTGTTTAACAGGGGCGTTTAATTTCAATTTTTGATGCAATACTTTAGGGCTCATTCCTGCGCTCCAACTAGAGTATCTGTGAGGGGTTGCAGTGTTGTGGCACCAGTGCCTAAGGCCCAATTTTTCTGCCCCTGTTCATCAGGGACATGTAATTACAATTCTTGATCTAATATTTCACAGCAGGGCCCATTCCAGCGCCCACTAAGAGTAACTGTGAGGACTTACAGTGTGGTGGCAACACCAACACCTAAGGCCCCAATTTCTGCAGAGTATATAGGGCAGGCCCCTACTTTCAAACATCCAACTTACAAACGACTCCTACTTGCAAACAGAAGGAGACAACAGGAAGTGAGATGAAATCTACCCCTAGGAAGGGAAATTCTCTCCTGTAAGAGTTAATATGGGAAAAACGTGTCTCTTCTTCACTGATGCTTTATCACCAATCCTTGTTTCACTAATAACCGCAAATTTTCAAAAAACATTTGTCACTGGGACAGAAAGTGAGGGGAAATCTTCTGAAGAGGAGCACAGACAGCAAAACAAATGTTACAGGGGTGATAACCCTTCCCTATGTTTTCCAAAAAGCTTAAAAATAGATTTTTGGCCGGAACTACACTTTAAAAATGTACCAGTTCAAAATTACAAACAGATGCTACTTAACAACAAACCTACAGTCCCTGTCTTGTTTGCACCGCCTGTATACTGCTATTCAGAGTATATAGGGCCTGGGGGCCCCACGCCTTTCCTTTTTTTGATTTGGGTGCAGGGTTCCCCTAAATATCCATACAAGACCCAAAGGGCCTGGTAATGAACTGGGGGGGGGGGGGTACCCATGCCGTTTGTCTCACTGATTTTCATCTATATTCTTGGGACCCGACATTACATTAGAGCCGCAAGCAGTTTTAAATTACTTTTATTCCTTTAAAAATGTCATTTTGTGCAGGGACTGTTCTAAGCACGGGAAACACGCGCCACTTTACAGGCATATTATAGTCACCCCCCAGGTACGATATTTAAAGGAATATTTCACTTTTATTTTTTCACTTTAAGCATCATTAAAATCACTGCTCCCGAAAAAACGGCCGTTTTTAAAACTTTTTTTTTGCATTGATACATGTCCCCTGGGGCAGGACCCCAAACGCTTTTTAGGACAATAACTTGCATATTAGCCTTTAAAATTATCACTTTTGATTTTGAACGTTCGAGTCCCTAATGCCGCGTACACACGGTCGGACTTTTCGTCTACAAAAGTCCAACGGACGCTGACGGACTAAAGCTGGCTGGTAATCCGATCGTGTGTGGGCTTCTCCGGACTTTCAACTGACTTTTTTAGCCTCAAATCCGACGTACTTTAGATTTGAAACATGCTTTAAAACTTTACGACGGACTCGAGTCTGGTCGAAAAATCCGCTCGTCTGTATGCTAGTCCGACGGACAAAAACCCACGCTAGGGCAGCTATTGGCTACTGGCTATGAACTTCCTTATTTTAGTCCGGTGTACGTCATCACGTAAGAATTCGACTGACTTTTGTGTGATCGTGTGTAGGCAAGTCTGTTCGTTAGCAAGTCCGCCGCAAGTCCGTCGAAAGTCTGCCGGAAGTCTGTCGGAAGTCTGTCGAACAGGCTGTCTGACTTTTGTAGACGAAAAGTACGACCGTGTGTACGCGGCATTAGACTTTAATGGGGTTCTAAAGTTTGCGCAAACTTTCAGTCCGTTCGCAGTTTCTGGTGCGAACCAAACCGGGGGGTGTTCGGCTCATCCCTAGTAAAAACTATTGTTAGTTCCTTCCTGCCACAAATACAGTTCAGACATCCTGATTCCAACTGTAATGGCAAATTTGAATTTAAGTAACGATAAGGAAATGTGATATTTCTTATTTCTTAATTATGTATAAGGATGGTTTTAAAGCCTCTCTGATTAGTTATAATTGATGTCAGTGAACTTCTTGTATTAGCAATAAGAACTATTGTTATTTTCCCTGTGCTACTAAAACAATTCAAGCTTCCTGATTCCAGGTGTTATTGTCCATGGTGGATCAGAATCTGACAGGTAGCTGTAAGGAAATGTAATATTTTCCCTTTGCCGCAAATGCAATTCAAGTTTCCTTATTCCAGCTGTTATTGTTCATGGCTGATCTAAATCTTTTAGGTAACTATAAGGAAATAGAGATTTTTCTTATTTCTGAGTCATGACTACTTGAAGATCTTTGACCAGCTTTGTAAAAGGTCATCAAATAATAAGTCCAGAGAACCGAGCATTCTGATGTTTCTTTCCAAAAGGATGCAGAGTTCTACAGAGGAGTCCCAAATCATCTGTCCGTTGTTCACAAATCAAAGCAGTATATATGTAGGTTTACTTTACCAGGGTACTATTCATAAATCACTACTTACCAACAACATAATCACAAACCCTTATGCCCCGTACACACGGTCGGACTTTGTTCGGACATTCCGACAACAAAATCCTAGGATTTTTTCAGACAGATGTTGGCTCAAACTTGTCTTGCATACACACGGTCACACAAAGTTGTTGGAAAATCCGATCGTTCTGAACGCGGTGATGTAAAACACGTACGTCGGGACTATAAACGGGGCAGTAGCCAATAGCTTTCATCTCTTTATTTATTCTGAGCATGCGTGGCACTTTGTCCGTCGGATTTGTGTACACACGATCGGAATTTCCGACAACGGATTTTGTTGTCGGAAACTTTTATATCCTGCTCTCAAACTTTGTGTGTCGGAAAATCCGATGGAAAATGTATGATGGAGCCTACACACGGTTGGAATTTCCGACAACAAGGTCCTATCACGCATTTTCCATCGGAAAATCCGACCGTGTGTACGGGGCATTACTGTTGCTCAACAACAAGGCAAGTAGTCAAAATTGAGCTCAGGCCAATAATATTACAGTGTGAAATATGTTGGGTTTTGGAGGCTGCATGTCACCCCTGGGGTCTTACCAAAGAATTACAATTTAAATGTCATTTTATATCTATTTCTTTTATGCTAGTTGTGAATGTAATATTTGGTTTCTTCAATCATAAAGGTTAAATTTAGCACTTGTTATGGTTACTTAATCAGTATGAAGGTATTGTAAATAAAGATCGGCAATAACTTTATAATAATTAAAGAGATATTAAAGTCTTGTTTCATTTATTTTTTTAAATAACAAACATGTTATACTTACCTTCTCTGTGCAATGGTTTTGTACAGAGCAGCCCAGATCCTCCTCTTCTCGGGTCCCACGCCAAGCAGGCGCAATCCTGAGCCGTGGCTCTGCGTGTCCATTCATGCACAGAGCCATGGCTCGGCCCTGCCCACTCCATCTCCTGATTGGCTCACTATCTGTGATTGACAGCAGCAGGAGCCAATGGCTCCTGCTGTTGCCAAAAGCCAATCAGGAGTGCGAGTCCTGGGAGAGCCCAGGCTCTCATAGTAATGATTAAGCACATGATGTATGTGTAAAACGCATCTACATGACCACAGTTTGGTGTCTTTGGTGTTATCTTTGTGAAACACAATAAAAGGCAATTGGAAGTTCTGGATGCGCAGCCATTTCTTTCTTCTTTCCCTCTCATGGACATTTCTGGATCGAGAGGGGGCTCAGGTAAGTATTAATAAATATTAGGGAGAGCTGGGGGGGCTGCTGCGCATAGAATGCATAAAAGGTAAAAAAAATCTTGTGCCTTTACAACCACTTTAAGCCAATAAAGATGTAGCATAGTTCCTTACTGGGTACAAAATGTATACATCTCATAGTTACATAGTTACATAGTTACATAGTAGGTGAGGTTGAAAAAAGACACAAGTCCATCAAGTCCAACCTATGTGTGTGATAATGTGTCAGTATTACATTACATATCCCTGTATATTGCGGTCATTCAGGTGATTATCTAATAGTTTCTTGAAGCTATCAATGCTCCCCGCTGAGACCACCGCCTGTGGAAGGGAATTCCACATCCTTGCCGCTCTTACAGTAAAGAACCCTCTACGTAGTTTAAGGTTAAACCTCTTTTCTTCTAATTGTAATGAGTGGCCACGAGTCTTATTAAACTCTCTTCTGCGAAAAAGTTTTATCCCTATTGTGGGGTCACCAGTACAGTATTTGTAAATTGAAATCATATCCCCTCTCAAGCGTCTCTTCTCCAGAGAGAATAAGTTCAGTGCTTGCAACCTTTCCTCATAACTAAGATCCTCCAGACCCTTTATTAGCTTTGTTGCCCTTCTTTGTACTCGCTCCATTTCCAGTACGTCCCTCCTCAGGACTGGTGCCCAGAACTGGACAGCATACTCCAGGTGCGGCCGGACCAGAGTCTTGTAGAGCGGGAGAATTATCGTTTTATCTCTGCAGTTGATCCCCCTTTTAATGCATGCCAATATTCTGTTTGCTTTATTAGCAGCAGCTTGGCATTGCATGCCATTGCTGAGCCTATCATCCACTAGGACCCCCAGGTCCTTTTCATGCTTTTTCATCTCCACCATGCTGTTTCATTCTAGCTGGCTTGATTTATCCACTATATCAATTTGTGACATTTCAGTGTAGAAAAATATTGGCTTTGCATTTTTTAAATTGCCTATTAAAAAAATAAAAAGTTCTATTTTTACCAAGCAGGTCTTTAAAATATGATTGAGGTAGTTATATATACTGGAAATGGTCATTTTAAAGGAAAAACAGCGGAAATACACATTAGGCCAATCTGAGAAAAGCAATAAGCCCAAATTACAAACAGTGTAAGTACCTGAATTTGATTGGTATTAGCCCGTTGCAGTCCCAGTACAGCTGAGCTCAGACTGGCCCCGATGGGATGTGCCTTTCTTTGCCACACTGTTTGCACTGTTTTATCGTGCCTTTACTTGCTCTTGCTGTTTATTTCTCTTTATGGTAAAAACTTGAAAACCCAATAAAACTCTTTGTAAAAAAGAGCTCAGACTGGTGGAGTGAAAAGCAGCAATATTAGTAAGCAGGGCTTTTTTTCTCGTGGAATAGGTGCAGGAACTCCCCCCGTCTGAGTCACCCCTTGTCTCTGCTCCCTACCCACCTCTGACCACCGTCCCTTAAATTCCACCCCCTACCCACCTACCAGTACTGCCCCTTTTAGAGAATACAGAACCAAGTATCATTTTGTGGTGCTAAATCATTTGTACGGAACATGTTGATGACAAAAAGAAAAGCAGTAAAATAGATCCCCTGCAGCCAGGAACAATAGAATCCCAGCAATAGATCCCCACACAACAATACACTCCCCCAGCAACAATGGACTCCACCCCAACAACAATAGATTCCCTGCAGCAACAGTGAACCACCCACAACAAAATATCACACCCAGTAACAAAATATCCACCCAAGCAACATTAGATGCCCCCCAGCAGCAACAACAGATCTCCCAGCAGCCAGCATCAATGGATTCTCCAGCAGCCAGTAAAAATAGACCTCTCCCTCAACAGCAGATCCCTTCCAGCAACATAAGACCCCCCCCCAGCAACAATAGATTCCCCATCAGCAACAATAGACCCTCACACAAAATCAGATCCCCACCAGTGTCAATAGATCCCCCAGCAGCCAATATCAATAGACCTTCCAGCACACCCCACACCCCATGCTATTACATACATTTAGTGCTGGAGGTGCCGGAACTGCGTTCCCCCGCGTTCCCTCTGAAAAAAATCCCTGTTAGTAAGTGTGAAGCATGCTGACAAAGAAGTTGACAGAGGAATGAACTCATCATTCTACTGCTTCTTCTTTCACTGTCCAGGCAAAGGGTGAGGGAGGGACAGGAGCTGTAAGTGTTAAGCTGGTGACATGTTAGAAGTTTTTTTTTTGTTCAACCCAGCAGGCTGAACAAAAGAAAAAAATGAGAGATCGCTGTACTAACACAAGCGATGTTAGTGCAGTGATCTCTGCTGCTGTGCAGCGCTGCTGTTGCCCAACCCCCCGCAAGAACGCGCTGATCAGCACTGGCGGCACTCGACTGTTTGCGCTGATCAGATGCTACTTGAGCGACAGAAGCTGATCACGAGACCGGCTTCTGTAGAACAGACAGCTGTACACATGGCCTGAAAGTCGACCGGTTCCTGCTGAACTCACCGATTTTGGCCAATTTTCTGCCCATGTGTACAAGGCTTTACTGAACTGCAGAAAAAAATCAGGTCCCCTCAGGATTGTGCTTTGTGACAGATCTGTTCAAATCTCAGAACTGAATGGGCAGAAATACACGTATGAAATGTGTCTGTTTGCTTGTAGTTCAGCTTTAGGCACACTAACTTGTTACATTAAAGTGTATCTAAACCCAAAATCAAACATGTAATATATTGCAGCTGACCAGTCCTTCGAATTGGTGGCTTTATTTGTTTTTATTTTTCTGTCTAAGTACATTTTCAGCAAGTGCAGAAAGTCCCTGTAAACACAAGTAATACAGTTGCAGGTCAGTCCATGTCTGTTCCCCATCATCATTAGATGGATGTCCAGCTCGCTATTGAAAAGTATATCTACATAAACTACAGATGACAGTACTCTAGCATAAGATGCAAACTATTTAAAGAGGGAGTCCACCTAAACCGCCTAAAAAAAAAAATATTAAAAGCCAGCAGCTACAAATACTGCAGCTGCTCACTTTTAAAAAAATGGCCACTTACCTGTCCCAGGGTCCAGCGATGTCGGCAGCCGACGCCGAGAACCCGCTCGGTTCTCGGCAGCTGCCGCCACCATCCTAGGTGAGGGAATCAGGAAGTGAAGCGTTGCGGCTTCACTACCCGGTTCCCTACTGCGCATGCGCGAGTCGCGCTTCACATCGTAACTGGTCCCCGCTCTCTCCTGGGAGCTGTGTGTTTCCCAGGAGACAGCGCGGAGGGACAGAAAGAGGCATAGACTCCCATGGGAGTCTATGCCGGAAGTGGGTGCAAATACCTGTCTTAGACAGGTATCTGCACCCCCCTCCCCCCTGAAAGGTGCCAAATGTGACACCGGAGGGGGGGAGGGTTCCGAAAAGCGGACGTTCCATTTTTGTGTGGAACTCCGCTTTAAATTCCAATACAACATGATGCAACAGATGGCAAGATTTCTAACACAATTCAAAAACACTTACCGTATATACTCGAGTATAAGTCGTTCCGAGTATAAGTCGAGGCCCTAATTTACCACAAAAAAATGGGAAAAACTTAGTGACCCGAGTATAAGACGAGGGTGAGAAATGCAGAGCTACTGTAAGTGGAAAAGAGGGTCAACAATGCCCATTTGCAGCCTCACTGTGCCCATTTGCAGCCAGGTCCCCCGAACTTCGGTAGTTAAGGGTTCCTAGATGCCCCCTAGCTGCAGCCAAAAATTGGGGTCTCTGAACCTAAAGGGTCCCGAAATGACATTGCTGCAGATGGACACAGTTGACCGACTTTGGGGCCCCGTATCTTGGGGCCACTTAGTGTTAGGAACCCCAAATTTGGTGTGAAAACCCAGTAGAACTAGCACCATAAAATATCCAAAGCTGGGGTTTCTAGTACCAAGTGTCCCCAAGATACCGGGCCCCAAAAATCGGTTCAGAAAATGTCAAGCACTTTTCTGCAGCAGAGAATGACATTTTCTGAACCGGGTTTGGGGCCCCGTATCTCGGGGCCACTTGGTCCTAGGAACCCCAGCTTTGGATATGTTGTGGTACCAGTTCCACTGGGTTTGCGCACCAAATTTGGGGTTCCTAGCACCAAGTGGCCCCAAAGTTGGTTCAGAAAATATCAAGCACTTTTCTGCAGCAGAGAATGACATTTTCCGAACCGATTTTGGGGCCCCGTATCTCAGGGCCACTTAGTGCTAGGAACCCCATCTTAGGATATGTTGTGGTACCAGTTCCACTGGGTTTGCACACCAAATTTGGGGTTCCTAGCACAAGGTTGCCCTGAGATACGGGGCCCCAAAATCAGTTCAGAAAATGAAATTTTTTGCTGCAGAAAAGTGCTTGACTTGAGTATAAGTCGAGGGGGGCACTTTCAGCACAAAAAAATGTGCTGAAAAACTCGACTTATACTCGAGTATAGATGGTACTCATATGCCGCGTACACACGATCGCACGTTCCGACAACAAAAATCCATGTTTTTTTTTCCGACGGATGTTGGCTCAAACTTGTCTTGCATACACAGGGTCACACAAATCTTGTCGGAAATTCCAAACGTCAAGAACGCGGTGACGTACAACACTTACGACGAGCGAGAAAAATGAAATTCAATAACCGGTGCGGCTCTTCTGCTTGATTCCGAGCATGCGTGGAATTTTGTGTGTCGGAATTGTGTACACACGATCGGAATTTCCGACAACGGATTTTGTTGTTGGAAAATTTGAGATCCGGATGTAAAATTTTGTTTGTCGGAAATTCCGACGGAAAATGTCCGATGGAGACTACACATGGTCAGAATTTCCGACAACAAGCTCACATCGAACATTCAAACTTCAAGAAATCACTGTAATGCCGTGTACACACGGTCGGACTTTTCGTCTACAAAAGTCCGACGGACGCCGACGGACTAAAGCTGGCTGACAATCCGATCGTGTGTGGGCTTCCCCGGACTTTCAGCGGACTTTTCCAGCCTCAAATCTGACGTACTTTAGATTTGAAACATGCTTCAAATCTTTACGTCGTAACTACGCCGGACCCAGAAATCCGCTCGTCTGTGTGCTAGTCCGACGGGCAAAAACCCACGCTAGGGCAGCTATTGGCTACTGGCTATCAACTTCCTTATTTTAGTCCGGTGTACGTCATCACGTACGAATACGTCTGACTTTTGTGTGATCATATGTAGGCAAGTCCGCTCGTAAGAAAGTCTGCCGCAAGTCCGACAAAAGTCCGTCGAAAGTCTGTCGGACAGGCTGTCGGACTTTTGTAGACGAAAAGTCCGACCGTGTGTACGCGGCATTAGTGTTTTTGAAACTTTCCTCCTTTTTTCTGGAGATCAAACTGGTATCAACTTTCATCAATCAAGAAATCACAATCTCATATTATATTTAACCATATAATAACACAGTGGTGGCTGGTGCTCCATTTTTTTGGGGGGGGGGGGCTGCGGCACGCTCCAACGATAGACATCGTCATCTTTCTTCTCCTAGCTCAGGCTGTACGGCAACTCTGCCTCTGCACTAGGGATGAGCTGAACACCAGAACCTACCGAACATGCAAAAAATTTGGCAGAACACACGAACACCATTAAAGTCTATGGGACACAAACATGAATAATCAAAAGTGCTCATTTTAAAGGCTTACAGTATATGCAACTTATTGTCATAAAAAGTGTTTGGGGACCTGGGTCCTGCCCCAGGGGACATGTATCAATGCAAATTTTTTTTTTTTTAAATTGACGTTTTTTCGGGAGCAGTGATTTTTTTAATGCTTAAGGTAAAACAATAAAAATGAAATATTCCTTTAAATATCGTGCCTGGGGGGTGTCTATAGTATGCCTCTAAAGAGGCGCATTTTTCCCGTGTTTAGAACAGTACCACAGCAAAATTACATTTCTAAAGGAAAAATTGTCATTTAAAACTGATCGCGGCTGTAATGAATTGTCGGGTCTCTGCAATATAGATAAAACTCATTGAAAAAAGAGCATGGGATCCCCCCCCCAGTCCATTACCAGGCCCTTTCAGTCTGGTATGAATATTAAGGGGAACCCTGGACCAAAATTTTTAAAAAAAAATCGCGTGGGGGTCCTCCTAAAATCCATACCAGGCCCCTCGGGTCTGATATGGAAATTAAGGGGAACCCTGCGCCAAATTTTAAAAAAAAATTATGTAGGGGTCCCTCCCAAAATCCATACCAGACCCTTCAGGTCTGGTATAGATTTTAAGGGGAACCCTGTGCCAAAAGTAAAAAAAATGGCGTAGGGGCCCCCTATCCGAGCACGCAACCTGGCAGGCTGCAGGAAAAGAGGAGGGATGAGAGAGCGCCCCCCCTCCTGAACCATACCAAGCCACATGCCCCCAACATGGGGAGGGTGCTTTGGGGTAGCCCCAAAGCACCTTGTCCCCATGTTGATGGGGACAAGGGCCTCATCCACACAACCCTTGCCCGGTGGTTGTGGGGGTCTGCGGGCGGGGGGCTTATCAGAATCTGGAAGCCCTCTTTAACAAGGGAACCCCCAGATCCTGCCCCCCCGTCAACGGAGTGATATAAGAAGATGAATGGACATCGTGGGACATTTTTATTTTTTAATGAAGGACTTGTCCCCAAGCTGTGTCTTGTCGTTTTTAACATTTTGACACTTTTTTTGTGAAACGGTAGGCCATTACCATTTCACATGGGGGGGATCTGGGGGTCTCCTTGTTAAAGGGGGCTTCCAGATTCCAAAAAGCCCCCCACCCGCAGACCCCCACAACCAGCGGGCAAGGGTTGTGGGGATGAGGCCCTTGTCCTCATCAACATGGGGACAAGGTGCTTTGGGGGGCTACCCCAAAGCACCCTCCCAATGTTGAGGGCATGTGGCCTGGCACGGTTCAGGAGGAGGGGTGCTCTCTCGTCCCCCCTCTTTTCCTGCGGCCTGCCAGGTTGCGTGCTCGGATAAGGGTCTGGTATGGATTTTGAGGGGGATCCCTATGCCATTTTTTTTTAATTTTAGCACATAGTTCCCCTTAATTTCTATATCAGACCCGAAGGGCCTGGTATGGAATTTAGGGGGGCCCTCACGCAATTTTTTTTTTAAATTTAGGTTCGGGTTCCCCTTAATATTCATACCAGACCCAAAGGGCCTGGTAATGGACTGGGGGGATCCCATGCTCTTTTTTTCAATGAGTTTTATCTGTATTGCCAAGACCTGACAATTCATTATAGCCGCGATCAGTTTTCAATGACAATTTTTCTTTTAGAAATGTCAATTTGCTGTGGTACTGTTATAAACACGGGAAAAATGCGTCAGTTTACAGGCATACTATGGACACCCTACAGGTACAATATTTAAAGGAATATTTAATTTTTATTGTTTCACTTTAAGCATTAAAAAAAATGACTGCTCCCGAAAAAAAGTCAGTTTTTAAAAAAATGTGTTTGCATTGATACATCTCCCCTGGGGCAGGACCCAGGTCCCCAAACACTTTTTATGACAATAACTTGCATATAAGCCTTTAAAATGAGCACTTTTGATTTTTCATGTTAGTGTCCCATAGACTTTAACGGTGTTTCAGCGGCTTTCGAATTTGCCCCGAACACTGCATATTGCTCGGTGTTCGCAGAACATCGGAACAACCAAAGTTTGGTGCTCTTAAAAAACCCATTGAAATCCATGCATCCGGTGCCCTGCAAGGGAAGTGGAAGGGTGCAGGTGCCAGGAAGCTGGAATTGAAGACCGGAACATGGGAGGGCTGGTATCAAACAACCAAAATCACAGCAGATAGGGCACCCAGAATATACCATGTTCAGTTATAAGTGGAGTCACAAGCTCAATTTGGTAACAAGCAGGAAGGCACCGAATCATAGGCAGAATCAGGGTGAGGATCATTCAGAGGCTGGCATTGTGCATGCAGCGAGGTACAGAGTTGATAGGCAAAATCTTGGTCAGAAGTCCAGGCCAGGGTTGGTAACAGAGAAGAGCAGTAAACATGGACAGGCAATGATAATCCAGAAGCAAGTCTGATGGAAACTGGGTTGATAGCAGGGACAAGCATTAGGTTGGATCAGGAATAGCAGGAACTCAGACTGAAAGACCAGAAAGATTCCATGCAAAACTCAGGTTTAAATATCCGCTGGGTGCCAGTATCTGTGGAGGATGTGCCCATATAATTGCGTGCACACCAAGATATGCAGATTTATGAGCATGAACCTTATAGCTGGCATGAACTTTCTGATGGCTGGCATGATGTTCCTGACACCCAAATTCCTCATGTCTCACAACACCTCCAATTCAACATCCAACACTCCCATCCACCTGTAGCTACAACAGTATGAAAGGGTTGATTGAGTTCTACTGCTCAACAGCAGCTCCCGCTATTTGCCCTCATCCTTCATTTTGAATTACATTTCTTAATTTCTCATAACATCTCATAATTGTTCATACTTTCTTAACCCACCAATGACCTAAAGTCGCAGCTCTTCCCTCACAACAGACCTCACAAAGCTCTCCACATTGAATGATTTTCCTTGATTGACAGAACCTCCCCCCCTTAAATCCGGCATTGACATTCTCTTGATTCTACACACTACACCACGTTTTATTTTTACATTCTAATTTCCAGGTGGTGTTTATCTGTTGCTTCCAATCAGACTCAATTAAGCCCCCCAATATTCAGCGTAATTTAATCATGCCAACTTTTCACAGCAAAGTTCTGCATGCGCTGCAGTACTTCATCTCCCTAAAATGTCGCTCATTCTCAAATTCTAAAGTTGAGAGGTATGGCAGTAAGAACTATTGTCAGTTCCCTCTTGCCACAAATAGAGTTCAGACATCCTGATTCCAACTGTCATTGCTGATGGGATATTTGAATTTGAGAAGTAACTATAAGGAAATGTGATATTTCTTATTTATTAATCATATATAAGGATGGGCTTTAAAGCCTCTCTGAATTGTTACAGTTGATGTCAGTGAACTTCTTGTATTAGCAATGGGAACTATTGTTATTTTCCCTGTGCTACTAAAACAGTTCAAGCTTCCTGATTCCAGCTGTTATTGCCCATGGCGGATCAGAATCTGATAGGTAGCTGTAAGGAAATGTAATATTTTTCCTGTGCCACAAATGCAATTCTAGTTTCCTTATTCCAGCTTGGAATGTCTGATTTGAATCTTATAGGTAACTATAAGGAAATAGAGATTTCTCTTATTTCTGAGTCATGGACACTTGAAGATCTTTGACCAGCTTTGTACAAGGTCATCAAACAATAAGTCCAGAGAACCGAGCATTCTGAACTCTGCAACCTCTGTCCAAGAGGTTGCAGAGTTCTGTAATATACAGAGGGGTCCCAAATCATCTGTTCGTTGTTCCCAAATCAAAGCAGTATATATGTAGGTTTACTTTACCAGGGTACTGTTCATAAAATCGCTACTTACCAAGCCACATAATCACAAACCCTTACTGTTGCTCAACAGCAAGGCAAGTAGTCAAAATTGAGTCCAAGCCAATAATATTACAGTGTGAAATATTTGGGGTTTGGAGGCTGCATGTCACCCCTGGGGTCTTAACAAAGAATTACAATTAAATGTAATTTTAGATTTTTTTTTTTCTTTTATGCTGATTGTGAATGTAATATTTGGTTTCTTCCATCATAAAGGTTATAATTTGCACTTGCTATGGTTACTTAATTAGTGTGAAGTTATTGTGAATACAGATTGGCAATCATTTTAATATAATTAAGCCAATAAAGTAGCATACATAGTTCCTTATTGTATACAAAAGGTATACAACACCATGCTATTTCATTTTAGGTGGCTTGAGTGGATTAATTCATCCACTATATCAAACAATTTCAGATACATTTCAATGCAGAAAAATATTAGCCTTATGCCCCGTACACATGATCGGACATTTTTCGGACATTCCAACAACAAAATCCTAGGATTTTTTCCGACGGATGTTGGCTCAAACTTGTCTTGCATACACACGGTCACACAAAGTTGTCGGAAAATCCGATCGTTCTAAACGCGGTGACGTAAAACACGTACGTCGGGACTATAAACGGGGCAGTAGCCAATAGCTTTCATCTCTTTATTTATTCTGAGCATGCGTGGCACTTTGTCTGTCGGATTTGTGTACAGACGATCGGAATTTCCGACAACGGATTTTGTTGTCGGAAAATTTTATATCCTGCTCTCAAACTTTGTGTGTCGGAAAATCCGATGGAAAATGTGTGATGGAGCCCACATACGGTCGGAATTTCCGACAACAAGGTCCTATCACACATTTTCTGTCGGAAAATCCGACCGTGTGTACGGGGCATTATGCCGCGTACACGTGATCGGATTTTCCGACGGGAAATGTTGGATGTGAACTTGTTGGCGGAAAGTCCGACCGTGTGCTGGATGTATGCTCCATCGGACATTTGTTGTCGGACTTTCCGCCAACAAATGTTGGCTAGCAGGTTCTCAAATTTTCCGCCAACAAATGTTTGTTGTCGGACTTTCCGATCGTGTGTACACAAGTCAATCGCACAAAAGTCCACGCATGCTCGGAATCAAGTACGAGCCGGAAGCGCTCAGTCTTGTACAACTAGCGTTCATAGTGGAGACATCATGTACGTCTTGTATGTCACTACGTTCGTAATTGTTTGCCAACATTTGTGTGACTGTGTGTATGCAAGACAAGTTGGAGTCAACACCCATCGAACAAAAATCCACGGTTTTGTTGTCGGAAAGTCTGAAAAAAAATAAAAATAGGCAATAAGTTATATTTTTACCAATCAGGTCTTTAAAATATGATTGAGGTAGTTTTATGTCTCTGGTAATTTCAAAGGAAAAAAAGCTGAAATATACAGTTGGCTAATCTGTGAAAAGCAGTAAGCCAAAATTACAAACAGTGCAAGTACCTAAATTTGACTTGGTATCATCCCGTTGCAGTCCCTGTACAGCAGAGCTCAGACTGGCCCAGATGGGATGTGCCTTTCTTTGCCACACTGTTTGCACTGTTTCATTGTGTCTTTACTTGTGCTTGCTGTTTATTTCTCTTTATTGTTAAAACTTAGTGTGAAGCATGCTGACAAGGAGTAGAAAATGAGAAACGAACTCATCATTCTACTGCTTCTTCTTTCACTGTCCAGGCACAGGGTGGGGGAGGGATAAGACCTGTATGTGTTAACTCGTGTAGAAGTTTTTTTTTTCATTCAACCCAGCAAGCCGAATGAAAAAAAAACTGAGAGATCATTACAGCTTGAGCTATTTTGCAAAGAAGAATGGGCAAAAATTTCACTTTTTAGATGTGTAAAGCTGGTAGAGACATGCCCAAAAAAGACTTGCAGCTGTAATTGCAGTGAAAGGAGGTTCTACAAAGTATTGATTCAGGGGGGCTGAATACAAATGTACCCCACACTTTTCACATATTTGTAAAAAAAATTTGAAAACCATTTATTATTTTCCTTCCACTTCACAATTATGTGCCACTTTGTGTTGGTCTATCACATAAAATACCAATAAAATACATTTACATTTTTGCTTGTAACCTGACAAAATGTCGAAAATTTCAAGGGGTATGAATACTTTTTCAAGGCACTCTATGTAATTGCAAAGTGTTGAATTAAACTCCTATGGAATAGAGACTGAATGAGACTAATAAAACTGCTAATTACACAAACAAGGTTTCTTAGTATAATTTTAGTTTAATTTTCCTGGCTTTTACAAATTACAGTGTTAGGAAGCTCTTTTCCTACAGAATTCCAACAAATCATTTTATATTACACAAAATTCCTCTGGACATTCCCTCATATTCAGCAGACTCAGAATCCATCTTCAGTGCTGTCCACTGGTTAATCTGGCCTGAAGGGTGTTCTGAGGGCGGTGCCCTGTGTACCCAACCAGTTTCCTGCAGCCCTGACAAGGACCGGTGTCCTGAGGCTCCTTTGAAATCCCATCAGAAGGACCACACTGTACTCCCAGCTGCCCTATTTAACTAATTCCTCTGTGACCTGCCATGTTAGCTTTGGTTGCTTGCCAATTCAGAACACCTTATCAGTCTTTCTGCGTTGGGCAACTTGACTCTGCCAACCACTTTCCAGGGCTGGAGAGGTTATCCAACGTGTACGTTGTAACATGTAAGATGTAAGTCCTGTATAATAATAATAATAATGTAAGTATTCCTTTAAGTGGAACTCCTCTCAAGAAGTGAAGTCCCCCTGGTTTGCTCACTTCTCCCACCCTGTAACTAAGGTACAGAATTTTTTTGGGGGGAGAGGGGTACGGCTACAGATTTTTATTGCTACCGGCTCCCACAGTCTTCACCTAGGCGGGGAGGATATCCTTGGCCCCTCCCACAGCCTCTTAGGACACGTCACATGTCCTAGGAGGCTGCAGGACCATTCACAGAGTGCTGCACAGGCTTACACAGGTGCAGTGGGAAGCTGGTTGTAGTTCCTCAGGAAGCCACAGTTAGCTCCCTTATTCAAGATGGCAGCGCTGGTGACCCGCAGCAGTAAGAAGAAGCAAGTGCGGGAAGACAGAGCTGGACCCCAGGCACTGGTAAGTGCCTGAGTTTTAAAAGTCAACAACTACGATATTTGTAGCTGCTGACTTAAAAAAAAAATGAAGCTGAAGATCCTCTTTAAATACTTACTGTTAAGTGTTTACACCAGTGGTTGTCAAGTTATAAGGTAAGCAGGACCTCAAATGCGGCCCCTAATGTTCTTAAAGGGCCCCATATAATATTTCTTAGACGTAATGCATACCTCCCAACTGTCCCTGATTTGGAGGGACTGTCCCTGATTCGGAGCAATGTCCCTCTGTCCCTCATTCCTCCTCATTTGTCCCTCATTTTGGTCTGTTCTATATAGATGTATATAAAATGCACTTTTTATCTATCAAAAAGTGTTTTCCAGCGCTAAACCTTTCATCTGATTTCTAAATTGCTGCATTTGTAAATTTCAAAAGCCAATATAAAAGAATAGTGGTAAAAAAAGCCCTTGCGGGTTTAACCAATCTTTTTTTTTTTTGTACAATTCTCCTTTAAGGGGGCGTGGCAAGGGGCCTGCATACTTTTGCTGATAGGTGTCCCTCATTCCCATCTGAAAAAGTTGGGAGGTATGCGTAATGCTACAAAAAACTGTTACATACTGAAGACTTGATAGAGGAAACGGTTAGAGGTGGTTCTTCAAGAGTGGTTGGAGACAGAAGTCATGCTATAGGAGACATTCAGAGACTAGGGATACGTTGCACTAAATTTTTAGACTTTACTACGACTGTTAAGGGCCCCTTTACAAATCAATGCCCCCTTTACAGACTGCTATGGACAAGGGCTGCACTTCAAACATCAAACGGCCGTATGTGGCCCTTGGGCCTCAGGGTTGTAAACCATCCTCAGAATCAGGCAAGAACCTGCACGTTACTGGGTCTTAGGGAGACATCCAGTTAATCAAATTATGACTTTAGCTCTGAAGTAGAAGTTCTGTTATGCAACCCATTGCATTAACCAAGAGTTAGATGTCGGGGAAGAAGAAATGGTTTGACTCTGACTTTGGAGATGAAGTCCCTATTTGCATAATGATTTGCCCTGATTTCATGGCTTCTGAAGCTTTTTGTGCTTACTTGCTATTGATTTCTGCCATAAATACAAAGTATAAAATCGTCTAATAACTTTTTTATTCCAGTTTAAAAATGTGACTTCTCAAAGTATATGGCAAAATTGGATATTTTTCACAAATATTTATAAAAACAACTAGTCAGCTAACTTTTGTTTTCCAATACTGGAAATACTGTATAATATATTTTTTGTTCCTATGTGATAACGAATTGAACATATTCCCAGCATTAAAGTGTTTGTAAAGGCTCCTGCGTTTTTTTACAAAAAATAATAAACATGTTATACTTACCTGCTCTGTGCAATGGTTTTGCACAGAGCAGCCCAAATCTTCCGGTGCTCTGGGCCCCTCCCCCCTACCGAGTGCCCCTTAATGCTAGCTCCCTTTTTCCTGGCTGTGATTGACAGCAGTGGGAGCCAATGGCTACTGCTGCTGCATCTCAGCCAATGAGGAGCGAGAGACCCAGGAGAGCCGCTGCTCTTGTGCACATCACTGTTTTGAGATCGGGCTTGTGTAAGTGTTGAGGGGCTGAGGGGGGAACTGCCTACCGAACATTTTTTACCTTCATACATAGAATGAAATGATAACCTTCAGCTTTTAGAACCACTTTAAGGTAAAAAATGCTCCACTACCTGTTTCCCTCTTCTCTAAACACTTACCTTGCTCCTCTCACAGATCCTGCACTGTCCCAGCTGCAACACTAACTTTCTGGTCTCACAGGAGACACAATCAACAGCCATACCCTGTGAGGAGGAAGCAGAGGGCATGTCCAAGCTGCACTTTGTGTGTCTATGGATGCACACAGCCCAGCTTGGGAGCACATGTGCACAGATGCCCCCTTAGCACTTGCTGAGGGGGCACTTGGAAGAAGGAGTGGAGGGTGCTGGCGGGGGACTCCAGAAGATAAGGGAAGGAACCGTTCTGTGCAATTGCACGGAACAGGTAAGTATAACATCTTTTTTATTTTCATTAAAGAAAAAGCCTTTACAATCACTTTAATGTTTTTATATATTTGACTAGGGTGAATGGAAGTTTTTCCCCTATCCCCTGCCTATGTTATTCTTCTTCTTCTTCTAGTATGGTTCAATACCCTTTATCTTCTGTATATCTTATACAGAGATAAAGTTAAGACAAGTCCAACCTGGATGGCTACCATGGCTCTGTCCATAGACACAGTGAAGTAACCATAGCTCTGTCCATAGACAAAGTAGAGTAAGTAACCATAGCTCTGTCCATAGTCTCCGTTGAGTAAGTGATCATGCCTCTGTCCATACACCATGGAGTAAGTGAGTGTAGCCACCCAAGGACAGGAAGTGTGTTATTTTCAGGATTACCAAGTGAGAATAACAGAGAAAGAAGCCTGAAAAAATAAAGGAAAATAATTCAGCCACCACATTTAAACATAGCGAGCGGGCAGCAGGTACGGGCATAGTAACCAACATGTACGTGACCGGCCTTCTTTTGACTTTGGGGCACACATGCATGTAACCCTTGCCAACCTGTGCTGTGATTGGACACAGAACAAGTTTGGCAGCAGATTACAGCCAAAGATTTCAGCTAAAACCTGCTGATTGGCTGTGTCCAATCACACACACAGAGTTCTATGTTTACAAACAAACAGAACTCTGTGTACATAGGAACAGCAATCTGGCTGCTTCTTCTCCCTGAAAAGCAGGGATAAAAAACAGCCAGATTAAAGTAAAGGCAGCATACATTACACTTGGTAAGCACACAGTTAATCCATTGATTGCCTCTAGATGTTACCCCTTCCCAGCCAGTGTCATTAGTACAGTGTCAGTGTACAGTATTATCACCGATCACTGTATTAGCGTCATTGGTGACATCAGGGTCAGTTAGTGACCCTCCCAGCCAGTGTCTGTTAGCGCCAGATTTTTCACCTCCCTATCACACTCATAAGTTGCTAATCACTGCCATTACAGTATAGCGTCTATACCTGCATAAATTCTAGTATACAGTATATACTATAGTTTGTAAACGCTATAACTTTCACACAAACCAATTAATATACACTTATTGGGATTTTTTTTTACCAACTAGATGCAACAGAATGTAGTAGAGAGCAGATTGACACAGAACAGAAACAATGTGAGAATGCCACTTATACATCCATAGATGAAAAATACAGTCCCCTTGATATAGTAAGGTATGGTTGTGCAAAGAGAAGGAAGAACGGGAAAAGTCCTGCTCAGTATTCCACACGTGGATCTCAGTTCCGGTGACACACAATCGGGCTGACTCCAAATAGTGACTGGACACCACAAAGACCACCACCAAAAATAAAATACCTGCTTACCAGCAGTACTGGGCCAGTAACGCCTGTGGCTGATAACCTGGCCAGGGCCTGGAATGGTATTCCACTTTACGATCGACAGACCTGTAGGCAAATCTTCCCTTTGCAATGTTCTGACAATCACACTCAGAGATAATAAAGATGCTCCACATGACATACAACAGAATACATTCTGGCCTAAATGTATGAAGACATTTAATTGGATATGTTTCATAATAGAAAGTAGAAAATATTGGATGTTTTTTCACATTATTTTCAATTTATATATCATTTATATAATGAAAAATGAAAAACCCAGTGGTGATCAAATGCCACCAAAAGAAAGCTCTATTTATGTGAAAAAATATGTAGAAATGAGATTTGCGTACAGTGTTGCATGACCGCGCAACTGATAGTTAAAGTAGCTCAGTGCTCAATAGTAAAAAATGCATGAAGGGGGAAAAACCTTCCGGAGGTCAAGTGTTTAAAGTGTAACGTGTTTGTTTTTGGGTTTAAATATGCCTTAACCCTTCTTAAATTTAATGTATATTAAAACAGATACACTTTAAACATGTCACATTTTGTGTGGGTGTATTTATTACAATAGTGTCGCAACTGATGTAATAAAATAGCTCATATATGGCTCATATACTGTAAGTGTCTGAAATTTAAATATATTTACATGCAAATGTAAATGATTATGTTATATAATTAATTTTATTTTAAACGGTTTCCTCATTTGATATGCAATACATTCTGATTATCTTTACTGGGGGTGATGTCATTACATATTATCATGTTATTTTATTGTGGGAATTTCTATACCAGGATATAGATAATACGTCAAGAATCTAGTAAAACAGTATAAATTCAGTGAGAGTGCAGCATCATCAAGTACATTCAGATGAGCAGAGTACAGAGATGGCAGGACGGGAAGTGTTGATTCTCTGTGTATCGATCATCAATGCTGTACTGGGGTCCCATATGCAGGGTGGGACTTCGTCATTCAGAGTTCGTGAAAAATATGCAGATGGATGGGTGGTAAGATTTCTTGATTTTAATGAATGTATATATAGTATACAATTTTTACAGTTTTGATTGAGATTTACAAAAAAGAAAACTGTCATCAGAGAAATTAGCTGGGTAGAGGGGTCTGGGGAAGTATTCCAATACTGGATTAACCCTTCAATATCTTTTAGAGTCCATTTTATTATGAATCTTGTTCCAATACGGTGATTCAAAGTATAAACATAAATGAGCATGACAACCAGTCAACCACCACGATGGCAGGGGGTGGAGGGGCGTAATGGGAATATGTTTTTCTTGCTTTGAGTAGTTTATTTTAGAGTTTATATAATGCTACTCAATAAGTAATTTTTTGTTTCATTTTCTCATTTTTGTTCTATGTAAGCAATTATAGCAGAGGTGCTCAACCCGTGGCCTGTGGACCACATGCCTCAAACCAGAGAAGCATATGTCCATGCTCTGGGATGATGGGTTGGCAAGCCCAGAAAGCGATTAATGGGTTACTGACCCGCCATCCCAGAGCATCAGAATACATGGAGCCGGCGCCAGTAGAGGAGGAAGCAGGCGGCTGCGGAGGAAGCAAGAGCCGCATAAGCCGATGCATCCTCTGTAGCGCCATCTTCTGTCTCAGGTGGGGTGATACCAAATACACTTCGCAGGGGACCTTTCTAGCAGCCTGGACAGCGATGCCAGCAGAAGCTGGAAAAGGAAAAGGTCAGTGTATTAAATATTACATACAGTGCACTTTTGCAATGGGCATATTTGCACAGATAAAAAAGGGTTATTAGACTGCTTTCACGCTGATCTGCAGGTACAGCTCAGTGCACTTGTGACTTCCCTGCAGGTTAGCTGTATTGAGCTACAGATTTCTGTTATATCCTGTGCATTTGGTGTGCTTTTAGAAAGTGCACCATACCCACAAGATGTAATAGAAATCTAGCCCACAGGAAAGCCGTGGGTCCACTGCACTGCACCCGTGGTTCGGGTAAACTTCAGTGCATCAGTGTGGAAGCAGCCTTAGAGGGGGCTCAGGACAGTAAGGGCTCTTTTACATTTAGTTTGGGGGGGTGGTAAAACTCCATAGTTTATTGTGGTCCACGACCCATTACCAAATCATTTAAAGTGGTTGTAAACCCGAAAAAAAAACCCCTGTAAGATAAAGACATAATGAGCTAGTATGCATCGCATGCATCGTATGCATTATGAAATACCTACCTTAGATCAAAGCTGTTGCAGTGGCCCCGCACACTGCTGTGACCGGCGACATGTCTCCCGGAGTTGTTTCCGGGTTCGCGGGCATCAGCGCTGTGATTGGCAGGAGCTGCGATGGTGTCACTCCCGCGCATGCGCGCAGAAGCTGCCAGTCACGGCACGGCTGCTAAAGAAACGGCACGATCGAGCCGTTTCTTCAGTGCACATGCGCCGAAGAGGTCGGCGCAAGCGTATATGGTAAATATCTCCTAAACCGTGCAGGTTTAGGAGATATTTACAGTACCTACAGGTAACCCTTATTATAGGCTTATCTGTAGGTACAAAGGGTGGAACAGAGTTTACAACCACTTTAAGTGGCCCTCGCTCTTCAAAAGGTTGGGCATCTCTGAATTACAGAAAAGGTCACATAGATTAGCTGCTGCTACAAGCAGACTAATCAGACCCATATATTGTACTTGCACTAAAAAATGGAAAACAGTCAAGTATAATAACTGTGTAACATTACTAAACACTAATTATGGTGTGTACATTTCCCCATGTACACAAATAATCACAATTATAATATAATAATAATTTTATAATTAAGTATTATAATTAAAGTATACAAAAGCCTTATAAAAAAGTTAGATTTTATACTTACAGTATCCCAGTCTTCTGCCTGTGGTGCCTAAGTGAGTTAGACTTGTGGTTCTCAACCTCAGTCCTCAAGTATCCCCCAACGAACTTCCCTTAGATAAAATAGCTCTTATCAATACCATGTCATTGATAATGATTTAAAGCAGCTGTGCAAAGTAAAGGAAAACCTGAAACATGGCTTGTTTATGGGTACTTGAGGACTGAGGTTGAGAACCACTGAGTTAGAGCTTCAGGCTCTAATCACATGCTTAGATGCTTAATCACTGAGTTAGACATCATACTCCTTCCAATGAGATCCTGGGGAATGCAGACCAGCCCAAATTGAGCACTGCACTGGAGGGTTCTCCCTGTGAGTTTTGGGGTACTCATCCTTCCCCAGGTGTAAACACTCATGCGATCCGATTCCGATGAGGACCAAAAAAAGGGTCCTATCCCACTTTTAGCTACAGAAAGGTTTTATAAAGTAAATTTACGTTTGGAGGAGGTCGGTCATTATTGGTAGGACATTCTTTTTTAATACTACACCACACCAGGTAAATATACGGTGATGCCATTTAGCGAGATGGTTGTAAAGGTCCGTAGGAGGGGTTTGAAATTAAATTTGAAGAGTCTGTTTATCTCTGCATAGATTTTAGTATCTAAGGGGAAGGTTATATCAGGGTGGGACAGAAAAAGGAGAAGGTCATCCACCACTTTGTGATGACCTGATGGCTTAGTAAAGAATCATATGTTAGGTGAATCAAAGATTGTATGCAGGAGAGGTTCCATGGTGAAAATTAATATAAGAGGAGATACGAGGTACCCCTGCTTCATCCCATTTGTAGTTAAAAAGGAGTCAGACAAGACACTGTTCAGAAACTGTTCCTAAATATAAACTTTTTTGCTAAAAAAAAAAACTCACTGGTAAATTATCAGTGAACACAAATGCTGCTCCAATCAGTCTTCCGAGACCCAGTTATTCCCCTACTGGATGCTGAAATCACATCTCTCACATAGTATAGGGGGTGAATCCAGGCTCTTAACCAGGGGCAGACATGCCATTTGCACACCTGCACAAAGACCCACTGAGATTTAGGAGACTATTAATACTAGATGTGAATCAAACAGGTACTGGGTCTTGTAGACCTTGTGCAGCTCACTTCTATCTAGCTGTCAACTAATACACTGAAAATAAGTGATTTTTCTTGGCCAGTAGTTAAATGAAAAGCCCAAACACTGGTCTTGCACAGAGTTGATGTCCACATCTGCTGACAGAGAACACCTTGACAGAAGGAGAGAGCAGAGCAAAGATGAATGCTAATTTTATGCTGTTTTTTAGGTTGATATTAAGTACAGAACAGGCTTTGAAAGCTCGTCATCATATAGATTTTCCTGGCGCTGCCTTTCTGGGAATTGTGGCACTGAGCTTCAGAACACCATAACACTTATGGAAAACAAGACCACCAAACCCAGCCGTTGGTACCAGAATGAGGGGCATATGAAAAGACGTGTACCTATCGACAAACCTTTCCAACTTGGGTAAGATCTGTGGTGTTGTAGTCTTAACACCTTTTTGACCTCCTTTTTGTGACAACCCCTCTAGAACCCCTCACAAATCTTTTTGTGAGGTCTTTGGCAAAACTTAGACATGAGGCCCCACTCACACCCATAATGGGAAAAAATTCAAGCAAAAAAAATGGCTGCAGAAAGATGCAAGGATCTAGCACACAGGTAATCAGCACCTCTTCCAGGGCACCCTCCTCACCCATCAGACATATGCAGCCAACACAACATCTGGGACCCAGCAAGTTGACAACCCCTCAAGAAATTACCCCAATTGCCTTGGAGAGAGAGGGGGGAGAGGGGTGACAGAGAAGGGGGGTCAGAGAGAGAGAGAGATTCCTGTCCCTGTCTGCAGCCCCTCCATGTCCCAGTCTGCATAATTTATGTGCAGAGTCTGAACTAAATGGAAGCTCCAGTCGTTGTGGTGAAGTGGTGGGGTTACTCACTGTGTCCTGTAGCAGTGTGTTCGGTCCCTGCTCATCCATGTGTAAAGGGCTGAGACTGGGGGGGGGGGGGGGGAACATGCCCCGGGGTCAGTTCATTCAAATCTTCCAACCTGTCAAAAACCTATATACTTGAGTAATTTGACTGATTAGGTTTGATTGCAGTCTGCTACTCATGCATCAGTGTCAGGTTTTGCGTGCTATAAGGGTTAAAATAATCCCATTCAATAAATGGATAAAAAATATACTGGTACCTAAAATTATTTTTTAAGGTTTGTTTTAGTGGTTAAAGCTGTGTTTGTTTTTTTTGCTGTCTATGTTTCCCAAGGGAGGTGGAAAGTTAAGCCCCGTACACACTATTGCCCTGTACACACGGTGAGACATTGATCGGACATTCCGACAACAAAATCCATGGATTTTTTCCGACGGATGTTGGCTCAAACTTGCTTTGCATACACACGGTTGCACAAAGTTGTCGGAAAATCCGATCGTTCTGAACGCGGTGACGTAAAACACGTACGTTGGGACTATAAACGGGGCAGTAGCCAATAGCTTTTACGACAACGGATCTTGTTGTCGTAAAATTTTATAGCCTGCTCTCAAACTTTGTGTGTCGGAAATTCCGATGGAAAAAGTCCGATGGAGCCCACACACGGTTGGAATTTCCGACAACAAGCTCCAATCGCACATTTTCCGTCGGAAAGTCCGACCGTGTGTACAGGGCATCAGAGAAAATTGGAAGAAAAATTCCATACAAGTCACGATTGTTTGATTTTTGTATAGTGTGTACACAGTTTTTGACTTTGCAAACGAAAATTTCTGAAGGGACAAACTCCAATTTTTTTCTCGTAAGTGAACAGAGTGAACGATTTTTGTTTAATGTGTACGAGAAATATCAGATACAGAAGACTACGCATTATCAGAAACAAGAAATAACAAAAAAAACCCTTTGTCATACGAGAATTTTCGTATATTATTTCTATCATCGGTTCCGACTTGCTGTGAAACATCAAAGAAAACCAGACGATCGTTCGCCTGATTTTCTTCTAGTGTGCACCCCACTTATACTACACTTTACTATACATCCTCTCTAAGAAAATTGTCACTGGACACAGGTGTCCCTATTAGAAGATTCCTTCTCCCCTACTGCTGCAGTGAGAATTGTAAAATGTTGGATTTACTATCACTTTCTGTCCTTCTGACTCTTGTAATTTAAAGGGTGAATCAGAATACTTTAAATTCCCCATTGGAGACAGCAATTAAACCAGTTAGGAGTTCTAACCTTTCCATACTACATGCTAAGGTACAAACAAGGTCCATAAAGACATTGTTGAGCGAGTTAAGGGTGGAGGAACTTGAATGGCCTGCACAGAGTCGT
This sequence comes from Lithobates septentrionalis, assembly GCA_037952835.1. Taxonomy (NCBI): domain Eukaryota; kingdom Metazoa; phylum Chordata; class Amphibia; order Anura; family Ranidae; genus Lithobates; species Lithobates septentrionalis. The sequence goes on from JBBDGP010000808.1 coordinate 482,834, forward strand.
GACCTCAACCCGATAGAACACCTTTGGGATGAATTATTGTGGATACTGCGAGCCAGGCCTTCTCGTCCACATCAGTGCCTGACCTCACAAATGCGCTTCTGGAAGAATGGTCAAACATTCCCATAGACACACTCCTAAACCTTGTGGTTAGCCTTCCCAGAAGAGTTGAAGCTGTTATAGCTGCAAAGGGTGGGCCAACTTAATATTGAACCCTACGGATTAAGACTGGGATACCATTAAAGTTCATGTGCGTGTAAAGGCAGGTGTCCCAATACTTTTGGTAATATAGTGTATATCATATTTTTAAATTGTAATATTTTTAATGGGTCATTGTTTACGTTCTCTTAAATCTTGTTCCTTAGCCCTGATGAAGGGGGACTTCTGAACCCCCAAAACATATTGGCCTTGTCTTCTGATTTTTTTTTTTTGTCACGATTAGTAAACTTTTTCCTGGATGGTCATTAACTTGTGGCCTCATCCTTAACATGTTGTTCAGTGAAACTTTTTAAAAGTGAAGAGATTACAGCAAACAAATGCTATTCCACAAAACAACCAAATTGTTAAGGCTTTGCAGCCCCTAGTTACCTGGAACAAGTGTGCTAGATGAACATTGATTAACAAGTTTATTAAGATAATTAATTCAAATCACCTCTTTGCCTTAATCAATAGTGCCAAGTACTGCTTAATACATATACTGCTACCTACATATACTGTAATTATTTCTTATATTCACTAGTGCTCCTTTTTATATCTTTACAGGGAGAGTAGTTGCTGTTGGGTATCTAATGTTTATACTGATGGATCATGGTCACTAATAACAGCAGTGGATTTAGGGACAAGATCAGATACCAAGAAGCCCAACACCTCTCCTGTGACTGCTAGCATTCAAGTTTTAAGGTACAGTACCACAGTTTACAAAAACCTATATACAAAGCATCTCAATGTTGGGTCACAGTATATGCCAATACAGCGTCTATGTTTTTCCCCAAAAAAATTTTTCTATATTAGAATGTTACATTGATGAAACAATTGACATGGGTGGCTCTTCCACTGCTAGCTGACATACCTCTCAACTTTCTGAAATTATAAAGAGGGACAACTTTTATATATCAAAACTTGGCTAGGATCCAATATAAGTTCCTACATGGTAATACTGGTAGGTGCCATCCCATGCACTAGTCAAACACAAAACAAAAACCCCTCTAAGGGGTAAGTGGGACTTTAAAGGATAAGTTCAACTTTTGTAACATGTTTCATGTTACATACATATTCAGGGTGTAACATGTAACATGTTACAGATGCACAATCTGGAAAAAACGTGGGCACGTCATCCAATCAGAATATTCAAAAATGGATGAAGGATAAATGTGACGGTAATGGAACCACACCTTGAAGTAGATTTAAAAATAATATTTTTTTGAATTTACAAAATTGGTTTAAAATATATCAAAATACAATTCATATAGATATTACACTATATATTAGAATGACCCCAACTGCACTACGCTGGTATCACCAAAACTACTCCACCTATAAATAGGGAGCCCCCAATAATCACAGTGTAAATAATAGAATAAACACAACCATGGTTCCCTAATATCCAGGTATCCAATGGTGACTATTGGAGGGGTGGTGATGTCCAACTCAACATTTTGCTCAACATGTTTTGCGTATTGGCTGTCGGACCTTGTCGCAAAGGCTGTCAAACCTTGTAGTTTTTCCAAACAAGAATTTTCTGTGAATGGAAAAACTAGAAGGTCCGACAGCCTTTCTCAATGAACTACCACGGTGCCGTTGAGCGCTGTGGTAGTTCATTAAGTCTTCCTTTCACAGCGTAACTGCCCGGCCGTATCAAAGGTACAGCCAGAAAGATACAAAGACAGTCTGCAGGACCGTAGCATTACACCCACCATCTGCTGAATGTGGGTGCAATACTTTACAGGTCTATTACAAAAAAATAAAATAAATGCATATTTTTAGACATACACAAAAATGTGCATTTATTATTTTTTGTTCAGTTTAAGTTGAACTTATCCTTCAAATATACCTCACCAGTGTTATATATAGCAGTTTTTACAACATACCATTTAGACACTTCAGCAAATGTCTACGCGTTTCGTGCAAATTCTGCTTCTTTAGAACATATAAAGAAAGCTGTTTCATGTCAACGGAATAAGAACAGGCTATATTTCATCTGAAACAAAACCAGGCTGGTACATAAAATACCAAGCCAGAGTAATAGTTGTGCACATTAAATCACCCAGGAGGCAGTCACTAAGGAAATGTAGGAACCACAACCGATTGCAACAGATCCAGGTGAAGAAAAAAATTAGATTTTTTCCAAAACCATCAGGCTATTACACACTTGCCCGCATCCCTGAGCATACCCACCCCAAATCCAAATTTCCTAATAGATCTGCCCCAAAGAGCCTTCCCAGGAGCTACAGCACAGCCAAATCTGTGTCCCACTAGTAGCATATCACCATTTTAGCACTAGTATGTAGGCAAAGAGCACGTCTCAGCTGTGGTCCTGGTTACACGGGCCACAAAGACCTAATATGCAGAAAAAGATTGACTAATCCACACAATGTCAAAAAATGGAATTTAACGTGTATCCTCACAGGGTGACACTGTGAATGCACGAGTAACAATGTGCCAACGTCCCAATATAGATTGGAAAAAACTAAGAATTTGCATAGATGGACTATATAGGCACACACATAGGGTAAAAGGTTTTGAAATTTGAATTGTATAAAGTTAAAAAGGTAATGTATGTTTGTACATTACCTTTTTAACTTTATCTAATTCAAATTTCAAAACCTTTTACCCTATGTGTGTGCCTATAAAGTCCATCTTTGCAATTTCTTAGTTTTTTCTAATCCACACAATGGCTTTTTTTTACCTCTATATTTCTTTTATTCAACATTCAAAATAACAAATGCAGTAATATAGATGTTGTGCAAAAAAATTAGAGCAGCGTAAGATAGTACATTTTGTATAGAGATGTACACATCAGAAAAAAAAGAGACAACCGAGACTGCTAGAGGGGCAGAGGCTATTTGGCCCCAAATGAAGGACAATTGGGAACTATGAGCTAATATTTCTAGAGCAGTGGTTCTCAACCTGGGGGTCAAATGATGATTTGCCAGGGGTCACCAAATCCTTGGCTGTTTCTGAAGCCCGCACCGCTCTCCCAGCCTTTTTGTGGCCGCACAGCAGGGCTGTCCCTGGAGCCCGCAGCCGCCCATGACTGGGGGGGCAGAGGTCAGCTGACTGGTGAGGAATGTGAAGTGGGAGGGGCTGGAGGAGACCCTATCTCCTGATTTCAGCAAAGGTGTCACAGCTACGAGACACCACAAAGTCGGAGACACAGTGAGTAACACTACATGTGATTATAGTTGCTATTAAAAGTCCCCACCACAGTTCTCAGATCAGCAGATGACCTTGATCAAGAGCACCTAAGTTGGCTGATCAGAACTCCCCGCCAACATTGCCACTCATTCCCCCCCCCCCCCCACCAAGGAGTAAGAGAAGGAATAAAAATAGAGAATACATGGAAGGGAGAGGAAAAGAGGGGGAGGAACAAAGAAAAAGGGAGAGAAAGAATAAGAGAAAGAACAAGAAAGATGGCTAGAAAGAGCGATGGGGGAAAAAAAACAAGAAATTAGGATAGAGAGGGATAAAAGGGAAAGAAAGGAAAACATAGAGAAAGAGTGGTACATCCTAAAATGTACCATAAGGGGTTTTAATACTGTACGAGTGGAAGGGACTCAGGGAGCACTAAATGTCTTTGGGTTAGGGGCAGTGGCGTCTCCAGCTTTCATATTTAGGGGGGGCACATGGGGGGACAGGGACAAAAATAGGGGGGCAATATAAAACGCAAATATATATATATATATATATATATATATATATATAGATAAAATATATATAGATAGATAGATAGATAGATAGATAGATAGATAGATAGATAGATAGATAGATAGATAGATAGATAGATAGATCTATCTATCCTGGGGCCCTTTACCCCTTTACTACGATCCCACAACGGCCCTTTCACATGTTACGCAGTGAGCTCCCTTCCTACTGTATTGGGGCCCCCCCAGGGTGACAGAGAACAAGAGATATATGTCACCAGCATACCAAGAAAATATAAGGGTCCAAAGCAGTGGGAGAACTATCAGGGTTGCAAAGGTTGTCTTGCCACCGGGCCCTGGTGTTCTGCCACTGTGGGGTTCCCCAGCCTCCTCTTGCTGTCCTGCCCCTGCCCTCAGTCTGTTTTTTCAGTAACTGAGAGTCCTGGTGGAGTCCTTCCTGCAACTCGCTCTTCTCCCTGCCAATAAGGATGCAGGGGAAGGAGCAGATCGGGCAGCCGTGGTTGTGTGATCGCTCGCATTATGCAGTGTCAGCGAGCAGAGGGAGGGGGGAGGAATCACCCACTGGGGACGTTCTCCCTCTCAATAGAGACTGTGTTACCCCAGCAGTGGCCCGAGTAAGATGCGGCACATCCGATATAAATACAAACAAAAAGAAATTGCCTTTTTGTAAAAAAAAAAAAAAAAATTAAAAAAAAAAATAAATAATTTTTTTTGGGGGGGGGGGGCACATGGTGGGGCCCAGCATAATGTTGGGGGGGTCAGGGCCCCCTCTGGCCCCCCCCTAGGGTCGCCATTGGTTAGGGGCACAAATTACTTGTCTTGCCTTGGGTGCTGACAACCCATGCTATGAAAATAATTTTACGGTTGGGGGTCTCCACAACTTGGGAAATTTTATCAAGGGGTCACTAGCGAGGTTGAGAACCACTGATCTAGAGGATTGCAGCAGTGAGATCTTCATGCCAGAGCTTCCAACTGTGCAATACCTTTCATAGTCATTACGAAGAGAAGGTAATTTCACTCCTCCTATTGCATTTCCAACATGTAACAATAACTAATAAAAGTGTAGATCACACACCCAAGTGGACTTGTTCAATAATGTTAAAATGTTGCAGCTGCAGGGATAAGCCAGTCATTTTATTCCAATGATAGTGGAATGTGTCAAGGCAGATGTTGATTATCCAAGAGCAGAATGTTAGGTGTGAATTTTTGAAACCACCGGTACTAATCATTTTTTCTATTAGTTCTAACTACATAATCCAATCCCACAAGAAGATCAGATGTCTTTACTATTACAGAATACACACTGAACAATTGTGACTAACTACTACTAACTATACAATGACATGGAAAAAACAAGGGCATTTACAAACATCATGTACAATATAAATTAAAGATCCTAAGCATAGCCCTCACCCCAAGATGATTTAGGAACCCAGGGTACCTGATGATTTGAATTGACTCTTGACATACCTGCAGTAACTTTCAGCCCCCTCACTTCGCAAAACTCCAAAATCTGTCGTAGTATTGGAACATACCCATCCTATTCCACTTTACACACACAGCTATTGACCAGTGAGGCAGCCCACCATAGCGATGTGCCAATAGGAATGTATTGGGGTGGTAGGGCGCAGCCAGGCTTTGACACAACCATAAAGTGTCGGCGGTTACTTGCTCAGAGGAGCCTATCAGTTTGGTATAGACTTGCTTGGGTGCATGCTGTGGCTGGAGACACATGGAGTAAGGCCCTATACAGGTGACAGGCCAGGCACAACCAGTACTGAAGAGGATTTCTTTCAGAGAGATAGAAATCATTGTAGCAGACCATGCCTGTACCACTGAGGCAAGCAAGCATCTGAGGTTTTAGTGTATATAGTATTGTGGCATGCTGAAGTGTGTGGTGCTCTACTGTAGAATGTGTTCACAATGAATAGCACTGTAACACATTGCACACAGAGCAGGTGCATTGCCTTGCATCATTGTAACATGCATATTATCATGCACTGCTGCAATGAACAAGTGGAATGGACCCAGAAGTAGAATCTGCTTCTAGTAAATTTGCTACACAGTTACATGGTTTTTGGCATACACAATTAAAATTCCCAAATCAAAATCTGTGTCTAGCCAGTTTTATACAAGAATATAATGCACTTGTCTTTTCCCAACATTGTTGAAGAATAACATCATTTATGCTACTTTTACTTTAAGAATTCCACAGAACTGTGCAACCTCTATTAATTTATTGTCCCATGACCCCGATGGAGACCATGTGACTTGCCGAAATGCATATAAATCCGGAGAATGTGGATTATGTAAACCTTATTTTTCTGTGGATCAAGTAAGTTTCTAATTAATACAAAAGAATAGTTGATAATCATTCCATTTATAGACTTGTAGAGATATTATAACAATTTTCAGTCAAAGTTATTTTATGTTGTTATTTGAACATTTAAAGGGTAACTCCACTTCCTCCACTTTAATGTTATTAAAAATGATCTTTTCAATCTGCAGCCGCTGTAATTTTCTATAAATGCAATGCAATATGGCTACATCGAATTGTTCTGTACACATAGTGTGTACTGACCACTCCCCAGAAACATCATTTCCTGCTTGTGTGATTGGCTCACAAATTTTCCTAGGAGTCTGCCTAAGATACACGTCAGATTTCAGGCATCCCCTGCAACTAAAATGTCATTTTTGGTGAGATATTTCCAATAGGAACACACCTAAAGGGATGCAGGCCCAGCAGCTTCCTCATTAGTGCCCTGCAGCTGCCACAGCTGACTGATAATTATGAAACCACTCCCATTAGACCCACTCAGCTCAGAGGCACAGAAAAACACACATGGATTTATTCAGAATAACAAAAGGAAGGAATCTGCAACAAAGGTTGTTAGAATCCTTGCAATGTATATAGACCTACCAGGGGGGAATGTTTTGTTCTCAAAAAAAGTGGCGTTTCGCTTTAAAATTGCTCTCTTATACATTTTTTCATTACCTTTTAAACACTTTATTTTACAAATGTTACAATTGCAGATTTGATGCCGGGTGCTTCCATGATATTTAGGCCTCATGCACACAGAATTTTTTTTTTTACTCTCCTAGAAGCCAGCAGTGTTTTTGCAGAAAAAGCACCTGATGCTTATAAAAGTAAAAGTGTTTAGACGTGTTTGCAGGCATCAAACACTTGGGCGTTAATAAATTTCATTGGGCAGAATACATTTTTCTGGCCATTGAAATGAATTCACACTCAAGTGCTAAATGTGCCTAGCATTAACACGTGTTTAACCGCGTTTACAAGCGTCAATCGTTTTTTTCTGCCCAAACTCCGTTCCTGGACACACTGGCAGAGGGTTTTTTTCTTGCCTCTAAACTCTCCTACCACTAAATGCTGCTAAAAGTCTATGGGGTGGATTTACTAAAGGCAAATAGACTGTGCACCTTGCAAAGTGCAATTGCTCCAGACCTTAGTAAATGAGTTCCATCATCCAATCATGTGCAGGCAAAAATGCAGTGTTTTTATATTCCTGGCATGTGATTGGGTATTCTTTGCAAAGTGAAGCTTTACCTCATTTTTAGGCTTTGGAGCAACTGCACTTTCAAAGTGCGCAGTCTATTTGATGATATTAAATAAACCCCATTGGCTAACATGCAGGGGAGTTTTGAGGCAGGAAAGAAAAAAACCCTAGACACTCCTAGAAGAGAGAGAGCACCGTCTCTTCACTTGTGGGTTTTGTCTGTTTAACTTAAAATCCATATGGGTGTATATCTGCTAGTGAAAGGGGGGGGGGGGGGGGGTGTATCTCCTCTGGTTTAGTAAGTTTATGTCTGTGTAGTTTGAATAGACTTGAATAGCAGAAGAACTAAATATACAGGCTACTCAGGCTATTCACAGCATAGCAGTTCATCACTGCAGAATATGTGGAGTAAGCAGCTTCTAGCACACCATCTGTTGGCTACAATGCAATTTTACATATCTACCAAGCAAAAAAAAAAAAAAAAAACGAAATAAAAAACAACAACATTTTTTTCAATACAATAAAGAATGGGACTGCATAAGATTAGACACACTAGAAATTAAATCCCCCTCACAGGAAATCAAAAAACTAAATAATAGACATTGGTACGAAACTCCAAAAGATTGTTGTTTTATGCAGTCAAAAAATAGAACAAACCGATTTAGAAGAAGAAAACTGAAGTAGCAAATAAGAATGACTTTCCTAACTAATAACAATCTTTTTTCACTCTTGTTCTAGAGCCGCTGTGTTATATCTTTTCCATCAGGGATTCGTACAGGCGCCTATGTGTTGGAATTGGTTGTGGAAGATTTCCCCAACAAAAACATTAATCTTACCTACTATGACCGAACAACGGTCTTCAAAAATAGTCCTTACCATCGCAAGATCCGAGAGGCACCAAACGACTCAGAAAAGAAGCGCTACTGGGGTCCTACAACTGATGAACCAGAGATAATTACTGCTTTTTATGACGATGTAACAGAGTCAAGTCATCTCAATGCAGAAACAGATGTAGTCACTACATATATAGAACATTCTGTGGAAACCACTCATTTTCAGAAGACAACTCAGCAAAGTTTACCAGAGGCTGTCACCACCGCAGATAAAGCTACTACATTGCATTTAGCCACGGCTTCACCAGACTATACAAACCCCTTGAGTAGAATCCCTCTGCAGTTTATGGTGGAAGGTAAGTTAGGAGACAATTATTAACTAAAGATGTTTTGTAACATAGACTGAAATTCACCAGTATTATATTGAGCAGGGGTCTCCAAACTTTCAAAACAAAGGGCCAATTCATTGTCTTTCAGACTTTAGGGGGGCCGGACTAGGGCCAGTGGGAGTAGAAAATGTCCTGGCATCCAATGAGAGTAAACAGTTCCCATCATTGGTGTCAGCGGCAAGAATAGTGCCCCATTTCTGGCGACAGTTGGAGGAATAAAGCCCATCCTTGGTGTCAGTAGAAGGTATTCTGCCCCATTGTTGGTGTCATTAGGAAGAATGTGTCCTTTCATTGGTGTCAGAAATAGTGCCCATTGTTGGAGCCAGTGGGAGGAATAGTGGGGCATCATTGGTATCAATGAAAAGGAATTATGCCCCATCGCTGGAGTTAATGGAAGGAATGTTGCCCCATTGCTGGTGTCAGTTTAGAGGAATTGTGCACTTTTGAAGGTGTCAGTGCAAAGAATAATGCCCTATTGGTGTCAGCGACAGGAAATATGCCCCATTGTTGGTGTCAGCGACAGGAAATATGCCCCATTGTTGGTGTCAGTGACAGGAAATATGCCCCATTGCTGGTATCAGCGACAGGAAATATGCCCCATTGTTGGTGTCAGTGGATGGAGTAGTACCCCCAGAACAAGATAAAAGCAAGCAAAGGGCCACAGTTTGCAGATTTCTGATATAGAGCAACCATGAAAGCAGTAAAGCCTTAGCCCAAGAGTGTATCTGGACCAGAGGGACACTTTGCTTTTTTCCAAACTGCAGCGTACCTTCCCTTTTTCATCATTCCTCTGTGTTTTGCAGGTAGAGTGTATGGCTCCACTCACGCTTTTGTATTTTATTGTGTATGTTGTAATGCAGTGGGGGCCACTCCATTAGGGGTGCAGGGGTGCCACCCCCCTAATCCATATGCCCGGCCCCTAATCTACATGAAGGGCACTGGACGCATGGATTTCAATTTTTTTTTAAGCATGTAATTAGAGCCTGAGGCTCTAATTGGCTTCAAAAAATGGTTTGCTCGGGGCGCAGTGCACTGCGCCTTGAGCCCACCAAGTTGTGTGACAATCGCAAATTTATATTCACTATTGTCTTCCTGATTCTCCTTCTGGTCAATCAGGAAGCAGGTCTTAAGACCCGATTGGCTGAGAGGAGAAGCAACCATTTTGGACAGGAGCAGGGGGGAGGCGCCGAGGAGGAGACGCAGGGGGAAGCTGCCCATGACCTGGATGGGTAAGTGCGGGGCTGATTGGCGGACGGACGGGCCAGCGACAGGGAGGGGGTTTAGGTTTGACCGAACAAATGGGGGGGGGGGGTCGGGTGGTTTGTTTGCCGCCCCCCCCAAAATTGAGCACCAGCCGCCACTGTTGTATCGCATAACAATGCATGTGTTATAACCAATAATGTCGTGCAATGAGGCTTTTCTGATTTCTGCAGTGCAATACGCTGCAGTTTAAAACACGAAGAATGTCTGTTTTTCTGTGCTTTTTATTGTGCTGTGGTGGCCAACAGAACAATGAAAATGCATGCAAACATGCTATAACGCATGTAAAAAAAGTGCACTAAAAAATGGAGAAACGCAGCTACAGATAGATGTGAACCTGGCCTATATATATCCAAAACTCTTTTTTGTTTGTTTTATAAAGGGTATGAAAGGGTGGAAACCCTGTGCCCGAATTTAACAGGGATTGAGAGGAAAACCCTAAAAGTGTGAAGGTACTATGATTCTGAGGCCTTGTTCACATGATCGACCAAGGGATGTAAATCCATTCAGTGGAGCTGTAGTTTTACCACCCCCTGACCGCCCACCTGATGACTGACAAGGCTGTACACATGCTGTGGTGGCAATGCTCAATTTTGCAGCAAAAATTAAACAGAATGTTTAATTTGCCATGCAAGTCTATGGGACCGCACCACAACTGTGTGCAAGACATGCGTTCCATGAATGATGGACGGGCGGATGGTTTAAAGGCCCCCCTACTTTGCCACAATGTCCGCTGGCACACGTGGATCTTTAGGCAAAGAGGCGGAATGGCGGTTATGTAAACAAGGCAGATTGGCGTTCTGACATTAGGGAAGGGATGGAATTTGTGTAAATAAATTCTATCTCTTCCCCTAGTAAACGCACCTCACATAGTATAGTAAAACACTGGTTAGGCACACAGTTAACACTTTGATTGCCCCTGAAGTTAACCCCTTCCCAGCCAGTGTTGTTAGTACAGTGACAGTGCATATTTTTATCATTGATCACCGTATTAGTGTCACTGGTCATCAAAAGTGTCAGAATGTCCGCCGCAATGTCGCAGTCCCACTATAAGTCAGTGATCGCTGCCATTACTAGTAAAAAAATGTATACAAATAAATAAGAATATCCCATAGACGCTATAACTTTTGCGCAAACCAATCAATATACTCTTATTGGGATTTTGTTTACCAAAAACATGTAGCAGAATACATATTGGCCTAAATTTATGAAGAAATAATATTTTTTGTTGGATATGTTTTATAGCAAAAAGTAAAAAACATTGTTTTTTTTTTTCCAACATTGTCGGTCTTTTTTTGTTTATAGTGCAAAAACAAACAAAAAACAAAAACGCAGAGGGGATCAAATACCCCCAAAAGAAAGCTCTATTTGTGGGAAAAAAAAGCTATAAATGTTATTTGGGTACAGCGGCGCACGCCCGCGTAATTTTCAGTTAAACTAGCGCAGTGGCATGTTGCAAAAAATGGCCTGGTCATGAAGGGGTGTAAATCTTCCGAAGGTCAAGTGGTTAATATGAACTATTATACAATACTATATAAGCTACCATGAACCATTTCCAGCATTTTAAGTTGGTAGGTCTTTTTTTCTCTTTATTAAAATGACTTTAGGTGGAATAACAGGCTACTTACTGAAAAATTCCAAGCCGTGTGATAGACTTTTATCTCAACAAAGGTTCTCATCATCTTTCCTAGTCAAATATCCCCCAAGACACGGCCTGTTCTTCATCTGTTGTCAGATATGGAATGTTGAATATTATTATTATGTTGATCCTTAGTTTTGTAAAATTATTTTTTAATCCAAATCTTTTGTTCCATTATTAACAATAACATGTTTTTAATCATGCAGCCACTAGTCCAGCTCCATCCTGCACATTTGGCCAATACAGACCACTATTTCTTTCTCCAACTCCCAGTCATGGAACAATACTGCAGATCAATGCTGGGAAAAAGTTCCAACTCCACCTTACTGCACAAGCAGCATATGAAAGGTAAATCACACAACGTATGTATCCAGGACTTGTCATAAATGGGTAATCCAACATTAAGTTTAGGTTCACATCAATGCGGCTGCACTTGATGTGTTTTTCAGGCACGTTTTGCAGTGCATTTTTAAACCCATGTTTTTTATGCATTTTTGCATGCAGTTATCATGCATATTGCGGTTTACGTTTTTTTTTTCTCTTTAAATGCACTGTAAACACACTGTATATAGCTGGTTGCTAAGGAGGGGACTGGGAAGCCGGCCACTGCGTCCTTAACAACCGATGAGTCATCAGCTGTCAGCGGGCTTCCCCGCTGTAAGCTAAATGTAAACATAAAAAAAATACAGGCAAAAAAATCCCCCAAAAAACGGCCATATCTTCGGGTCTAGTATGGATTCGGAGGGAACCCCGCACGCCAATATTTTTTTTAAAAATGGCGCGGGGGCTCCCCCCCCAAAATGAATACTAGACCCTTATCCAAGCATGCAGCCTGGTAGGACAGGAAAGGGAGGGGATGAGCAAGAACCTCTCCCTCCAGAACCACACCAGGCTGTATGCGATCAACATGAGGAGGTGGGCGCTGTGCCCACCCCACCCTAAAGGACCTTGCCCCCATGTTGATGAGGACAAGGGTCTGGTATGGATTTTGGGGGGGACCCCACGCCATTCTTTTAAAACATTTTGGTGTGGGGGATTCCCTCTGAATCCATACTAGACCTGAAGGGTGTGGTATGGACCTGGGGGGGGAACCCCACGCCGTTTTTTCACAAATTTTTTTGCCAGCAAACCCCCAGGAAGCTTTATTTTTACATGGTGATCCTGTCTGTAACACACTTCCTGTACTAGGGGGACGACACTTATTGTACTTGCTGAAAGAAAGAGAGTCATAAACTGGGAGTTATGTCCAATCACAGGCTGGGGGTAGGGTGGTGACCTAGCTGTATTGCTTAACCACAGTAGAGAAAAGTCAGGTCACCAGCCTGGCTCAGCTGTCTTGTGGCTCTGGCTCAGCAGTGCTGTGTAAATATGAGGACAGTATGTTGCGTCTGTGTACTTACCTGTTTGCCTTGAGTTAGTGTTTAGAGGTGAAAATATCTTTATTGTTTTACAAGTCATAGAGAAGTAAATACAATAAACAAGTATCAAAAGTCAAGGCCATCACCAAGCATAGGTCACATGGAAAATGTACAACCTTAATGGGTATATGGTGCCATTGGGAGAAACCATCTGGATTGAGTAATGCTGTGTACACACGATCAGAAAATTGGATGGAAAATACCACTTTCAAAGCGATCGTATGACAATCTGATGGTTAGTACACAGCTTTCCAGAGCCGATCACCACAGTTCCTCCGATATTATCCGAAGGGACAAACATAAAAAATGTTCTCATACAATACCAGATCGTACGATTTTCGTTTAATCCGCACAATTTTCGCCCAAAAATACAATACAAATGCACTACAATATATGACATCACTTTAGAATTTTTATTCTGTAGTAAGAGAATTTTCGTAACTTTAGTTACCTCCAGTGGCGGCCCATCCATTAGGCCCCTCTCTCCAGGCCACCCCCTATATGCAGTGGATAGATTCATGCATAGCATGAACCTATCCGCGGCCGCCCCCTTCAGCGGGCAGGTTTTTTAAGCACCTAATTAGAGCCATAGACTCTAATAAGCTTCAAAATAGGGTGGGCTCGGGTCACAGGGGATGTGTCCAGAGCCCACCCAGGTGTGTTGCAAAGAATGAAACCTTTCCCTGAGCCCGCCACCACCATGAAGCTCCGATGGATGCTCTCACCGCCTGCATCCAGGGTAAGGACAGCAGGGGGTGGGGATGTTAGTGCTGTGCCATGCTGCGGGGGGGGTAGTTGGCAGTTGTGCTAATGCAGCTCCACCAGCGGCCCGGGGGGAAGGTTATTTGCCGCCCCCCCAAAAAAAATCCCACCAGCTACCACTGGTTACCTCTTCATTTTCGATATGAGACTAGCATGCAACAAAAAACGGATGGTCGTTCGTCCGATAATCTCATCGTGTGAATGAGGCATGAGTCTTTAAAGTAGATAGAAATGCCATTGATGAAAGGAGAGAAAAAAGGGAAAGAAGACATAGTAGCGAATCTGTTTTATTTGCATGGATGATCTAGTGAACTTCCAAAAGGGAAACTTTGATACACTTTATAATACCTCTGTTTGTTTGTTTGGTGAGTGGTAAATGTTGCATTTTTCTTCTTTAAAGAATTACAGACTTCAAAGTCAGTGGGCTCCCTGGCATGACCAAGTCATTTACATCCACATCACTATCTGATATAAGGACTATGGTGGTGGAATGGACACCAACGGAGGATAATATAGACGAACACGTGCCTGTTTGCTTTGTGGCAGAAACTTCAAATTGGTCAGTATGGTGCTACCGAAATTCCAGTTATTTTATAGTGTTTTATCTATCTTCTGTGTTCTCAATCAGCTATGATTAGTATGGTCTGAACACAATTTGAGTGGATTGATTAGGTTGGCCCTCACACTAATTATTGGTAAATTGTGTCAGTCTGATGAATGAAAATCTCTGTGTGACCTGCTAAGGTCCTTATTTGAACATATTTTTATTGGAAATTGAAAGGAAAAGTGGTTGACTATGGTGTAAAATGTACTTTATATTTCTAATCTGCAACAAAAGTGGTTATCTCCTATGAGGATGTTCATTATTCCCCAGAATACACATTATCCTGTAACATTTTATCTGACTACTTTTTGTACAATTGGTTTAATACAGGTTGCATGCACAATTTTTTAATTTATTTTTAATATGATTATATTGAAGAATCTTTCAATGTTTGAGAAGCAGTTCTAAGGACATATAATGATTGTAATTAAAAACTACAAGTGACCTGAATTAAAGCAGATCTAAAGCCAATGTTTTTTTTTCTCAGTTTTGGATAGTTTTGGATTTGGAGTAGAGAAGATCAATTATAGCACCCAACGAATATCCAAAAGTCCAAAGTTTAGGGATAAAATTGGTTCACAGCAGACCAATGCATTTGGGGTGTTAAACAAACTCCCCCTTCATCAGGGCTCAGGAAAGCCTGTTGTTACATGTCTTAACACTGGTATAACCAGCCTTCTAAAACTGATCCAAACAGGAAACCATAGTACAGATTTGTCTGGTAGTTACTTATCTTAGTCCATTTAGGCACAGACAAAATTTCTGAGCCCTTTTGAATAGGGAGTTTGTTTGGCCCTCCAAACACGTTGGACTGTATATATGTGTTTTTTCAACTAAAGGTTTTCCCCTGTTTCTAAGTAGGGTTGCCACCTCATCCCTTTAAACCTGAACACATATTAATTACATGGGTTCTGTGGCTGATTAAGGTGGTAATTAAACTCACTTGGTGCCTTATCTGCATTTAATTATCTTCAGAACCTGTGTAATTCAAAGGTGTTCGGGTTTAAAGGGATGAGGTGGCAACCCTATTTCTAAGTGGTGCCCCCCTTTTTGTGGAGTGCTGCCAAATCAGAGCTAGTGAGACCAGGGGTAATTTGATTGACCCGTTGAAAATCTGTATCCAACATCTCACTTTTACTTAGTTTTTTAGTGATGTATGTGTCCTGTCTGGGGAGGTTCACCCCTCTATTTGTCCTAGTGAACATTTTTACTTGGAAAGAAAGTGATGAGAAATTCAAAACAATTAATGAAATTCAAAACCTCTGTTAGTCAGATCAGCATGTGAAAAGACTGGAACTAGACAGACAGAATTGGCTTATTAGGCTCTAGGAGACTTCAACAAAATGGTGGCCATCTGCACACAGACACTAACTCCCTATTGCATAAATGTTAATGAGATTGGAAAAAGAGGACTTCAGGTCCTGTTCTCCACCTGTAGAGAACTCCTCAGATATGTTTCGCCCTTTACGGGCCTTAATCGTAGAGCAAAATGCATCTGAGGAGTTCTCTACAGGTGGAGAACAGGAGCTGAAGCCATCTTTTACCCATCTCATTTACATTTATGCAACAGGGAGTCGGTGTCTGTGTGCAGACGGCCATTATTTTGTTGGGAGAAATTCAAAACATTACAGTTGTTACAGAACAGGACATGTCCACCTTACCAACCGCTCAGTGTCTGCCAACCCTCTACTTCAATCCCTACACTGGCTCCCAATCACCCAGCGAATTAAATTCAAAATTCTAACCAAAACATACAAAGCCATTCACAACTCTGCCCCAAGCTCTAATCACTAATCTTGTCTCCAAATAACATCCAAATCGACCTCTCCGCTCTTCTCAAGACCTCCTGCTTTCAAGCTCTCTCATCTCCTCCTCCCATGCTCGTCTCCAGGATTTCTCCAGAGCCTCTCCCATCCTCTGGAACTCGCTACCTCCATCTATCCGGCTATCCCCTACTCTTGCTACCTTCAGGCAATCCCTGAAAACTCATCTCTTCAGGAAAGCCTATCACGTCTCCAACTAATCTCCTACCACTTCCACCAGCTCATTCCCCACAGTTACAACCTTTTGTACCACCTGCCCCACCCTACTAGATTGTAAGCTCTTCTGAGCAGGGCCCTCTTAATCCTATTGTATTGTGTTATAACTGTATTGTCTCCCTTTTATTTTGTAAAGCGCTGCGTAAACTGTTGGCGCTATATAAATCCTGAATAATAATAATAATGTTGCAGGTACAACTGGCCAAGAGGGGATATCCCCTCACTTTGGAAAGATTTGTTCTCACTTCCTGTTTTGTCTCTGGGACAGTACGTTTTGGGATAACACATCAATTTTTAAGAAATATGCGCACACTATAGCTTGCAGTACTTAAAGATCTAAAAGTTGGATAAAGAGATTATCCTATAAGTCCAATAAAGGATCCATAGACAAATATTAAGAAAGCTAGCACATCAATATAGATTTTTCTCAATGATTTGTATAATGTGAAGCCACTATTACTAGTGTAAACAGTACATTTAATGCATATAGTGAATAGGGAGGTTGGAAAGTACAATGATCAGAGTACAATTATTAAGCCGGCCACACATGGATCGAAATTTGGCCAGTTTAGCAGGGACTGGCCAAATATTGAGGTCAATATATGGGCATTCTGGTTGTACACAAGTTGTTCTATCAATCGATCTGTCTACAACCAGCTTGTCAGGTTTTTCCCAAACAATCTGTACCACTGGCTATAGCTGGCAACACTGATCAGTGTATACCGCCGGGAAGTGTCCTCACCAGTAGAACACAATAATGCTGCGGAAGTGATTCCACCTTTCACATCAAATGTGTGGTTGGGGGAATCGGCACACTTGTTTTCTTTCAACCAGCTGGTTGAACAAAAAATATATAATGTATGGCTGGCCTTAAAATTGATTAACCACTTTTTATAAAGCCCTTTTATCAAGTCTAGCCCTGAAATGTATCATTCCACATCAGATCGGGTCTCCTCCTTATTATCTGTATATGCATTGCATTATTTTTTTGGATGGTCTTAACTGCAGATAGTCTGATTATTGTACCTTCCTGCCACTCTATTCACTATGCATTATGTACTGCTTACACTAATTGGCTTTTGTTTAGTGGCCTTAAACTTGGCCATACATGGATAGAAATGTGGTCGGTTCAGCAGGGACCAGGCGAATTTCAATACATGTATGGGCAGGGTGGTTGTACAGAAGTCGATCTACTGACTTCCAATCTCCAACAGCCTCCCCATTGTCAGAATACAAAGGCACAGCAGAAGGATTCCTCCACCAATGCTTATGATGACTGATAATTGGAGTAGGTGTATCTATGTGTATTATGCTTATTAGAAGTACACAATACAAATCTTGCGGAAACACTATATCGGCGTGCTATCATTTGTCATGTGAAGGTAAAGAACATCTCTCCAGTGAATTACTGACAGCAGAAAAATACACCTAACTTGGGATCTAACCATACCCTACTTTACCCGAAACTTAAATAAAGTTGTCTTAGGATATACTTTAAAATGAGTTGCAGTGTAGAGGAGTGTATGTCACTCAGTGGGATGGGAATGAGAAATTCCCAAATATGTCATGCCTCCTATGACTCTTAGGTCATGCATGGTGCAGCTGACCACCTAATCAACATTTATTTTATATCTTTGTCTTTTTTCTTACAGGTACCATTCAGAAATGCGGTGTATTGTTTTAGTGGTTGGACCCTCAGAATTAGGTATTGTCTTCTACTGTTTAATATATAGTTGCAACAGAAAATGTAATCTGCCCATTTTAGTTATTATGATTGTCTTGTGTTGTGAGCTCTGAACTCAAACAAGATCATACAGCCTGCTACTTTTGCTCTGAGAATATAATAAAAAATCAAGCCATTCTTGATGGTTATGTATATACAGTATATTTCTTCTAATATGTGTTTTAAAAGTGGTTGACAACTGGGTACCATATTTCATATATGGTGGACTTGCCCGAAGGTCTGCAGATTAAAGTGATTGCAAAGGTTTATTTTTTTTTAAGTTTTTAAATCTTGCACAGAGGAGGTAAGTATAACAAACATGTTATACTTACCTCCTCTGTGCAAGATTTGTGCACCGAGCAGCACCGATCCTCTTCTTCTGGGGTGCCCTGGCGGCGCTCCTGGCTCCTCCTCTTCATCTGGTGCCCCCCTGGAGAGCCGCTTTCCCTGGGCGCACATGTGCAGGTGCGCTCATGAGTCCCGCTGCTGCGTCTATTTACGCAGACAGCAGGACTCAGCACCGCCCCCCGCTCTCGTGTCACTGCATTTGATTGACAGCAGCTGGAGCCAATGTCTCCCGCTGCTATCAATCTATCCAATGAGGACCCGAGCCTGGCTGCTGCTGGGCTCGTGTTTGTCGCTGGAACGGACATGTTCAGGTAAGAAAAAAGGGGGGGGGGGGGTTCTGAGGGCAGCTGCAGCTCAGAAGGTTTTTCACCTTAATGCATAGAATGCATTAGGTTGAAAAACTTTGAGACTTCACAACCCCTTTAAGGATAGATATGTTTTCCTTAATTAATCCACTGGCCCAGATAAACTTTCACGAATCCTCAATGAAGCCATTGTTCAATTGATGTACTACGTTTATTAATCCCAATACACTTTCAACAAATTATCTCATATATATTTTTGGCTTTAAGAAGAACTCTACCAAAAGCTGGGAAAAGACCGTGATCTTTTTAGAATTTGTAAAAAAATAAAAGTTCAATTTGGTCCTGATTAATGACAAACTTTCCAGCATTCTAGGCAGCAAACAAATGCTCTGATTGGGAGGGAAACAATACAATTCAATAGACTAAAATAACCAATGTGGAGTTACCCTCCATCCCAAACTTTTTTTAACCTGTTTTCTTCCACGGGCTGGACATAAATCTTGATCTTATTGCTCATAATATAAATATACAATTTTAAAAATAGGAATATAGCAATTCAAATTTTAACACCCAAATTGTATGTGATACAATATTTTTTACCTGGGCAGAAAGAACAAACAAACCAACAAGATCCACTAAGTGACTTGCAAAGTACCTAGAATTTAATGCAAACGTTTGTATTTCATGAAAACATTAAAAAAAACATTGAAAAATAAAAATGAATTAAATCGGTAAGACCACAGTTTTTTGACAATTCAAAAGATTCAGAATAATATAAACGACTTTTACTTGTTATTTTTAAAGCTCTCCCAGAGTGCTCCAAATTGACTTTGTTTTATTTTATTTGTGACACAATTTATTGTTATGTCGTTCTTCATGAAAACCCTTTGGATCAATAATGCAGAAACATTTTCCTGAATGAGCTTGTAGCATTTTTTAACACTTTACTCTTTCCTACCCAGTTGACACCACCTTAATATGCCATGAGAACACCATGACTTTGATCGTTGCTAAGTCAGCAGATGCTCAATTTAATAACACCCAGTTCCGCCTGAATGATCCCAAGTGTCTGGTTAGCTCCAACAGCACCCACCTTATAGCAAGTGTTGGATACAACTCCTGTGGAACAGAAATTGAGGTAATGTGAAGGAGTCATTCTGGTTAGTAGGACAGTACTTTCTATGTTTCACCTTTGCCTGGAGCTGAAGGCAAACTTCAAATTTTAGTTTTTGGCACACGTTACTTGTAGAAGTGGTTTTCAGATTTATTTTATCAGAATGGTACCTATACCAAATAAAAACATATTCAAATAAGATAAAGTGGTCATAGTATGCAGCTTAAAGCATATGTTAACCCAGTTACTAAAATCTCCTACAGTGTATACTTTCACATGTTAAATGTTATTTTAGAAATTATTTCAAATTGTTTTAAACCTGCAGATTTATATTCAAATAACATTCGGTAACCCTGTATGAAGGTCCTTGTTCAGACACTTCCTGTTATAGTCTAACAGTCTATTCCTGTCCTCCAATTGCACTCTTGCATTGTCAAATGGGCTTTTGATGGCGATTATTAATGGCCGTTTCAACACACAAACTGAGAAATGTCATACAGTCAATACTGGAGCCCATGTGGGCAGAAAGTAGCTGCAAAGTGAGGGCAGGAGATGGCATCACTGAGAGAAAAAAAACGGATTAAAAAAAAAAGTAGAAACAAGAATTTTATTTTAGAAAAATAAAAAGGGTTTTTTTGTTTTATCATATATAGTGGTTTAGCAACTTAAATGGTAATACGGTCAGGGTTACTTCTACTTTCAGGAGCTAAATCATACCTTACTTGTCCAAATTAGCCAGCTGACAGTTCTGCAAGAACTCCCCAAGGTCATATGTAAATGACCAAAGGTCCCAAAGCCTCCACATGACTGCGTCTGAAGTCATTCAGACCCCTTCCACTGTTGGCAGTGGAACTACTCTCACCATACTCACGACATTTTGTAACACTCTGATGATTCAGTAGTAGGCATCTATAGTGTCTACCATCTACTAGCTAGAATAATACCTTTTTGCCCACTACAGATTTCTTTTAAAGGCCATCATTCACCCAAAACTCAATATTTCTCAGTTTCATTTGAAATTCACTGGGTTCCAGCAGGGAACCCTAAACTGTAGATTTTTCAACTGAAATCTAAGCTCCATCACATCATGATGTAACTTATCTTTGACAGTAGTGTCATTTAGTCCATGTTTTTTCCCCATATACTGTATATGGAGAATCAGCAAGTGACAGTCGGTATCATTCCTGCTAGATAATATTATGACCCAATAATATGTTGGTAGATACAGGGAATTGTCTCCTTTAGTATGGCTGAAAGTCTTTTTTTTTCTTTTGAGATACCCCAAACTAACTAAGCCATTTAAAAAAACCATACAAAAACCTTTGGAATATGATTACATTACATAATATTTTAAAAATTGAAAGAAAGTGCCAGTCATGTGCATGGCTGTATGTATATCTGTTTGTGTCAGTATTTGTGGCATTGCCTATTTTGCTTTTATATTTTCCAGGAAACAGAAGAAAATATAGTGTTCAAAAACACAGCCACTTCCTATGACGCGTCCGTTATTATCACAAGACAAAACGGGATTTCTATCCCCTTTAACTGCTCCTTCCCTAAAAAGAACCGAGTATCGGCTTCATTCCGTGCCCATAAGTCGGATTACGTGTTCTCTGAGGCCGGCTTTGGTAATTTCACCTACAAGTTCCAGTTCTTCACAGACAGTCGATTTGTGGATGTGGACACCCAGTCTCCTCTGGAGGTCGTACTGAAACAACTGTTGTATATGGAGATTCAGGTTAATTCATCATTGTCCAATGTCCAATTATTTGTGGAATCTTGTAGGGCCACACCACATGACAATCCATCTGATCCCGTCTTCTACGACATCATCCAAAATGGGTACGTTTTATTATGTCTTAAATATCAGTTTTTATTATCTTTGTTTTAAAAAATGTCCTGGCTAATTTGATCATGGGAAAATAATCAGCATCAAAAATTGTGTCTGATACTTATTTTGTTGTATGTATGTACAGGCTTTGGAAGTATTTATTGTGTCAAAAAAGAAATATCCAGATGTTGCTTTGTCATAGGGAAACTATATACACACACATCTGTATACAGTAATCTGTATGGACACAGCATTTCTTGTCTACATATCCACCTTGGCAACAAATAGAATTTGAACATTTGCCACTGGTTACAGTGCTTGCTGTTGTCTTGATTTTTTTTTTTTTAGTTGAGGCAAGGATCCCAGCATTATTATTTGGGCAATTATTCAAGCTGCCCCTGGCTACCTTAATCTTTCATGTTGAGGAGACGGGTCACCCTAGTTGGCCTTCCAGTTTCCAAAATAGTTCTGCAGTTTATACAAGTGGTATATGAGCCCTGCAGACTCATCTTCCCACATTATAGTAGGATGTACTCTAGAATTAATTCCTGAGTTTATCTAGCAGATTCCTATCCATGCAGAGGCCTTACAAGTGGTCCTTTTAGACACCTTCTAAGATAAAAAATGATGGAAGCTCCAACCCAATAGTAAGTATTCAGAATGTTTTTTTATTAAACGTAAAGGTCAACAAGGAGGGATCCAATGTGTTTTGGGGCTACAAAAATCCCCCTTCATCAGGACAGGGAAGTGGTATCTCTGAAGTCAGGATTGCTGTGAGTGATATTAGAGACAGGAAATCTCTATTCTGTTCCTGCCAAATTGCTGGCCTATATGAGGAATGGAATATTCTTGTCACAGCAGTCAAGACTTCAGAATTACCAGTTCTCAGCTCTGATGAAGGGGGACATTTGTAGTCTTCTAACCACATTGGCTTGCTTTTGTTGACTGTCACTTTAAAAAAAAACATTCTAGACATTTATAAGCTGGGTTGCGCTTCCATCACTTCTTATATTTGATGATAAACACCCTGTGCTGCTAAAGAACGAAGATCCTGACCCCGCATGATGACTTCACGCGGGCTTCAAAAAATATTTTTTTACCACCAGGACTAAGCTAAGTAAAAAAAAAAGTTTCTCTGGGGAGTTGGGTAGAGGGCTAAGCCCATGTCATCCTACAGAGGGCAGAAAAATGCCTATTTGTACAGTGTTGCTCCCTTGCTAGTTGAATGAGCCAAGTGTCACTCAATTATTGCTATGAGGAGTTCTAGATATATAAAAGCCACTCTTTAACTAGGAAACATAAAGGAACCAATATAGCACACTGGCATTGTGTAGAAATCTTCTTTAATGTTGAAATAATAGAACAAAATATTGCACTCACATTTTAAGAACCTATGCAGTAACTTATAGGCAATTGGTTGCTGATTTAAAGTTCTCCTATTATTGCTGTTGCAGGTGTATAAAGGATAACACAGTGGTGGTTTATCCCGGATCGGGAACACAGTACAGGTTTGCAATGGAGGCTTTTGCATTCATTGGAAATTATCCAGAGGTAAGCACACTGGAGCTGAGTACTGATATACTGTATATACAAATCAACAATTTTTAAAATGTAACCTATTTCTCTTAATAACCCCCCTCCTCCCCATGAGTACCCCATCCCCCTCCCACTCTTATATTTACATGCGCTCAAAGAAAATACGCTATCCTTTTCCTCTAAGTCACATGCAATACATACTGATTGTGCAATCTCCTTTTTAAAAAAGGCCATCTATGGCTACAAGGGGCAGCCAAAACAATCAAATCAAATTATATCCAGCCAGGTAAGCTCTCGACTACATATTGTACATATTGGTAAACCAAAGTAGATTGTACAATCAGACTATAACATGCCATCTAACTACTGAGCAAAAGCTCAAAGACATTTATGCCCATGTTGCTTTTAGTGTTCACAAAAATAATTGTTGGAACCATTCAGGAAAACAATAGTCCATTGGCTGAAAAATTCCAACTTGGCTAAAGACTTATTTTAGCCATTCTGATGTCACGCTCATTTGCAGCCTGGAAATCACCTGATTCAGACAAAAAATAGCAAGACTGGAAGAAGGCCATCTTATGTCCTTAAAGTGTACCTACAGCAATTTTTTTTTTTTTTCAATGGAGTAGAGAAAGGTTAAAACCCAGTCAGGTTTGCATTGCTGCCTGCACACCCATTAGCTGGATTTAACTTCACTTTTTGTCCTGGTGAAAAACAGAACAGGAATAAAAGGGACATCTTCCAAAAGTTACACTTGTTCTGAGGACAACTAGGAGTGCACTAGGTTCATTTTGAAGAAATTTCCTATTGTGTCTCCAGAGCCAGAAGTGAAGAGAAATCTCCACAAATGGCACAAATATGGTAATAACCCAGACGGTGGTTTTAACCATTTCCTACTCAATCCCAAATAAAAAAGTGTTGGCTTTAGATATACATTGAATGTATTTTTTTTTAAGTGCAAGCAATGCAAATAACTGAATTCAGCCTGGTATGCAGTCCTTGTACAGCAAAGCTGGAGTATGAGAGGGAGGTGCCAATCAGTACTGCATAGAGAAATCTCTGAATTAATGTTCAATATTGTAAAAACTGTTTTTATGTTATCTCTCAATTGGCTGTTCATTTTTATCTTGGTATTTTTGCCTGAGGTTCTGTTTTAAATTATGCCGTATGTTTCAGGTTTATATAAGCTGCACTGTTATCTTATGTAAGATGGGAGCTACAAATACTCGTTGTACCCAGGGCTGTATCACAAAATCAGTGGAAGCTTTCAGCAATCACAGAGACAGAAGATCTTTAGTATCTGAATCGCAGCAGCACTTTATCTCTCAGGGCCCTGTAATAATGAAGAGAGAGATTCCGACTGACAAAGGTGAGAAGAAACTCAAATATTGAAGTATATAAAGATACATTTATAATAACACTGAATAATAATTCAATCTACCCAATAGTGATGTCTAACTTACTAATGGAGTCTGGTCGCTCAAGGGCTTCTTATATTTCTTGCGGACACCATTGGCAAGTTTTCAGAACTGATGGCACTGAATTTAGCCCACTTTGAAGCTTTTGGTGTTACCAACCATATTGGGTTGGTACCAGGTTTCCTACTGCATTTTCCACAATATAGAGTAGATAAAGATTCCAACAAGATGGGTGGGCCCTCCTTGTGATGGCTGCAGGGAAGGGGGGGGGATGGGCAGGCCAAAGAGATCAAGCACAGGAATCTCACCAGTGCAGCCCTAATAGATAATGGAGACCATCAGGTGGTTTGATATTTCAACATCACCAAAAATATCTAAAAAAAACAGTTTTCCTTAAAAAGCAGAGAAATGTATACATTTAGTTACATACATACCTTGTCTTAAGTTCCGTGCTTGCAAATTGGCTGCAGTGGGATTCATTTAAGGCCCATTTGAAGTCAACTTAAAAATAGGGCAAAAGATTGTAAGAGTAAAATACTAATAAGGGTAAATGGTTACACATTTTGATTACAAAATAAAGTCAAGCTTTTCTATTAGATCAGAGAACATATAACTTGTGATAGATGTATTTGTTATTGGTGATGGTCCGTTGAGTATTTATGACACTATACAACAACAATTCCACTTGTGTCCTGTCCTGATTTTGTATCAATTAAAGGAGTCCATTGGTCACATCATATGCTTTCATTTTAGAACATCAGCATTGAAATACCAGTACAAACAATAGTTATTTTTCACAATCCAGTATAAGCTTACATGAAAAATCTCCTTTTATGTTGTATGTTGAGTGCTGCCTGTTTGCTGGCCATCCCTTTCCATAATTTCCTAGATTACCTGCATGGTTTGCAGTGTCTCCTCGGCCGTTTACTTTAACATTTTAAGGACTACATATCCCATGGTACCTTGTTGGCTGCAAGCAGTGCTTCTTGTATTGACTCCGCCTCCTGAAACTCCTCCTCTCAGCACCTCAGTAGTTCAGAATGCAGGCTCTGTGATATGTGTGACACAGCAGTGCCTACCCATGTGTCACAGAATTAAAGGAAGTAAATGTGTGGGGATCTTCACAAAGTAAATTAACAATCTTCAAAATCATTCAGGTTCTTAGGAACAGACTAGACAAAATTGAAATACAAAGTGGAAATGAATATATGATTTAAAATGTTGACCATAGATATGCTTTAAAGTGACCCTGTCATTAGGAAAAATGGTTGCAAAGAGGCGTACCTGGAAAATAAGCAACCAGAATCCTGGTACATTCAGTAAAAATTTTCCCCTGAGGTCCGCAGAAAAACCGACATTCTGAGAGTGTTGATAACCTGGGTCCCTCGTAGCTCTCACTGATTTTACCTGCTGACCTCCACATCACTGCTTTATCCTGTAATGACAAGGAAGTTGACAGTTGTGGGGGACAAAAGAAATCAATTCCCCCTGAGGAATCAGTTTCCCAGTGGATTTGGGAGGAAGATTTTTGCTGAACGGAGACGTGTTCTATCATTTAAATAGTCAGTTTTGCAAAATGCCGTAAACTGTAGAATCCAGTTGGATTTGTTTACGTAGACAGAACAACGATGGGTTGTTTTTCAAAATTTTCTGTGGGATACTGTAGTTTGCATATTGCTAGTTTCCTGGCTAAATATGACTCTTATTCTTCTCTATAATTTCTCATTCCTGTTCTGTCGGCAGGTGTAGAGAAAACCTCCTCAGTAAATGGGACCACACTGGTGATTGCATTATCAGGAATGGTCACTGTGGCGCTGATCTCCATAACAATCAATATCTACATGAAGAGAGCCAGAGCAGCCGGATACCAGAGGCTTAATACACAAGATTTCTGATCTCTTGGAGCAAAAAAGAACTTTACTGCAATACGTGTAAATTATAGATTATTTATTAGGTGTTAAAGTGTACATTTCATATTTCTGATATGTGTTTCTTGTACCATGTGCTTGTGTTAAAATCTATTCTGTTTTAATGTCTACCATCCAAGACCCTTACGGAGACCTCTGCAACACACCTATCAAATGAAGCTGGTCACTTCTCCTTTCTATTTTCCATATTTTGGGGTTCACTTAACAACTATACCTTCTCCCTTTTTTTACTTTTCGGTTTACCCACAATTCTAAGCGGTTTCTCTCTGTATAATAGTTTTCATAGCCCCAGGCCGCCATAGAATGAATCTAACATTTGATGTTTGTATTTATATTTTCATTGGAAACGCCTTGATGAGGCCTTTTCTTTTTCAATGTCTATACTTGTATGTGTGAAAAGGAATAAAACTTTATTTTTAAAAAAGTATCCTGTTCTCTTTTGAATTGCTTCCTTTGAATTGTGATCCTGCCAGTCCCCCTGCTTTCCTACTTCAAACTGAACATGCTAGGCATGGGAAGCACATCTATCCTAGTGTTGTCAGTTTTCTAGCTGTGCTGGGAGCACAGCCTCTCTGTCCTCCAATGGACAAGACTTATTCTAACACGCCCCCCTGCACAGCTAATCTCTGGGAAGATCAGTGTCCTGCTGTATCCCTGCCTCCTGCTGACACAGCCCCCTGCAGTTTCCACCCCCACCTCTCCAAGCCCCTTATGCAGCTGAGAACAGAGGTCATGGGATCACTTTTAGGAAAATGTTTTATATATATATATATATATATATATATATATATATATATACACACACATATATACACACACACACACACATATACATATACATATACATATACACATACACATACATATATATATATATATACACACACACACACACACACACACACACACACACACACACACAATCATTTTGCCTTGCATATCTATTTTAAACTAAATGGGTGGTTTTACAAGGTAAGGGTTCACATAGACTTTAGGGATCAATAAGAAACTATCATTTGTTTAAACATCATTGAAGCTTAGATTTCTTTACCAATATTTTGATTATTCTAAAGGCCCTATGGGCTCATTCACATTTGCAGCAGCCCTTGCCACCCCTCAGAAAAGCAATAGACAATAGATCACTTATTAGACGTGCTTGAAAGACAGTGAGGAAGCTCTTCACTGGCTGGTGTAAGGCAGATCTTGCTTGCTCATGCAGATGCTGTTTACTAGTATCTCTCATATTTCAGCAATCACGTTCCCTACATTAATGCACACAGGAAAGCCCTATTTTGAATCCATTCAAGTTTCACATTTTAGCTGAAGCCGTGATGAATGAGAATTGTTTTCCCCCCAAAATGTGTTGGACTTTTTTTAGTGTAAATAATTACTCTGGACTCTTTTTTTTTTGCTCTGGTGCTCCTCCCGTTGGTGCATGTTTTTCTGGCAATCTGCTGGGTACCCAATGAAAAGGTACCGGTGAGGTCTCGGAATGTATTTTTCTTCTCACTACATTGTATGCACTCACATCAAAGTCCCAGCACCTCTTGGATGCTATATCATTCATCAGATCCTTCGTTTGAATAGGCTGCCTTAACACAACACAAAAAGTTAGCCCAGCACATGAGGACAATAAACAGTGAAAGGGTCATTTGGGTTACAAGCAGTACAGATGGCACCTGAGTGTGATGTAATGAAAATGCTGGCCCAGCTCTCTGTATATATGTAATTTACTCATTAGATTTACATTTTGCCTAAGAAATCTCCATGTTTACAGGGAAACTGTCTGTTTAGTTTTTGTGTTCTTTACATAAAAAGTGCAATATTACAAGTATGTTGTCATATTTTTTTAGGTAGGTTTTTAATGATTTTCACCAAAGAGTGACACATTTTTCCTATTGAATCTTAGGTGAAAATATGTGAATCTTGGATATAACTTGTGTGGATCTTGGGTGAAAACACTGATATATAGACTCCATATGCATTGCAAATGTATTAATGAGTAAAGAGAAAAAATCCAGCTGGGAACCAACCAAAGATCTTAAGTTCAACTCCACTTTTGTGACAAATTTGACACTGCAGTATTAAATAAAAAAGAAAACATCATCAATAGTATTTATCTGTAGACCTCAGCAGACATTTCCTTTGATAACATAGGGGTCAGTCTATAATTATCAATGAAAAGATCAACAACCATTTTTTTTTTAAGGAAAATATTCTTAGCATGAAAAACTAAAGCAATGCATCTACCATATCTAAAAAATGGCTAGCTGCAGTATATTATTTTTGTTCTTGGCCAGTCCCGTGCTGCCAACTTCTTCTGACGTCAGGCTATCTCTTTGGGGTTGCTGCTGTTGGTTATGTGATAAGATTAGGCACTGAGATCCTGAAGAATGTAAAATTCAGCTTTACTTGCATAGGAGAACAGCATTACAGTAGAGAGCAGAGGGAAAAAAAACAACTTTCTTCCTGTGCAGAATATACAAGCATATATAAACATACAACCACTAGTATATCACTACAGCACCATCTATAGTTCAGAGTGCATGGTTCCATGGGTGCTTTTACTTCTTTTGTATCTTGCATGTGGAACTGTTCCAAGATTTGGGCAATTTTATGACTTTGGTTGACAAGATAACTCGCTGTATATCTTCTTCCCTCTCTATTTGGATTCCAAGATAGCGGCTGCTGTTCCCTAGCTCTTTAATTCCAAAGCTCTGTTTCAGCTTGTAACCTGATTGTAATCCCCTTCTTGTTCAAAACAGGTTATAATGTCATCAGCATAAATTAGGATATAAACCCATCTAATAATTATATAACAATCAGCGCAACCCATATTACTTTCTACCAATATAATATCAAATTAAAAATGTGTTGCTAGCTATAACACTGTGAGCTGATTCCACAACACCCTCTCTAAAGAATACATTTACAAAAATTTTGTGAAATGCAACACACTTTTACATCCATTCATTTTTAGCGCTCAAAAAAATGAAAAAATAAAGTGATCATCAATCCATGCGTGAATTAAAAAAGCTTAAAAAAAATATGTAAACAGTCCAGCACCCCCAAGTGCGAAAAGTGACCGACTTCTGCAAGCGACCTGCGCACCTCCACCAACCAGGTGAAAAACCTGTTCACTTCAAGGAAACTCAAAATGGGCTCATCTGTATCATCCAAATGGCAATAAGCCCGAACTCAGCAGACCCTCCACAGCGGCATGTACTGGTCATCAGGACTACCGAGAGTTTCCTGGTGGACCGATGGCTCAGTGGGCCGGTTCCAGTGACAGCGGACCGCCGTCCCCCTCCGCTCCTCTGTCCCCCCCCCCCCCCGCAGCGCTCACCTCCTCTCCCTGGCTACTAGCTACGCAGTGCGACTGAATAATGACATGATCCTCAGGAGTCGGCACTGAGAAGCTCATCATACGATCTGGAAGGAGGGCAGCCACACACAGCTGTAACTGTGTAACTGTGCTCATGGGCTAGCACAAAGGAGTTATTAAACAAAGAGACAACACAAATCTTTCTTTAACCATTTATTAATTTGGTAATAAATATTGGCCATGGTGCTGTTCAAGGGTAACCTGTCAATGTTTAAATAAATACAAACAAATATGAAGCCATCTTGGCTATATAACCATCAGAATTTATACGGTGTCCATCCAGACAATGCTGGACGACTATTCCCCACTGAACAACCCATGACTAAAGCATTAGATAAAGGGGCGGGGGGGGGGTGGGAGTCCCGGTCCTGTTCCACACGGTCTGGCGGTAACGGCCGGACGGCCCTCTTTTATCACCTCCGAAATTCGCGGGCTTAAGGGGCCCGCCAGATTGCACCAATTAGCTGCTTGTTGCTACCCTGCGGAGGCTGCTGCCCACCAATCACAAACCTGAAATACAAAACAGGGAACATGCATTCCCCTTTGGCTCTCCCATGTTGGTCCTGCATATTGCATGGACCTTTCATGGGCTAGCACAAAGGAGTTATTAAACAAAGAGACAACACAAATCTTTCTTTAACCATTTATTAATTTGGTAATAAATATTGGCCATGGTGCTGTTCAAGGGTAACCTGTCAATGTTTAAATAAATACAAACAAATATGAAGCCATCTTGGCTATATAACCATCAGAATTTATACGGTGTCCATCCAGACAATGCTGGACGACTATTCCCCACCGACCGAGGCCAGGAGAGTAGCTGCTGGCTGAGGTCCCCCCAACACCATGGCATTCTCAATCAAACTTTGCAGACCCATATTGAAAATATCTATACCAATGTCTGATAGGTGCACCAAATCATCCCTAAATAATCCTGGAATAAAACCCTCCAACTCTAAGTGGCGGAAGGATAAACTCCCGGATGATGCAAGGAAATTATGAATGGTTCTATTCAAACGCCTCCTAATTTTATCCACATAAAAGAAATTACCCCAGGGGGACCAAAGGAGCCTAGGGACCATTTCAGAAAAGGCCAAAATAGAACGAGGAAATAGCAGCTTGATGGCACAGAAGTCGTTTTTCATCTCGCAAAGCAATTCCCACGTCCTAACCTTGCCAATATCGTTCGCTCCCAAATGAATAACCAAAACTACCGGGGCGGGCCAAATAGAAGATAAATATATTAAATGGTCTCTAAGATTACGCCATCTCAGACCCCTAACACCAGACCACAAAATCTTAAATTTGTTAAAGTCCAGACCTAAATTGCTGGAATAGCTCCTGGATGCAGCCAGCCTTTCAGCCCAATAAACGTAGGAGTGGCCTACAATCCAAATAATGTATTTAGGAGGATCTGAAAAATAAAAATCAGACAATTAACAATTCAGGGCGAACATAAAGCTTATACCTATTACTAACCCATCTGCCAACCCTCTTTTGACTTTCAGGAGGGAAACCTAATAGGTTAGCCATAGTGGCAGCCCCAATTCTAAAGGAGTGTGACGAGAAATTCAAACCTGCTAGATTAAGGCGCTTAATGCATGAGGAAAGCACAGCAGAAAACTGATATCTGGTCAAAGGAGACAAGTCCTGATGGATAAAGAAAGAGCCGTCAAAGCAGGGTCTAATCTCTATATAATTGGCCATGTGGGCGACAGGGCATAGCAACAGGTTGGGAGAGGAGGACAGAGATAACCACTTACCATTACCCAACCCAAAAGTTTTGGACCTGCAAAGAAAAAGCCGTAAACCGTCCGGTTGTATGGACACATGAGAGAACAACAGAAAAGAAGAAGATGATTTGTTAGGAGCCGTAAACTCACCCACCCGCAGGGCACCAAAAAGGGTCACCGAAAATGCTGCCCTGAAAAGAAGGAGCTCAAAACTAGAAAAACAAACATCCTCTAAAACTGACATTAGTCTAATTAATAAGGAAACTGAAATAGGGCGCCTAGCATCCTTTGTAGGTGAGGACTTCCGAAAACCTTTAAGGATTTGACTGACCGAGAAAAAAGAGGTCAAGGCAGGTCTGCCAGAAAATTTAAGAAAAAAGGAAACCCCGGCTAAAATCTTACTAACTGAGGCAGGGCCAAGCTGGGCCTGCATCAGGTATGACACAAACGCCAAAGCGATATAATCATTAACTTCTAACACATCCACCACCATGTCAGAGCAAAAAGCACACCATCTGGACCAGGCTAGGTTATAGTCTTGCCATGTCTTCTGTGCTACTGAATTCTGGAGATGAGCAGTTATCAGTCCCAAATCAAGCCCCATAGGCAATCTGGGCAAGGGGTGCCGTGTCGATCCGCTGATGGAACCAACTCCCGGAATCTGTGAAACTGCAAACGAGAAAGAGCGTCAGCTATTGTATTATCTATACCTGCAATGTGGCGAGCTTTCAACCAGATATTGAAACGCATACAGTGCAAAACTAAAAAACGTAAGAGTTTGATAACTGGCTCTGACTTGGATGACAATGTGTTGATAGCAAAAAGTACGCCTTTGTTATCTGTATGAACCAGTACCCTGCGATTCATGAACTTATCTTTCCAGATTACCACAGAAACTACCACAGGAAATAATTCGAGGAGGACTATATTATGCAGAATTTCTGGGAGCCGCCAACTGGAATGCCATTCGGCGGCACACCAGAGGCCATTCAGAAAGGCTCCAAATCCGGATGAACCAGCGGCATCTGTAAAGAAATTCAGCTTAAAATTGTCTACAAAAGGATGCTGCCAGGCCGTAGACCCATTAAAATTACAAAGGAAAGAATCCCATATTCTTAAGTCTTCTTTGACATTTGCAGAAATGCAAACATGAGAGTAAGGATTCTTCAAACCCCGCGTAGCCAAAGCAAAACGCCTAGAAAAAATCCTGGCAATAGGAATGACCCGAGCTGCAAATGCGAAGAGGCCTAATAGGGACTGAGCCTCTTTCAACAAAACCTTACGTTTGGATAAAAACAATGAGATCATTGCTCTCATGCGGAACAACTTTTCTCTGGGTAGCCTAAACTCCATCAGTGATGAGTCTATGATAATCCCCAGGAATTCAATAGTAGTTGACGGAAATAACGTTTTCTCATGCGCAATTGGAATCCCAAAGGAATCACAGATAACAAAGAAAGAGTTCAATGAATCAAGGCATAACTGTGTGTCCTTTGGGCCAATAAAAAGGAAATCATCTAAGTAATGTAGCAGCCCCCCATTAGGGGCACCTTCCGACAAAACCCAATGTAAAAATTTAGCAAAAGCCTCAAAATAAAAACATGATAAGGAGAAGCCCATGGGCAAGCATTTGTCAAAATAAAACTTGTTTTGGAAATGAAAACCCAGGGAATTGAAACCTTGCGGGTGCACGGGTAGCAGACGGAAAGCAGATTTGATGTCTGCCTTAGCTAACAACGCCCCCTGTCCAAAACGCCTCAAAAGCATTAGAGCTTCATCAAAAGAGGAGTAAGAAACAGGGGCAAGGGTTTCTGAAACCTCGTCATTAAGTGACTTGTCAGCTGGGAAGGACAAATGGTGGATAAGTCTGAAAGTACCCTGCTCCTTCTTGGGGACAATGCCCAGAGGAGAAAGACGGAAATTAGGAAATGGTGGACTGCTGAAAGGGCCAGCTACCCGGCCTTCACTAACTTCTTTATCTATTTTTCTTGAACAATGACAGGGTGCCTCCTAGCAGACAGTAAGTTCCTTACAGAAAAGCAACCCGGCCCAGAAAATGAGGGAACTAAGAAACCAACCTGGAAACCGTCAATTAGGAGCCGTGCCATCGTGCGATCTGGGTAGAGATCTAGCCACGGTCGCATTCTTGACAAACTCACTGGAGTCATGGCTTTTGCCACCATTGTCCCTGGGTAAGGATGGGAGGGAATTTGCTGATGACTTCCGAAAGCACCTATTCGCTGGGTGGGCCCCATTGCAATAGGTGCACTCGTGTTTATACCTACAGCTTGACAGGAATTTACACTGCCCTTCATTAAAAGCGAAACAGAACCCTTTGCGAAAGGCATTTTGTGGGGGAAACGTTCGAGGTGTAAATGAGGGCTTCTGCGGCAGCATTAGGTTCAGCCATAAGCCGACATCCTTACAACCCCATTTTAGAGATGGATGAACCGCCAATTTCTGTCTGAAATTTTCATCATAAGTAAACCATGAGGTACCACCAAAATGACGAAAAGCTTCCGCAATTATGTCCACGTGCTGAAATAATCCTGAACATTTATCCGGGAATTGCTCGCCCAGCACCGCTGCATAAATGCAGAAAGCTTGCAACCAATTTTGAAAAGTTTTGGGCACAGAACGTCTCCTATCTTCCTCAGAGCGGTCCTCTGCCTTCCTTTCAAACTTAGGTACAAAATCTTTGGAAACGGGCAATAGAGACAATAAATCTACAAATTCCCCCCTCCAAATCTTCCCTTTAACAGCTTCAGGCAAATGGAAACCTAACGGTGAAATTTCACACGGCATAGGGATCTTAAAGGAGGACTCCGCCGCTACAGGGTGGATAGCGCGCTGCGAAGGGTTAATAGAATGAGGTATTTGAAAAGGTTTTTGCACTGGTGCGCTTGTATTGGTAGCAACGGGCACCTCCAACAAATTGCGCCATATAGGGCTGACATCATCCAGACTATGCTGTGACATACCATCATTTGTATTCATAGCACCAGATAGCTGTGCCCCTTGCAAAGCATCATTCACAGTGACATGCAAAGCACCAGAGCACTGTGCACCTAATGCTGTACCAACCTTTGCACCAACTGTGTGTGCCCCTTTAATTTCTCTCACAATGCTAGCTAACGTATCAGCCAAACTATTTAAATCAGTGACATTATTAAAACTGCGAGTCTCACCCATAGGCAGACTCCTTGTCTGCTCATTGCTTGTTGCAACAGCTGGCTGAGCTCTTTCTTGACGCGTGGGGGTCTTCATATAGGGGACACTGCGGGCTCGCCCTTTGCCGGCATGGCACTGTAAAGCCTCTTCTCTGGCTTTCTTCTTTGCCCTCTTCGGCTGTCGGCGCGGACTGCGCATGTCCGCTGCGGACTCCTCCATTTTCTCCTGGGCTGTGCTAAAAGACGGCTCGGGCGGAGCTTCTGACTGATCAGCCTCCAGACAGTGAAGGAGCCACTCCTCCCCTCCGGCACTCTCCGCCTTCTCAATTAGGTGACGAAGAAGGCTTTCTCTTCCCACAGGCGAACGGTCCATCCTTGACGCTGCGGTGTGAGTCCCGGTCCTGTTCCACACGGTCTGGCGGTAACGGCCGGACGGCCCTCTTTTATCACCTCCGAAATTCGCGGGCTTAAGGGGCCCGCCAGATTGCACCAATTAGCTGCTTGTTGCTACCCTGCGGAGGCTGCTGCCCACCAATCACAAACCTGAAATACAAAACAGGGAACATGCATTCCCCTTTGGCTCTCCCATGTTGGTCCTGCATATTGCATGGACCTTTCATTCTCCTGCTCTTTCCTTCCCCCGCTCTCCATCTAGAGTCTCTGTGACAGCAGACAGGATGGAGAGCGGGGGAAGGTAAGAGCAGGAGATCGAGTGCAGAGGAAGCTTATGTTACAGCTGTATGTGGCTGCCCTCCTTCCAGATCATATGATCAGCTTCTCAGTGCCGACTCCTGAGGATCATGTCATTAATCAGTCGCACTGCATAACTAGCCAGGGAGAGGAGGTGAGAAATGGGGGGGGGGGGGGACAGAGGAGCACATAGGGGACCAGAGCAGCATGGGGCGAATAGAGGAGCAAGGGGGACCAGAGGTGCATGGAGGGAATAGAGGAGCACAGGGGACCAGAGCAGCATGGGGGGGAAGAGGCGCACGCGGAGGACCAGCGGAGCACATGGGGGACCAGAGCAGCATGGGAGGACCAGAGGAGCACGCGAAGGACCAGCGGAGCACATGGGGAACCAGAACAGCATGGGGGAATAGAGGAGTATGGGGGCGACCAGAGGAGCACGCGGGGGAACCGGATGAGCACGCGGGGGACCAAAGCAGCATGGGGGGGAATAGAGGAGCATGGGGGGACCAGAGCAGCATGGGGGGTGGAATAGAGGAGAATGTGGGGACCAGAGGAGCACGTGGGGGACTAGAGCAGCATGGGGGGACCGGAGCAGCATGGAGGGGTGGAATAGAGGAGAATGTGGGGACCAGAGGAGCACATGGGGGACTAGAGCAGCTTGGGGGGGAATAGAGGAGCACAGGGGGACCAGAGGAGCATGCGGAGGACTAGAGGAGCACGTGGGGAACCAGAGGAGCAGGGGGTACCAGAGGAGCACAGGGGACACCAGAGAAGCACAAGGGTACAGATGAGCAGGGCGGACCAGAGGAGCAGGAGAGGAACGCAGAAGCTTGTGGGGGAACAGAGAAGCATGGCGGGGACCAGAGGAAATAAATAAACGATCAAGGGGTTAATATGGCGCACAATGGAGGTAGCTGAGTACATATAACTAAAAATGGTGGGGGGAAGGGGGTGGGTTGGGGGTTCCTGAGAGGGGGAACTTGATGGTGGTAGTTTCACAACAAGTTCGAGTATTAGTCCATGTAAGGATAAAAAGATGCTGAATAAATGGAAGGCAGCCAGTCTATAAAAGCTAGAAGAAGCTCTGGAACAATAAAAAAGAAAGAAGGACGGCGCCCTCTAAGTGCAGCATGTATGTTAAAAATATTTATTACAATAGATAAAAACACTCACATTTGAGTTGCTAAAAACCAGCATGTAAAGTAGTTTAATCCGCGTGCTCTCGGGGGATGTGGGTGTCACGGGCCAGTGGGGGGGTTCCTGGGATGTGAGTCCTGTGACCTGGGTCCTGGTAGCTGTTCCGGTGGTGCCGAGGGTCCTCAGAGCCTCCGGGCGGCCAGGATGTCGGTCATGGATCCTCTGTGGAGCGCCGTGCTGACCTGTGTCTTCACTTCCGGGAGCAGGGTGAGGCGGACGGTGCTTCGCGTTCGGTGCATGCGTGCTCCTTCATCAGGCTATGCTGGTGGCCATATTCAGTGTGGGAATTTATACCATAGGCAATGGGAGGGGTGGAGAGGTAATTGAGAGGAGGGCGGGACTATGTATAATGATTGGGCGCGTAGGTAACCATGGAGATGGGGTGTACACAATGTGGAAGGGGAGTGAAGGGAGACGGGGAGTGGGCGGGGCGGGGAGTGAGGAGGGGGGGAAAAAGGAGATATGCAAATGAGTATGTTGTGGTAAGAACATGTATGTGTGTATATGGATCATGGGGTAAGGAGAAGGCGGTCTATATGAAGAGGAATGTTGTATTGATCATAGTGGACGGCAGGGGTGTCGTTAGGGGGTGGCTATTGGGGCTATAGCCCCGAATCTGGGGGCCATAGCCCCGAGTCTCCTACCGCAGGGGTCCCTGCCTAACCACCGGGGCGCGAGTGCAGTGGACGGGCTGCATGACGGAGCCGAGCAGGCAAGTGAAAGAAGCGAGCGAGCAAGCGAGTGGGCAGGCGGGCGAGCAGAGATTACATCATCTCTCTCCGACCACCCGCTCCGCATCAGTACACTTCCGCCTTGCGAAGTGACTATGTATACGGCGGGAGACAGGCAGCGCTGCGCTGTATTATTCCCCGGCTAGCAGGAAGCAGGTGGGGCCAGGAGCTCCACTGCTGCTCTGACCCCGCCCAATGTAGACCGCACGTTCGAGACTTGGGAGGCCGCAGGATATGAGCTGAAATCGGAGCGGGAGGGAGCGGCAGTGGTGGTGAGAGCCAGAGGCTTTGGAGCTGGGATCCGAATGGGAGAGAGCAGGTGCCCACTGTGCTGAAAGCCAGTGGATGGTGAGCCCAGCTGGGCAGGACCAGGTAGGTCCTTCTCCCCAAATACTCTTCCTGTGAGTGTGGACTAAATCCTGATCTGGCTGTGGCTGAACTGTTCACCAATTAGAGAACTAGCAAGCACCACCACCACTGGTACTGGCACATCTTCCACACAGACATGGTGAAATGCACCACTGCTTGTTGGGCTTCCTTTAGGCCTAGTTCCCATCTATGTGGGTTTGCGGCCTGTTTTTGCACTGGGATGGCAGCACATTTATTTAATCGGGCTGCCATGCCTGAATTTCCTGCAGAGAAAAGGTGCATGCAGCATTTTAAGCGGCCTTGAAATCGCATGGTGCTTTTTGCATTGTGCAATTTCCCTGCAGGTCCTGCACCCACAATCGCGCTGCATTTTTCGATGCGTGGGGGTGCCATTAGGAATTTAGCAGCGTGTGCAGGAATCTCAGCAATTCCAGCACCCAGAGTCAAAACATGCTGCTGTTTAAAAACACACAAGGCTGCCATTCATTCTTAATGGCACCCCCACACATCTAAAATTGAACTGCAGGGAAATCGCAAAGTGTAAAAGCTGCTGCGTTTTTCTAAAAATGCAGGCACAGCAGCCCATTCAAAGGAATGGTCTGCCATGCCTGCGCAAACATGCACTGTAAACCCGCATAGATGTGACCTAGGCCTAAAGCATTAGTAAAGTCATTTTTTTTAAATGAAAAAGCTGGACCCCCTGCAGGTTTAACCGCTTGCCTACTGGCCACTTTTTTCAGTGTGAGGAAAGGAATGCCGATAACCGGCAAGTGTGTTTACATCTCGATCAGTTGTGATTGGACACAGCTGGTCACGTGGTAAAGAGCTGCTGTTATTGGTTCCTTACCCCAATCTGTGATCAGCTGTGTTATAGAGTGAGCTGGGTGTGCACCGCAGTGAGCAAGGTTTTGGGAGGATGTCAATAGACGCCCTCCCAGAACTGGATCGCACTGTTGAACCACTTCATTATATATTACAATATAACAATAGAAATAATGCACTTCAATCACCCTGACACCATATCAACCATGGTGCCATGATGATTGAAGCGCCAACACCAGCCACTGCACAAATTGCCCCGCGAAAAATGTCTTAATCCACCCCCACCCCGCCTCACCCCCCACCCCCCGTGCCTGCAAAAAGGTTGGTGACCGCTGCTATGGGCTCTAGCCCCAGATCTTTTGCAGACCTAGCAACGCCCCTGGGTAACGGCAAGTATTTGATAAAAAAATTATCAGTACTTGTACTCCATCTTAAAGTGGTATTGGAGCAACCCTATTTAAAAATGGAAGTAGAGGTAAAACTTTTTATTTTTGGATAGAGCAAGAGAGGGTTATAACCCCTGCCAGATTTTTTTTTTTCAATTTGTTTTCACCATCTGTGTCCCATTTTGGAGACTTTCTCTCGCTTCCTGTCCCATAGCCAAACAGGATGTGAGAGGAAGCATACAATGCCAGACCGTCAGAGCCCATGCCGTAAATGGCGGCTCCTATGCGCATGCGCGGGAGTGACGTCATAGTGCCCCTGGCCACTCATGTAGCCGGAGGCCATGAACCCGGAAGGAAGGCCGGGTGAAGATGGAAGTCCTGTCAGCAGTGAAAGTGTGACGCTAGAGGGATTCGTTTTAAGGTAAGTCTCTATTAATGTGCTAGTATGCGATACATACTAGCACATTATGACATTGCCTTACAGGGGAAGTTTTTTTACTGCAGTTTACTACCGCTTTAAGGGAATCCCTTGGGGAACCCCAGGTGACCAGAACTGGTGTGCCCATTGGAAGATTTCCTCTCGATTACTTTTCTGGGGACAACCCAAAATGTGGGATTTTCTTTACTTTCAATGATAATGGTAAACAGGACTAATAGAGAGGATGAGTCTCCTTAAAGCGGAGTTCCACCCACATTTTACACTCACCACCACCCAGCACTACCCTACCCTGTACCCTTAAAACGAATTCGCATTAGTTTTTTGTCTGATCACTTACTTTTTTTCAGCATTTCTTTTTTCACTTCCTCCTTTGTGGCAGCTGCTAACTTTCTGGTTCCTGGAGGGGGAGGAGAGGTTTACATAGCAAAGGGGTGGCGACTTCCTCTGACGCCGCCGTTGCTATGGAAACCTGGCCTACAAGCAATTAGGCTCGCTCATGTTGCACTACGCATGCGCGAGATTGGCAGGTGCATGCACGGAATACAGGAAGGACAGTACGGCTTCAGATGCCCACACAGGAGATGGCCGCGGTCTGCTGAGACTTCACAAAGTAAGAGAACAACGCTGCACAAATACTAAACGGCCCTTCATTTACAGCATACCTTTCTTAGACTACACTAAGCATGAGTATTAGAGGGGTGTTTTTATCTAGAAGGTTACATTTCCGCCAGAACACCGCTTTAACGGGGAGACAAACGGCAATAAAAACTGACAGGGGTTCTAATCCACCTCCACTCTATCCAAAACTTTAAAAAAAATCTTTTTCCTTTAGGCCTGGTTCACATCTATGCCGTTTGCTTTTGATCTGGTTCTGAAGCACGCTTTGTGTTTTTTGTACACGTGCTTTTGATGCATTTTTTGTGTCTTTTGATGCGTTTTGCGTCTTTTAAGGAAAAATGTACAGGCATACTTAGCTTTACGGACACTCGCGAGTACGGACAATACCTGCGAGTGTACGTGTAGGAGTAATAAAGCTAAAGGCCATAGTTACACAGTTGGTAAGGTGGAATAAAGACACCAGGTCAGAAGTCTTTGTTCTGGGTGAGAAATTACTAAAATGTGGATGACATTGACCTTGCTTTGTGCTCTGGTCCAAATCATTTGGTGGAGGGGGATTATGGTGTGGGGTTGTTTTTCAGGGGTTGGGCTTGGCCCCTTAGTTCCAGTGAAGGGAACACTTAGGGCACTTTCACACTGCCAGCGCCCAGGCGTCGGCGGTAAAGCGCTGCTATTTTTAGCGGCGATTTACCGTAGTTTTAGCGGCGCTATTCAGCCGCTAGCGGGCCCCTTTTAACCCCCCGCTAGCGGCTGAAAAAGGGTTAAAACCGCCTGCAGCAGTGGTTTGCCCGACGGTACAGCGGCGCTGCCCATTGATTTCAATAGGCAGGGGCACTTTAGGAGCGATGTATTCACTGCTCCTACAGCGCTGCAGAGAAGCCGCCTGCAGGACTTTTTGTGACGCCCTGCCAGCGCAGCGCCCCGGTGTGAAAGCACTTGGGCTTTAACACTGAGATTGCAGCTGAGGCTTTTTTCAGGCGCTATGTTTAGCGCTAAAGTGCCTGAAAAACGCCTCCAGTGTGAAAGGGGTCTTAAGGCGTCAGTATACCAAGACATTTTGGACAATTTCATGCTCCCAACTTTGTGGGAACAGTTTGGGGACGGCCCCTTCCTGTTCTAACATGACTGCACACCAGAGCACAAAGCAAGGTCCATAAAGACATGGACTTAGCAGGGGTGGGGGAAATGAACTTCAAGTACAATAATTCACATTATAATAGTAACTAAAACATAGAAAATTAAGTGTAACAATCTAAAAAATGTAAATTACAAAGTGCTATAATGAAGGAAACCTCCCAACTAAAAAGTTGCAATGAGATAGTTTGTATTGCAATTATCTGTAGAGGGGTTTCCACCATCCCTGCTAAGTTTAATTTGTTATGTCTTGTTTTCAGTTTGATGTGTATTATATGTGAAGTTACAATAAATATCACAGAGATCGGTATTGTGGTAATATTGAAGTTTATAGAGATTTCGATACATTGGAGGATTCCACCATTATTGTTAAGTTATTGATTAGTAAGTTAGTGCTGCACTTTTTTTTTTGTGGTGTGGAACACATAACAGTGCTTAGCGGCAAACCTTTTACTGACACTTTTTTATTTTACCTCCAGTAGTTTATTGTAAATAGTAGTGTGGTGATTACCTATTATACTAAAGATCGGCATGTGGCATTAATAACATCAACGGATTTCAGTTGTGGCCGAACCCCCCCCCATGGATAATGTGCACTAATAGCTGCCCCTGATTGACACTGATAAGTGGCAATGATTGGCAGGACTGATGGGCACTGATAGGCAGCACTGATTGGTGGCACTGTTGGGCAGCACTGATTGCCACTAATTGGCAGCACTGATATAGGGCGTACACACGGTCGGACTTTGTTCGGACATTCCGACAACAAAATCCTAGGATTTTTTCCGACGGATGTTGGCTCAAACTTGTTTTGTCTACACACGGTCGCACAAAGTTGTCGGAAAATCCGATCGTTCTAAACGCGGTGACGTAAAACACGTACGTCGGGACTATAAACGGGGCAGTGGCCAATAGCTTTCATCTCTTTATTTATTCTGAGCATGCGTGGCACTTTGTCCGTCGGATTTGTGTACACACGATCGGAATTTCCGACAACGGATTTTGTTGTCGGAAAATTTTATCTCCTGCTCTCCAACTTTGTGTGTCGGAAAATCCGATGGAAAATGTCCGATGGAGCCCACACACGGTCGGAATTTCCGACAACACGCTCCGATTGGACATTTTCCATCAGAAAATCCGACCGTGTGTACGGGGCAATAGGCCGCACTGTTGGGCACTGATTGGCAGCACTAATGGGCATTATAGGCTGCACTGATTGGCAGTGTTAATGGGCACTAATTGATAGCACTGATAGGTGGCACTGATAGGCATAATTGATTGGCAGCACTGATTGGCACTCATAGGCGGCACTGATGGGCAGCGTTAATGGGCACTGATTGGTGGCACTGATTGGCAGCACTGATAGGCTGCACTGTTGGGCATTGATTGGCAGCACTAATGGGCACTAATAGGCTGCACTGATTGGCTGTGTTAATGGGCACTAATTGGTAGCACTGATAGGCAGCACTGATGGACACTGATTGGCAGCGTTAATGGACACTATGTGGTGGCACTGATTATCAGCACTGATAGGCAGCATTGATAGGCACTGGCAGGGCAGAGGGGGGATTTCACACACAGCAGACAGTGAGACTTGTCAGATCCGCTCTGTGTGTGAAACTGTCTGCAGATCATGGAACTACTTGCAGGAGAGATCACAACTCAGCCGGTGTTCTGACGAGAAGTGTCCCCCCATCGGATAGTGTCCGCCCCATACTGCGCAGGCGCAGCACTTGCGCAATACGGAGGACAAGG
Organism: Lithobates septentrionalis; assembly: GCA_037952835.1. Classification (NCBI taxonomy): domain Eukaryota; kingdom Metazoa; phylum Chordata; class Amphibia; order Anura; family Ranidae; genus Lithobates; species Lithobates septentrionalis. The sequence goes on from JBBDGP010000808.1 coordinate 525,803, forward strand.
AGACGCCGAAAGTGTCCGAAGTTGACCAGCTGACCATCAGCTGTACAGGGCGCTTGGGCACTTAATAGTCAACGCTTTGTAACAGGGCCCCTCGCTTCGCTCGCCACGCTTCGGGCACGGCCTCGCTGCGCTCGGCATATTTATATTCTGCCTCTATGTCCACTTGGATAGTGGGGCATAAACCTGGACACAGGGCAGAATAAGTGCGCAGGCGCCGTGTAGAGCTGACGATCAGCTGTTCAACTTCGGAGACTTTCAGCGTCTGGTTTGTCCTCCGTACTGCGCCTGCGCAATACAGGGCGGACACTATCCGATGGGGGACAGTATTCGACAAGACACCGGGGATGGGCGGGACTAAGCAGCTATCAACACCAGCCAATGATTGGGCTGCTTAAGAAAGGGGGCGGAGCCACATAAATGGAGCAGCCCGCCCACACGCCATCCCATTGGCTGTTGTGTGATAACTGTTCGGTCCCGCCCACCCCCGACATCCCCTCTGAATAGTGACAGCTGATCTTTGTCTCTACAAGCCGTGACATTATCTGACAGATCTCACACTCAGCGGCTCTGACAACACTCACCATCTGCTGCCTGTCAGACTGTTCCATAGACAGCCAGCGGGGGTCACATACAACATTTCGGGGCAGATCTCCGGGAGACAGCACGGGTGATTAGGGTGTGCTCAGACACAACCGGCACACCCCCTGTGCACTCCTATGGAGTCTTCCCTCAGAGCAGAAAGGAGGAGAGAAAACACTGAGAGATCATTACACAAGCCGGGTCCAGCTCTCTATTGTCCCCCCCCCCCACATCCCCCCACTGGACCCCCCTCACTGATAAGGTGACATCACTGCTAATGACACTTACAGTACCTGACCGCGAGATTGTGTTTCCAGCGATACCATCGCGCTGGTTCTCGGCGACAGGGTACTGTGCATGTCACGCTGGCTCACTCATCGGGAAAGGAAAACTTTGTTTTCCTTCCGCGATGAGTGACAGGCAGTGCTGACAGCTGTCTGGTATGAATCCTGAGGGGGAACGCCGCGCCAAATTTTAAATGAAGAAACCGGCGTGGGTTCCCCCCCCAGGAGCATACCAGGCCCTTAGGTCTGGTATGGATTGTAAGGGGAACCCCTACGCCGAAAAATCGGCGTGGGGGTCCCCCCAAAATCCATACCAGACCCTTATCCGAGCACGCAGCCCGGCTGGCCAGGAAAGGGGGTGGGGACGAGCGAGCGCCCCCCCCTCCTGAGCCGTACCAGGCCGCATGCCCTCAACATGGGGGGGTGGGTGCCTTGGGGGAGGGGGGCTCCCTGCGGGGCCCCCCCACCCCAAAGCACCTTGTCCCCATGTTGATGAGGACAAGGGCCTCTTCCCGACAACCCTGGCCGTTGGTTGTCGGGGTCTGCGGGCGGGGGGCTTATCGGAATCCGGGAGCCCCTTTAATAAGGGGGCCCCTGATCCCGGCCCCCCACCCAGTGCGAATGAGTATGGGGTACATGGTACCCCTACCCATTCACCTAGGGAAAAGTGTCAATAAAAAAAAACACAGTACACAGGTTTTAAGAGTAATTTATTAGGCAGCTCAGGGGTCTTCTTCCGACTTCGGGGGGTCTCCTTCCGACTTCTCCCGGTGTTCCGCCTCTTCTCCCGGTGTTCCGCCTCTTCTCCCGGGCCCCGCCGCTATCTTCTTCCAGCTCTATTGCCAGCGAGGGGCCCGGTCTGCTGCCGCTGTCTTGTCGCCGCTGTCTTGTCGCCGCTGTCTCGCCGCCGCTGTCTCGCCACCGATGTCTCGCCACCGATGTCTCGTCTCTTCTTCTCTTCTTCTCTTCTTCCTTTTTTTTTTTATAATCAAAATTTTTATTTCCATTTTATAATACAACAATCTTCATACATTGTTACAAAAAAAACTCTCATCACCCACCCCAAACCCTTATTACATTACATCTTCTACTACCACATTCACTTAAATCTTATCCCTCCCCCCCCTTCCCTTCCAAACCACTTGGTAATCCTGTAGTTATTCCTTACCCCTTCCCTTTCCTCTCTTTGTGCAAGAGGCCCTTATCAGCCAAACTGACCTAACAAGTGTTGTTACCTCTTACTCTTCGTGAGAAGGAGAGAAAAAAAAAAGGGGGGGGGGGACATAAAAGTGTATAAGTGTACATAATTGGATAAAAAGTGTACGTGTTTATCAATTTGTATTTGTGTACGAGGCCCTCATTGGCCAAACTATTCTAGTAAGTGTTATTACCCTTTACCCACCAAGACACCAGAAAACCGAGCAAAGTAAAAAAAAAAAAAAAAAATTATGTGGTTCCCAATTCCATCCCCCACATCACACAAAAAAAAAAAAAAAAAACCCCAAACCCATGTTTATCATTATATTTAATTTGGGAGGAGGCCCTCCATGGCCAAACTATAAGTGTTGTTACCGTTTACCCCGTCATGTTAAAAAAAAACAAAACCGTGTTTATCAATTTATTTAATTTGTGTAGAAGGCCCTCGTTGGCCAAACTATAAGTGTTATTACCCTTACCCGTCATGTTATCTCGAGCGAGAAAAAAAAAAAAAAAAGGGGGGGGGGGGGAAGGAAAGGGGGGAAAGGAAAAACACAAGAAAACCACAACCCCACCCCCTCCAAACCCTCCCCCACATAATGGGGCAGCGAGCTAATTCCAATATTCCTTTCTTTTCTCATAGGTCAGTATCTTTTATTTTACATATTTACAAGGGCTGTACCTCCACCTCCTTCTCATTTTAATCATCTCCGTCTTCTTTTTCCATCTCAACTAAACATTCCTTCCAGCCTGCCCATTTCTTTTCAAATTTCCTTTGTTGGCCCTTTACCACATGAACCCATCTTTCCGCTTCCATTATTAAGCTCACTTCCCTTCTCCAATCTAATATCGAGGGACCCTGTATCTGTTTCCAAAATTTCGGTATGATTTTTTTCGCTGCGTCATAAGGGGGCGTGACGCCAGAGTCCCTGCGCATGCTGGGAACATGACGTCACAAGGGGGCGGGGTCACCGCCTATATAAATGGCTCCGCAGCTCGCACAAAACATTCCAGCCGGAGAGAGCGTCGTGTCAACATCGGATGAAGAGAAGAAGAGAAGAAAAGAAGAGGCGAGACAGCGGCGGCGAAACATCGGCGACAAGACAGCGGCGACAAGACAGCGGCAGCAGACCGGGCCCCTCGCTGGCAATAGAGCTGGAAGAAGATAGCTGCGGGGCCCAGGAGAAGAGGCGGAACACCGGGAGAAGTCGGAAGGAGACCCCCCGAAGTCGGAAGAAGACCCCGGAGCTGCCTAATAAATTACTCTTAAAACCTGTGTACTGTGTTTTTTTTTTAATTGACACTTTTCCCTAGGTGAATGGGTACCATGTACCCCATACTCATTCACGCAGGGTGGGGGGCCGGGATCTGGGGGCCCCCTTATTAAAGGGGCTCCCGGATCCCGATAAGCCCCCCGCCTGCAGACCCCGACAACCAACGGCCAGGGTTGTCGGGAAGAGGCCCTTGTCCTCATCAACATGGGGACAAGGTGCTTCGGGGTGGGGGGGCCCCGCAGGGCGCCCCCCTCCCCCAAGGCACCCACCCCCCCATGTTGAGGGCATGCAGCCTGGTACGGCTCAGGAGGGGGGGGCTCTCGCTCGTCCCCACCCCCTTTCCTGGCCGGCCGGGCTGCGTGCTCGGATAAGGGTCTGGTATGGATTTTGGGGGGACCCCCACGCCGATTTTTCGGTGTAGGGGGTTCCCCATACAATCCATACCAGACCTAAGGGCCTGGTATGCTCCTGGGGGGGGGGAACCCATGCCGGTTTCTTCATTTAAAATTTGGCACGGCGTTCCCCCTCAGGATTCATACCAGACAGCTGTCAGCACTGCCTGTCACTCATCGCGGAAGGAAAACAAAGTTTTCCTTTCCCGATAAGTGAGCCATCTCGGCGCTGGCTCCTGCGACGGAGCTCGCAGGTGTCAAATCTCGCCGGGAAATGCGGCGAGATTGACACAATATCGCGGTCAGCTACTGTACTGTCTCCGATAGATGTAGATGAAAAGCCAGGGATGTAGTTTCCGATTAGTCCACTATTGGGCGCTGTGCCGGTTCTGTCAAAAGAGCTGTCGGAAGACACGCCCTCTCTCTGACGCAGCGACAATAGAAATGGCGCCGCTAAGCTGTCTCGCGCTTGCTATGAGTCATCCACCGCCCCCTCCGCCAATCAGAGGAAGCGCGAGTTCCCCCACAACCCCCCCGCCCAACGACCGCCACGGGCTTGCGCTGGCTTGTGAATCGCGCTCAGCCCCGATTTACAGAGACAGGGGAGGAGTACAGAAAGCTGGAGAGAGGATTCGGCTTACTCCTCCCTCCAGCCTGCAGATGGCAATAGAGAGCTGTACAGTGAGGGAAGGCTGCCGTTCTCCCTCCGTCTCTATCCCCTTGTCACATGATAGGACTGTTTGTACTGGAGTTTTGGTTTCACCAACTAGTAGGAAGTTGGGATTCCAACAATTATGTATTATGTATGATTTTTTTTTTTTTCTTTCATGCATTGACACTATGGGGGTTATTTACGAAAGGCAAATCCGCTTTGCACTGCAAGTGCACTTGGAAGTGCAGTCGATCTAAATCAAAGGGGTAGATCTGAAATGAGGGAAGCTCTGCTGATTTTATCATCCAATCATGTGCAAGCTAGAATGCTGTTTTTTATTTTCCTTGCATGTCCCCCTCAGATCTACAGCGACTTTACTTCCAAGTGCACTTGCAGTGCAAAGTGGATTTTCCTTTAGTAAATAACCCCCTATATATATGCTAATTTTCAGATTAATAACATGCCCCCCTCTCTCTTTTCCTCATTTCCCCCCCTCTCTCTTTTCCTCACCCCCCCCTCTCTCTTTTCCTTATCTCCCCCCCCTCTCTCTTTTCCTCACCCCCCCCTCTCTCTTTTCCTCATCTCCCCCACTCTCTCTTTTCCTCATCTCCACCCTCTCTCTCTCTCTTTTCCTCACCCCACTCTCTCTCTCTTTTTCTCACCCCCCTCTCTCTCTCTTTTCTTTTCCTCATCACCCCCCTCTCTCTCTTTTCCTCACCCCCCTCTCTCTCTCTTTTCCACACCCCCCCTCTCTCTCTCTTTTCCTCATCTCCCCCCTCTCTCTCTTTTCCTCATCCCCCCCTCTCTCTCTCTTTTCCTCATTTCCCCCCTCTCTCTTTTCCTCATCCCCCCCTCTCTCTCTTTTCCTCATCCCCCCCTCTCTCTCTCTTTTCCTCATCTCCCCCCCTCTCTCTCTCTCTTTTCCTCATCTCCCCCCCTCTCTCTCTCTTTTCCTCATCTCCCCCCCTCTCTCTTTTCCTCATCCCCCCCTCTCTCTCTCTTTTCCTCATCTCCCCCCCTCTCTCTCTCTTTTCCTCATCTTCCCCCCTCTCTCTCTTTTCCTCATCTCCCCCTCTTCCCCTTCTTTCCCCTCTTCAGCACAGACACACGGCCAGCACCACTGCAGCAGGTCAAAGTGAGGGCGACCTGGGCTCCCTGGAGAATAGAGAGCAGTATAAATATACAGTATATACTGCGCTGATGTGTCAAATACTAATTATGTATATAGTGTTAATAACCTGAAACTGACATAGAAAAGTGAACTCCAATATCGATGCCTAAATATATCTTGGTGTGTTTATAATCTGAAAATTTGCATCTATAGTGTCCATGTAATTCCAGCAAATAGGGCTGTTTGTACTGGAGTTTTGGTTTCACCAACCAGTTATTTACGAAAGGCAAATCCACTTTGCACTGCAAGTGCACTTGGAAGTGCAGTCGATCTAAATCAAAGGGGTAGATCTGAAATGAGGGGAAGCTCTGCTGATTTTATCATCCAATCATGTGCAAGCTACAATACTGTTTTTTATTTTCCTTGCATGTCCCCCTCAGATCTACAGCGACTTTACTTCCAAGTGTGCTTGCAGTGCAAAGTGGATTTTCCTTTAGTAAATAACCCCCTATATATGCTAATTTTCAGATTAATAACATGCCAAGATATATTTAGGCATCGATATTGGAGTTCACTTTTCTTTGCCAGTAATTTTTGTTGTATGTTATTAACACTATATAGATCATTAGAATTTGAGACAGCAGCACAGCACATATATTTATACTTCTTTTTGGTGGGGAACATTGGGTGTTTGCACCAGCTGAATGTATTCAATCACGTTTATTTAAGTGGCAGCACATATTTTTTTTTTGTTTTTTTTATTTCAATAGACAGCAGTAGCCAGGATTGTGACTCCCCTCCCCGCTTTATCAGCCCTCTTCTTTCTTTTTTTTTTTTTTTCTTATTTCGCACATCTTCACCCCAGGCTCACCCAACTCCCCCTACCTCCCAAACCACCCCTTTACCTACTCTTCTATAGGTATCGGTAATTGGTATCGGCAAGTACTTAAAAAAAAAAAAGTATCGGTACTTGTACTTGGTGTAAAAAAAATGGTATCGGTGCAACCCTATTTTCTAGCAAAAAATACTGATTTTAACTTGTAAGCACCAAGTTTGCAGCCTGGGCAGTGGTGCTGCTTTGTCCCTCTGCATGATGGGTCGTCACACAGCTTACCCTGCAGACTCTCTACTTCTCCCTGCCAGAGCTGCTGGGCTAGAGAAGAGGAGAAAGAGGACTCTGCGGGTGCTGGATGGCGGTCCCACCTAACACTCCGACAGTAGGAGGGCAAGGATTGGCTGCAGAATATCCTGGGAAGGGAAAGCCCACCCAGGGAGCCGCGTAGGGCTGCTGGGAACTGATTTGCGGGGGATGTAGACCCCACCTGGAGACGTTAAACTGGGAGACTTGGTGGTACTACAAGTCCCAGAAGGAAGTTGTGCCAGATGGAGAAGGAAAAAGGAGAAGCCTGGGCTTGGGGGCGTGTCCCTAATACAAAGCGTGACCCCGATCTCTGTAACGAGCCAATGACTTGGCTCTTTAAACATGTGATCGGCTGTGTCTAATCACAGCCAATCACATGTAAATACGGAAGTTCCGTTTATTGGTTCTCCTCGCCTCATATTGACAGAGTGTGAGGGGAGCAGAGCCAATCAGCGACATTTCCTCGCAGGGGAGACCTGTACAGATAATCAGGGCACTGATTATCAGTGCTGCATATCGGTGCCACCTAATCAGTGCCCATAAGTGTCGCCTCATCGAGCGCACATTATTCTTTGTCTGTATGTATGTACACTGCACAGTACCACTTCTCTTGTCCCCTGTGTTGGGTATAATTCTCAGTATTTGTTCTTATTCTGCATGTAAGGAATCAGCACAGTAGCACTTCTCTTGTCCTGTATGTTGGGTGTAATTCTCTATAATTCTGTAATTCTTTCTGAACTCTACAAACATTGGTGTGGCACTTACTGCTTTTCTTATGTTTTTGGATTTCTTCCAGGACCCTCATGGAAGGAGGATTGCTGTGCCATATGAGACCACCTCTGAAGCTAGTTGGCATGATTACCTGAATGTGTCATCTGCTCTATTTGATATTAAAAACAGAAGATCTACTACATCTTACACAAGTACATAGATTGTGAGCCGTCTGGTATCGGGAAATGGTGGGTCACATTACAGGGTCATCAGTATGGTGGTGGGGTGCATATATTGTGGGGTGCCCCTTATGATGGGAATGGATGGGGAATCATACATTGCAGGTTGTTGGGTACAGGAGGGGATGGAAGAGGGAGTCCCAGTTTGCAGGGTGATCCTTAAGAAAGGTAAGGGGGGGGGGGGGTGATCACCACAGATTAGGGGGTGCTCATTACTAGATACATAAAGTGATGACAGACCTTCACCATTCTTGATAACCTCAGTAATGTAAAAATGTTTACTTAATTGTATTACTGTCTTTTGTAAAACGAATAAAAACGATTGAAGCAGAAAAAGACCAAGTAGTCCATCCCTTTTTTTTTTTGTTAAGTTTATTGTCTGAGTATAGATCTAGGTTTGTCCCAAGCATGTTTGAGGCCATTTACTGTTGACTGTCTCACTACATCTGCTGGTAGTTTATTTTAAGCATCAACTACCCTTTCAGTAAAATAATTGTTTCTAAGATTCGTTTTGAACTTTCCTCCAGATAGTTTAAGGTCATGTCCCCGTGTTCTTGATTTTGGTTTTAGATTGAAATAACTGCCCTTCTGAACCTTGTTCACCCCCTTGATGTATTTCAGTGGTTCTTAATCCTGTCCTCAAGTACCCCCAACAGGCCATGTTTGCAGGTTTTCCTTTATCTTGCACAGGTGCTTTAAATCAGAGTCGATGGCTTGGTGTTTTGGACCGCTATTTTATCTAAGATAGAATCCCAAAACATGGCCTGTTGGGGCTACTTGAGGACTTTCAATATGAGGCTGGGGGCACAGCAATCCTTAACCACAGAGAAGAGAACCTTTTATAGGAGGAATTCAGGACAAAGAAGGGATCACTGAGGTACAGTTCACATTCTTCTAGCACTCCATCCGTCCCTCATACACTCTCCTATACTCCATAACGCACTCCATGCATCCTCATACACTCCCCTATATACCATAGCGCACTCCATGCATCCTCATACACTCTCCTATATTCCATAGCACAATCCATGCTTCTCCCATACACCATAGTGCATTCCATGCTTCCCCCATATATTCTCCTATTCACCATAGCCCACTACATGCGTCCCCCATACACTCTCCTATACACTGTAGTGCACTCCGTGCATCCCGCATACACTTTCCTATACTCCATAACGCACTCCATGCATCCTCATACACTCTCCTATACTCCATAGCACACTTCATGCGTCCCCCATACACTCTTATACACCATAGAGCACTCCATGTGTCCCCCATATACTCTTATACACTATAGCACACTCCATGCGTCCTCATACACTCTCCTATACTCCATAGCACACTCCATGCATGCCCCATACAATCTCCTATACTCCATAGCGCATTCCATGTGCCCCCATATACTCTCTCTTATACACTATAGCACACTCCATGCATGCCCCATACACTCTCCTACACACCATAGCGCACGCCATGCGTCCTCCATACAATCTCCTATACTTCATAGCACACTCCATGCATGCCCCATACACTCTCCTATACACTATAGCGCACTCCCTGTGTCCTCATACACTGTCCATGCATACACCATAGCGCACTCCATGCATGCCCCATACACTCTCCAATTTTCCATATCACACGCCATGTGTCCCCCATACACTCTCCTATACACCATAGCGCACTCCATGCGTCCCCCATACACTCATTGGTGCTTCAAAAAACAGCCCCTCTGCATTGGAATCCATGCGCCAGTGTCCTGAAAGGTGTGGGACGCATGGATAGGGGAGGCGGCGATGGACGGGGTGGGGGCCCTGTTTGGATTTTCTTCTGTTCATTTACTTTCCATTTTGTTAACTGATGAAAATAAACTATTAACACTTCTATCTCTCAAAGCATTCTCCGTTTATAGCATTTTGTAACACCTGCCTAAGACTTTTGCACAGTACTGTAGGTAAGTGAATGCTGCTGAGGATGGGGAGAAGAGCGTGAACCTGTTGCTTTTACTGAAAGGTGGAAAAGGTTGCCCTAATTTTGTTACCCTCTCCTTTTATTGATAACGCTGTGATAAACCTTTACATTTATGTTTTGTGTGTCTGGCGTCTTAGTTTACAAGCAATCTACAGATAGGCAATCTTTATAGGAGGCAGAAACTGGCAATTTCATATAAGAAGGATTATTTATGAAAAGTCTTCTTCTTCCTTTTTGTTTTTTTTTTTTACCGCAAAAACGTTTTATTGAAAGCTGTATCAAAGTCAATACAACACATGACTGTATACAGTCCAAATATTACATCTGCAAATGAAGTATATATTAATGACACACATCATTACTTCACATATACTATGCAGAATTGGTCCAACTAGGGCATTTTGAACTTTCATAAGTAGTTACCAACAAGAAACAATGCACCATGATAAATGCATATCGTCCTATCTCTTATCCTACAGTTTGGGAGAAGGATAAGCCAAGGAGCATTGGGGATGGTAAGTAATCTTAGAATGTGCACTTAACAGTCTTTGTTGTCACATTTGCTACATTTTGGCAAATGATGTCTATTTCTTGCTATTTTTGCACAGTGGGACATTTCATGTTAATTTTTCAGAACATAGTAAATGAACAAGCATAATGTCTATGCAAAATAAAGCAAAACGAAGGTCACTTATTGTGCTGACCTTTATACATAGCGCTCTAAGTAAAAGTAGACATTTTATACATGAGCAATAGTATACATACAGTAGGCATCTATAATGGGAATTCATGTACTATGGTGCTACCTAGTGGCCAAAATAGAGACTGCAGATGTCTTTGGTTACTGGATTAAGAGGCTTATTATGATGCAGGAGCTGTAAAAAAACAAAACATAATTTATTTTAACACTTCAGCCCCGGAAGATTTTACCCCCTTCCTGACCAGAGCACTTTTTGCGAGTCGGCACTGCGTCGCTTTAACCGACAATTGCGCAGCCGTGTGACGTTGCACCCAAACAAAATTGATGTCCCTTTTTTTTTCCCCCCACATATAGAGCTTTCTTTTGGTGGTATTTGATCACCTCTGCGGTTTTTATTTTTTGCGCTATAAACAGAAAAAGAGCGACAATTTTGAAAAAAAACGCAATTTTTTTTAACTTTTTGCTATAATAAATATCCCCCAAAAATATATCATTTTTTTTTTTTTCGTCAGTTTAGGCCGATATGTATTCTTCTACATATTTTTAGTATAAAAAATCGCAATAAGCGTATATTGGTTGGTTTGCGCAAAAGTTATAGCGTCTACAAAATAGGGGATGGTTTTATGGCTTTTTTATTATTAATTTTTTTTTTTTTACTAGTAATTGCGGCGATCTGCGATTTTTATCGGGACTGCGACATTATGGTGGACACATCGAACAATTTTTACACATTTTTGGGACCATTAGCATTTTTACAGCGATCAGTGTTATAAAATTGCATTAATTACTGTAAAAATGGCACTGGCAGTGAAGGGGTTAAGTGTGTCCTAGTGTGTTTTCTAACTGAAGGGGGGATGGGACTGTGTAAGGGAAGAGATAGATCGCTGTTCATACTGTGTATGAACAGACGATCTGTCTGTTCTCCCCTCAGAGAACCGGAAACTGTGTTTACACGCAGATCCCGGTTCTCCGTGTGCCCCGGGCGATCGCGGCCGCGGGGCACTTGCATCGGCTCCATGGGCAAGCGCGCCTCCGGCGGTGCGCACGTGCCATTTCGCGTGCGATTCGCGCAGCCGAGCCATTTTGCCGCAGTACAACTGCGGCAGCTGGTCGGCAAGCGGTTAAATAATACACTTTCTGAGGCAACCTACTTTATAACTGAGAAAACGTTTTACCCATTTGCAGTCCGCATCAACTAAGGACTATATAGTAACCCCTCACCTACCATTCTAAATCACTCTGGCTGAAAAAAACGTGCAGCTGAGGATCTAATATCTCATAAGAATGCATTCCTGTACAGTGGCTGAGCTTAATCTTTGAGACTTGGGATCCTCAGTTTTCCCAGGATCCCATGGGGATCAGGAAAGCGTCCAAGGTAAGCATACAGTATACTCCACATACAACATCCAATATTAAAGGAAACCTGTTATGAAAATTATGCAGGCTGCCATTTCTGCTGAAAATGCAGGCTGTCTGGCTATCCTTCTGAGGCTTTGGCTTTAACATTTTGCATACCTGACCAATAACAGTCAAAGAGATAAAGAGTTCCGACTTTATGACTTCAATATGACATAGGAAAGCCAAACAACCAGGCAATTAGCATTTTTAGAGGGAGTCCAACAATTTTAATGCAGTCAGAAATGGAACACTATAGTAGGGGAGGTTTTCAAGCAAATTAGCAACACAAATAATCACAAATCAGTCCGTTCCGCGATCACCAAAGTCCCTGCGTCAGTTTTTCTGTGTATTTGCAACCTGCACATCTGTAATCCTGGGCAGCTATCACGTCAGATCTACAAAAGTCTGAGACAGATTTATTACTGAAGATGAGACAGATTTTTCACTCTAAGCAGACAAAAAAGTCACCATAACCCTTTATTAGGAAATAACTGACTTTTAAATATAAAGGGGTGAGAGTCCCATGGGTCCAGTTTTCTGGTTTTTGTTTTGTGGCCCCCAACATTCTGTGGTTCCTATTTTAGAGCAGCTAAGAGAAGAATTCATGACTCAAGTTGTAACCTGGTAATAAATCCATCACACAATCTGTCTCCGCGTGTCAGTTTAGCATTGCCTTCCTATGTGACAGAATTAATAAATCTATCCCAATATATTTTCATTAGATACATATTTTGCTTTATTATTGCAGCATTTCATTTCTTTTTTATGATTTTGACATTGTTTTATAACCTGTATGTGCCAAAGCTGGTTCCTAATTGAAGCCTTTATTGTCACCGGCATACTATTCTATTCCTGTGATATTTATATATGTACAATTCAATGAGATTTGCCTATTTCCTTGAATGGTCATTTTGTTGGCAATTGGACCTCCCAGAATATTTAACAAGAATCATGTAACACGGACATCTTCCAACTTTTTGTTTTTTCAGAACACAGAGTAGCTTGCTACTGGTTGTAGTGAATTTTCAGTCAGAATAAGTTGTGCCTTTTTAAGGACAGGTTTCCCGCACAATAATTATCCTTGAGTAATTTTTAACGAAGATATTTTTAAGATACAAAATCAATCTATGTGACACAGTCTATACTTGTGAAACTTATTCACGGAGACGTGTGGTCACACAAAACAGAAATTTTATTGGTAAACAAACACAAAAAATCACATGAAATTAAGATACCGATTGCGTTACATGAACGTCTTGAAAATCAATAAAAACACTTGCAAAAATGGGCGTACCGTCCCTTTGACATAATACCACCATGATAACTTCTCGGTAGAATCAATAACCTTGTGAACTTGACAATTAAACAGAACATCTGTATTTCACACGTACAACCGTTACTTTGCTGCAGGTAAGTAAGTGGTTAAAATTGTGAAATAAATTAGACGTTTGCTTTGTCAATAAGTGTGGCAACTATGCAAAAAGAAAAATATAATGAAAAATCTGAATCTTTAGAGAAAAATCTACAAGGCGGTTATTGATTCGGGAGAATGATTATCAACTGTATAATATTCAATACATCAATATTTGTGAGAACATATCAATATTTGAGAGAACATGCAAAATAAAATCAACATGACATAATTACCCATTCCAGGATGGCTGCAATTCCTATGGGCTAGTTACCAGAGTTAAGATGGCTGCCGTAGTTTCAAAATGGATACTCCTAAAGAGGATTTACTTCTTGTGACCTCCGAGTTCTAAGTATTAGGTGTTGAGGAATTTTCATGAATGTAAAGAGATGAATTCATGCATGGTGCATGAGTGTCAGTCTGGGAGTGTGTGTGTCCCCCAGTGTCCCCCCTTCAGGGTGGATCCCTGAGCTCTCCCCCTGAGCTCTCTCCTCCTTCCGTTCCCTGGTTCGTTGGACCTTGTCTCCCATCTTCCTTGCCTCTAAATACCATTTCAGATAATAAGACCATAAAAATTATAATGGCTCTGCCCAAAAGGAGGTGGTTCACTTCCCATTGGGTTAGGAGACGTAATGATTAACTTCCTCTGGAAACTTAGTGAGTTCAAATAATACCACCTTCAACCTCCAGGTGTCTCACACATGTTTTGAGTCCATCCTTTTAAATTAATACGTCCTATTTTCATAAGGTGTATAATGGTAAGGATAAGTATATACCTTAGATATTCTGGTACTCGGTCTAATGTACAATACACTCAGTATAAGATTGATTAATCATCATTACATAACTTGGTTATATAACTGTATCTCTATAAATGTATATAGGTAAACTGGTCTATCTAGGAAATACACACATTGTTATATATATTTCATCAATACCACATAAAAATGATTATTTATATGGATACCTGTATAACTTCTGGTATCTCCACTGAACATTTGTTTATCTTAAGTGTAGGCTACAATCTCATATGATTATAATCATGATTATATGTTATCCTAATACTAATTCGTTACTTAAAACACTTCTACTTATAAAATCACACTTTCATATACATTTTCTTCATAGCAAAGTTGTTGGGTCCGCAGACGTCAACATTATAATGTCTCTGTGACCTACAATGTCAGAGATAGTTTAAAATGACTTATGATAACCTTATTGATACCTTATATTATTTTTGACTAGCACAATATTCAACTTTCACTAATGCATTGAGAGGGACTTTGAACCTTCTCACTGGGTGTTTAGAACTGGCTTGTTTGTCTAAACCATCCTAAAAAGTTCATACAATGGGTTCTCTTAGCCAAGGTGTTAGCTATCTAAACAGTTCTCCACTCGAACACAATGTGAGGCTATCTCTATGCTATAAAAGTCTATGTCATCTTGTGTCCTTTGGCAGCTTTCGTTTATTCACAATACCATGTAAATATCTCCTTGTTTTGTGACAGGAATAGTCTTTGTTCCAACAGCTTCCTTTACAATACATGCTTGTAAAAGTCTTCAATATTTGAGGTAGTAGAGACAGGCTTGGTCAAACATGAGAATGTCCATTTTATCCTAAAAGTCCCCAAGAGGGCAACAGTTCAACTATTTAACATCACAGTTCATCTACTTGGTGAGGCCTAAGCATCTCTCATGTTTCTGCCAGTAAATATAAAATATATTTCTTCATGAATTCACAACATGGTGATGACTTGTTTTAGAGTGATGAAGCTGGGAGCATTACATTTCTGTTGACACGACACCAAAACATTGTAAAGCAGATTTAACATCAAGAACATTTTTCATGTTAAGTGTATATATTCTGATTAAAGTGTAAGTATAACAAGTATACAAGGCTCCCAACTGTCCCTGATTTCAAGGGACTGTCCCTGATTTGGAGCAATGTCCCTCTGTCCCTATTTCCACCCTCATTTTGGTCTGATCCATATAGCTGTATATAAAATGCACTTTTTATATTTCAAAAAGTGTTTCCCAGTGCTAAACCTTTCTTCCAAATTCTAAATTGCTGCATTTGTACATTTTAAAAGCCAATATAAAGGAATAGTAGTGGCGAAAAAAGCCCTTGTGGATTTAATGACTGTATTTATTGGCGTATAACACTCACTTTTTCACCCTAAAAATTGGGTACAAATAGCACGTGCGTGTTATACACCAATGCTTCAATTTTAGATGCCTCGGAGGGGACAGGGAAGGGGGCGGGACGAGCGCTGTCAGATTACATACAGTGAGAATCTCCTGTTTACTTGGCGGCCTCTGTAAAAGGAAGTCCCGTCTCCTGGGCCGCCCCTCTCCCTGTCCCCTCTAGGCTGCAGATGGGCATTGATCAGGCTGCACTGATGGCAATGGTGAGGCTGCTGCATTGATGGCAATGGTGAGGCTGCTGCATTGATGGCAATGGTGAGGCTGCTGCATTGATGTGGACTGATGAGGTTGCATTAATGGCACTTGTGAGGCTGCAGATGGGCATTGATGAGGCTGCATTGGTGGCAATGGTGAGGCTACAGATGGGCATTGATCAGGCTGTATTGATGGCAATGGTGAGACTGCAGATGGGCACTGACCGTTATTTTGCTTCAAAGTTCCTTATTTAAAATTTAATTTTTTTCCCTGAAACTTCCCTCTTAAAATTAATGTGCGTGTTATACGCCGATAAATACGGTAACCTTTTTTTGGGTTAATTCTCCTTTAAGGGGGTGTGGCAGGGGGCGTGTCCCATGCCTACATATATTTACTGGTAGGTGTCCCTCATTCCCATCTCAAAATGTTGGGAGGTATGAGTATATATTGCCTCTAAAAAAGATCACAGTACTCCTCCTTGCAATGCTTCATCTTTGTTTTTCTCCAAAATTAGAAGCATCTTTTTTTTTTTTTTTTTTTTTTTTGTGTCTACCACCAGGACTGAGATGCTGGCCCAGAGATGACACAATTATAAATCTATGTGTGGTAACCTTTATTGCTTTGATTGGGTCTCACACATCGGCCCCTTGCTGCTACTTCTCTGACCACCTAATGTTAAAAAGAAAAAAAAAAAAAAAAACACCCAACTTGCCGCGTCTAACCCTATGACCTTCCAGTGTAAAAATCTATCACAATCTCAAGCTGATTAATGCCACCTACTTTGTGACCTTCCAGAAAGCTACGCTGAACACTAAGGGGTCACTAATAATCACTGGGGGGAGGGGGGGGGGGGCTGTAAAAAAGAATGCTTCCTCCTGTATGTAGCAGACAAATGACAGCTCCTCCCAGGCTGACTTAGAGACACCTTGTCTGGGCACACTTAGGCTGGCCATAGACGGTGCAAATTTCTTCCCCATTACCACAGACAGTGCTGACAGGGGGTATCCATCCTGCCGAGCAATTGTCTTCTCTAGGTGGGGGGCAGGGAAAGCCGTCCCCGCTGGGAGAAGACAGTGATTAGCAGCTATAGCGAATCCGGCAGGCTGGTTGTACCCAGGTTGATTGAGAGATTGATCAACTTGGTATATTCAACCTGCCCATTAATGGTTCGGACCTTGGCGGTTCCTGCTGAACCGGCCGACATTCGAACAGTGTACGGCCGGCCTTAGGCTGATCATACAATAGTAGAATTTAATTTGAAAATTTAAATTTTAGGAATATTCGTTTGATTTTTTTTATTTGTTACTGGGGTCAAATTTACTGCAGTGATCTCAGGATGGAATATTTCTCTCATAGGAATAAAAATATAACAGTGAATGTGGGTTTTGTTAAAAAAATGAAATTTAAAAGCAAACTTTTTTTAAGTACTTTTGAACTTTTGTCAACTCATAGAATGTACTGAGGAGAATTTTCACCCAAAATCTTCTAGTGTATGACCAAAAAAAAAATAAGTTCTTGGGTCAAAAATGGATTCTGAAAAAAACATTGATTTTTCCACATGAATATACCTGAACAATTTTCATCTATTACCTATAGAGTAGTCAGCATAGGATTAGGAAGAACAATTTTATTCTGATACTAATACACAGTGATATGAACACTTAAAGATTTGTGCGTTTTTTTTTTTTTCATGGATGAGGTCAGAGTTGCAATATTCCACAATATAATCATCTGTCATTAAAGATGATTAAAGTCTTCAGTGATCAAAGGAAGAATATTAAATTGTGATCAGAGCCAAGACTGACCCTTACAGTTACAAAATGAACAAATAAAAAAAGATTGCTGAGGCCTCGTTCACAGACGCTGAGTCCCGTACATTGTGGACGGGCCATTTGTTTTTACCTCCCTAGCCAGCAGCTGCTGTGTGCAGGTAGTCCATTTAAGCCTATGAGGACGCAGCGGCTGTACGGACACAATCACTCGTCCTAATGTGACAGAAGTGTAGGTACGGGTGAGCAGCTGTAGATGAAATATTAGGGCTCATGTCTGTAAACTACAGTACAAAGCATGTCATTTGCCATAACAATAGTTATCGGCTGTATGTCTCCTATTTTAGGCTCTCTCTGTTCTGAAAATAGGGATCCTTATAGCAAATAATAATTATTACAGATTTTTAAGTGCAGTGCTAGAAAATGGTAAAACCCAGAACCCTGGAAAGAAGAATTCTCCAATTTCATTTGGAAATGCACTTTAATCGATTGGCAACCACCTCACTTAGAAGTATGGCGGCATCGCTGCTTTGGCTCACGTATCCGATTCATGATCCAGCACTTCCGAATAGGCTGTGCTGCGATTAGTCACAACATAAGCTAATCAGTGGGTGCCAGCCAATGATTGACCACCGGCACCCGCTGATCGGCTCTGACATTCAGAGACGGGAGTTCTGTGATGTAAACACAGAGCTCTAAATAGTGACAGGCCATCTTGTTTTTTTTTTTTATTCCCTGCAAAGCAGGAAAAAAAAACAACTAGGTCTAGTAGTAGAAGAACCACATAAAACACACACATTGTTAGGAAACAATGAAACCCCATGATTGCCCCTAGATGTTAACCCCTTCCCAGCCAGTGTCATTAGTACAGTGACAGTGTATAGTATTCACACTGATCACTGTCTTAGTGTCACTATTTATGTCAGTGTCAGCCAGTTAGTGTACCCCCCCCCCTCCCCCTCAGCCAGCGTCAGATTGCCGCCGCACTTTCACAGTCCCACTATAAGTCACTGATCACCACCATTACTAATATATATATATATATATATATATATATATATATATATATATATATATATATATATATATATATATATATATATAAAATTCCAGTATCTATGCCGGATGCTATAACTTTTATGCAAACCAATCAATATCCACTTATTCGGATGTTTTAAAAATTATTTTTGCTTTTTCAAACTTTTCTGTCTCCTTTCATTTATATTCCAAAAATAAAAAACCCCAGTGGTGATCAAATACCACCAAAGGAAATCTCTATTTGTGTGAATAAATGACTTATATTTCATTTGGGTACCGAGTAGCATGACGGCCAGTGGCAGTTAAAGTAGCGCAGTGCTGAATAGCAAAAAATGGCCTGGTCATGAAGGGGGTAAAACCTTCCAGAGCCTAAATGGTAAACTATATGTCTTCTTTTGGTAACTCCCTATTCACCCCTCATAACAAAGTCCTATCAGTTTGGCACTAGCAGGTTAGGTTGTCCAAGGCAGACATGAATGATGAAGCCCTGTCTTGTAAGAATTTTTTAGGGCCAATCAAGTCACATGACCGGGGCCAGATTTAAAGAGTATGTAAACCCAACATTTCGTATTCCTGATGTGTGCCTGCTGTACAATTAAATTGTATAAAAAAGCATCCTGTTCTCTTTGTATTGCTTCCTTTGTGTGAAATCCCCGGTGTTCCTTCCATTCTCTTTGCTTACCTCTCAAAAAACTGACCGCACTAAGCACGACAGCACAACGTGATCAGTTCTCTAGCTATGCTGGGAACTCAGTGTGCTCTCCTCCAATGATCAGACTTCTCCTGACACCCCCCATCCTGCAAATTTATTATTTTACAAAAAGTTTTATTAGCAAAGTAAATCAAGTAGACAAATTAGGTAAACAAAGTTGTACACTGGATTATTGCACAGATCTGGAAGAAATACACATAACACACCAAGATTCAAGTAAGAATACACATGACTGGATTTAGACAATATAAGTCATCCTGGAGTGTTAAGAGCGAAGTTCATTTCTGGCAGATCAACAAATACTTTTCTTGCAAGTTCTTTAAAGGAGTTGTAAAGGTAAAAGTTTTTTCACCTTAATGCATTCTATGCATTAGGGTGAAAAAACATCCTACAATACCGACCCCTGTTTTACTTACCTGACCCCTCGAAAGTCCCGCGCTCGCTCCCGACATCCTCTTCGCCCCTCAGCCTGGCCATTGATTGGCTAGAGTGGATGGATTGAAAGCAGCGCAGCCATTGGCTCGCGTTGCTGTCAATCACATCCAATGACGTGGCGCGCCGGGGGCGGGGCCGAGTGATCCAGTGAGCGGCTATGACCGCCGGCTGTATCACGGGAGCGCGCCCGCAAGAACTCAACACCATGCAAGGGAGCTCGCATGAAAGTGTTGAGTCCTTGCGGGGGGAAGCCGAGACAGCCGCCGAGGGACCCCAGAAGACCAGGTTCGGGGCCACTCTGTGCAAAACAGTGGAGGTAAGTACAACATGTTTGTTATTTTAAAAAAAAAAAATAGCTTTAGTAATCCTTAAACCACTTCCCGCCCGGCCTATAGCAGATTGATGGCCGGGCGGTGGTTCCGTTATCCTGACTGGGCGTCATATGGCGTCCAGCAGGATAACATGCCGCCACGCGCCCGCGGGGGGCAAGCGCATCGCAGCGATCGGTAGAGCGGTGTGTCAGTCTGACACACCGCTCCACTGATCGTGGTAAAGAGCCTCCGGCGGAGGCTCTTTACCACGTGATCAACCGTGTCCAATCACGGCTGATCACAATGTCAATAGGAAGAGCCGTTGATCGGCTTTTCCTCACTCGCGTCTGACAGATGCGAATAGAGGAGAGCCAATCGGCGGCTCTCCTGACAGGGGGGGTCTGCACTGATTGTTTATCAGTGCACCCCCCCCCCTTAAGATGACCACACTGGACCACCAGGGACGCCACTAGGACCACCAGGGAAGGGGGCAACATGTGGGTGGCCAGGTATGTACCCCATGGCCAGCCACATGTGCCCAATGTGCCCAGTCTGTGCCCAATCTGTGCCAATCAGTGCCCACAAATGGGCACTGATTGGCACCATTATATTTCAGTGATGCCCAGCAATGCCACCCATTAGTGTCATCAGTGCCACCAATCGGTGCCACCCATCAGTGTCCATTGGTGCCACCTGTCAGTGCCCATCAGAGCCCACCTATCAGTGCCCATCCGTGCCACCTATCATTGCCACACATAAGTACCAATCAGTGCCACCCATAAGTACCCATCAATGCCACCTATGAGTGCCCATCAGTGCTGCCTATGAGTGCCCATCGGTGCCACCTATGAGTGCCCATCAGTGACGCATACCAGTGCCACCTATCAGTGCCCATAATCAGTGCCACCTCATCGGTGCCACCTCATCGGTGCCCATCAGTGCCGCCGTATCAGTGCCCGTCAGTGCAGCCATATCAGTTCCCATCATTGAAGAAGAAAACGTACTTATTTACAAAAAATTTTAACAGAAACAAAGAAAAACTTGTTTTTTTTCAAAATTTTCGATCTTTTTTTATTTGTTGCACAAAAAATAAAAACCACAGAGGTGATCAATTACCACCAAAAGAAAGCTCTATTTGTGGGAACAAAATGATAAAAAATTAGTTTGGGTACAGTGTAGCATGACCGCGCAATTGTCATTCAAATTGCGACAGCGCTGAAAGCTGAAAATTGGCCTGGGCGGGAAGGTGTCTAAGTGCCCGGTATTAAAGTGGATAAAGAGATAAAATATGGGAAATGTGCATGTATTACAGAGATGTACTGCATAGGTTTTTTAATTGTCTTGACGTACACTTTAACTGTTAGTAGCACTATATGTCTGGCTATGTAGACCTCAGGACTGGATGGACAGGAATACAAATCCTTTGGCGGTTAGAACAGCTCACTTATACGTATTCTGGAGAACACTTGAGTCACACAGAACCACATAACGATGGAAATCACATTGTTTTCAATGGTGCCCGTTTACATCAATGCAAGATGGCACAGTTTTAGAAAATGGATTTGTACTGCATTGGTGCAATTCCAATGTGATTTTGGCTCCGTAGCCTTCAGTAGAAAAATACCAACATACCAGTTGATGTGTTTTTAATGCGATTTCAGTGCTTTTTTTCCCCCTGTCATAGCAGATATGCCTATTAATGGTCTAAGCCAAAAACACAGAGGCATGAAAATCACCCAAAAAAATGCAACCAAGTTGTACTACACAATTGCACTGAAAATCTGATCAAACCACAACTGTGGTAGTGTGAACCTAGCCTTAACTCAAAGACCCCTTTCACACTGAAGCATTTTTCAAGCGCTTTTGGGCTAAAAATAGTGTCTGTAAAGCGCCTGAAAAACGGATCCCCTGCAGTCTCAGTGTGAAAGCCCGAGTGCTTTCACACTGAGATGATGCGCTGGCAGGACGTTAAAAAGCTCCTGCAAGCAGCATCTTTGGAGCGGTGAAGGAGCAGTGTATACTCCGCTCCTAAAGCACCCCCTGCCCATTGAAATGAATCAGCAGCGCCGCTGAACCGCCGGCAAAGCGCCGCTGCAGTGGCACTTTGCGGGTCGTTTTAACCCTTTTAACCTTTTTTCATACATATACAAAAGGAAAAAATATAAAAGAGAACATCAGAAAAAAGTTGGTCGAAGAAAAAAAACAGTCCGTATACAACAATTAAGAGAGACATAATATAAACAGCCAAGATAAGTTGGAAGGCCTCAAAGGACATGAGAAATGAGATCTTCATGAGGATTTTATTCATGGCTTTATGCCCTCGGGTCTTCCATAGCTGCTTCTAAAGCCTGGACACACGGGCCTAAAATTGTCCGGTTCAGCAGGAACTGTCCAACTTTCGGCCTATGTATACAGCTGTCTGTTCTACAGAAGACGGTATCACAGCCAGCTTCTGTCGAATGAGCATGCTGGAAAACCAACATCTGACCCGCATCCGATTGTAGCCAATCGCTGTGACCGCTGATCAGAGTGTTCTGGAGAGAGGGAGTTCCCCTGTCAGAATACGAGGACACATTGGGGGAGCTCCCAGCACCTACATCGCTTGTGTTGGTACGATGATCTGTCCGGTTTCTTTTTCATTCAGCCCGCTGGGAGCGTGTGCCCTCATGAGATGTGGGGAAGTTTAAGCCAGCCATAGATGGAGCAATGTTGCAAACTTGCTTGATTCCCCCAGTCAGTGTAGATGGGAGAATCCCTCCCGGGCCCCCATTGTGTTCTTCTGGGCAGGGGGAGGGGAGCCCCCCCCCCCACACTGGGAGAACACTGTGATTACTGTTAGCAGCTATAGTAGCCGCTAGCAATAATTGCATATAAAATCTGACAGGATGGGGCTTCCCCGCATCCAATTTGCATAGCAGGAGAATGTGACCGGCTCTCTATGTGCATCTTTGGCTCCGTTTCAGGGCCGAATTCAGGCAAAGGTTAGGCCCTAATTCATCTATGAAATGGAGAAGAGAGATGCACAGCGTTCCTGTGCGATCCGCGGCCGGTTTAGGTGTGAACCAAGCCTAATACTGCTGTTTAGCACCTGTCCAGGAAGCATGATTGGCACCCTTGTGGAATAGTAATCAGTGTTTATCTCATAACCTTTCTTGTGAGTATTGAGTGTTTCACTCCTGGCCTGAACAATTGAAGGTGTGAAGGACCGTACTTTGGAATCCCCAATAAGTGGGAGCTTCACTGAAACTCTGTGTGTATGGGGGGAACCAAAATAAACACCTGGAAGACTGCAGAAGTTGTCCTGGGGTAAACTGAGCTCAACCATGTGGCCAGTACATTTTGTTCACATGAAAGCGACAGTTGCAGAGGTTGGCCTTGGACCGTCTACACCTGGGAAGACTCCTGTGGCCGCAGATTTGGTATAATCATCCTAGCCATGAGAAGGAGCTGGCCTTCCACTTGGACCAAGTGGATTGATGCCCCTGTATGTTAAGGTGGGAGCAAAAATTAGCTGGGTAGGGCAAGGCTGGTGGTGTCCCACGAATAATGTATTTAAAGCCCAACTGAACTTACACTTTAAATCAGATTTACAGTTTGTTTTCAAGCAGACACAGCTTGAACCAGAAAAGTCTATCTCCTGCCAGCGTGCTGCAGAAAAGGGACCCTTGCTCTTTCTGGAGAAGCTCTCTAGTGCTCTCATTGCAGAAGTCTGATACACCCACTGCTGAGTCAGACCTATAGCATAGCTCTCAACTGTCCCTGATTTCGAGGAACTGTCCCTCATTCGGAACAAAGTCCCTCTGTCCTTCTTTCCTCCTCACTTGTCCCTCATTTTGGTCTGATCTATATAGTTGTATATAAAATGCACTATTTATCTATCAAAAATTGTTTTACAGTGCTAAACCTATCATCCCATTACTAAATTGCTGCATTTTTAAATTCCAAAAACCAATATAAAGGAATTGAAGTGGTAAAAAAGCACTTGTGAGTTTACCCAATCATTTATTTATACAATTCGTCTTTAAGGGGGTGTGGCAGGGGGTGTGTCCTATGCCTACATACTTTTGCTAATAGGTGTCCTTCATTCCCATGTAGGATAGTTGGGAGGTATGCTATAGCTCTGCAATTGGCAAGGCTTATGCTCCTTGCTGATTGGACAGCTCTAGTTTTGATTCGGCATTTAGCATGTCAAATCTCTGCAGGGAGACCACTGCTTTCACACAGAGAGCAAGAGTTTTCCTCTGCAGTATGCTGGCAGGACACAGGCCTTTCTATTCAAACTGTGGCTGATTTTTAAAGAAAACCAAGTGTAAGGTATGGAACATCTGGAATGTATTTAACTAATTTAAACTGAGGGTTCAATTTGGCTTTAAGCCCACATTCACATTGATCCAATTTGACATGCGATTTGACATGTCAAATCGCATGCCAAATCAGCAGCCATTGTCGGCAATGGCACCGTCTGCAACGGTGTGGCGCCACACCGATTCCCAAAAGTAGTTACTGTACTACTTTTGGCCACTTTGGAGGTGATTTCAATAGACATCTGTGCAGGAACCCGAAGTTGGACTGACATGCGGGTTTGAAATCGTGCGAGTTCAGCTGAACTTGCGCGATTTCAAACCTGCATCAGTGTCATTAAAGTGGAGTTCCACTCGTCTTTCAGTTTATTAAAGGTCAGCAGCTACAAAAAGTGTAGCTGCTGACTTTGGATATACACACACTCACCTGTCCCACGGTCTAGTGATGCGGCCGCCCATAGGCTCAGTTCTCTCCCTCTCCTCTCCACGCCACTGACATTGCAAGTGTGGGCACCCGGCTGTGACAGCTTGCGGCTTCACAGCCGGGTGTGCACTGCGCAGTCCTGAATGGCCGGGCAATCTTCTGGGACCTGTGACATGTCCCAGAAGATTGCAGGGAGGGAGGGGGAGAGGAGGAGTCACCTAGGGGGTGCCGGAGGAAGTGGGAGCTGGGTACCTGTTAAAACTAGGTACCCACTCCCCCACCCCCCTCCTAAAAAAAATTACATGCCAAATGTGGCATGTCCGGGGGTCACTTTTGTGTGGAACTCCGCTTTAGATGACAGTGCATGGGCAGGGCTGCAAAATTAAATAGCATGGGTGGCAATGTGCAGTTGCCAATGGCCATTGTACCTTAGGCCACAGCTTCTGTGCCCCAGCAGAATTTTTTTTTTTTGCTAGCAGGCAATGTGTATGTATAAACGTATTTAAATGAAAAAATAGTGGCGCTAATGTCACAGTATTATCGTTAAACAATTGACACCATGTGATAGTGACAACATCAGGAACTGTGAAAAAGTAATGACTAATAAAAAAATTATAATAAAAAACAGAAAAAGTGAAAAAAGTCAAATTAAAGTCCCTAAAAGTGACAATCTTCAAGTGATTAGCTTGGTGATGACTCCTCTATGATTTATATTCAAAATGAACTTCCTTCCACCACACCGTTTGTGAGAGTGATTCTGCTCCCTTAAGAAACTCACTCACCAAATTTAAATGCCTTGCACTCTCATGCTCGGCATCAACACTTTTAAACCCACCAGGGTTAACAGTACTTCTGATATCCGACCGTGCACAATAGAAGAGGATTGCTCCACATGTAAATGAAAAAGATGCTTCCAATAGTGTAATAACGTAAAAACCATTTATTGTAAAATATTAAATCTTCAACCATTAAACTCACATCAATTTAATCACAAAAAGGCATCAAAGGCACACTCCTGATTAGCAAACTGTAGCGGTGTATTGTGGTCACGGCGGACCCACGATGCAGCATCTACAGCATTCCTTAAATGGAAGACGTTTGGGACGACCAGAACCCTTCCTAGAGCTGGCTGTCTGACCAAATTGAGCTATCGGGGGGAGAAGAGCCTTAGTGAGAGAGGTAAAGAAGAACCCAAAGATCACTGTGGCTGAGCTCCAGAGATGCAGTCGGGAGATGGGAGAAAGTTGTAGAAAGTCAACCATCACTGCAGCCCTCCACCAGTCGGGGCTTTATGGCAGAGTGGGCCGACGGAAGTCTCTTCTCATTGCAAGACACATGAAAGCCCGCATGGAGTTTGCTAAAAAACACCTGAAGGACTCCAAGATGGTGAGAAATAAGATTCTCTGGTCTGATGAGACCAAGATAGAACTTTTTGGCCTTAATTCTAAGCGGTATGTGTGGAGAAAACCAGGCACTGCTCATCACCTGTCCAATACAGTCCCAACAGTGAAGCATGGTGGTGGCAGCATCATGCTGTGGGGGTGTTTTTCAGCTGCAGGGACAGGACAACTGGTTTCAATCGAGGGAAAGATGAATGCGGCCAAGTACAGGGATATCCTGGACGAAAACCTTCTCCAGAGTGCTCAGGACCTCAGACTGGGCCGAAGGTTTACCTTCCAACAAGACAATGACCCTAAGCACACAGCTAAAATAACGAAGGAGTGGCTTCACAACAACTCCGTGACTGTTCTTGAATGGCCCAGCCAGAGCCCTGACTTAAACCCAATTGAGCATCTCTGGAGAGACCTAAAAATGGCTGTCCACCAACGTTTACCATCCAACCTGACAGAACTGGAGAGGATCTGCAAGGAGGAATGGCAGAGGATCCCCAAATCCAGGTGTGAAAAACTTGTTTCATCGTTCCCAAAAAGACTCATAGCTGTATTAGAACAAAAGGGTGCTTCTACTAAATACTGAGCAAAGGGTCTGAATACTTAGGACCATGTGATATTTCAGTTTTTCTTTTTTAATAAATCTGCAAAAATGTCAACAATTCTGTGTTTTTCTGTCAATATGGGGTGCTGTGTGTACATTAATGAGGAAAAGAATGAACTTAAATGATTTTAGCAAATGGCTGCAATATAACAAAGAGTGAAAAATGTAAGGGGGTCTGAATACTTTCCGTCCCCACTTTATATCTCACCCTCACTCGCTCACTCATCAGTATCGATACGTCACATCCGGTAAGACTTCATGCGTCACAGATGGTTGCCGTACAGTCACGCCCCGACATGTCATCTAGACTTATTCATGGGATAAGGGGATTTCATTAAAAAAGGGAGGACAGACCATATTGGCCCCATAAAGAATGAGGAAGGACATCTGGTTACAAAGGATGGGGAGATGGCAAAGGTATTGAATTTATTCTTCTCCTCAGTATTCACGAGTGAATCGGGGGGCTTCAGTAACCAAAACTGCAGTGTTTATCCTCATGACACAACACAGGAAGCACCTACATGGTTAACAGAGGACGGAATTAAAATTAGACTTGAGAAACTTAACATTAATAAATCACCGGGACCAGATGGCTTGCATCCGAGGGTACTTAGGGAACTCAGTCAGGTGATTGCCAGACCGTTGTTCCTAATTTTTACAGACAGTCTATTGACTGGAATGGTACCAGCTGATTGGAGAAAAGCCAATGTAGCACCAATATTTAAAAAGGGCCCAAAAAACATCCCTGGGAATTACAGACCAGTTAGCCTAACATCAATAGTATGTAAACTCTTGGAGGGGATGATAAGGGACTATATACAAGATTTTAGTAATAAGAATGATATCATTAGCAGTAATCAGCATGGATTCATGAAGAATTGTTCTTGCCAAACCAATCTATTAACCTTCTATGAGGAGGTGAGTTGCCATCTAGATAAAGGAAGGCCCGTAGACGTGGTGTATCTGGATTTTGCAAAAGCATTTGACACAGTTCCCCATAAACGTTTACTGTACAAAATAAGGTCCGTTGGCATGGACCATAGGGTGAGTACATGGATTGAAAACTGGCTACAAGGGCATGTTCAGAGGCTGGTGATAAATGGGGAGTACTCAGAATGGTCAGGGGTGGGTAGTGGGGTTCCCCAGGGTTCTGTGCTGGGACCAATCCTATTTAATTTGTTTATAAACGACCTGGAGGATGGGATAAACAGTTCAATCTCTGTATTTGCAGACGATACTAAGCTAAGCAGGGCAATAACTTCTCTGCAGGATGTGGAAATCTTGCAAAAAGACCTGAACAAATTAATGGGGTGGGCGACTACATGGCAAATGAGGTTCAATGTAGAAAAATGTAAAATAATGCATTTGGGTGGCAAAAATATGAATGCAATCTATACACTGGGGGGAGAACCTCTGGGGGAATCTAGGATGGAAAAGGACCTGGGGGTCCTAGTAGATGATAGGCTCAGCAATGGCATGCAATGCCAAGCTGCTGCTAACAAAGCAAACAGAATATTGGCATGCATTAAAAGGGGGATCAACTCCAGAGATAAAACGATAATTCTCCCGCTCTACAAGACTCTGGTCCGGCCGCACCTGGAGTATGCTGTCCAGTTCTGGGCACCAGTCCTCAGGAGGGATGTACTGGAAATGGAGCGAGTACAAAGAAGGGCAACAAAGCTAATAAAGGGTCTGGAGGATCTTAGTTATGAGGAAAGGTTGCGAGCACTGAACTTATTCTCTCTGGAGAAGAGACGCTTGAGAGGGGATATGATTTCAATTTACAAATACTGTACTGGTGACCCCACAATAGGGATAAAACTTTTTCGCAGAAGAGAGTTTAATAAGACTCGTGGCCACTCATTACAATTAGAAGAAAAGAGGTTTAACCTTAAACTACGTAGAGGATTCTTTACTGTAAGAGCGGCAAGGATGTGGAATTCCCTTCCACAGGCGGTGGTCTCAGCGGGGAGCATTGATAGCTTCAAGAAACTATTAGATAATCACCTGAATGACCGCAACATACAGGGATATGTAATGTAATACTGACACATAATCACACACATAGGTGGGACTTGATGGACTTGTGTCTTTTTTCAACCTCACCTACTATGTAACTATGTAACTAAGGGAACAGAATCACTGTCACAAACGGTGTGGTGGAAGGAAGTTCATTTTGCGTATAAATCATAGAGGAGTCATCACCAAGCTAATCACTTGAAGATTGTCCCTTTTTCTGGACTCTAATTTGATTTTTTTCACTTTTTCTGGTTTTTTTTATTTTTTTTTTTTAATTCATTACTTTTTCACAGTTCATGTTGTTGTCACTATCACATGGTGTCACTTATATTGTTTTAGCAATTGTTTCACGATAATACTGTGACATTAACGCCACTATTTTTTCATTTAAATACGTTTACACTTTATCACTATTTTAAGTGGCAGCTCTAGTAGAGTGTAGTTGCATGAGCGCAGTGGTAGGACATCAAGCATAGGTGCGTGAGACCAACAGTTGGATAATGTGTATGTATGCATAAATAAACCTCAGAATATTTCATAATGGAAATTTCACACTGAAACCTCTTCTTCTTACATTACAAAATCATTGTGAAGTTCTTTTAAATTCTTGCAATCAGGAAGTTGCTTTTCTATGGAAATACCAAAAAAGCTTTATTCAGCAGCTAGCTTAACTATCTTCAACCTACATCTTGTACACAGCTTTCCCCTCTCTCCATATCCTACACTGTCCTCAGAGGTAGACTAATAGGGGTTTATTTACTAAAACTGGAGAGTGCAAAATATGGTACAGCTTTGCAAAGAAACCAATCAGCTTCCAGGATATTTTGTCAAAGCTTAATGGAAGAAACTGAAGTTAGAAGCTGATTGGCTACCATGCACAACTGCACCAGATTCTGTAGTCTCCAGTTTTAATAAATCAACCCCCATAGGGTTTTCCTGCCCATGGACTGACAATTCTTGCACGCAGTCTCTCATATTCATGTCCTCTCCTGAGGTTCAGTGTCCCTATTAAGTGCAAGTACTTCTCTCCGTTAGATGTTATAATTGGATGCTTTTGCTTTCAACATATAGAAAATGTATTAGCACAATAACGGTATTTCTAGATATGCAGGAGATGTGACTTTTCTTCTTTCTCGCAGGATGCAGTTCATAAACTAGAACTGCTAAGTGCCAGACCCAAATGTCACATCAGAGGGGAGATCAGGTCTATAATGCTGATTAAAGTACAGTGCCTTGAAAAAGTATTCATACTTCTTGAATTTTTTCACATTTTTTAATGTTACAACCAAAAACTTAAATGTATTTTATTGAGATTTTATGTGATAGACCAACACAAAGTGGCACATAATTGTGAAGTGGAAGGAAAACGATAAATGGTTTTCAACATTTTTTACAAATAAATATCTGAAAAATGTGGCGTGCATTTATATTCAGCCCTCTTTACTCTGATACCCCTAACTAACATCTAGTGGAACAAATTGCCTTCAGAAGTCACCTAATTAGTAAATAGAGTCCACCTGTGTGTAATTTATTCTCAGTATAAATACAGCTGTTCTGTGAACCCCTCAGAGATTTGTTAGAGAACCTTAGTGAACAAACAGCATTACGAAGGCCAAGGAACACATCAGACAGGTTACAGATAAAGTTGTGGAGAAGTTTAAAGCAGTGTTAGGTTATAAAAAAATATGCCAAGGTTTGAACATGTCATGGAGCACTGTTCAATCCATCATTCGAAAATCAAAACAACTGCAAACCTAACAAGACATGGGCGTCCACCTAAAATGACAGGCCGGGCAAGGAGAGCATTAATCAGAGGAGCAGCCAAGAGGCCCATGGTAACTCTGGAGGAGCTGCAGAGATCCACAGTTCAGGTGGGAGAATCTGTCCACAGGACAACTATTAGTTGTGCACTCCACAAATCTGGCCTTTATGGAAGAGTGGCAAAAATAAATCCGTTGTTAAAAGAAAGCCAAAAAAAGTCCTGTTTGCAGTTTGCAAGACGCTATATGGAGGCAACAGCAAACATGTGGAAGAAGATTCTATGGTCAGATGAGGCCAAAATGTAACTTTTTGGCCTAAAAGCAAAACGCTATTTGTGGCAGAAAACTAACTCTATACATCATCCTGAACACACCACCCCCACCATAAAACATGGTGGTGGCAGGATCATGTTGTGGGGATGCTTTTCTTCAGCAGGGACAGAGAAGCTGGTCAGAGTTGATGGGAAGATGGATGGAGCCAAATACAGGGCAATCTTAGAAGAAAACCTGTTGGAGTCTGCAAAAGACTTGAGACTGGGGCGGAGGTTCACCTTCCAGCAGGACAACAACTCTAAATATACAGCCAGAGCTACAATGGAATGGTTTAGATCAAAGCATATTCATGTGTTTGAATGACCCAGTCAAAGTCCAGACCTAAATCCAATTAAGAATCTGTGGCAAGAAAATTGATGTTCACAGACGCTCTCCATCCAATCTGACAGAACTTGAGCTATTTTGCAAAGAAAAATGGGCAAAAATTTCACTCTCTAAATGCTCAAAGCTGGTAGAGACATCCCCAAAAAGACTGTAAAAGCTGTATTTGCAATGAAAGGTGATTCTACAAAGTATTGACTCAGGGGGGGCTGTCATTTGTTTCCCATTCAAGAGATTTCCCTTTACTTCCTGTCCTATAGACACAACAGGATGTGAGCTAAATCCTCTCTTAGACAGCTCTAACCATAACAAGTGTCCCTATTGAAAGTTCTCTACTCCTCTATTTGTGTTTTGTGGCATCTCAAATTTTGGGAATATTCTTCACTTGTAGGTTAAATTCACACAGGTAGCAGTAAAAATAGGCAGTTGATCCTTGTTTTTTCTGCCCTTTACTGCCTACCTACAATGCTACCGTCCGCTCAGGTCTATCCACATTGCCATGGCCATGATGCTTTGCAATGCAGCAATGTTAACTGAGCATGTCGGGTTTGGCAAGCAGCACTGCTTGCCAGACTTGTTTATTGAAGTCATTAGGACTTGCGACATTAGAATGTAAAAATCCTCCTTGGGATTGAAAAAAATGCCTGAAAACCGCCTCTCATTGAATGGTGAGCCACCACGGATACCTTTTAAGAAGGTTGGCAGAGCCACCCTTTTGAAAGAAGCCTTAGCGCCGGTGACAATGGACAGTGGGCACACAGACTGCGTTAAACAAGGATTTTTTCCTTTACATACGCTTTAAAACTGAACTCCGGGGACATTTCAAAACTACCCTTGCAGTGGCACTCCCCACCCCCCCACCCACACACAGTGCAAGGGTTAAGGCTTAGTTCACACCCATGCATTTATTTATTTTTTTTGGTGCTTTTTGCAGAAACGCAATACAGTTCTTTTAACGTGGTTTCCTATGGGAAACAGTCACATCTATGCTTTTTTCAACCACGGCGGATTTGGAAAGGGTCAGGGACTTTTTTAAATGCAAAACGGTGCTTCTTTTTGCTTCTTTGGTTCAATAGACTTCAATGGAGAAGCTGCAGAAAAGCATGTAGTGCGTTTTTTGCCATGATTTTACCGTGATTTGCGGTTTTTAATCTGCCCAACAACAAATTGCCCAAAAAAACATAATTAAAAACATAAAAAACGCATGGTAAAATCGCGTGTGCAAAACGCACAGCAAAAAGCACTGCAGAAATTATCAAAAGCAAACTCCATAGCTGTGAAAGGAGCCTGTTCATTTTTTGCCTAGGGGAACAATAAAATGCAGTTTCATTTTTAATAGCCCCTGCTTTTCTGGCAGCCGACGCTTTCCTCCCCCCTTCAATGCCCTTGGTTGTTGGTGGGCCCTTGGCATCCTCACTGACAATGTTGGGCTGCTGATCAAAATTGTACTGATGACATCAGGGTGTGACTGATGGACTGATGAAAAGAAGCCGCTTCAGAGGACTGGTCACATGGAGAGGAGGAAGCTGGCAGGAATGAGGGATAAGGTAAGTAAAACTACTTTTAAAGGTTCCTCTAGAAAAGGGGCCTCCAAACTGCAGCCCATGGGTCGGATGTGGCCCATTGCTTGCCTGTATCCAGCCATTGAGGCCTTCCACAGACACCAACAATGGGGTACTATTCCTTTCACTGACACCAACAATGGGGTACTATTCCTTCCACAGACACCAACAATGGGGTACTATTCCTTTCACTGACACCAACAATGGGGTACTATTCCTTCCACAGACACCAACAATGGGGTACTATTCCTTTCACTGACACCAACAATGGGGTACTATTCCTCCCACTGACACCAACAATGGGGTATTATTCCTTTCACTGACACCAACAATGGGGTACTATTGATCTTTTATTAAAAGAATCAAGCAACCAATTTTATACAAAAGTAAAAAACAAAACCATAGTACAAAACTTCAACAGAAATCCAAGGAATACACATCCATGTTCAGAATATATACAATATATACATAATCCACTACCAAAATTATTTACATAAAGCAGCAGAGAGGGCCTAAGAGGCACAACCCATCACCTATGTACGCAGCCATTTATCAAAAATTAATCCAAAAAAAAAAATAATCTAGGGTGATAAGAGACAGACAGCCACACCCGGGAAAGAGACTCCTGGCAGTCAGGGAGGCTTGAAACCCCTCCACGCCTTCAACCAAGCCCCCTGACTCCGCTTGTCTCTCTCAAGTACCCGAATCTTCTCCACCTCATGCAAAATGTCATACACCACCACCTGAACAGGAAGGATTTTACGCCGAATGCAGACCTGACACCGTGCGTTCCAAGTGAAATAACGGACTACTAGGCTAACTAGAAAAAGTGTATCTAAACAAAAAACCCCACCAGTATTGAATGCTCCGTACACCCACTCAGCATAACCCAGCCTGGAGAGGAAAGGGACACCGAGGGCCCGTCCCACCCGTTTGTACACCTCTATGTTAAAAGGGCAATGAAGCAGAAAATGGTCCATAGTCTCCTCCTCACCTGCACACTCCTCCCGAGGACAGCTACGATCCACCCCACTGCGGAATTTCAAATTGCCCCTAACATAGAGTCTCCCATGGAAGCACAACCAGGCCAGATCCCTGAATTTAGGGGGTACTCTGTCCAAATTAATAAGTCTTAACCCTGCCCTCAAAACTGGGCCTGGGCAATCCCTTAAGGCCAGTGGGTCATGAAAGACTTCGCTCAAGACTCGACTCATAAGGACTTTCCTCGGAACCGATCTGAGATCTTCAGCTGACAATCGCCACTGCCGTAGTAACTTCAGGCACGGAGCGACATAGGCTGGTAGCTGACCACGATGACCCCTGAGATTCTTCACTTGGCCACCTTCTTCCCAAAGTCGTAGAAAAGGCCTAAACCAAGATCTAAATATGCCTGCCCATCCAGGAGGTTCCACTGCAAGCATATTACCAATATTAAACTTGAGAAAAAGCAGTGAAAAGAAAAGAACTGGGTTGACCATACCTAAGCCACCCTCCCTCCTGGATAGATAGGTGACATTCCTCTTGATGGGGTTCAGTCTGTTCCCCCACAACATCTGGAAGAACACACTACTGACCCTAGCATAGAGAGACACTGGCAAGATGCAGACAAAGCTGACATATAAGAAGATCGGAATCAGGTAAGTCTTAATCAGATCAACCCTTTCCCTCATAGATAACTTCCATCTCTTCCAGCTGACCACCTTAGTATTGGCAATTTCCAGTCTGCCTTCCCAGTTTTTGAGGCCATAATCGCCAGGTCCAAATTCAATGCCTAAAATCTTAATTCTTTCCTGGGGCACTGGAAAGGTGTCCGGGAGATCAAACCCCTCACCTTCCTTTCCCATCCAGAAAACTTCACTCTTTTCCTGATTGATCTTGGAGCCTGATGCTTCAGAATACCGTGATGTCAGAGAGACCACCTCCTCTGCTTCATCCGCCCCAGTGACAATCACCGACACATCGTCCGCATAGGCAACAACCCTCAAAGGCGGCTCACCCGGAAGCCCCACTGGCACCCCACACAACATGCCGCTCTCTAGCCTCCTGATGAAGGGGTCGATTGCAAACACATAGAGCAGGGGACTCAGGGGACAACCCTGGCGCACCCCGGAGCCAACCTCAAAGGACTGCCCAACCCAACCATTAACAAGAGGAAAGCTCTCTGCCCCCTCATACAAGACTTTTAACCAATCGACAAAACCACCCGGCAGACCGTACTTACTAAGGAGCAACCACAGGTACTCATGGTTAACACGATCAAAAGCCTTTGCCTGATCCAATGTCAGCAAATACTTTCCCCAGCCTGCAGCCCTGCACCGCTCCAAGGCCTCCCGGACAGCTAAAACTGCTGTGAAGGTGCACCTACCCTGGACCGAACAGTGCTGATGGCGAGAAAGCAAAGACTCTGCTACTGACGATAGGCGCCAGAAAATGATCTTTGCCAGTATCTTTCTATCGACATTAAGAAGGCTGATGGGGCGCCAATTCTCAATCATCGAAGGATCTTTACCCTTTGAAAGAAGAATCACAGCTGAGTGCCTCATGGAAGAGGGAAGTACCCCCTCAGCAAGGCAACTGTTAAAAACCTCTACCAAATGTGGGGCCAGAATAGACTTAAAAGCTTTGTAAAACTCAGCCGTCAAGCCATCCGGTCCAGGTGACTTTTTGATGGCAAGCTGTTCAATTGCCCTTATCACCTCTTCAACTGTGATCTCCTCTGTCAAATTCATCAATGGGACATCTTCATCATTTAGACCTGGAGTAGAGTCCAAAAAGCTTTCCATCTTGTCACGGTCAAGCTCTTTCCTCCCAAGAAGGTCAGCATAAAAGGACCTCACGACCTCCAGAATCCCCGACCTGGACTTTGTCAAGGAACCTGTACTGTCCTTAAGGCCAACAACCGTTTTAACAGCTACACCTTGTTTGCAGTTCTGGTAAGGGTCAGGCGAGTGGTACTTCCCATAGTCCCTCTCCAGAACCAAAGAGGCATGCCGGTCATATTGACAATTCCTGAGAAGGAGTTTCACTTCGGAGATTGCCCCAGGATCTCCTCCTCTCGAGACAAGAATATCCAGCTTCCTCCGTAAACGTTGGTAGGTCATGTATTTATTAAACTGCTTTCTATTGGCTAGGCCCCTGAAGAATCCAGCGATCCTCTTTTTGGTCAGCTCCCACCACTCAGCCTTGCTGCTACAAAAGTCCAGGATGGTCACCTGTGCCTGAAAGAATTCCTCAAAGGATTGTCTAACATGTTCTTCCTTGAGTAGAGTCGAATTCAATCTCCAGATGCCCTTACCCCTCTGAGGGGCGTCTGAAGCATTCAGGACCACAGATAGCATACAGTGATCAGAGAACTCTACTGCCTGCACCACTGGGGGTGAGAAAGCAGAGGTCTCCTTCAAAAAAAACCTATCTATTCTACTCTGACTATTACCTCGATGAAAGGTGAACCCAGTGTCATCCGGGAGGTGCTTAATGTGCACATCCACAAGACCAGCATCCCTAACCATACTATTTAAAAAAACGCTATCATATCCCAGCCTGTCCTTGAAGTCCTTCCTGTCCTTGGGCCTAGTTACTGTATTAAAGTCACCTCCAAAGACCACTTGCCGGGATGTAAAAAGAAATGGCTTGATCCTTGTAAAAAGGCATTTCCTGTCCCACTTTGTGTGCGGTCCATAGACATTAATTAGGCGCAGGTCCTGCCCTCCCACAAGGACGTCTAAGACCATACATCTCCCAATCTCCACCTCAATAACCCGCCGGACAGTTACCATGCCGGTTTTAAACAACACCGCCACACCGCCGTAAGGCTCGGCCGCAAGAGACCAGTAAGATGGACCATACCTCCACTCTCTCTTGGCCATATGAATATCTGCCAAGGAGGTGAGCCTAGTCTCTTGCAAAAATAAAATTTCAGCATCTAATTGGCTGAACAAAAAGAAGGCCATAGAACGAGCTCTTACTGACTTAATGCTGGCGACATTTATTGTCACCACTTTTAACGGAGGGGGAACCGCCATTTGGGTTATTGGGTGGTTTGCTTCTTAGCTCCCCTCTGCTGCTCATCACCAGAAGCCTCTCTCTTTCTTGAGGCCGCCTCAAACTCCATTTCGGAATCAGAACTTCGCTCCGAAGAAGCTCCAGATGAAGAGATATCCCAATTAGAGGACCTATACCGGTTGGAGACAGGCACTGGAGCCTGTTCTGTCCTCACCAACTGCTTCTTCCGCTTCCCAACCTTCCTTCTCTCCTCCAGGTACTGCAGGTCAGCTTCAGAGATGCCCTCATCTCTTACTTTTTTCTGTGAAGTCTTTACAGAAGACTTCTTTACAGAGGAAGAAGCAACCTTTTTAGTACCCACTACCACTGCTGGTGGGGGGGGTGCTCCCTTTGAATCAGACTTAGAAGGGGTAGACTCCTGGGGGGTAACTGACTCAGGGGGCACAGACTTGGAAGGTTCTGACACAAGAGGAGGGGATACAGTAGGCTGGGGGGAGACAGATACAGAAGGAATACTTACAGACACATGAGGGGTGGCCACAGGAACTGGAGAGGGATCCTGAGCAGGACCAGGGGAGTCAGTCACCGCAGAGGAGGATGGTACACCAGGGGCCTCACCCTCCATCCTGTCCAGCCTTGACATGTCATCTATTACCTCCTTCTCCATATTGTGCCAGGCTTCAGGACATCTGCTGTAGGGGTGGCCAAGGCGCAGGCACAGGTTGCACCTGATCATTTCGGTGCAGTCCTTAGCCATATGACCCTGACCCCGACACACTGAACATATCAAGGCTGAACAGGAGGAACTCAAATGCCCCTTTTCTCCACAGCGGTGACACAGCTTCGGCTGACCAGGGTAAAAAACAGTCATCCTATCCCTCCCTATAAAAGCTGAGGAGGGCAGGTGACGGACAACATTCCCATCCCTGGCCAACCTGACTGTAACCGACCAACCCCCAGTCCAGATGTTACGCTCATCAAGGATTTTATTGGGCTTGGTCAAAACCTCCCCATAGTTCCTTAACCAAACCTCTAGATCCCGGGCAGGGACACTCTCATTAGTGAGGATAATTGTGATTTTTTTTACTGTAGACCTCTGAGAAACTGCAACTGGGGCCAGACCTTCCCATTCAGGTCTTGACCTGCAACGAGCCTCATATCTCTCCCAGAACAGGTCAAGACCCTCTGGCCTGGTGAAGCTAACTGTATAATCCCGTGTCCCAGCAACATGTATAAAGGCATACAGATCATTTGCCCCAAAACCCATCTCTAAAATCAAATCCACCACTGCACGCCGTGCTGGAGGGATCGCACCACCTTCCCATTTCAGAATAACAACATTACGTCTGGGACCCCCAGCAGAAGCCAGAGACCCAAGACCAGATCCTGGGGTGCTCAAAGTGGTAGCCTGTAGGGGAAAACCCCGCTTGGGGGCAGAGCTACCAGGAGCAGAGCGTACCACCTGAGCAAAGGTAAGTTTTTCAGGGCCAAGGCCCCACACTGAAGTCATAGCAGTCTGTACATCATTATCAACTGTCTGAACTGAACTGGCAGAATCCATAGCAGGACGATTGTCCATCACACTGATACTGGGGTGATTGTTATCAGTCACAGCAATATTCAATTTCCCATCAGGAAAGGTCACAGTTTCTGCTGCAATACCAGCTGTCTCCTGATGCTGCGCTGTAGAGTCCTCAGCAGCAGTGGGGCAAACAGCTTTGGACTCACCTAAAGAAGGGTTAATGGGCTCTGCTGACACCTGTGGTTCTTCTACAGAAATGACATTTTTTAAAAGTAACTCTTGCTGCATTGCAGCATCAGCAAGCACAACATTGCTGCACACAGGATCAGCAGCCTGATTGTCATTAGGCACATTGTCAGTGTTGAAAGGCACAAAAACAGTCTTATCCACAACATGGGACTTGGCAGTCTTTACCTTATCAGGTACATCATCAGTAATGTCCTCTTCATTAAACATTAACTGATTCCTCCGCATAGGAGACTCCATTACCTGGATGGCCCTGAGCATGCCTCCTGAGTCCTGGGAAGGCATGGGGCTGCTTACCTCTCCCTGAGGGGGCAGGGGGTCAGAACTGGGGGTCTCCTCCTCCACCTCCATCTTTGTCATTCTTCCAAACCTCCTGTCATTTCCAAACTTCTCCTTAAATGGCCCATCTCTGCCTTCCATCATGGCCACAATGGTCTCCTGATGGTCCACACGGACTTTGGCCAACTGGATCTCCGGATCCATGGATCCACGCTTCTGGCTGTGTAAGCCCTCCCGCTGCCTTCGCAGACGCTTCAGCTCCGCTCGTAGCTTGTAAAGCTTATCCCTCTCCCTATTTAGGACCTTAATCCCGGCCACCACTCGCTCCCGAATGGCTTCGGAACCTTCATCCCCACCAGGGGTAGAGAGATCAGCTTGTACAGGGGCAGGCATGTCACCCGACGGCCCAGGAGATGGCTGTGAGCTTCCAGCAGGAGAGGCCCTGCTGGACTCCATGGCTTCCCCAGAAAGGGGCCAGGAGAGCTGGGATAGATTTCCTCACCAGTTCCCTCTCACACGGATCAGCAGCAGCTCCAGAGAGACAGCTTCCTCCTGACACACCTGTGCTCCAA
The DNA here is from genome assembly GCA_037952835.1 of Lithobates septentrionalis. Lineage (NCBI taxonomy): Eukaryota > Metazoa > Chordata > Amphibia > Anura > Ranidae > Lithobates > Lithobates septentrionalis. The sequence continues at coordinate 564,861 of JBBDGP010000808.1, forward strand.
TGATGGGTGGGGTACTATTCCTTCCACTGACATCAACAATGGGGTACTATTCCTTCCACTGACATCAACAATGGGGTACTATTCCTTCCACAGACACCAACAATGGGGTATTATTCTTTCCACTGACACCAACAATGGGGTACTATTCCTTCCACTGACACCAACAATGGGGTACTATTCCTTCCACAGACACCAACAATGGGGTACTATTCCTCACCAACAATGGGGTACTATTCCTTCCACGGACACCAACAATGGGGTACTATTCCTTTCACTGACACCAACAAGGGGGTACTATTCCTTCCACTGACACCAACAATGGGGTACTATTCCTTCCACAGACACCAACAATGGGGTATTATTCTTTCCACTGACACCAACAATGGGGTACTATTCCTTCCACTGACACCAACAATGGGGTACTATTCCTTCCACAGACACCAACAATGGGGTATTATTCTTTCCACTGACACCAACAATGGGGTACTATTCCTCACCAACAATGGGGTACTATTCCTTCCACTGACACCAACAATGGGGTACTATTCCTTCCACTGACATCAACAATGGGGTACTATTCCTTCCACTGACATCAACAATGGGGTACTATTCCTTCCACTGACATCAACAATGGGGTACTATTCCTTCCACAGACACCAACAATGGGGTATTATTCTTTCCACTGACACCAACAATGGGGTACTATTCCTTTCACTGACACCAACAATGGGGTACTATTCCTTTCACTGACACCAACAATGGGGTACTATTCCTTTCACTGACACCAACAATGGGGTATTATTCTTTCCACTGACACCAACAATGGGGTACTATTCCTCCCACTGACACCAACAATGGGGTATTATTCCTTTCACTGACACCAACAATGGGGTACTATTCCTTCCACGGACACCAACAATGGGGTACTATTCCTTTCACTGACACCAACAATGGGGTACTATTCCTTCCAGTGACACCAACAATGGGGTACTATTCCTTCCACTGACACTAACAATGGGGTACTATTCCTTCCACAGACACCAACAATGGGGTATTATTCTTTCCACTGACACCAACAATGGGGTACTATTCCTCACCAACAATGGGGTACTATTCCTTCCACTGACACCAACAATGGGGTACTATTCCTTCCACTGACATCAACAATGGGGTACTATTCCTTCCACTGACATCAACAATGGGGTACTATTCCTTCCACAGACACCAACAATGGGGTATTATTCTTTCCACTGACACCAACAATGGGGTACTATTCCTTCCACTGACACCAACAATGGGGTACTATTCCTCCCACTGACACCAACAATGGGGTACTATTCCTTCCACTGACATCAACAATGGGGTAGTATTCCTTCCACAGACACCAACAATGGGGTATTATTCTTTCCACTGACACCAACAATGGGGTACTATTCCTTCCACAGACACCAACAATGGGGTATTATTCTTTCCACTGACACCAACAATGGGGTACTATTCCTTCCACTGACACCAACAATGGGGTACTATTCCCTCCACTGACACAAACAATGGGGTACTATTCCTCCCACTGACACCAACAATGGGGTACTATTCCCTCCACTGACACAAACAATGGGGTATTATTCTTTCCACTGACACCAGAGAGATGGGAAACAAATTCTCCCACTGACGCCGATAATGGGGCACTATTCCTTTCACTGACACCAACAATGGGGTACTATTCCTTTCACTGACACCAACAATGGGGTACTATTCCTTTCACTGACACCAACAATGGGGTATTATTCTTTCCACTGACACCAACAATGGGGTACTATTCCTCCCACTGACACCAACAATGGGGTATTATTCCTTTCACTGACACCAACAATGGGGTACTATTCCTTCCACGGACACCAACAATGGGGTACTATTCCTTTCACTGACACCAACAATGGGGTACTATTCCTTCCAGTGACACCAACAATGGGGTACTATTCCTTCCACTGACACCAACAATGGGGTACTATTCCTTCCACAGACACCAACAATGGGGTATTATTCTTTCCACTGACACCAACAATGGGGTACTATTCCTCACCAACAATGGGGTACTATTCCTTCCACTGACACCAACAATGGGGTACTATTCCTTCCACTGACATCAACAATGGGGTACTATTCCTTCCACTGACATCAACAATGGGGTACTATTCCTTCCACAGACACCAACAATGGGGTATTATTCTTTCCACTGACACCAACAATGGGGTACTATTCCTTCCACTGACACCAACAATGGGGTACTATTCCCTCCACTGACACCAACAATGGGGTACTATTCCTCCCACTGACACCAACAATGGGGTACTATTCCTTCCACTGACACCAACAATGGGGTACTATTCCTCCCACTGACACCAACAATGGGGTACTATTCCTTCCACTGACATCAACAATGGGGTAGTATTCCTTCCACAGACACCAACAATGGGGTATTATTCTTTCCACTGACACCAACAATGGGGTACTATTCCTTCCACAGACACCAACAATGGGGTATTATTCTTTCCACTGACACCAACAATGGGGTACTATTCCTTCCACTGACACCAACAATGGGGTACTATTCCCTCCACTGACACAAACAATGGGGTACTATTGATCTTTTATTAAAAAGAATCAAGCAACCAATTTTATACAAAAGTAAAAAATAAAACCATAGTACAAAACTTCAACAGAAATCCAAGGAATACACATCCATGTTCAGAATATATACAATATATACATAATCCATTACCAAAACTATTTACATAAAGCAGCAGAGAAGGCCTAAGAGGCACAACCCATCACCTATGTACGCAGCCATTTATCAAAAATTAATCCAAAAAATAATCTAGGGTGATAAGAGACAGACAGCCACACCCAGGAAAGAGACTCCTGGCAGTCAGGGAGGCTTGAAACCCCTCCACGCCTTCAACCAAGCCTCCTGACTCCGCTTGTCTCTCTCGAGCACCCGAATCTTCTCCACGTCATGCAGAATGTCATACACCACCACCTGAACAGGAAGGATTTTACGCCGAATGCAGACCTGACACCGTGCGTTCCAAGTGAAATAACGGACTACTAGGCTAACTAGAAAAAGTGTATCTAAACAAAATACCCCACCAGTATTGAATGCTCCATACACCCACTCAGCATAACCCAGCCTGGAGAGGAAAGGGACACCGAGGGCCCGTCCCACCTGTTTGTACACCTCTATGTTAAAAGGGCAATGAAGCAGAAAATGGTCCATAGTCTCCTCCTCACCTGCACACTCCTCCCGAGGACAGCTACGATCCACCCCACTGCGGAATTTCAAATTGCCCCTAACATAGAGCCTCCCATGGAAGCACATCCAGGCCAGATCCCTGAATTTAGGAGGTACTCTGTCCAAATTAATAAGTCTTAACCCTGCCCTCAAAACTGGGCCTGGGCAATCCCTTAAGGCCAGTGGGTCATGAAAGACTTCGCTCAAGACTCGACTCATAAGGACTTTCCTCGGAACCGATCTGAGATCTTCAGCCGACAATCGCCACTGCCGTAATAACTTCAGGCACGGAGCGACATAGGCTGGTAGCTGACCACGATGACCCCTGAGATTCTTCACTTGGCCACCTTCTTCCCAAAGTCGCAGAAAAGGCCTAAACCAAGATCTAAAAATGCCTGCCCATCCAGGAGGTTCCACTGCAAGCATATTACCAATATTAAACTTGAGAAAAAGCAGTGAAAAGAAAAGAACTGGGTTGACCATACCTAAGCCACCCTCCCTCCTGGATAGATAGGTGACATTCCTCTTGATGGGGTTCAGTCTGTTCCCCCACAACATCTGGAAGAACACACTACTGACCCTAGCATAGAGAGACACTGGCAAGATGCAGACAAAGCTGACATACAAAAAGATCGGAATCAGGTAAGTCTTAATCAGATCAACCCTTTCCCTCATAGATAACTTCCATTTCTTCCAGCTGACCACCTTAGTATTGGCAATTTCCAGTCTGCCTTCCCAGTTTTTGAGGCCATAATCGCCGGGTCCAAATTCAATGCCTAGAATCTTAATTCTTTCCTGGGGCACTGGAAAGGTGTCCGGGAGATCAAAACCCTCACCTTCCTTTCCCATCCAGAAGACTTCACTCTTTTCCTGATTGATCTTGGAGCCTGATGCTTCAGAATACCGTGATGTCAGAGAGACCACCTCCTCTGCTTCATCCGCCCCGGTGACAATCACTGACACATCGTCCGCATAGGCAACAACCCTCAAAGGCGGCTCACCCGGGAGACCCACTGGTACCCCACACAACATGCCGCTCTCTAGCCTCCTAATGAAAGGGTCGATTGCAAACACATAGAGCAGGGGACTCAGGGGACAACCCTGGCGCACCCCGGAGCCAACCTCAAAGGACTGCCCAACCCAACCATTAACAAGAGGAAAGCTTTCTGCCCCCTTATACAAGACTTTTAACCAATCGACAAAACCACCCGGCAGACCGTACTTACTAAGGAGCAACCACAGGTACTCATGGTTGACACGATCAAAAGCCTTTGCCTGATCCAATGTCAGCAAATACTTTCCCCAGCCTGCAGCCCTGCACCGCTCCAAGGCCTCCCGGACAGCTAAAACCGCTGTGAAGGTGCACCTACCCTGGACCGAACAGTGCTGATGGCGAGAAAGCAAAGACTCTGCTACTGACGATAGGCGCCAGAAAAATATCTTTGCCAGTATCTTTCTATCGACATTAAGAAGGCTGATGGGGCGCCAATTCTCAATCATCGAAGAATCTTTACCCTTTGAAAGAAGAATCACAGCCGAGTGCCTCATGGAAGGGGGAAGTACCCCCTCAGCAAGGCAACTGTTAAAAACCTCTACCAAATGTGGGGCCAGAATAGACTTAAAGGCTTTGTAAAACTCAGCCGTCAAGCCATCCGGTCCAGGTGACTTTTTGATGGCAAGTTGTTCAATTGCCCTCATCACCTCTTCAACTGTGATCTCCTCTGTCAAATTCATCAATGGGACATCTTCATCATTTAGACCTGGAGTAGAGTCCAAAAAGCCTTCCATCTTGTCACGGTCAAGCTCTTTCCTCCCAAGAAGGTCAGCATAAAAGGACCTCACGACCTCCAGAATCCCTGACCTGGACTTTGTCAAGGAACCTGTACTGTCTTTAAGGCCAACGACCGTTTTAACAGCTACACCTTGTTTGCAGTTCTGGTAAGGATCAGGCGAGTGGTACTTCCCATAGTCCCTCTCCAGAACCAAAGAGGCATGCCGGTCATATTGACACTTCCTGAGAAGGAGTTTCACTTCGGAGATTTCCCCAGGATCTCCTCCTCTCGAGACAAGATTATCCAGCTTCCTCCGTAAACGTTGGTAGGTCATGTATTTATTAAACTGCTTTCTATTGGCTAGGCCCCTGAAGAATCCAGCAATCCTCTTTTTGGTCAGCTCCCACCACTCAGCCTTGCTGCTACAAAAGTCCAGGATGGTCACCTGTGCCTGAAAGAATTCCTCAAAGGATTGTCTAACATGTTCTTCCTTGAGTAGAGTCGAATTCAATCTCCAGATGCCCCTACCCCTCTGAGGGGCGTCTGAAGCATTCAGGACCACAGATAGCATACAGTGATCAGAGAACTCTACTGCCTGCACCACTGGGGGTGAGAAAGCAGAGGTCTCCTTCAAAAAAAACCTATCTATTCTACTCTGACTATTACCTCGATGAAAGGTGAACCCAGTGTCATCCGGGAGGTGCTTAATGTGCACATCCACAAGACCAGCATCCCTAACCATACTATTTAAAAAAACGCTATCATATCCCAGCCTGTCCTTGAAGTCCTTCCTGTCCTTGGGCCTAGTTACTGTATTAAAGTCACCTCCAAAGACCACTTGCCGGGATGTAAAAAGAAATGGCTTGATCCTTGTAAAAAGGCATTTCCTGTCCCACTTTGTGTGCGGCCCATAGACATTAATTAGGCGCAGGTCCTGCCCTCCCACAAGGACGTCTAAGACCATACATCTCCCAATCTCCACCTCAATAACCCGCCGGATAGTTACCATGCCGGTTTTAAACAACACCGCCACACCGCCGTAAGGCTCGGCCGCAAGAGACCAGTAAGATGGACCATACCTCCACTCTCTCTTGGCCATATGAATATCTGCCAAGGAGGTGAGCCTAGTCTCTTGCAAAAATAAAATTTCAGCATCTAATTGGCTGAACAAAAAGAAGGCCATAGAATGAGCTCTTACTGACTTAATGCTGGCGACATTTATTGTCACCACTTTTAACGGAGGGGGAACCGCCATTTGGGTTATTGGGTGGATTGCTTCTTAGCTCCCCTCTGCTGCTCATCACCAGAAGCCTCTCTCTTTCTTGAGGCCGCCTCAAACTCCATCTCAGAATCAGAACTTCGCTCCGAAGAAGCTCCAGATGAGGAAATCTCCCACTTAGAGGACCTATAACGGTTGGGGACAGGCACTGGAGCCTGTTCCGTCCTCACCACCTGCTTCTTCCGCTTCCCAACCTTCCTTCTCTCCTCCAGGTACTGCAGGTCAGCTTCAGAGATGCCCTTATCTCCTGTTTTTTTCTTTGAAGTCTTTACAGAAGACTCCTTTAGAGAGGCAGAAGCGACCTTTTTAATACCCACTACCACTCCTGGTGGGGGGGTTGCTCCCTTTGAATCTGTCTTAGGAGGGGTAGACTCCTGGGGGGTAACTGACTCGGGGGGCACAGACTTGGAAGGTTCTGACACATGAGGAGAGGGTACAGTAGGCTGGGGGGACACAGAGACAGATACAGAAGGAATACTTACAGACACAGGAGGGGTGGCCACAGGAACTGGGGAGGGACCCTGAGCAGGACCAGGGGAGTCAGTCACCGCAGAGGAGGATGGTACACCAGGGGCCTCACCCTCCATCCTGTCCAGCCTTGACATGTCATCAATTACCTCCTTCTCCATATTGTGCCAGGCTTCAGGACATCTGCTGTAGGGGTGGCCAAGGCGCAGGCACAGGTTGCACCTGATCATCTCGGTGCAGTCCTTGGCCATATGACCCTGACCCCGACACACTGAACATATCAAGGCTGAACAGGAAGAGCTCAAATGCCCCTTTTCTCCACAGCGGTGACACAGCTTCGGCTGACCAGGGTAGAAAATAGTCATCCTATCCCTCCCTATAAAAGCTGAGGAGGGCAGGTGACGCACAACATTCCCATCCCTGGCCAACCTGACTGTTACTGACCAACCCCCAGTCCAGATGTTACGTTCATCAAGGATTTTATTGGGCTTAGTCAAAACCTCACCATAGTTCCTTAACCAGACCTCTAGGTCCCGGGCAGGGACACTCTCATTGGTGAGTATGATGGTGATCTTTTTCACCGTTGACCTTTGCGAAACCGCAACTGGGGCCAGACCTACCCATTCAGGTCTTGACCTGCACCGAGCCTCATATCGCTCCCAGAACAGGTCAAGACCCTCTGGCCTGGTGAAACTAATGGTATAATCCCGTGTCCCAGCAACATGTATTAGAGCATACAGGTCATTTGCCCCAAAACCCATCTCCAAAATCAAATCCACCACTGCACGCCGTGCTGGAGGGATCGCACCACCTTCCCATTTGAGAATTACCACATTTCTTCTCGGACCCCCAGCAGAAGCCAGAGACCCAAGACCAGATCCTGGGGTGCCCAAAGTGGTAGGCTGCAGGGGGAAACCCCGCTTGGGGGCGGAGCCACCAGGAGCAGAGCGTACCACCTGAGCAAACGTGGGTTTATCAGGGCCAAGGCCCCACACTGAAGTCACAGTAGTCTGTTCATTATTATTATTTGCTTGGACTGAGCTGGGACGATTGTCCATCACACTTGTACAATTGCTGTCAGTCACACACACGTTCAATTTCCCATCAGGAATAGTCACAGTTGCTGCAATACCAGCTGTCTCCTGATGCTGCACTGTAGAGTCTCCAGCAGCTGTGGGGCAAACATCTTTAGACTCAGCCAAAGGAGAGTTAATAGGCTCTGCTGACACCGGTAGTTCCTTTTCAGAAATGTCATTTTTTAAATGCAGCTCTTGCTGCGCTGCAGCATTAGCAGGTACAACATTGCTACACATAGCATTAGAAACTTGATTGTCACTGGGCACACTTTCAACATTGCTCATGGTGTTAGATGACACAAAAACAGATTCATCCCCTGCTTGGGGCTTGACATTATCAGGCACATTATCAGTTATGTCCTCATCACCAAACGCCAGCTGATCCCCCCGCACAGGAGACTCCATTACCTGGATGGCCCTGAGCATGCCTCCTGAGTCCTGGGAAGGCATGGGGCTGCTTACCTCTACCTGAGGGGGCAGGGGGTCAGAACTGGGGGTCTCCTCCTCCACCTCCATCTTTGTCATCCTCGCAAACCTTTTTTCATTGTAAAACTTTTCCTTAAATGGCCCATCTCTTCCTTCCATGATGGACACAATGGTCTCCTGATGTTCAACCCGGACCTTGGCCAGTTGGATCTCCGGATCCATGGACCCTCGTTTCTGGCTATGCAAGCCCTCACGCTGCCTTCTCAGGCGCTTCAGCTCCGCTCTCAGTTTATAGAGCTTGTCTCTTTCTCTATTCAGGGCTTTAATCCCGGCCACCACTCGCTCCTGAATTGCCTCTGAGCCTTCATCCTTACCAGGGGCAGAAAGATCACAAGCCATGGTTTGTACAGAGGAAGGCATATCACCTGATGGCCCAGGAGATGGCTGGGAGCTTCCAGCAGGAGAGGCCCTGCTGGCCTCCATGGCTTCCCCAGAAAGGGGCCAGGAGAGCTGGGATAGATTTCCTCACCAGTCCCCTCTCACACGGATCTGCAGCAGCTCCAGACAGACAGCCTCCTCCTGACACACCTGTGCTCCAATGATGGGTGGGGCACTATTCCTCCCACTGACACCAATGATGGGGCACTATTCCTCCCACTGACACCAACAATGGGGTACTATTCCCTCCACTGACACAAACAATGGGGTATTATTCTTTCCACTGACACCAGAGAGATGGGAAACAAATTCTCCCACTGACGCCGATAATGGGGCACTATTCCTCTCTCTGACACCAATAATGTAATTTTTTTTACTCCCACTTACCACCAAGCCTATGGCATTGTTTACTCCCACTGATGCCAGGGCATTTTCCACTTCCACTGGGAAGTTTTGCAATGTCCCTGGATTTCCCCTTTAAACCATAGTGGATTATGTATACCTCCATACTCGGCCCTAATTGTTTGCGCGTTCATGACACAATTTTTCTGTGAATGTTATTCTTGTAGTCATACTGAGATAAAGATTCATTGAATACTTTCTCAATGAGTCACTTGATGTAAAGTTCACTTTATCGGATTGGCACAGCACCGCCTATTATTTTACATGTGAAAGAATTCCCATAAAGTCCGGAATCTAGCAGAGCGACACACCTCACCTTCACTACTTCTCTAGTCCGTCTTGTGTAATTACGGAATCTAGATCAGTATTATAAAATCACAAATGGTAAATTCTAATTGGTCACTATCTTGAGACTATAATTGGCTGCTATTTTGCTTATATATTCACAATAAATTGTAAGCAATGTTAAAGTGTGTCTAAAGCCAAGAACAGAAAGGTAATGTATTGCCACTTCTTTCTTCAGGCATTTCCCCTTTATTCTCCCCTGGTGATCCGGCCATGTACACACCACTATCCCATGGCTCTCTAATTTGTGGTGGGCCAACATTGTCACCTTAGGTCAGGATGTGTGTTAGGACTACAGAACACCTCCCTCTCTCCTCATCTCCATAAAATGGATCAAGGTGTTCTGTAGTCCACATAGATAACTGTGAACAATGTTAAGGGTGCAGCTGAAGCAGAGAGCACAGGGAGTTGTTATCAGCTCGCAAAATTTCTGGCAGGATCAACAGATATTTTATTGTGCTTACTGAATAAATATAACAAAACGCTTTCTATGGTATATTTAGCTGATCAAACGGGAATAAGGTTTGCTTCACTTCTTCAGGTGCGACCAAGCATGGGCACTTTTTTGTGCATTTATTGTGCATTTCAATGCACCGCGTGTAGGGCAGCCCATTCATTTCAATGGTCTGCCCTATGTGCGAGGGCGGTTTGGCGCCCATGAAAATGTGGCGTGTTTGCAGATGCATGGGAGTGCCATTAACAATTAATGCTGCAGCCACACATCTGCTGAATGGCAGTGCTTTTGTTTTGTGATTTTGCCCGTGATCTTGCGTTTTGCTCGTGATTTTGTGTGTCTTCTGCAATAAAGGCGCCTGCCTGCTTGCAGTTTTTTGTGTGGAGACTTTAGTTCCACTTTAATAATTATAGGGTCAGTCTTCCCAAAACTAATATTTTAGATATACGTAGGTGTCTGTTGATGTCACAGGATCGGTCCAGGCTCAGGCAAGATCGTGACACTGGGCCGCTCCCTCTACAGCTCCAGTGAGTGCAGAGCAGAGAGCGGTGACAGTCACCAGCTCTCTGTTTGGTGAAGCTTTGAGAACTGAGTGATCTGCGGTGTTAGATCGCTCAGTTCTCAGTGTTAGAGCCGGCTGGGGACCAATGCTGCATCCACCTAGGTAAGTATAGATCTGCAAAAAAAACATATTTCTCTTTTAAAGCAAACCTGTACTCACTGGGAATGTACATACAGTATCTCACAAAAGTGAGTACACCCCTCACATTTTTGAAAATATTTTATGATATCTTTTTATGTGACAACACTGAAGAAATGATACTTTGCTACAATGTAAAGTAGTGAGTGTACAGCTTGTATAACAGTGTCAATTTGCTGTCCCCTTAAAATAACTCAACACACAGCCATTAATGTCTAAACCGCTGGCAACAAAAGTGAGTACACCCCTAAGTGAAAATGTCCAAATTGGGCCCAAAGCATTGGCGTGCTCAGGCTTTTGCATTAGGGTGTGCACCCCAGACCACAAACTCATATGCGTGTATATCAGCAGAACAGTGGACGGTGTCAGCAGAGCAGAGATTGGTGTCAGTAGCACAGTGGCTGGTGTCAGTAGTTTTTATTTATGATTAATTTCTTTTTCTTTACTATTTTTTTTTTTGGTGAAATATCAAGTGTCTAAACAGAGCGAGGGACTGAGGACAGAGCTTCCCCAAATGCTTTCTCTGCAGCCTTAGCTGAACTGGACAGTGAACAAATGGGAAGTGCTCTGTGCTGAGCGGCTTCCTGTTTATTCACAAACTGAAGCATAGTAAATGGTTTACTATGCTTCAGTTAAGAATGTACACAGGAGCGATTGGTACAGATCACTCACTGTGTTCATTCATTAATCCATCCTGAAACATCCCCCGCAGCAGCGGGCAGGAGAGGAGAGAAGGGAAGCTTGCAGCACTGCAGGGGGGAGAATGCGGGCATCGGGAAGTAGGAGGAATCGGCACTGCACAGGGTGATTAGGGTGTGCCCGGGTGTGCCCTTCACACAATGTGTGCACGCCTATGGCCCAAAGTGTCAATATTTTGTGTGGCCACCATTATTTTCCAGCACTGCCTTAACCTTCTTGGGTATGGAGTTCCATCACGGAGCTGGTGGATGTTAGACACCTTGCACTCCTCCACAGTGGTGGCTGGTGTTTTTTTTTTGGGGGGGGGCAAACAACTGCCCTGCGGCCCAGTCTCCGAAGGGAGGGGATCATGCTCTGCTTCAGTATGTCACAGTACATGTTGGCATTCATGGTTCCCTCAATGAACTGTAGCTCCCCAGTGGCGGCGGCACTCATGCAGCCCCAGACCATGACACTCCCACCACCATGCTTGACTGTAGGCAAGACACACTTGTCTTTGTACTCCTCACCTGGTTGCCGCCACACACGATTGACACCATAGTCACATAATGGGTGAGGTTGAAAAAAGACACAAGTCCATCAAGTCCCACCTATGTGTGTGATTATATGTCAGTATTACATTACATATCCCTGTATGTTGTGGTCGTTCAGGTACTTATCTAATAGTTTTTTTAAACTATCGATGTTCCCCACTGGCAGAAGGGAATTCCACATCCTTGCCGCTCTTACAGTAAAGAACCCTCTACGCAGTTTAAGGTTAAACCTGTTTTCTTCTAATTTTAGCGAGAGGCCACGTGTCTTATTAAACTCCCTTCCGCAAAAAAGTTTTATTGCTATTGTGGGGTCACCAGTACAGTATTTGTAAATTGAAATCATATCCCCTCTCAAGCGTCTCTTCTCCAGAGAGAATAAGTTCAGTGCTCGCAATCTTTCTTCATAACTAATATCCTCCAGACCCTTTATTAGCTTTGTTGCCCCTCTTTGTACTCGCTCCATTTCCAGTACATCCCTCCTGAGGACTGGTGCCCAGAACTGGACAGCATACTCCAGGTGCGGCCGGACCAGAGTCTTGTAGAGCGGGAGAATTATCGTTTTATCTCTGGAGTTGATCCCCCTTTTTTAACGCATGCCAATATTCTATTTGCTTTGTTAGCAGCAGCTTGGCTTTGCATGCCATTGCTGAGCCTATCATCTACTAGGACCCCCAGGTCCTTTTCCATCCTAGATTCCCCCAGAGGTTCACCCCCTAGTGAGTAGATTGCATTTATATTTTTGCCAACCAAATGCATTATTTTACATTTTTCTACATTAAACCTCATTTGCCATGTAGTTGCCCACCCCATTAATTTGTTCAAATCTTCTTGCAAGGTTTTCACATCCTGCGGAGAAGTTATTGCCCTTCTTAGCTTAGTATCGTCTGCAAATACAGAGACTGAACTATTTATCCCATCCTCCAGGTCATTTATGAACAAATTAAACAGGATTGATCCCAGCACAGAACCCTGGGGGACCCCACTACCCACCCCTGACCATTCCGAGTACTCCCCATTTATCACCACCCTCTGAACACGCCCTTGTAGCCAGTTTTCAATCCATGTACTCACCCTATGGTTCACACCAACGGACCTTACTTTGTACAGTAAAAGTTTATGGGGAACTGTATCAAATGCTTTTGCAAAATCCAGATACACCACATCTACGGGCCTTCCTTTATCTAGATGGCAACTCACCTCCTCATAGAAGGTTAATAGATTGGTTTGGCAAGAACGATTCTTCATGAATCCATGCTGATTACTGCTAATGATACTGTTTTCATTACTAACATCTTGTATATTAGTCCCTTATCCCCTCCAAGAGCTTGCATACTATTGATGTTAGGCTAATTGGGTGAAATGTGCAGCGCTTATGTGATCATATAAACCATAACAAATAATATGAGTACAGAAAACGTGAATAATAAATGATGTGCTCAAAAATACTCCAAGCAGTCCTCTATTATGACATGTGATGTCTATAAACAGAGGAACTTGGACATGTGATGTCCAAAAAAGAAAAAAAGTCCACCACCAAAGACACCAGAAGCTGCTTACCAGAGGGATTGAACTCAAATAGGTGTACACCTAGTGAGTCAATCAAGCTTTGTGGTATAATATACCAAGGGGATGCTCTATCCAGATATGACCTCCAGATGGACCTCCAAACAAGTGTAAGGTATGGATCTACTCAGTAGATATAGGCAGTCAGCCCCATCATTAAAAGAAAGAGGAAGGCATATAGTGTAACTCCGTATGGAAATTTTAATTCATAAAAAGCAAAGGAAATACACTCACGTATTTAGCAGTAAAATCAAGCGCTTGTATAAAAGAAGACAGTGGTCTCAGCATATCCTTCCGACGCGTTTCAACTTAGAAGTCATCATCTGGGGTTTTTGAAGGCCTTCTCCTTTGCTTTTATATGCATTTTTACATTAGAGTTAAGCCATCCAGGACTTTTGTTCACTCTTTTAAATTTATTTCGCAATGTGATGCACTGGCTATTGCCATTATTTAACCGCTTCCGGACCAGCCGCCGCAGTTATATTGCAGCAGGTTGGCTCCCCTGCGTGAGCCGTCGTAGCTGTACGTCGGCTCTTTAAGACGCCTCCGGCGGCACGTGCCGGAGCTGATGCGAGTGCCCAGCAGGGGCGGGATGACCGCCGGGCACCTGCGATTGCTCTTTACAGAACGAGAACAGGGATGAGTGTGTGTAAACACACACTCATCCCGGTTCTTTCAGGGGATTAGAGACAGATCGTGTGTTCATCCTAAGCATGAACACCGCTCACTCTCTTCCCCTTCCCCTAGTCAGTCCCATCCACCCTACAGTTAGACTTACACACCTAGGGAACACAGTTAACCCCTTGATCGCCCCCTAGTGTTAACCCCTTCCCTGCCAGTGTCATTTATACAGTAATCAGTGCATTTTTATAAACAGGATAATTACCACCGCTCTAGGTGATCGGGTTCAAGCTTCCCGTCCTCCGCTGTGTGGATGATTGTGAGAGCCCCAGGTGCCGGCAATTGCTATTCCAATGGTATGTGTGTGATGGAAAAATCTGGACAGCCGCACTCCGGATTGGAAAAGTGAAAAATAAAATCCTCTTTATTGAAAAAGTAATACCATGATTAAAATCCGTACATGGCTTTGTTGGGATAATGCAGCATAACCGCTAACGCGTTTCACGCTCCCATAGAGCGCTTACTCATAGCTATGAGTAAGCACATGCACCCCATCAATCTGCTGTCCGTAGCCCCCCCCCCGTGTGCCCCTTTCCCCTGCAGCGCTGCCAGCTTCCCTCCTCTCCTGCCGGCAGCACACAGGGGAATGTTTAAGGATGGAGAGAGAGGGAAGGGGTCAGTAAATATGTATTTTACTGGTCCCTTCAATTCCTAAATGAACACAATGAGCGATTGGTACCAGTCACTCCTGTGTCCATTCATCACTGAAGCATAGTAAACTGTTTTATTCATCTGTGCAGCTGAGGCTACAGAGAAAGAGGATGATAAAATCTATGTTCTGTCACTTTTGGCCAGGGTAAGGGGGCCCTGTCAGGTAGGCTGTATGGGGCCCCCATGATTTCTAACAGCAGCCCTGAGGGTCGTGTTTACCTGCATGGGGATGCACAGGTGCTCTGTACATCCCCATACAGGCAGTCCTATTGAAGTGTGTTGGGGGGACACAGCCTCTGCTCCCAATCTGACATCCATGCGGGTGTGGGGTCTCTGAACTCACTGCATTCTGTCTGTGGAAGACAGAACTGTCTGCATTGGGGCTGTGCGTCTACACACACATAGATGTCAACTGAAAACAGAGGCTGCGTCTGTGCAGCTGATACGTCCCAGTAGACACCGATGAGACTGCCTGCACAGAAAACGCACGCATCCCTGTGCAGGTAAACATGACCCTCACATGGGGTACGCATTCATACGCCCCAACAAGGCCTAAAGAGTCTCATTGCTGAACCACAATGAAGAGAACTGAACCTTTTTAGCGCCTCATGTCCCTCACTCCTTTCCCACAGTCTTCGGCAGCCGCCTATTCTGCCTTTTATAATACCATGTCACCATTATCCAATCATCTCCCATTTTATGGCAATGGATAGCTTTTAGGGTCAGGTCTATGAAAGCCTGTGGAATAATAGCAGAGTGTAATAAAGGAATCAGGTCATGGTTGCAGAAACACAGGGTGGAGTGCAGTTGTATCTCATTATCTCTCTCCAGCTACTGTTTATTGACTCTGCACTAGTTTTACAAGCACATATCTCAGCACTGGTAATCAGGAGCCGCCATAACACCTCTCTCCTCACATCACTGTATACACACACACACAGCGTCAGGAGGATAACCTGTGTGCGTCATGACGTAAGAGGACGCCTGGACAGCGGCGTTGGCAGGCCTACGGAAGTGGGCGGGGACTTTTTTTGCAGCCTGCGAGTCCCTGAGCTCTGAGCGTGTGCACGTCTGGTGAGGGGGGTATTCGGGTGCGCGCTCGTGTGTCAAGCCAAGGCCCGGACTGACTGCGGCACCGAGTTAGGGAGGAGGAACGGGGCCTCCGGTGTGTCACTCCGCCAGCAGGTAGGTGTCCGCTGTCACCGAGCCGCTCCTCCCCCCTCTCATTGAGCTCCACTCATACTGCTGTCATCCCTCCTGTGTGTTCTATGCGTTGTGTGACAGCGCCTGTCCCCTGTGTGTTGTGTGACAGCGCCTGTCCCCTGTGTGTTGTGTGACAGCGCCTGTCCCCTGTGTGTTGTGTGACAGCGCCTGTCCCCTGTGTGTTGTGTGACAGCGCCTGTCCCCTGTGCGTTGTGTGACAGCGCCTGGCCCCTGTGCCTTGTGTGACAGCGCCTGGCCCCTGTGCGTTGTGTGACAGCGCCTGGCCCCTGTGCGTTGTGTGACAGCGCCTGGCCCCTGTGCGTTGTGTGACAGCGCCTGGCCCCTGTGCGACAGCGCCTGGCCCCTGTGCGACAGCGCCTGGCCCCTGTGCGACAGCGCCTGGCCCCTGTGCAACAGCGCCTGTCCCTTGTGTGACAGCGCCTGTCCCCTGTTGCGTTGTGTGACAGCGCCTGTCCCCTGTTGCGTTGTGTGACAGCGCCTGTCCCCTGTTGCGTTGTGTGACAGCGCCTGTCCCCTGTTGCGTTGTGTGACAGCGCCTGTCCCCTGTGTGACAGCGCCTGTCCCCTGTTGCGTTGTGTGACAGCGCCTGTCCCCTGTGTGACAGCGCCTGTCCCCTGTTGCGTTGTGTGACAGCGCCTGTCCCCTGTTGCGTTGTGTGACAGCGCCTGTCCCCTGTTGCGTTGTGTGACAGCGCCTGTCCCCTGTTGCGTTGTGTGACAGCGCCTGGCCCCTGTGTGACAGCGCCTGTCCCCTGTTGCGTTGTGTGACAGCGCCTGGCCCCTGTGTGACAGCGCCTGTCCCCTGTTGCGTTGTGTGACAGCGCCTGTCCCCTGTTGCGTTGTGTGACAGCGCCTGTCCCCTGTTGCGTTGTGTGACAGCGCCTGTCCCCTGTTGCGTTGTGTGACAGCGCCTGTCCCCTGTTGCGTTGTGTGACAGCGCCTGTCCCCTGTTGCGTTGTGTGACAGCGCCTGTCCCCTGTTGCGTTGTGTGACAGCGCCTGTCCCCTGTGCATTGTGTGACAGCGCCTGTCCCCTGTGTGACAGCGCCTGTCCCCTGTTGCGTTGTGCGAGAGCGCCCGTCCCCTGTGCGTGGTGTAAGAGCGCTTGGCCCCTGTGCGTTGTGTGACAGCGCCTGGCCCCTGTGCGTTGTGTGACAGCGCCTGGCCCCTGTGCGTTGTGTGACAGCGCCTGGCCCCTGTGCGTTGTGCGACAGCGCCTCTCCCCTGTGCGACAGCGCCTGTCCCCTGTGCGACAGCGCCTGTCCCCTGTGCGACAGCGCCTGTCCCCTGTGCGTTGTGTGACAGCGCCTGTCCCCTGTTGCGTTGTGTGACAGCGCCTGTCCCCTGTTGCGTTGTGTGACAGCGCCTGTCCCCTGTTGCGTTGTGTGACAGCGCCTGTCCCCTGTGCGTTGTGCGACAGCGCCTGTCCCCTGTGCGTTGTGCGACAGCGCCTGTCCCTTGTGCGTCAGCGCCTGTCCCCTGTGCGTTGTGCGACAGCGCCTGTCCCCTGTGCGTTGTGCGACAGCGCCTGTCCCCCGTGCGACAGCGCCTGTCCCCCGTGCGACAGCGCCTGTCCCCCGTGCGACAGCGCCTGTCCCCCGTGCGACAGCGCCTGTCCCCCGTGCGACAGCGCCCGTCCCCTGTTGCGTTGTGCGACAGCGCCCGTCCCCTGTTGCGTTGTGCGACAGCGCCCGTCCCCTGTTGCGTTGTGCGACAGCGCCCGTCCCCTGTTGCGTTGTGCGACAGCGCCCGTCCCCTGTTGCGTTGTGCGACAGCGCCCGTCCCCTGTTGCGTTGTGCGACAGCGCCCGTCCCCTGTTGCGTTGTGCGACAGCGCCCGTCCCCTGTTGCGTTGTGCGACAGCGCCCGTCCCCTGTTGCGTTGTGCGACAGCGCCCGTCCCCTGTTGCGTTGTGCGACAGCGCCCGTCCCCTGTTGCGTTGTGCGACAGCGCCCGTCCCCTGTTGCGTTGTGCGACAGCGCCCGTCCCCTGTTGCGTTGTGCGACAGCGCCCGTCCCCTGTTGCGTTGTGCGACAGCGCCCGTCCCCTGTTGCGTTGTGCGACAGCGCCCGTCCCCTGTTGCGTTGTGCGACAGCGCCCGGCCCCTGTGCGTTGTGCGAGAGCGCCCGGCCCCTGTGCGTGGTGCGAGAGCGCCCGGCCCCTGTGCGTGGTGCGAGAGCGCCCGGCCCCTGTGCGTGGTGCGAGAGCGCCCGGCCCCTGTGCGTGGTGCGAGAGCGCCCGGCCCCTGTGCGTGGTGCGAGAGCGCCCGGCCCCTGTGCGTGGTGCGAGAGCGCCCGGCCCCTGTGCGTGGTGCGAGAGCGCCCGGCCCCTGTGCGTGGTGCGAGAGCGCCCGGCCCCTGTGCGTGGTGCGAGAGCGCCCGGCCCCTGTGCGTGGTGCGAGAGCGCCCGGCCCCTGTGCGTGGTGCGAGAGCTCCCGGCCCCTGTGCGTGGTGCGAGAGCGCCCGGCCCCTGTGCGTGGTGCGAGAGCGCCCGGCCCCTGTGCGTGGTGCGAGAGCGCCCGGCCCCTGTGCGTGGTGCGAGAGCGCCCGGCCCCTGTGCGTGGTGCGAGAGCGCCCGGCCCCTGTGCGTGGTGCGAGAGCGCCCGGCCCCTGTGCGTGGTGCGAGAGCGCCCGGCCCCTGTGCGTGGTGCGAGAGCGCCCGGCCCCCGTGCGTGGTGCGAGAGCGCCCGGCCCCCGTGCGTGGTGCGAGAGCGCCCGGCCCCCGTGCGTGGTGCGAGAGCGCCCGGCCCCCGTGCGTGGTGCGAGAGCGCCCGGCCCCCGTGCGTGGTGCGAGAGCGCCCGGCCCCCGTGCGTGGTGCGAGAGCGCCCGGCCCCCGTGCGTGGTGCGAGAGCGCCCGGCCCCCGTGCGTGGTGCGAGAGCGCCCGTCCCCTGTGCGTGGTGCGAGAGCGCCCGTCCCCTGTGCGTGGTGTGAGAGCGCTTGGCCCCTGTGTGTTGTGTGACAGCGCCTTCATCATCACTCAGGAGGCTCCTGTCACCTGATAATCAGTGTTGTCATCTACAGACCTGTGCACCGAGTTCAGTCCTCATCCTCCATATCAGACTCCATGTATAATACATCTGTATATCTCTATAGATCATAATACATCTGTACAGGCTCACTGCACTGTCCCCCCTGTGCTTCATCACATTCTCACACCCCATGATGCAGAGCGGCACTGTGGGGGACATTATAGAGAGTGATCGGTATGGAAGGTTCTGGAAGGAGGAGGTATCCACACTTCATGTGAAATCGACGCCGTGGTTCTCCACTCACAATGGTAATCCGGAGATCGGTGTAGACGGCTCTGGAAGGAAGGAACTCCATAGAGAACACAGGAGGAGGAGAAGGTGGATCTTTTATTACAGAGCCACAGTCCAGGGGTGTCCATTGTCCGCCTCCTCCTTCCTGTGTTCTCTATGGAAGTCCTTCCAGAACCTTCTACACCGGACTCTGGATCACCATCTTGTGAAATAGACGCTTCACATACAGAGTGCAGATACCTCCTCTATATCTCCTATCTATATGTCCAGATATATGGGGCACAGGAGATGCTGTGCTGGAGGAATATATGTAATATTCATTCAAAGAAGGATAAGATCTCCCCTGCAACTATTGTAGTTGATACAATGAACCAGATCCCGGCCTTCCAGCCTCAATATGTAGCAAGATTCCAAAAGTGGGAATTGTGGCCTACAGAAAGATGATGTAAATTTCCATAAAAAGTTAGTGTGGCAGGTTTTGTCTGATAGACATTATGGGCTCATGTACACTTGCTTTGACTCTAGCATGCTTTTTAATGCGTTTTTGATGCTTCTGTGATGCTTTAATGAATAGTGTGAGTGTATATATAATGCAGTATAGCATCTCCTGTGCCTCAGTGCACTCATACTAAATGAGCTGTATACAGAGCAGACACACAGCCAGAATACATATCCCCCCCCCCCAGTACCTCCTGGTATTCTCTCATCACTTCCCGTAGATCTCACCTTTCATTCATCTTTCATTTCTGTACCCCTCATAGGTGGCCCCGGGGTTATCATCAGAAAATCTATCACCAGTGTTTGCAATTATAATGATAAATGCCCCCTCTGCTTCATATTGGTCTGTCACTGTGTGTGTGTGTGTGTGTGTGTGTATATATATGTATACACATACATATTCGGGCCCACAATAGAGTCTCTTGGCCCAAAATTCTCCTTATGATGCTCCTCTGCTTCTTGTTTGTCTGACACTTTCTTGTATATAATAGACAGGTTCCCCGCAGTGTCTCAAACAGCCACTCCTTCTATTTTTTTTAAAGGATAAGGTCACCTTTTACAAAAAAAATAAAAAAAATAACTGCACATCATGTTGCAGGTAAATGTGCAAATATTATTATTTTTTTATTTTTATTTTTTTACTGGTGCACCCAAATAAAAATTCCGGTGCCAAAACCAGAAATTCAAGATGCACTTGGCCAAAGACTGAAATGGACTACGATGAAGATGACTCCTCTGGACCCCGATCTGGGTGCGGGGATATGGATAACTCCTCGGGTCTGGGTGTGAGGATGGGGATGACCCCCCCCCTGTGGACCCTGATCTGGGTGTGGGGATGGGAATGACTCCTCGGGTCTGGGTGTGGGGATGGGGATGACGATGACTCCTCGGGTCTGGGTGTGGGGATGGGAATGACTCCTCGGGTCTGGGTGTGGGGATGGGAATGACTCCTCGGGTCTGGGTGTGGGGATGGGGATGACTCCTCGGGTCTGGGTGTGGGGATGGGAATGACTCCTCGGGTCTAGGTGTGGGGATGGGAATGACTCCTCGGGTCTAGGTGTGGGGATGGGAAAGACTCCTCGGGTCTGGGTGTGGGGATGGGAATGACTCCTCGGGTCTGGGTGTGGGGATGGGAATGACTCCTCGGGTCTGGGTGTGGGGATGGGAATGACTCCTCGGGTCTGGGTGTGGGGATGGGAATGACTCCTCGGGTCTAGGTGTGGGGATGGGAATGACTCCTCGGGTCTAGGTGTGGGGATGGGAATGACTCCTCGGGTCTAGGTGTGGGGATGGGAATGGCTCCTCGGGTCTGGGTGTGGGGATGGGAATGACTCCTCGGGTCTGGGTGTGGGGATGGGAATGACTCCTCGGGTCTGGGTGTGGGGATGGGAATGACTCCTCGGGTCTGGGTGTGGGGATGGGAATGACTCCTCGGGTCTGGGTGTGGGGATGGGAATGACTCCTCGGGTCTGGGTGTGGGGATGGGAATGACTCCTCGGGTCTAGGTGTGGGGATGGGAATGACTCCTCGGGTCTGGGTGTGGGGATGGGGATGACGATGACTCCTCGGGTCTTGGTGTGAGGATGGGGATGACTGGTCTCGGGGCTCAGTGTGGATGAAGCCCGGAGAATAGCATAGCACAGAAAACACTCCGGATGGGGGTCTGGCTTCGCTCTCCCTCACCAGTCAGTGTCCTGACTGAGCGACGCACTCATCCCTGGCACAGCCTGGCCTCCTCTGCCCTCGGCTCCCCTTCCCCCTCCTCACATCACAGGTGATCCCTAGGCCTGGCCAGAGCCCGCAGGTCGCCTCCAGTGAGCGCTATGATACTAGAGGCTGCACAGCATCAACAGCCTGACTGCAACACAAAATAAGAAAGAGAACTGGACAGCTCTGACTGATAGAGATCAATTGCCAGCCGGCTTAAACGGCTCCGGCCAATCAGACGGCGGTATGGCCAAGACAGTGTGGCTCAGGCTGCCTAGAAAGTCCAATCAGCGGGCTGTTGTCTGCCAACCTCGTACAATGAGGACGAGCCCAAACGCTAAGTTTGGTGGAGAGGCAGAGCTAAGCCAGTAGCATTATCGGCCAATAATTTTGGGTGGCCATTATCGGCACCATTTTACCATTTTTTTTTTTCTATTGCCAAAATGCTGATAACCATTATTTTCAGCCTATAATTTTCCACAGACGATATATTGGTGCATCTCTAATTTTTTTACAGTGCTGTCTGTAAGGCATTGCACTTGTGATCAGCAGATTATGGGTACAATATATGGATCCTGCCGACACTCAGTAAGCTGCCTGTCCATACCTCATACAGGCAGACAGTTACTGCATAGCTGGAAGATCAATGAACTATGAGAGCTCTGAGAGCGCTCACCAGCAGAGAACTACAAGCCGTCAGCTGCAGTGGATGATGGTTCTTGTAGGCATTCATTTGCAGGATACTATGAATGAATGACAGGGCCTTGTGGGCAGAGCCCCTCATAGCCTTGCTGTTTTTAAACTGTGACAGCGGGTGATCATAATAACTGTCTCTAATGATGCTCCTGTGTTTATTTTTTTACTTTACTTTCACGTTTTTAATCCATATAGATAGCTTGGTGGTTAGCATTTCTACCTTATAACACTGGGGTCCTCAGTTCTTATCTCAGCCAGGATACAACCTGCATGGAGTTTGCATGTTTTGCCTGTGTTCACATGGGTTTCCTCTGGGTACTCCAGTTTCCTCCTGCCTAGATTGGCTGTGGTATGTGTACAAATTGGCTATGCTGATGTGATATTGTAATTTCCATGGCAGCCTCAAGCTGAACAACTATGGGAGGGTTCAGGAACCTACCTCATTAATAATTGCCACGAAAACTCTATGGAGAAGGCTTTGTGAAGTGTATGAGACATGTCAATAATAAATAAAACCTATCATATAGCACAACCATTCCAAATCTACGTGCACAAGGAGCAGGCACATATCTGTCATCAAATCTAATGAATGTCTGACACTGACCACCCCCCTCCCCCAGTACCTCCGGTATTCTCTCCTCCTATAGTGCTCACCGTTTATTCATCCTTCATTTCTGTACATAGGTGCTCTGGGTTATCTTTGGAAAAGCCATCAGAAGCGCTCGTACTCATGTCGGTGAATGTCCCTCGTGGTGCCCCTGTGCTTCTTATTTAGCTGTTACTTTCTTCTAATATTACCCGTTTCCTGGCAGTTTTTTTATTTAGTAAGGCGATAATAGAAACTATTCAGAATTCATCTTTCATAGATCTGTTCTCTGTGGATTGGTGCTGAGCTGTGTTGGTTCAGTATGCACTATGAATAAGCTCCATGAAAACTTTTAGTTCAGTTCTCTTTATGCAGTGATCTCCACTTTGTGTCACCTGTCACTTTACCTTTCTGTCACCAAACTTGTCATTTCCTTTATATTTGATGTATTACTTCATTTATCTGACAGGTCATACATCACTTCTCCAGTCTCATTTCCTGCTGTCTTAATCCTTCCTGCAATGAACATTTTATGCATAGCTCACCTGTCCCAAAATGTACATATATACATAAAATGTACAATTGCTCTTTTATGTCGTTTATTCTCCTGAAGATGACTCTTCTCCCTGAAGATAGAGGGGACGGGTCACTTCCTTTGCCCCCATGCCGTCTCCAGAGTTTGCATTACAGTATCATTTAATAGAGGGCTGCAGTTCAGAGGAATCAAACCATCTTCTTGGCTTTAACCAGTCTACTGGGCACTTTCACCCCCTTCCTGCCCAGGCCAATTTTCAGCTTACAACACTGTCAAATTTTGACAATTACTCAGTCATGCAACATTGTACCCAAATGAAAATTTTATCATCTTTTTTCACACAAATAGAGCTTTCTTTTGGTGGTATTTATTCACCACTGGGTTTTTTTTCTTTCTGCTAAACAAACAAAAAAAGACAGCATATTTTGGGAAAAAAATATTTTTTTATTTTTTTTTTTCCTTTTAGGTTCAAACACATCCAATTCGCGTATATGTGAGCCGAGCCTTAACCTGCTATAAACTTTAGCAAATAAATAATTATTCTACTTCAAATGATATACACTGATGATCGGTGCCTTGATTATCTGTGTACCTGTCACACTTGTCAGTTACCGGGTCTCCACTCCTCACGCTGTGGCAGCACGTGAGGAAAGGAATGCCGATAACCGGCAAGTGTGTTTACATGTGATCAGCTGTAATTGGACACAGCTGATCACATGGTAAAGGGTTGCTGCAATTGGCCCTTATCTGTGATCAGCTGTTTCCGAAGGGGCGTGGTTCTTGGAGTATGTTCATAGACGCCGTCCCGGAACAGCAGAGCCACGCTGTAGCCGTGTCTTGGCTTTAGCGTGGGTCTGAAGTGGTTAAATTATGTTGTTGTTAATTAGTAGCTGGGAGACAGCATTTGTTGTCTGTGTGATTTTTAGACATTTGAAAGGGCTGAAAAACACTTTCCTGGTGCCTCCATGGCAGCATACCAATGGTTGGTTGCTCCGCCCCCGACCAACCCACAGGACCACTTTAACTCTATAAATAAAAGAGTTGTTCCTCCCCACCGTCACTATTGAGGCTATGTTTCCACTAGTACGTCCCCAAAGTCGCGCGATTTTGCCGCAATTTTTTTACCGCGATTTTACCGCGATTTGAAGCAATGCCTGTATCTATGGACCTCAAGTCGCATCAAAGTGGGACCAAAGTAGTGCAGGGACTACTTTGAAGTCGCTGCGACTTGAAGTCGCACAGGTATGAACGGTACTCATTGGAAATCATGGGAAACAATTTGTCATGCGACTTTTCAGTCCCAAGTCGCATGAAAAGTCGCACTAGTGGAAACAGCCTTAAACTCAACACAACAGTTTCACAAAGATCAAAGACTGTTTGTCATACCAAAAGGCGCCAGAAAGGGAATGGCAGCATCCAAGACGACCTTAGCAAGCTGGATCATTAAATTAATCCAAAGGGCCTATCGGGCTAGTGGTCTGGCAGTTCCAGATGCGGTCAGCGCGCATTCCACTCGGGGAATGGCCTCTTCTTGGGCAGCATTGGGGCGGGTCTCCCCTGAGACAATTTGCCGTGCAGCTAGTTAGTCGTCATTCAACACTTTCATGTCTCACTATAGTGTAGACCCAGTGGTTCTTACTTCCCGGGAATTTGGGGATAGAACCTTACAGATGTCAAGGCTGTAGTTTTTCATTAAATTTCTTATTGCAGTACCCTCCCTGTAAGCGAGTTATTTACCATTGGTATGCTTCCATGGAGGCACCAGGAAAGTGGAAAATTGAATACTTACCTTTCCGTAATTTTCCTTTCCTGGTGCCTGCCCATGGCAGCATACACCCTCCTTTCAATAATCCTTAGTTTTCTGAGATCTAGTTACAAGAATGACGGTGGGGAGGAACAACTCTTTTATTTATAGAGTTAAAGTGGTCCTATGGGTTGGTCGGGGGCGGAGCAACCAACCATTGGTATGCTGCCATGGGTAGGCACCAGGAAAGGAAAATTACGGAAAGGTAAGTATTCAATTTTCCGTTTTTTTTTTTTTCTACTGTGGTACATTGTGTTAAGGCACATTTCCCTAGTGGTCTTCCAGAGCAGCATGTTGGGGAGACTAAAGCCCTGTACACACAAGCCGAATGTCAGGTGACATGGGCCGGTTCGGTAAAAACTGGCTGACATTCTGTCTTGCATGCATGCTGGAAAACCAGCAGCCGACTGGAGCCGACAGGTTTTTATTTTGTTTATTTTTTCTCTTCCCGTATAACCCGCTGGGTTGAACAGAAAAGACCTCATAGTGTGTATCACATGTTACCAGGTCAAATGTTAAGAGGAGTTCTTTTCCTAAGTCCTTGTTTTACTCCACTTGAAGGTGGGTTGCTTGGAACCTGGATGAGGTGAAGGCCTTGTATGGAGGAGACTTCCTTCCTTGACAGGGACTTTTATAGGTGGACAGTTGCATTTTTCCCGGTTCAGGTTGCGTCTTCAGCCGTTTCCTGTTTGAAGGACACTAGACGTACCTTCCGTGCACGGTGATGTCCTTTCTGGGCGATGAAGATTTTTGTTCCAAGCCTCATTTTTGGTGCCAAAAGAAGGGCATTGTTGGTGCCTTTATGGTGGATTCCTCCCGCAGCAGATGTGAGGATACCAATAATGGAGGAGCTGTGCTGCAAGATGGATCCCTCTCTGCAGGCTCCAGCTCCAGCAGGTTCAGGTTGCCCTGGCACCAGCACTACACGGGTAGGACGGAGGTTTTGCTTCTGTGCATTGTAGTGTGTTGTGTTGCCAAAAATGGTGCACATCAGTTTTTTTGGACAGTGTGTGGTTTTGCCAGCCTATTCATTAGAATGGGTTGCCTCGATGCAATGCGTGGGAAAAAAGTGTGTGTATATATTATATATCTATAAAAAATATTGTGTGTGTGTGTGTATATTATATGGAAGTCTGCAGAATTGTAATAATTTAAAACCCAGATGTTTTAGATTCTTGTTGTAGCCGATCCCCATAAAGGAAGATAAGATCTCAAATTCATCAGTTTCTGTAAATCTGTTTCTACTTTAGTTTTAAAAATAGCTGTCGCAGATCATTGTTGGTTCATTATTCATTTTTCAGTCACCTCTCCTATCTTTACATCCATGGCTTGTGTCAATAGTGTCACTACAAAGAAATTTTCACTCACGCATTCATCATTACCTTGTAGTTAATTTATTGTACTCCGGTCAACCTACAATTTTGTTTAATACTGGATTTTAGGTACAAAGGACATTTATTCAGGGCTGCATTTATTGAACCCCTTGTGAAAATTGAAGACACTGAGGTTGATTTACTAAAACTGGAGGGTGCAAAATCTGGTGCAACTGCAGAGAAACCAATCGGCTTCCAGGTTTTATTGTCGAAGCCTAATTGAACCAGATGAAGTAAGAAGCTGATTGGCTACCACGCAGAGCTGCACCAGATTTTGCTCTCTCCAGTTTCAGTAAATGAACCTCACTGACTCTGGAATCAGTTCAGAGGAGTTCAGACTTCACTTACTGGATAAATGTTCTGTGACTGAAGCCAGAAATCGGAAAATGGCGAGCATGTTAAGGTCAGCAATGGCAGTCCCTGTGTGGCGTGGTGTGTGTGGTTTTTTTATTTTTTTTATTTTGGAAGATATTCTTTAATAAAATAGACCCCTGAGCACAAACGTCATTGCTTTTAATGTTTTATTTATTTACACTTCTTTTTTTCTACGTCCACAATCATCAGTTATCTCCCTTTCAAATCTCCAGATCTGAGATTTGGTTATTTAAAAATAAATTGCAGTGTCTCTGCAGGCTGTCGCAGTTTCCACCCCCTTCAAAGAAAATCTTCTTTTACCATCCCCCTCCGAATCATCTGTCACTCTCCCCCTCCCCCTTTTATATTTCCAAATCTGTCACAGTCGCCATCTTTTTTTTGTGACCTTCTGCTGTCACCAGTATTTAAAGGTAACTATAAACATGTTCATTATTGCTCTACTGTACTGATCATTGATCTTTGTATGGGCACCTGACAGTGTCTACAAACCTAGACATTTGTCCCTAATGGTGCCCTTTTGCCTTTTGTTGGATCTCATTACTGTACCCAAGCGATAATTCTGGATCTAGGAATATCCTATATAATAAAAACTTTTTGGCTGGCGGATTAAGTACTGTTTCTGAAGGTGGCCATAGATGTTGGATATCTTACTGATAATGTTGGGTTGGGAAATATCTGTCTATCCTGGAATGAGATGAATGAATGTTGGGTTGTGACATGGCCCTTATCCAATGGTGATAATGGTTCAGAGGGATCTCAGGTGGTGCTTATATATATATACACTTTGCTTTTATTCCCTGAGGAATGAGAAATTCCCTCTGCTCCTGGGAATGAAGTAGCATGTAAACATCTCTTCCTCCCACAATGCAGTGCTGGGTGCCAATCACCAGTCTGGATTGTTGTCACATGGGAGCAGGGAGATGGTCCCCCGTATGTGCCATGACCAAGTCATCATCCGTCCCCCCCCCCCTTTATTATTTTATTTATTTATTTTCTGTTTGCTTCAGCAGGCAAGTGTTTGCAGTGGAGGCCCAGGTTCATTTTAATGAAAGGGAATGCTACTCAGATAGGATATTAATATTGTTTTTTTGCCTTGATTATTCATTAGATAAAAAAAAAAAAAAAACACAAAAAAGGGGAATCCCATATATGATTCAGGCAGCATTCACACAGGCATTTATTCGTGGTGCAAATCCCAGCTGTAGAAATCGGATTCCTGCTGCTGGGATTAACCTCTGTGGCTGTCGATTATGAAGAGAGACAGATCTACAATGACAAGTAGAGCTGCACGATTCTGGCCAAAATGAATCGTGATTTTTTATTTTTTTTGCTTGGAATAAAGATCACGATTCTCACGACGTAACATCTGTCATATTATACAAAAAAATTGGGCTAACGTTACTGTGTTTTTTTTTTTTTTTTTGTTTTTTTTTTATTTTATTTTTTTAAATTCATTAAAGTGTATTTTTATCCCAAAAAATTGCATTTGAAAGACCGCTGCACAAAATACAGTGTGACATAAAATATTGCAACAACCACTATTTTATTCTCTAGGATCTCTGCAAAAAATATATATATATGTTTGGGTGTTCTAAGTAATTTTCTAGCAAAAAATAATGATTTTCACTTGAAACGAACAAATGTCAGAAAAAGGTTTAGTCTTTAAAGGGGTTGTAAACTCTCATGTTTGTTATTTAAAAAAAAACCTCATACTTCCCTTCACTGTGCAGTTCGTTTTGCACAGAGTGGCCCTGATCATTGTCTTCTGGGGTCCCCCAACGGCCCTAGTGGCTCCTTCCCGCATCAGTAAACCCCCTAGGAGAAGTGCTCTCCCTGGGGGTTACCATGCAGGCGCGCTCCCGAGTCCAGCATTTGCATCCATAGACACAGAATGCCGGACTCGGCCCCGGCACCTACATCATTGGATTTGATTGACAGCAGCGGGAGCCAATGGCTGCGCTCCTATCAATCTATCCAATCAAGAGACCCGAAAACCTTGGCCAGAGAGATCTCCGGCAGGGGAACGAACGGGCTCAGGTGAGTAAAACGGGGGGGCTGCTCAGTGACAGAAGTTTTTTCACCTTCATGCATAAGATGCATGAAGGTGAAAAAACACGAGGGTTTACAACCAACCCCCTTTTAAGTGATTAAACTTCCCTCATTTCACTCCTTTTGATCTAAAGGACAAAACGTTACAATGCTTATAGTTAGTTCCAGGCTGAGAAATGTTGTGATACTTGGCAGACTGCCTGTTGTTTTTTTTTTTTTTGTTTGTTTTTTTGACAGCAGTCGGCTTCAGCAGAGAATTCTCTGCATAGAAAGAATCAGGAAAATGCTTTGTCAAGATCGCAAGGGGGAAAAAATTGCGAGAACGATTAGTCGTGCAGCTCTAGTGACAAGGGTGGTAAATTTGAAAAGAGTGAGTTCCGTTAGGAAAATCCAGCTCCAGTGCCAGGACAAGGTGCTTTAGCACCCATGGCAAAAAAGGCCAAAGTGCCATGAGCTGTGAACTACTATAGAATCATAGATTGCAGGTTCTGCCCTTTTTCTGCCCCATGCTGCTGAAGAACCTAATGCTGCGCCATTTTGCCTATCCATTGCCGGGACAAAGGGGTGTGCAGGAGGGGCGGCTGCCCTGAGCACTGTGGTATCATGAGGTGGGGGAGGGGCAATACAAGGAGATGGTGGAGGGGGGGATTTGGGGGCAGCAGGGAGTAAGAATTGTTCTAACGGGAAATGTATGTGTGTGTGTGTGTGTTGAAGGGGGGGGGGGGGTTATGTGAGCGGTGATTTTGGGGGATTTGTGCTAAAAGATGTGATATGGTAGTGGGAAAATGTTTATTTTTTTTATGAGGGGGGGGGGGGAGTTATTTGTGCTAGGGGGGGATTTGGAGTGGGGGGGGGGGCGAGGATGTGTACTTGGAGGGGAAATTTTGAGGGGTAGAGGTTTTGTGCTAGGTGGGGCTATTTAAAAAAAAAAAAAATTATGAGGGGGGGATTTCAGCAAGGGGGGTGTATTGCTACTGGGAGGAGGGGGGATTTATGCTGACACATAATGATCCTACATCTTGGGTACATCTTGGGGGGGGGGGGTTGGCATGTTCACCCTGTGCTCCAGATGACCTTGTCCCGGCACTGTGCCTACCCCTCATCTCTGCACCGCTCCCTCTGTTAGTTAAATGGTTTACCTATAAATGAAATAGACCCCCTTATTGGCTTGTAGCCCTTCAGTCAGAATCTGCTGCCATCTTTACAGACATTACCTGAATGTTATCTGTGAAATCCTCCTCCTGCCTTCCCACCACTCCTCATCTACTCCCTCTTATCAGTGATGGTTCCATTCTGTGCCAATGTCCAGTTCTCATTTTCTAGTGATCTGTCCCTAATATCCTCTGTGTCACCTTCCAGCTTACCTACTGTGTGTTATTTATAGAATGATCTAGTAATCATAAAATACATTACAACGTTCCCGTCGCCCTTCTGTGATCTGCCTTGTCAGGTCTGTTCTCACCCCCCCCAGATCTCTATTGCCAGATCTATACTGGCTTTAGCTAAGTATCCATTTTGTGTATTGTAGTCTGCTGTATGTGTCAGCGATTCCCAGTAGAGTCAGCCTTTGGCATCAGATAACAGACTTCTGTTCTAGAATTCTCTTAGATCATGTTCTGATGCTTTTTTTGTGACATTGGGCCTTGTTTATCAAGGTTTCTGAGAGAGGCTGCAATGGATAACACAGGCATGTGATCTCAGATACTTTTAATGAGTCTGGTGTGTTTTGTAAGGCTCCATTCATACTAGCTCAACTCCAAAGTCGCATGATTTCTAGTGTGACCGACTTTACGCTCTATGGACCTAAGTCGCATCAAAAGTTGCACCAAAGTAGTGCCAGGGACCTTTTCAAAGTTGCACCGATCTGAACGGGTGCAAGGAATGGCTGCGACTTGCCATGTCCAAAGTCACATAACAAGTCTGACATGTGAATGGAGCTTAAAGCCCAATTGAACTGTGTAAGTGCCGGTTCACATATATGTGATGCGGGAACCAGTGCGATTCCAGTGCAGGTTCCCACATCGCATGTCACCTGCCGGCAGTTCACACTGCCCTATGCCAACCGCTGCGGGTGTCAATACAAAGGTAATGACACCCCCAGATCGGTTCGCAGATCGCAGTGCGAACTACCAAATGGTGCAGGAATCGGATCGCATAGGTGTGAACAGCCATGCAATCCGATTCCAGTGCGGAACAAAAAGAGTCCTGCACCATTTTGCAAATCTATATGGCTAAATTCAGATCGCACAGACATCGCATGTAATCTTGCACAGCAGTACGGTGCGAATCACATGCAATGTCTTACATCACCCCTGTGTGAACCCAGCCTAAATCAGCTAATTTACATTCCAGGTGTATATAGTTAAAAAATGTATGAAGGCTTACACTTGGTTTTCTTGGAAAGCAACCACAGCCTGAGTAAGAAAGCCTGTCCTCTGCCAGCATTCTGTAGAAAAAGGACTCTCTTTCTCTATGTGATTTCAGTGGTCTCTCTGCAGATGTCCAGCACCCCCCTTGCTGAGTCAGAGCTAAAGCTCCCTGTTCAGCAGAAAGTATTTAAGATTTAATTGCAAAGAATAAGCAGCAGACTAATCAGCTTATCTCTGTCACTCTGCTCTCTCCTCCTTTTAGTATTGTTGTTTGCACTGCAGCACTCCTGACTGGCTTTCTGTGCTACGTCTCCCCACTCCCTGGCCCTTATTTTCTTCTATTCTCTCTCTCTCTCTCTCTCTCTCTCTCTCTCTCTCTCTCTCTCTCTCTCTCTCTGTTCCGTGGCCGTGACTCCCGTGCACATGCGGGGAAGTGATATTACGGCTTGGACATTCAAGAGGCCGGAGCCCACGAACCCGGAAGGCAGACCGGGTGAAGGCGGAGGTTTAGTCAGCGGTGAAGTGTGGGGCTTCGTTTACGGCTGGGTTCACACATGTGGGGTGCAAATTGAAGCTTTGTTTTTACAGCTAATTGACAAAGTAGTTGTTCAGAGTTTCAGGTCAGGTTTACATCGGATCAGGACAAGGATTTTATACTGTTCACAACTGAATGACATGTGCGATCCAGAAGCGTTCCCATAGAAGTCAATGGGCCTGAATTGGCACCTGAGCCCAACCCGCAGGGGAATGAGGCAGGGGCCTGGGCCCTGGGCCCCTGCAAGGGTCAAATGTTTTGATTTTTTTTTCATGAAACTGGGCTTTAAAAAGATATAGATTTTAATAATGTATTGGAAATTACAGACCTGCATTAATTTGTGTCTTTTAAATTTGTCTGGAGTTTTAAATGGACCACTTTGGCATATGTGGAGACCTACTGTCACAGGGGGTGACTTGACTTTTTTGCGTTTTGGGGGGGGGGGGGGCATGGAGGTGGGGAGGGGTGGGGGTTTTTAGTGCCACCCTGGGGTGAAGTTGATTTCAACAAGGTTGTCAATGTTTGATATGTAAGAGGTATATGGAAGGACAGAGATCCATGAAGAGACTCCTGGTTTCTCAGAATAAGGTGTTAGATTTTTTTGGGGGGTAACTAGTAATGTGCGATATTCTGGTGAGAGACATTAAAGGGGAAGTCCAGCCAAAGTTTGTTTGGCTGGACTTCTCCTATGGTTCACAGGAGTGCAATTTGTTTTGCACTCCTGTGACCCGTTTTCTGCTGACGTCACGGATATCCGTCCAAGCACTGCGTCATCCTGGCGATTGGAAGTCTGGATCCGCCAGGTGCCTGGACTGAAACCCCGCTCAGCGAGTAGAAGAGAGGCTGAGCAGGCCGCCCCCCCACAGCCCAGCGCCCCAATGCACGAGGAAGGAGGAGAGCAGAGAACTGTGACTGACTGCTCGGGGAACTGTCAGAACCAAGCGATCGGCGATGTTCGATCGCCCGGTTCTCAGTGCAGAAGTTCGGGGGACAGATGAGTCATCGGACCAATGCTGCATCCACTGAGGTAAGTATGATGGAGGAAAAATACCAAAGAATGGCATCCTATGAAATAATTGGGTAATATGTGGCTGCCCCTTTAAATAAACAAACATAAAACATACAAAATAAAGACTGGCGCTCACAATGCTGAATGTGTAGGTGAAAACACAAAAAAAAAAAAAAATCATATGACTTCATGTAACCATGAAGATGAATGGTGCTGACCTATCTCAGTAATATATACAGTGAGGGAAAAAAAGTATTTGACCCCCTGCTGATTTTGTACGTTTGCCCACTGACAAAGAAATGATCACTCTATAATTTTAATGGTAGGTTTATTTTAACAGTGAGAGACAGAATAACAACAAAAAAAAATGGGGGGGATGGGATTAAGGTCTGGAGGCTGGCTAGGTCAGTCCAGGACCTTAATGTGCTTCTTTTTGAGCCTCTCCTTTGTTGCCTTGGCTGTATTTTTTGGGTCATTGTCATGCTGGAATACCCACCCATGACCTATTTTCAATGCCCTGGAAGGAGGTTTTCACCCAAGATTTGATGGTACATGGCCCCGTCCATCATCAATTTGATGCGGTGAAGTTGTCCTGTCCCCTAAGCAGAAAACCAAAGCATAATGCTTCCACCTCCATGTTTGATGGTGGGGATGGGGTTCTTGGGGTCATAGGCAGCATTCCTCCTCCTCCTCCAAACACGGCGAGTTGAGTTGATGTGAAAGAGCTCGATTTTAGTCTCATCTGACCACAACATTTTCACCCAGTTCTCCTCTGAATCATTCAGATGTTCATTAGAAAACTTCAGACGGACCTGTACATGTGCTTTCTTCAGCAGGGGGACCTTGCAGGCACTGCAGGATTTCAGTCCTTCACGGTGTAGTGTGTTACCAATTGTTTTCTTGATGACTATGGTCCCAGCTGCCTTGAGATTCTCCTGTGTAGTTCTGGGCTGATTCCTCACCGTTCTCATAATCCATTGAAACTCCACGAGGTGAGATCTTGCATGGAGCCCCAGACCGAGGGAGATTGACAGTTATTTTGTATTTCTTCCATTTGCGAATAATCGCACCAAGCTGCTTGGCGATGGTCTTGTAGCCTATTCCAGCCTTGTGTAGGTCTACAACCCTATCCCCGACATCCTTGGACAGCTCTTTGGTCTTGGCCATGGTGGAGAGATTGGAATCTGATTAATTGCTTCTGTGGACAGGTGTCTTTTATACAGGTAACCGGCTGAGATTAGGAGCACACTCTTTAAGGCCGGTTTTACACTGGGGCAGTGGGTGCGTCGGCGGTAAAACGCTGCTATTTTTAGCAGCACTTTACCGTCGTTTTAGCAGTGCTATTCGGCCGCTAGCGGGGAGGTTTTAACCCCCGCTAGCTGCCAAAAAAGGGTTAAAAGCGCAGATGAGGCGGCGCTTTGCCGGCGGTATAGCCGTGCTGCCCCATTGATTTCAATGGACAGGAGTGGTTTAGGAGCAGTGAATACACCGCTCCAAAGATGCGGTTTGCAGGATTTTTTTTACCGTCCTGCCAGCGCACCGCTCCAGTATGAAAGCACTCGGCTTTCAACCCCCCCCCCCTGCCTCGGGCTTTCACATTGGAGACACAGCAGCGGCTGTTTCAGGGCGATTTGCAGACGCTATTTTTAGCACTGTAGCGCCTGCAAAGTGCCCCAGTGTGAAAGGGGCCTAAGAGAATGCTCCTAATCTCAGCTCTTTGCCTGTATAGAAGAAGCCTGGGAGTCAAAAATCTTGCCGATTGATAAGGGATCAAATACTTATTTCACTCATTAAAATTCAAATCTATTTACAGTGGAACCTCCGATTACGAGCATAATCCGTTCCAGGAGTATGCTCCTAATCCAATGTACTCTTATATCAAAGAGAGTTTTCCCATTGAAGTCAATGGAAACGAAAATACTTTGTTCCGCATTAACTTCAATGGGATGCAATACCGCATGCGTCCTCTTTATTTTTTTTTTTTTTTACAGTGGGCAAACATACTAAATGAGCAGGGGATCAAATACTTTTTTCCCCTCACTGTATATAAACAAACAACCAAAACAGTGTAAATAGTCCAATGTGACAGTTCCCAACACCAAAAATAAGTGCTTTGATATAGAGATATCTTCTATTCTTTCACCACTGGTGCTCAAGTAATGGATGGCAACTCACCAGAGGTGTTTGACTCCTTTTTACCGGAATTCAAAAATCGCTAGTGAAAACCAGTAAGGCTCCTCAGCTGTAGCCACTCCATTCCAGTATTCCCTCAAGGTATAACTTGGATGAGTGAAATAACTCCACAGGAGACACAATTTAACCACTAGAATACTATCCACCACAGTAATGCCCCGTACACACGGTCGGACTTTGTTCGGACATTCCGACAACAAAACCCTAGGATTTTTTCCGACGGATGTTGGCTCAAACTTGTCTTGCATACACACGGTCACACAAAGTTGTCGGAAAATCCGATCGTTCTAAACGCTGTGACGTAAAAAAACGTACGTCTATAAACGGGGCAGTGGCCAATAGCTTTCATCTCTTAATTTATTCTGAGCATGCGTGGCACTTTGTCCGTCGGATTTGTGTACACACACGATCGGAATTTCCAACAACGGATTTTGTTGTCGGAAAATTTTATATCCTGCTCTCAGGCTTTGTGTGTCGGAAAATCCGATGGAAAATGTCCGATGGAGCCTACACACGGTCAGAATTTCCAACAACACGCTCCGATCGGACATTTTCCATCGGAAAATCCGACCGTGTGTACGGGGCATTATACTGCGGCAGGTTGGCTCGCCTGGGCAAATCGCCGTAGGTATACATTGGCTGCTTGAAAACCACTAGGGGGTGTGTGCGCAACGACGAAACCGATGCACGTGACCGGCGGCCGCGATGTTTGCCGGGCACCCGTGATCGCTCATGACAGACACAGAACGGAGGTCTGTCAATGTAAACAGACAGATCTCCGTTCTGTCAGGGGTGAGGAGTCACATCTGTTGTTCATTCTAAGTATGAACAGCGATCGGTCTCCTCCTTCAGGCAGTCCCATCCACCCCCAGTTAGAATCACTCCCTAGGACACACATTTAACACCTTGATCGCCCCCTAGTGTTAATCCCTTCCCTACCAGTGACATTTTATACAGTAATCAGTGGCTATTTTTAGCTCTGATCGCTGTATAAATGTGAATGGTTCCAAAAAAGTGTCAAAAGTGTCTGATTTGTCCGCCGAAATGTCACAGTCCCAATAAAAATCGCAGATCGCCACCATTACTAGTAAAAAAAAAAAAAAAAAAAAAAAAAAAAATGTAATAATAAAAATGCCATACATCTATCCCCTATTTTTTTTAGACGCTATAACTTTTGCGCAAACCAATCAATATACGCTTATTGTGATTTTAATTTTTTTGCTTTTTATTGTTTTTTACCAAAAGTATGTAGAAGAATACATATCTGCCTAAACTGAGGAAGAAATCTGTTGTTTTTTTTTTATTTTTTTTTTATATTTGTTTGGGAGATATTTATT
Source organism: Lithobates septentrionalis (assembly GCA_037952835.1). NCBI lineage: Eukaryota > Metazoa > Chordata > Amphibia > Anura > Ranidae > Lithobates > Lithobates septentrionalis. Next base: position 601,188 of record JBBDGP010000808.1, read on the forward strand.
ATAGCAAAAAGTAAAAAAATATTGCTTTTTTTTTTTTATTTTTTTTTTTCTAAATTGTCACTCTTTTTTTGTTTATAGTGCAAAAAATAAAAATTGCAGAGGTGATCAAATACCACCAAAAGAAAGCTCTATTTGTGGGGAAAAAAGGACATCGATTTTGTTTGGGTTCAACTTCACACGACCGCGCAATTTTCAGTTAAAGCGACGCAGTGCCGAATTGCAAAAAATGGTCTGGTCAACAAGGGGGTAAATCCTTCCGGGGCTGAACTGGTTAATAAGATTCCGTAGTGTAGTAGGTTTATTTGGTGATGATAAAAAAGGTATAAAAATATTGCACTCACATGTCCCTGTAACAAACACTAGGTGTAAACAGCATGTGCGGATGATGCCTGTTACTCCAGCGCTGGCGTGCGCTCCGCGCCTCGCTTTCACTGGCAGGGGAGATTGAAGATCACTCGGGACCTGGAAGTGACGAATCCCCCCGCTCCGATGTACGTTTCACCGTACTTGGCGTCTTCAGGAAGTCTTCCGACAGGAATAAACTACGTCCACTAGTGACAAAATGCATAAAGTGGAGTCATGGCGTGTGACGTCATTGCGTACAGGCTGCGGCCATCTTGATGGTTGGATGTTTGCTTTCATCTGTATATGCCATGAATTCATTCCTGTCGTGTAAGTGCCATATGATATTAAACTTCCTTTTATTTGGATCATTCTGCACTATGAGGAGGCCTTTTCCTTTCTCCTACTTTATTACATGCTGATTTGGTGAGGGATTTGCTGGCTACCTTATTGCTGGATCCTGGAGTGGTGCATACATTGGAGATCATTAGGTTACCCTTACCTGGGATTGATGAACTGCGCTATTTGGCAACTTATTATGGTGGCCAAGTTTCTCTGGTAAGAGGTTGCACCTTTTTTGGAGTGTTGGTGGAAGATTCCCTTCCTTTACGTTTCCATCTTGCAGTGACGCCTTTATGGATTCACTCTTATGGACTGAGTTTTATGTCCCGATGTTACATAGACACTCTGTCAACACCTTCAAGGTGGTAGTGTGCACTTGGTTTTACTTATTTTTTAATCTTTGAAGAGACAGCGATGCATATTTTACTAATTTATTATATATGTCAGGGTATCTGGTGGCCAGATCTGCCGAGTCACCCCTGAAATATCAGTTCTGGGTGGACTGTCTGTATACATAAAGCAGAAATGTATTTGTCATTGCAGAGTAGAAATTGCTACTGAACAGACCCTCTTCTGCCCACCTAATCAGTGACATCTCCCCACCACCCACGGGAGAAGTGTGTCACAGCAAACATGGCGATGACTTCCACACAGCGCCGGTGAATAAACATAGCATTTGTGTCTGTTTGTAAATGGAGGGGTGTGTGAGGAGAGGAGGAGGCAGATGGCTTTCTGTTTTTATACTGGGAGGATTGTCGTCCCTTGAGTGAGATTTGCCATCAGCCAGCTCGGCTTGACAGGAATTAGGAGTTGGCTGTGTTCGCAGGCATTGCGGAGAAGGCTATTTGTACAGTCAGGTAGGAGGATCTGTGTATACACAAGATATGCATGTTGTGTTTTTTTTTTTTTTTTTTTGGTGGTTGCTATAATAAGGAAGCGATTGGATTAGAGTCTGTAGTACAGCGAAGAATATCCAAATGGAAAAGAGCATAAAAAAATTCAAAATGCTAACCATAACATACAAGGCCATTCACAACATTGCCCCCATCTACATCACCAACCTCATCTGTAGATATCGCCCAAATCGTCCCCTCCGCTCCTCCCAGGACCTCCTGCTCTCTAGCTCCCTTGTTACCTCCTCCCATGCTCGCCTTCAGGACTTCTCCAGAGCCTCTCCCATCCTCTGGAATTCCCTGCCCCAGTATGTCCGATCAGCCCCTACCCTGTCCACCTTTAGGAGATCCCTGAAAACTCATTTATTCAGGGAAGCCTATCCCACACCCACCTAACTGTCCCCGAGCCACCCCCATCAAATCATTCTTTGCAGCTATTACCTTTTGTACCACCACCCCCTCCCTTTAGACTGTAAGCTCTACGAGCCGGGCCCTCCTGTACCTTTTGTATTGAACTGTACTGTAATTGTGTTGTCCCCCTTATACATTGTAAAGCGCTGAGTAAACTGTTGGCGCTATATAAATCTCGTATAATAATATAAAATAGAGAGGTGAGGATATGAAGGAAGTGACACCCCAAATGACCTTGTCGGCACACCCCAATGCACGTGTGTCTCAGCACCACTATTAGGCCACTATATGTGAACCATCCGTGTGTTGTGGTGTGGCAGTTTTATGTGTGTTGTAGTGCAGTGGTCTCCAAACTGTGGCCCGGGGGGCCAGATGCAGCCCTTTGCTTGCCTTTAACTGGCCTTTTAATATGAGACACTATTTCTCCCACTGACACTAGCAATGGGGCATACTTCCTACCACTGGCACCAAAAATGGGGTATTATTTCTCCCGCTCATATCAAAGTTGGTGGCACTGCTTCCCTCCACTGATGCCAGCACAATTTCTAGCCTCACTGGTCACAGTCCGGCCCCCCCCATAAATTTTTAAAGGGGTTGTAAAGTCTCCACGTTTTTCATCTTAATGCATTAAGGGGGAAAACCTTCTGTGCTGCAGCTGCCCCCAGAGCCCCCCCCCCCCCTTTTTCTTACTTGAGCCCATCCATTCCAGTGATCTGCACATGCCCAGCGACTCCAGCCACTGGCTCCATCCTGCTTGGACAGCTTTATAGCGGCAGGAGCCATCGGGACTTGTGAGCGCGCCCGCATGGGTGCCCCCCATCGAAAGCAGCTCTCTGTGGGGGCACCCAATGAGGAGGAACAAGGAGCGCTGCTGGGGCACCCCAGAAGAAGAGGAGCAGGTAAGTATAGACGTGTTTATTATTTAAAAAAAGAACAAAACAAAAAAAACGAACCTTTACAGTCACTTTAAGGACAGTAACTTGGTCTTTTGTTTAGAAGGTTTGGACACCCCTGTTGTAGTGTTATCAGTCCATTCAAAGTAGATGAGTTACCTTAAAGTGGAACTTCACTCTCTCAATCATTGACTATTTTTAATCCTTATGCTGCTAGCATTTGTGAATAGATAGAAAAGCATATTGTATATGCTTGTGTTTAATTTTTTTTTTTTTACGTTTCTTCAGTTACTTCCTGGTTTCTTGTCTAGGCAAATGATGTCATACATCCCAGAAGTCTTCAGGAGGGGAGGAGGGGCTCAGCTAAGCACACCCTCCTGCCTGCAAGCCTGAGCTAAGGGAAGATGGACTACCGGAAGTAAATGCTACATAGATCATCTGCCCTTATTCAAGATGGCCACTGACAGAAATGCTAGGGGTGTGTTTTTCAAAATGATTTCTCAGCTAAATAAAGCATAGAGACCTGGATGGATGGGGGAGTTTGCTTTTGAATAATAAAAATGAATTAAACAGAGTTTATTGGTTTGTGGTGTTCACTTTAAAGCGGAACTCCAGGGATGATTGTTTTGTAATTTGTATACTCGCATTGGACCAGCGTATTACCTGATCAGTCTCTGTAGAAGCTGTAAATCACGGTAGTAGCCTAATGCTATCGGGTTTTTGGTCTTGGGTTTAGTTGCTCTTTGAAGACAGGGAATTGGCATCCTCAAAAGCAGATTAGTATCAGCAGCCTTCATTACTTTCTAATGACAGGTTCCCTTTTAACGTTGCTGACTTGGCAGACCTCTGCAATGGGAGGCAGGCCAGACTGCAGTTATGAAGCCGATCCAACTCTGGCTACCTTCTGTATCCAGGCTTGGGTGTACACCAGGCCTCAGAACGTGGAGATAACAAATATTCATTGCTCATCCCATGCTGGGTACAGGCAGCATTGTAAAGGGTCGCTAACTCGAATCCTGACCACGACATTACCTGCCTGGAGTTTGCATGTTCTCCCTGTGCCTGCGTGGGTTTCCTCTACCACTCTAAAGACTTGCTGTTGGGTTAATTGAATCCTGACCCTACTATGTGTATGTATGAATGTGTGTCAGGGACCTTCGAATGTAAGCTCCTTGAGGGGAGGGACTGATGTAAATGTACAATATATATGTAAGTTGACGGTGCTATATAAGTACCGGAAATAATAATAATAATTATTGTTTCCTATGGCCAACGTCACCATTTGCCTCCAGTTGTCATAAATCAGCCCATGGATGTGAGGAAGTCCAGCATCCTAGGCAGGAAGCAATCAGATTGTCAGAGAATAGCTTTTACAGCAGAGAAGCTAATAGGAGTGTGTGTGCGGGGAGGAAAGCGGGGAGGAAAGCGGGGAGGGCCGGTCTTGCTGGAGGACAGAATTGTTGGCTGTGCTGGAGGTGAGGATGAATTGGTGCTCTGTAAGAGGATGAGTGTATAGTCACCGTGAGACGCAGGCAGTGATGATGACTGTATTCCAGGAGGGATGAACCCCACCGTGCAGGGAATAGGACAGCATTGGAGGCGGAAGAGAAGCCGGGTAAGATGTTCCAGGAGAGCAGCAGGGATGGATGATTAATAGGTTATGAGAGAGGGGGGCTGGGAGAGAATTGATCGAAGGATGTGAGTACAAGGATGGATTATACTGTGTTCTGTTATAATGTAGAGAACAGCCCTGTTTTTGCAGGAAAGATAGGATGGTTATAGCAAGCAGATTTGCAAGCAATGACTGTCAAGCTGGACAGCAGGCTGGGCTGAGTGTGGAAGAGATTGGGGAGTAATGGAGGCAGCTGGGGCAGAGGAAGGCGATCCTTGGGCAGTGTCTGCACTGGTAGCTGTGGAAAGAGACCTGCAGATATAGACTATAGCAGCCTGGGTTAGCTGTAAAATGGGGTTCCTCCTGAGGTTAATAGGGGTTCCTTGAGTGATGAGCAATGGTGAATTGATCTCCTACCTACACTGACGCCAGTGAAAGAGGGCACTTTGGGACTGACCACTAATGTTAGGGGACACCACAATCTGTACAAACTGTATTTCTTTTCTGTTATTATTGATTTAATTTCGAGAAGATTATTACAAAATATGTATGTATATGTATGTGACTGCTGGGGTCGTGGAGATTTCCCAAAGCTGCTGTGAGCAGAGGTGACCTCGTTCTATCAGGGATTTTAAAGGCTTCTGTGAAACGAAGGAAAGAAAGATTGTAATGTATTTGCTTTTAGGAAAAGGATGGATAAATGGGGAATGTTCCATCCATTCAGAGATGTGTTTTTTTTTTTTTTGTAGGGAGGTCTATGCTCTACAGAATTTTTAAATGCAGCCAGATCAAGATGTTTGTTGGAAAGCATTCTATGATGATGTACTTAGGCTAGGTTCACACACGTGCCGTGGTTTCAGTGTGGTTCTGTTCACTGGTTCAGGTGCCAATTTTTACCCAAAATCGCACCTGAACTGGACCCAAAAACGCACAGCGGCTGCCTCGCACATGTGTGAACCAGCTGCATTGAAAGCCGGTCCGATTCACTTGTTATGCAAATTAGATGCGGTTAAAAACGAATCCAATTCGCATATATGTGAACCGAGCTTAAGGCCTCATTCTCACGAGGCGGATCCGCTTCCACGGAGTCCGTCTCTGTCAGCGGGAGATCTCTCCATTGATCTCCGCTGAGCCGGCAGATGACAGGTCCCTCTCTGCTCACTGAGCGGGGAGGGGCTTATCGAGCGCCGCTGGTTTCTATGGAGAGATCAGACGAAAATGGACAGCATGTCCGTTTTCATCAGATCTCACCCGATCCACCAGAAACGGATCTGAACGTAGAGGCATCCATCTGCTTTTAGCGGATCAGACCGGGTCGGATGTCAGCGGACATGTCACCGCTGACCTCCATCGCTCCATAGACTAGCATGGAGCGCCCGTTCGTGTCCGCCGTCATAACTGACAGGTGACCTGAACGGTCCGACCGTGTGAAGGGGGCCTTAGGCATTTGTATAAGACTTGTTCATTGTCTGTCTTGTTTTATCATTTTATCTTTCATTTGTCTTTCAGTCTTCCTATATAGTGAAGTTTTGTTGAGTATGATGACAACATAGCAAAGCAGTAGTAAACCACGGCCCTTAAAAAAAAAAATCCTCTGCATAGCAATGGCATATGCTTTGCATACTTGCCTTAGAATAAAGCCCCCCAATGGTGCGCTGTCACCTCTGACAGGGCTTACATCTTCCCCCAGTTCTCCTTCCAGGTTCGCAGGCTCCGGTCCTGTAAATGGGTGATGACGTAACTCCCACGCATGCGCAAGGGAATCGCGGTTTATGGCACAGAGCTCTGAAAGGACAGCATTGGGAAGCTGTCCCTTCAGAGCGCATGTGTCAGTGACGTAACCATCTGCATCCAGTGTGAATATCTCCTAAACACTGCAAATTTAGAAGAGATTCACTGTACCTATGGTTAAGCTGCCTTAATGGCTACTTGTAGGTACAAGTTCAAAAGCGGAGTTTACTACCTCTTTAAGAGAAAAAGAAAAAGCAGGCGTTATGAACTGAAATGGAAAAGAGGGATTAATTACCTATGCTTAAAGCTGAACGTGTATGTTAACTGTGACTCCTTTATCAGACCGCATGGCCATGTTGACCTCACAGCAGTTAAAGCCCAATGGAAGTCTAATCCCTTTTTATTGCCTTTGTAGCCCTGTACTCTCACATTTTATGTTTATATTTGTGTAATGGCTTTTCTAGAGATAGCAGCCCGATCCTCCTCTTCAGGGTCCTCCTCTGGCACTCCTGGCTCCTCCCCCTGCCGAGTTCCCCCATAGCAAGTCGATTGCTATAGGGGCACTCCTGCAGGCTCAATCCCAAGCTACACTTTGTGCGTCTATTGACACACACAGTGCAGCTCAGCCCCACACTCCCTTGTCACTGGAACTGATTTACAACAGGAGTCAATGGCTCTCAACCAGTCCATTGAGGGGAGAGAGCAGTGCCACTGGTCCTGGGCACAGTGCTGGATTGAGATCGGGGTCAGGTAAGTATTGGGGGGGGGGGGGGTGTTGGTGGAACGGCACGTAAAATGTTTTTTACTTTTAGAAAAAAACTTTAGCCTTTACAACCACTTTAAAGCGGCAATTAATAGCAAAGTACTTATTTTTTTATTTTTTTTGTACAATGTACAAATGAGCTACCTCCAGTGTTGGTAGTTGTAGGTCTTGATTGCTGCTGTTGCTTGATACTGGTTATTATTCAGCGCTCTTCTTCCGGCGCTGTGACTGAGATTTCCGGCTCTCAGTAAAAACGTTTTTCTCTGATATCCTTCAGTGCCTTGTGTTGTCATAGCTTAGTAACAGCCACACCTCACATCATTAGTGTCCCTCACAGACTTGTATTGCAAAGTGGGGGGTGGCAATCTAAGTAAGTCTCCTACATTAGAGTACTTGTTGAATTGCACATGTCTGACTCCTTACATAACTATCTATATTCGCTTTATTAAAGCGGCAGTAAACCGCAGTTGAAGTGAAAAAAAAAAGAGACTTGGGCCCCTTTCACACCGAGGGCTTTTGCAGGCGCTATAGCGTTAAAAATAGCGTCTGCAATCCGCCCTCAAACAGCTGCTCCATTGTTTCCAGTGTGAAAGCCCAGGGCTTTCACACCGGAGCGGTGTGCTGGCAGGACGTCAGGAAAAGTCCTGCCAGCAGCTTCTTTGGAGCGGTGTGTTTACCGCTGCTCCACCGCTGCTCCCCATTGAAATCAATGGGGCAGCGCTGGGATACCGCCGGCAAAACGCCGCTATTGCGGCTTACTGCGGGCGGTTTTAACCCTTTCTGGGCCGCTAGCGGGGGTTAAAAGCGCCCCGCTAGCGGGGGTTAAAAGCGCCCCGCTAGCGGCCGAAATGCGATGCAAATCCGACGTTAAAACGCCGCTAAAAATAGCGTCATTTTACCGCCAACGCTATAGGCGGCTCGGTGTGAAAGGGGTCTTACTTCAAAACCAAGCCCTTCAGCCCCCGCTGCGCTGTCACCGCTGAGAGGTCTGCCATCTTCCCCTGTCTTCCTTCCAGGTTTGTGGCCTCTGGCTACATGAGTGGCCGGAGCTGCGATGACAACACTCCCACGCATGTGCATGGGAGCTGCCATTTACGGCACAGGCTCTGAAGGTCCGGCACTGTATTCCGGACCTTCAGAGGGCATGTGCCACAGATGTCACCGGCTGCATGCACTCCTGAAAATCTACTAATCAGTGCAAGTTTAGGAGATATTCACAGTACCTACAGGTAAGCCTTATTATAGACTTACCTATAGATAAAGGTGGTATAACCGAGCTTACTACCACTTTAACATACATTTTACTGTTGTACCACCTGTCTTCCAAGGTACGTTGGTTTAATCGAACTCACAGATGCTGCTGTGAGCTTGGTATCGGCTTTTAAAAGCTGCTAAAGAGCTTTCTGATACAAGTGATCAGGCTGCTCTAGAACCTCTGATCACTTTTACAGGGCTCTCAAAAGGGAGCCCCCCCCCCCCATTTGGTAAACATGTGCAATAATATCATGTGACATATAAAATTGCAGCTACCACCATTTACATTACAGTCTTTGTTTTCAGAAAATGTATAATTTTGGGGGATTTACTAATCTTCAGACATAAAATGTGCTTTTTTTAAAGCAGAACTTAACTGTATCTGAGCACCTCAAAATATTTGATTCATTTTTTAATATTCAAAGCAAACCCACCTATTCATTTATTTTATGCTTTATTTTGTTGAGAAATCACTTTCAATACACCCCTCTAGTATTTCTAGCTGCAACCAAATTGAGTGAGGGCAGATGATTCATGTAGCATTTACTTCCTGGAATCCAACTGCCCTTATCTCAGGCATGTAGGCAGGAGGGTGTGCTTAGCTGAAAGCCCCTCCTCCCAGATGAAAGCAAAAAAAAATGCTCATGAAGACTTCTGACCGATGTATGACATAATTTTGGCCAGAAATCAGGAAGCAACTGAGCGAAGGTTTAAAAAAGAAAACAAAAAACGCCCCAAAAAAGTAAATGTATATCGCTTTACTAAGGCTAGCCTCATAAGGTTTAAAAATGATTAACGTTGATTGAGAGTAGCACACAGGATGTTTATTTAACGCTCCTAGAAGCCAGCAGCGTTTTTGCAAAAAAAATGCCCAACGCTTGTAAGGACTCACTGCAGTGCAAAAAACCCCCAAAAAAACAGCTTTTATCGGCATTTGAGCTCTTATTTCTCTGCCTAAAATCTTGAAAAAAAGCATGTGCTTTTTTGTGCTCCTTTTTTTTTGTGTTTTTTTTTTTTTATTGAGGTTGTATGAGCTTTTTTTTTTTTTTTCTTTTTTTTTTCACAAACCCTCCTCTCAGCTCATATTTTTATTTTTATTTTTTTTGGTACTTTGGTGATTTTCTGCTCGAAAGCTCCTCTCAAAAACGCGAGTTTGGTTTTATTTTTCTGCCTGTAAGAGCATATGCCTGTAATCTAGGGTTGCCACCTGTCCGGGATTCACCCAGACAGTTCGGGTTTTAAATCATGTGTCCAGGTTTCAGTCTGCCTGAAACCCGGACACAATATTCAGACAGGAATGTGGCTCAGAACAGGGCCTGATAGGGGGGTGAGGGGGCACTATGCACGGCACATTACTATTCTCTTTGGAGGGCTCATAGTGTCCCAGGTCTGTTACAATCCTATAGTCTATGCTAAAAAAAAAAAAAAATTGGGTTTGGCTTGAAGAAAAGTGGCAACCCTACTGTAAACTCCTGAAAAAAGCCATAATGTGCATGGACACCTTGGCTAACTTTAAGGGGATCCATTTTTTCCCAGGCAGAAAAAATGAGAGCTCAAAAGCCTATAGGAGCTGCTTATTTGAGATGCAATGTGCATGAGCCCTCTAGGAGCTTTTACAGGCTTCAAGCTCTTGGATTTTATTACATTTCCTTGGCCACAATAAATTATTTATTTTGGTCATTGAAATTAATTAATACTCAAGCACTAACATTTAGTAGCTTTTAGAAGCTTCAAGCATTTTTTTTCCTCCCAAACTCTGCTGCTCCTGGACACACTGGCAGTGTTTTTTTTTTTTTTCCTGCTGAAAGCCTCCAAAAGCTCCTGCCACTAAACACTGCTAAAAGCTAATATGTGCATGGACATACAGGCTAACCTGGAGGGGTGTTTAGAGGCAAAAAAAAAAGAAAGTCAGACACCCCCTAGAAGCAGCTGTAAAAACATGGAGTGTGCATAAGGCCTTAAAGTGTTTGTGAAGGCAGAAGTTTTCTTATCTTAATGCATTCTATGCATTAAGAAAACTTCTGTGTGTAGCAGCCCCCCCCCCCAGCACCCCCTAATAACTTACCTGAGCCCCATCTCTCTCCAGCGATGTCCACGATTGTCTAAGCCACCTGGGACACTCCTCCTGATTGGCTGAGACAGAGCAGCGGCATCATTGGTTCCCACGGCTGTCAATCAAAGTCAGTCAGCCAATCAGGGGAGAGAGGGTGGGGCCAGGTCGGGGCTCCATGTCTGAATGGATACACGGATCTTTGACTCGGCTCCAGTGCCCCCATAGGAAGCTGCTGACACTGGGGGCACTCGATAGGAGGGAGGGGCCAGGAGCAGCAAAAGGGGACTCGAGAAGAGGAGGATCTGGGCTGCTCTGTGCAAAACCAACTGCACAGAGGAGGTGTGTATTATATATATATATATATTTTTTTAAATAAGAAACTACATTCACTTTTAGGTCTGCTTTAACTTGTGCAAAAACTAAAAAAGAGAGGCTCTGGTAGCGAAGTGGTAAAGGTACGACAGGTCAATTTAAAAATTGATGTGGGTGGAAAATTGACCAATTGGATGCAGTGACTGTCCCTATAGTCAGCAGCGGAGATTCCTCCTTCCATGCCAATATAGTGTGGATGGGGGGAATCAATCGATATAATCTCACTCCGGGTCCCAGGGTCTGTATGAGAGAAAATCGAGCCATGTAAAATAATTGCCTGTGCTGGGCCTTTAGAAAGAAATAATAGCCAGTGCTGGGGTTTGTCTTTAGAGTGTTCAGAATTTTGGCCCAAAATTATCTAAATCAATTTTTGTAAGATCTAGAAAAATGAAAAGTCCAGCGACCATAACTTTTTTATTTATTTTTTTGTTAAAAAAAACCTAAAAAAAAAAACCTCTTGGACTTTTTGGTGCTCAAACAGTCCCTGAAATGCAGAAAAGTTGATTAAAAATAAATAAAACGTATCTGTCATCAACTCCTCCTCTGTCATTGCAGACTACTTGTAATCACACAAAACAGACCTGCGTTCCCTACGGATGTGATTCTTCTTTACTTTACCAGTAGATGGCGCTGTACAGGGGTGCAGTGGGGTGGGGGGATTTTTATTTTATTTGATCTGCAGCACCAATGGGAGAGAAAACAGTCTTGATATGACAAAGACAAGAGTGCGGATCCCTTTGTGGAAGCTGCAGATCCTATTACTCCATTATTTTTCCTTGTTGCCTGGATGGAACTTTTTGGTGCCATTGATCCTGGATAGTGAAGCTGGGATTGTGGTGCGCTGTGCTGGTTTGAGCCTTGATATAAGGGATGCTGGAAGTCTCATTATAACTCGATTCCTTCGTCTCACCGGAGAGCAGTCATGACGCATGCTGACAATTAATTATTCTGGTAGCTCAATTATATATGGAGAACCTATGTAGCTCTCAGCAGCAACAAGACAATCACAATATTAGGCGTATATTTACAACATGGGCATGCAAAACCTGTTTTGCAAATATTATCAAGCACTAAAGCTGAACTATAGGAAGATAATAAAAAAGTGAATACAGTTATGTATGTATTAAATATAATATTAATGTGAGCAACACGTTTAATTACTTGACTTTCTAGTTTTCCCCTGTAATGCATCACTCAAACTGGAGGAGGGAAGGGCAGTGCTCTGAGCCAATCAAGTGTGCTTAAAGTAGTTCTAAAACCTAAACCTACATTAATATTAATATATATATATATATATATATATATATATATATATATATATATATATATATATATATATATATATATATATATATATATATATATATTTTTTACCAAGGTTCAGATTAAAAAATAAATAAACATGTTATACTTGCCTGCTCTGTGCAGTGGCTTTGCACAGAGCTTTTGTGTTTCTGCTTTGCACAGAGCAGCCCCGATCCTCTTCTCGAGTCCCCCACCGGTGCTCCTGGCTCCTCCCCCTTGACTAGTGCCCCCAATAGCAAGCTGCTTGCTATTGGGACACTGGTGCTTGCTTGCTCCCGAGCCCTGGTCTATGCATCCTTAAGACACACAGAGCCACAGCTCAGCATTGCCCTCACTTCATTTGCTCACTGGCTGTGATTGACAGCAGTGGGAGCCAATGGCTCCTACTGCTGTCTCAGCCAATGAGGAGAGAGAGATTCGAGACAGCCCTGCCCCCTGCTCCCTCCTCACTGGCTAAGATTGACAGCTGCCGGAGCCAATGGCTCCCACTGTTGTCTATGAGCCAATGAGGAGGCAGAGAGACTGGACAGCAGCTGCTCTTGTGCACATCCCTGGATGGAGATGGGGCTCAGGTGAGTATTAGGGGGGACTGTGGGGGAAGTGACACACAGAAGGTCTTTTACCTTCATGATCTGGCCATATCTTTATCACTTCCTGTGAACTGAATTGAAAGCACTAATAATGTTCTCTTTTATTTTGTAAAACGCTAATCCCATCATCCTATGTAAAGAAAACATTCTAATACCGTAGTTGAAGTTCAGCCTGTGTGACAACCATTGCTCTCTCCATAGATAAAGTGGGGGAGTGAGCATAGCCACCCAGGGACAGGAAGTGTTATTGACTGAAAATATTCCAGGCAGATATGAGACACTAATGCAGCTCTGTAACCAGTAATGTATTTGTTGATTGTTATTATTATTATGATTTTTTAATGCAAGCATTATAAGTAGATTTCAGGACTGGGGGGGGGGGGGGGCAGTCTAAAAAGACATCTCCTGTATAAATATTTCAGCCATGTGTTTGAGGTTATTTTTATATAAAAAGACTGATGTGTGTGAAATGTATTTTATATATTTTGCTGTTTCTTTTAGGTTTTAAGGTTCCTGCTGGTGTCTGTTGTTCAGCGATGGTCCAGTGATCTGAGCGGTCTGTGAGATGATTCAGTAGGAAGGTGGGACCATGGGGCTGAAGAAAAAGCCATGTCCCAGGTTGCTGGATTACCTGGTGATCATAGGAGCAAGGTAAGCCATGATTCCTTTTTTATGTAATAGTTTTATCACTCTTGAGGACTACAGCAGGCAATACTAGGGCGGTTTAATTACTGTATATAACCAAAACACACATACATTGTCGGCAATAATTCACTGCTTAGCCATAAAATCTTTTTATTGTTAGTAACTACAGAATATACAGTAGAAGTATAGAGGACATTACAGCAAGAATCAATATTCCATTTGTTCGCTGGCACCTTTTATACCCGAGTCCTATTAACTAATGCTGTACAATTGATTTCTTTTGTTAACATGTTTGTCATTTTACCTTAATTTGTTGGAACTTGGAAGTCATCCTTCTCTGTATAAAATGATTCCTAGAACAGTACACTGTAAAATTCCTTAAATTGTGCTCTGATTACTTTATCACTATTACATTGCTCAGTGAATTGAGGGTAACTCGCTGTCCTGAGAGAGTTATGGGGCTGCCATATCTGGTCTCCTTTTGCAAAATGTAAAAGCCAGTGAATGTTTCAATTTAAATCAGTTAAAGTATAACTAAAGGCAAAGCTTTAGTTTTGGATAGCGTGCAGAAGTAATAGAATCCCTGTCACTTTTCATTGCTGTGCCCCCGTTAAGGAGAATCATCCTCTCTATTTGTCCTGTTTACCATTATTATTATTGAAAGTGAAAAGAAATTAAAAATTTTGGGTTGTCCCCAGAAAAGTAATAGAGGGGAAATCTTCCAATGGGGGCACTAATTGTGGTGACCTGGGGGTTCCATTGCCTTCATTTGCAGGGATTTCCTCTCACTTCCTGTTTGGCTATGGGGCAGGAAGTGAAGGGAAATCTCCGCAATGGGACACCAATGGCAAAAATAAAAATCTGACGGGTTATAACCCTCCCTTGCTCTATCAAAAAAAAAAGTTTTGCCTGTAGTTCTACTTTAACTGCATTTAAGATGCATCAAAACAAAAGTACTAAATAAAAAATTATATAAAGAAATACTGCGCTTATCCCGTTACTACTTCTGAGAATAAATCAACCAATGAAACAATTAGCTAATTATATATAATAATTATATCTCTAGAAAAGCTGCAGCCCATATAGTCCGAACACAAGAAGCATAAGGCAAATAAAACAAAAAATGGGTGCGCTAATCAAATATGAACTAAATAACAATGTATTGGTTTAAATAAACATGACACAGAATCGACAAAGTGTCCATCAAACCAAACTTTGCAACAGTGAAAATCCTTTATGGTGAATTCCGATGCTTTGTAGTGATGGGTTAAAACTGTGCATCCGTATTCATACTAGAAGTGCTCAAACGAATCCCTTCACCACAAATACACACTGCTTACCAGAAATCGTGGCTCTCAAGTTATAGAGATCACACACTCCTCAATTGATCAAAACAGACTCGGTAGCCAAGCTGGAAGGGTTGTCTATTCCACTGGCATTCATGCTGATGACTCCATAAATTCAAATGGCATGGCGGTCAGCTGGTAATAACGCCCCATATGCATGGATAAAAGAGGGAAATCTCGTAGTGCAATATGTTTAAAAAGGCATTTATTTAAACCACACAAATTACACTAAGGGCTCTTTCACACGGGGCGGATCAGTCATGATCCGCCCCGTGAACATCCGCTTGCTCAGCGGGGATAGCTCCGTCGATCCCCGCTGAGCAGGAAGATGACAGGTGCATCGCTGCACACTGTGCAGCGACGGACCTGTCAGAGCGCCGCTCTCCCCTATGGGGGGATCGGATGATGACGGTCCGTAGTGTCCGTCGTCATCCGATCCGATCCGAAAACGGAGGGAAAAGTAGGTTTTTCCTCCGTTACACTTTTCGGATCGGAGCGGGTCGGATGTCAGCGGACATGTCACCGCTGACATCCGACGCTCCATAGGGATGAATGTATGTCCGTTTTTCATCCGAAAACGGAAGGATGAAAAACGGACATACGGATCCCTCGTGTGAAAGAGGCCTTACGAGAATGAAGATAAAAATCAGCATTGTTATCACATTAATAACACGCACGGCGGTGGTCAGCACCTACCCTGCTCATGCGGAATGATGTCACAAATATGGCTCCACCCAATTGCTTAGAATGGTGCGTCGGTAGAGACATATTTGTGACATTGTTATTTAGTTCATATATGATTAGCGCACCCATTTTTTGCTTTAAAACAAAAGTACTGTCAAAAAAAAAAAAGGGGACCATTGCTCCCTGTGCAGAGGCAGCTGTTGCTCTTCAGAGGTCTGATTCACTCATTTCTGAGTCAGAGATGGAGTTCTCCAATTTGCAAGGTGCAGGAGTGTTGCTGGTCCCAAAGCTTTAGTTCTGACTTGGCAGAGGGTTGTGTTGGACCTCTGCAGAGCAACTGCTGCTTCCACGGAAGAGCAAGAGTCCTTCTCTGCAAAATGCCATCAGGGGACAGGCTTTTCTACTCAGACTGTAACTGCTTACTAAAAGAAATCATACAGACTTTGTAAACTTTTTTTGTTTTGATGCCTGGAATGTTTATTGCTGATTTACTGAGCATTAAATTGGGCTTTGTTTGCCAGCCTATGTCTGGCTTGATAAGGTGAACCATGGAGAGATCGAACAGTCTATGGCATGGGTGCTCAACCTGTGGCCCTCCAGCTGTTGCAAAAGTACAAGTCCCATCATGCCTTTTCCTTTGGAGTAATGCTTGTATCTGTCAGCCTTGCAGTGCCTCATGGGACTTGTTTTGCAACAGCTGGAGGGTCACAGGTTGAGTACCCATAGTCTATGAGCATGCTGGTTGTACTAAAGTTAGTCCATTGATCAACATCAGTACAATCAATTTTTTTTGCCCGATCACTGCTACAGCCACTGGCAGTGATCATTGTACTCTGCTGATGGAAGAGGCTCCCCGCCAGCATAACACAATAGCACTGCGAGAGGAATTCTCCCATCAACACTGACACTGTTGATGTGGAAATTGAACAATTTTCTTTCCTTCAACTTGTGGTTGAAGGAAAGAAAATTGCATAATGTATGGCCTGCTCTACTTTTGAGTCACAAAAATAACAATGAAACAAGTGTTGGAAAAGCAGAACTCCTCATGTGTTTAAGGTTAGAGACTTGAAAGGTATCACTGAAGCCAATTGATCAGAATGACAGCCAGGGAACAAACATTCTCCAAAAAAAACTTCAGTGATTGCTTATATCTCCCAGGTGTACTTTTTTTTTTTTTTTGTTTTTGTTTTATTTGTACTGAGAGAATGTGGAGACTGCCACTACTGACCTTTTAAAAATCTGAATTTCCTGACTGCTGTACTGATCCAATGCTTTGTCAGATACATGCAAAAAATCAAGCAGTTTCTATTTGTGACATGTTCACTATATGGCATTAATATTGTGACAAATTCATAAAGAAATACCTCCATATCAGTGATAAGGAATGTGGTGGGAAATAAGACCGATTCCGCATTGGAGTAAATTGTCAATTGTGTCGCATCTTTGAAACAATTCTGCAACAACATTTTTTCTTTGGGTTCCTCTGAAACTGATATTTGATCTGCAGTATTTCCTTTAGCTCCGGTTCACACTGTAACTCACATGTGAATCACACATGAACCGCAATTCACGTGCGACCAGTGTAGTGCGATTTGAGCCTATTCATTTTGAGTAGGCTCAAAACGCACCATAGAAGTGTAGGAACCTTTTTTGAAGCCTCACCACAACTGGATCGCATGGTTATTTTGTACCAGGCCATCTGATGCAGGAAACCCGTACTGCGTTGTGATGCATTTGGGGTGCCGTTAACTTTGTATTGACACCCACAGTGGATCGGAAAGGCATATGTGTGAACCTAGGCTTACTCTTTCAACTTCTCCAAATAACTTCTCCGCCTGTAAAACTCTGCCACTTCACAGGAGAGATGCTTAAATTGGAGTTGCAACAGATGCATGTACACCTTACTGATCAATGCATAAATCTAAGAAAATTAAAAATGCAGCGCTAAAACAATAATATGAAGGTGAACAAAACACATATATATATGAAATATAGACACACCAAAAAATAACTAAAGGTGATAGCCCATCAAACATTAACACAACAATAAGTTCGATGGGATGTTTGGTGAAAACAAGTCTCCCATAAAAAACGAAAGCAAATGTCTTAACACATAAAAAACAAATAAGATCAAATTCTAAAATTAAATTAAAGAGATGTGGATGATATGAGTGTCAAAACACAAAAAGGGAAGATGCATACAAAATAAATGTGCAAATAAAGTCCCAATAACAAGTAGTGCAAGGGATTCAAAATGGCTCAGTCCATATACAATGTGACTAAAGATCCAATGTGAATAAAATCCAAAGGGAATGTGATACAGGTGAGTCCAACATCCAGAGTAATTCACACCCAAGTGAGATATGAGGCTCCTTACCAGCTAGAGATGACCACCATAACAGTGGTCTCACCAGGCATTTGGGAAATTATCAGGTCACCCACAAACCTATGACGACATCCACAGTTGAAATCGTGGTACAATTCTTAGATGTGATGGCTTTAGTTTTCCTTTTTTGGCATTCTTTCTTCTATTTTTATCAGGTGATCCAGCCAGTAAGTCAGTTATTTTTCAAAACAACAAGCTCTCTTCCAGATGTATCCGTTTACAGGGAGACAAACCATTTAACACTCTAGCTAGCTGACTGAACAATGAAGGAGCATCATTGATCTTATTTGTTTTTTATGTGTTAAGACATTTGCTTTAGTTTTTTATGGGAGACTTGCTTTCACCAAACATCCCATCAAACTTATTGTTGTCTTAATGTTTGATGGGCTATCACCTTTAGTTATTTTTTGCTGTGTCTATATTTCATATGAGTTTTGTTCACCTTCATATTATTGTTTTAGCGCTGCATTTTTAATTTTCTTTGATGTATTGAAGTTTAGTATTATACTTTTAGTACTGGCGGCTTTCACATTTTATTTTTCAGCATATTTTTTTAGCGCAGCGTTAACCCTTTGGGCTCTTTATTACAATGCATAAATCTGTCCGCCATTTGTCATACTGCATTTTCCACGCTTTATAAATTACATCCCCCTCCCCATTCTTCCCGTGTCCTCTTAACTTTCTCTCTTACCCCACCTTTCCTTGCTGTATTTTACATGGTAAAAATTCTGTTTTTGTGAACCAAGTCTGTTTCCTCACATCAGGCAACCAAGCAGTGACAGCATTGCTCAAACACCGGAGTTGCTCCGCAGGTACCCCTTAGAGGACTACCATGACTTTCCTTTGCCTCCTGATGTGGTGTTCTTCTGCCAGCCGGAAGGATGTCTCAGTGTGAGACAGAAGCGCATGAGCTTACGAGATGACACTTCCTTCGTCTTCACGCTTACTGATAAAGACAGTGGAATTATTCGCTACGGAATATGTGTCAACTTTTACCGCTCCTTTCAGAAGCGCATTCCAAAAGACAAAAGGAGCAAGCAGCCCAAGCCAGCCTCGGAGAATGGGTCTGAGGGCTCTGATGGAGGCCACCCTTTACAGGCAGAGTCTGCATCCGATATCAATCACTCTCCTCACCAAAAACGACTGTCTAAAGTAGTCCAGCGCTCTCGTAATAGCACCCTGACATCTCTCTGCATCATCAGTCACTATCCGTTCTTCTCTACATTCCGGGAATGTCTCTATACACTCAAGAGGTTGGTGGACTGCTGCAGTGATAGACTGGTCAGCAAGAAGGCTGGAATTTCCAAGGGTGTCCAAAGGTAAGGAAAAAACGGGCATCTTGGCCCATATGTGGTATTATACATATTATTATTATTATCACCAGATTAGTAACCGGTGCTAAGCAACTGTGATTGTAAATGTGTGAAACGTATTTGGTTATTATAAATGCCTATCTAGCATTCCATCTTGACAAGGCCATTGACAGATCTGAGCTTTGCTTATGTTTATCCAATAGTGTCGTGTTTCCCAAACCTGTCCTCCACTCTCATCAGTGGTCAATGTTTTCCACAGAGTTGCTATGGAATTTGTTCATCTAAAAAAAATTTGATTCTACCAGTGTGGCCTGTTTAACATAAACCTGTTCTAATGGAAATACTAGCCTACCATAGTTGACTTTTTTTTTGAAAATGCCAGTTGCTTAAAGTAGAACTGTAGGCAAAACTTTTTTTTTTTGACAGGGGTTATAACCCCTGTCAAATTTTTTTTCTTCTTCGCCATCTGTGTGCTATTTTGGATATTTATTGTCACTTCATGTCCCATAGCCAAAACAGGAAGTGAGAGGAAATCCCTGAAAATTAAGGGAATTCCTTGGGGACCCCCAGGTCACCAGAACTAGTGTCTCCATTGAAAGATTTCCCCTCCCTACTTTTCTGGGGACAACCTAAACTTTGTGACTTTCTTTTACTTTCACTATCGATGATAATGTTAAGCAGGACAAATGAAGAGGGTGAATGTCCCTAATTGGGACACAGACAGTAATAAAAACTGACAGATGTTCTAATCCCTCTCCCCTCTATCCAAAACGAAAAAAAAAAAGTTTTGCCTTTAGTTATACTTCAACTATTGTTGCTTCTTGGCTTGAATACTTTCTAAACCGTTGCACCAGAGCAAACAGTACTGATCTGTGTCCATTGACACCCGCCAACATCCAATTCTATCCGCTAAAAGGTGAGGGACGTGGCAGCAGCAGGTGAGTGGATGCCCGCTAACAGGCGCTGCCATGATGGACCTGAAATGACAGGTGCTCTTTAAATGTTAGGACTCATTCTTGCTGGTAGTGCATGTTATCTCAGGATTCATTGAATGAGTTTACCAAAAATGTAAATATTGCAGAATATACAGCCTCATGCTACTTAACTAAGCTCCATTTCATGCTGAAAAAACTAAATTATTAATGTTACTTTAAGTAGAAGACTATCTTTAGATAGATATTTACTCCAAAAGCATTTTTTTTTAATTAATTTGATAAAATAAGAAAATAAAAATCTGATTTCAAATAAAAAAAAATCAGCTTTTTTTTTTTTTTTAATATCATCAGTTTTTATCCACCCTGGCTCTAACTGCTTATGAAGTATTGGCTGGAGTTTGGCTTCAATTTCTTCATTTAAATCTATTAGTACATCTAATGCCGCGTACACACGAGCGGACATTACGGCGGATTTTGCCCGGCGGACTTTTCGACGTACTTTCCGACGGACTTTGTGAATGAACGGACTTGCCTACACACAATCCACCAAAGTCCGTCGAATTCGTACGTGATGACGTATGACTGGACTAAAACAAGGAAGTTCATAGCCAGTAGCCAATAGCTGCCCTAGCGTGGCTTTTTGTCCGTCGAACTAGCATACAGACGGCGGACTTTTCGACCGGACTCGATTTCAACGGATAAATTTAAAACAAGTTTCAAATCTAATTCCGTCGAACTTTTGAGAAAACAAAGTCCGCTGGAGCCCACACACATCGAATTGTCCGACGAAATCCAGTCCGCCGGGCAAAGTCTGCCGTAATGTCCGCTCGTGTGTACGCGGCATTACACTCCCCTCCTCCCAGACTGATAATGTTGCTGTCCAATGGGGTCTCTGTTGCTCCTTCATGCAGAGTAGACACCCTTAATACAGGAGGTGTTACTGGCCAGATCAGATAAGAGCCAATAAAAGAACTAATGCAGCCACCAAATCTGATGATTGCTATCCAGCAATATATGTTTGGTTTTGGGTTTTATACGGCTTTAAAGAGCATTTGTTAATTTAGGTACTAATGTTGGACCAGAAGACCTGGCTTGTAGTCCTGTATTTTGTTTTTTTTTTTGTTCTTTTTAAAATTCATCTCAAAAGATGTTAGGGTTGAGTTTAAGACCGTTTAGATCACTGAAGTTCCTACAAACCAAACTCCTCATATCATGTAATCATGGACCTGCCTTGTACGAGTTGTATGATACAGCCAGCTAATTTGAGAAACAAGTTCACAGTGGTGTCTGGAAGGGTAACATCTGCCTATTTCATGCCAGTTGTAGGCATACTTTATGCCCTCCAGCATACTGAATGTCCACTTTTTTAATGTCCATGGGTTATTGGTGAAGGAGCGGACTTCCGGCGCTTCCCTCTGAGTTCACAGGATCCAGAACTACAGAAGAGGCATCACATATCAATGCACGTTGACGTTATTGACTGCCAGCGCTCATTGAGAACAACACTGGAAACCACATTAGGTGGTATACATCCACCACAATGTTGATTTGCGGAAGAATCCCTGAGGACTACCACCTTTTTCTCGTGAACCATCAGTGCTCCATGGACCACTGTTTGGAGACCACTGTACTAAATAACACTGCAGCTTATATTAGGTCTTGTAATTCCCAAGCAATTGGAGAGTTGCCAGTTCTGTATGGCGAATGTACATACAAAGTGGGATACATTGTGGCTCACCTGTACTGTTTTTTTTTTTTTACATTTTATTTTTTTAAATTTTGTTTTACATTTCGTTTTGCAGTGACAGGTCCCTCCAGTCATTAAGTGGGAGAAGGGATCTGATTTTTATTGTTTTGCCATTTACAGCTCCTGAGCATTATCCAGTTAGCCAGCAGCTAGTAAGGAGAAGAATATAAATATTGCAATGAATCATTGGCACAACCAGTACAGCAATCTTCTCGTTCTCTGACCAGCATAGCCCGTGGCTTGATCTGTGCAATAAATAAGAAAGGGAATTACATTTGTAATAACTGCAGAAGTTGTAAAACACGCTCTTAAAAATGTGAGGTTATTGCTGATGCATCTTATATAGTGTGAATACTGTATAGTTGTGGTTCTGTGTTGATATGAATAATTATATAGGTATAGCTTGTCTTATAATGTGAACAAACATGTTATACTTGCCTGCTCTGTGCACAGAGCAGCCCCTCTTCTTTGGGTCCCCTCCGGCGCTCCTGCCAAGTGCAAGACACAGGAGCCGGGGGCAGGGCCGAGTCCTGCTGTCTGTGTCAATGGATGCAGCAGCGGGACTCGGGAGCACGCCCGCACGAGTGCCCCCATGAAAATTGGCTCACCGTGGGGGCACTCCCTGAAGAGGAAGAGCCAGGAGCACCGCCGTGGGACCCCAGAAAAGGAGGGTTGGGGCCGCTCTATTTAAAACCCTTGCACAGAGCAAGTATGACATGTTTGTTATTTAAAAAAAAAACAAAAACACACGAACCTTTACAATCATTTTAAAGTGGTTGTAAGCCCTTTATAACGACTTTTACCTACAGGTAAGCCTATAATAAGACTTTACCTGTAGGTACTGTGAATTTCTCCTTGCACAGTATAGGAGATATTCACTGTATCTGCATGTGCCGACGCCATTGGCACATGGGCACTGAAGAAACGGCTCGCTCGTGCTGTTTCTTCAGCTGCTGTGCCGTTACCGACAGCTTCCGCACGCATTCGCGGGATTGACGTCATCGCGGCTCCACCCGATCAGCGCTGGGGCCCGCAAACCCAGAAATAACTCCGGGACGACTTTTCGCCGGTCACAGTGGTGTGCCAGGACCGCTGCAACAGCATCGTTCTAAGGTAAGTATTTCCTAATGAGCTAGCATTAGGAAATACTTAGCATAATGAGCATACAAGCTCATTATGCCTTTTTGTCTTGCAGGTGTGTTTTTTGTTTTTTTTTCATCTGGGTTTACAACCACTTTAAAGATGCACATCATTTTTATTCTTTTCCTTAGTAGTCACAAAGAATGTAAATTCACTTTGTATGCACCAAATGCCTTGGTAAACTTAGGTATTACCTTGTAAAAGTAGCAGTGACATCACTGGGTTGTACATAGCCTGTGCACAGAGCAGAGCTGTGTGAGGTGCTCAGCAGGCCCCACCCACTACAGACTGCCTGCAGAAAGCTACAGGAAGGGGCGGAGACAAGACCAGTCACCCTGCACAAGGAAGGTGAGCGGTCTTTATTACAAGAAGCTCCTGCACACAGGAAAAGCCTCACACCGGATTAATGCACAGATCTGGAAGTAATACACAAAGCACACCAAGATTTGAGGATGAATACACGCGTCTCTGGTAATTAGACAATATTTGGTCATCTCAGGGTTCAGCTTTCACTTTCTTTCCCAGTGAAAGGTGTCTGCCCAGTCAGGAACGCAGACATTTATTTTGTTTGGGGGGGCTATTTAGGATTACTCTTGAAATAAGGGCAAAGATGGCTGTAAAGCTATGACTGAGGTTCCTGTGTTTCCATATTCTATGCAAGACAGCAAGAAAGTAATTTGGGTTGCAATTCCACTTTTAAAGGCCAAGTAACCTCTGCGCTTTTGTCGGCAGCAGTAGAATTTTTTTTTTCCCATCTCCCGTCTGAAAAGGTTAATGTGATGTCTTGGTATTTTCTGCACTAGTTGATCAGATGTGTGGAGCAATGATGTTTAAAGCTGAACTCCGCAGAAAAGAAAACTCTTCCCTTGCAGTTGGGCCCAACCTGCACTTCAATGGTTAAATGCTCATTTATGCCTGGGGTATCAGTAAAAGGACTTCTACACACCTAATCTCCCAGAGACTCCCGCCATGTTATGCGACCTGTCCCTGCAGCCTCTTCCTAAGGCGCTTCAGCGGTTGCAGGCACTCTGATGTCACCAAGTTTGATGCAGGGCTAAAAGCCTTGCATTGTAAGGGAGGATGCAGAGGGACCCCCTCTAACTGGAGCATCAGGGAGAAGAGGAGAGCGCCACCTGCGGGGAAAGTGAGGAATTGTAAGTAAATGTCTTATTTATGGGTACCCTAGGCATAAATGAACACTTAACCCTTGCAGTGCAGAAGAGCCCAATGGCAAGGGACTATTTTTTTTACTTCCCAGAGTTCAACTTTGAGGAACTCATTGCTAGGGAAGTATGTTTATAAAGCAGTGAATGTGGCATTTACTAGACCTTCACTGCAGATGTTCTTGGTGCATATGTTTTAAATTATTGTTAATTCATCTGAAGTAAATGTCTGGTGAATGTCACATTCACTGCTTGATAAACAAGGAGCCCTAAAGGGTTTATTTACACTGCAGTTGGGGTGTGGAAAACCCCCACGGTTGAGCCAACCCCCCCCCCCCCCCTTTTGGTGGGAAGGCAGCATCTGGGAGTATACACATGCTGTGGCCACCATGCTTTCCTCTGCCTCAGGAATTACACCCCTATTGCGTTTGCCGGGGCACTACCACCCGCTGAGCAGGACCCATTCAAGTAAATGGAGCTGTGCTGCTACCACCCCACACCTTGTGCATTTCACACAGTTTGTGAGTGGTAGGCTGGCATTTTGGGGGTTCAAACAGGCAGTGAGGAGGCGATGCCACACCACCTCGCTGCCTGTCATATGCTCTCTGGAGAGTGATCTGAATGTGGATCGCTCTTCAGAGAGCACCACAAGTATGTACTAGCCCTTAGTATTGTATGATAATGTGTCAGATACAGTGCATTCATAGTTTCATACCCCTGGAAATGTTCCACATTTTGTCGGGTTACAACCAAAAACGTGAATGTATTTTATTGGGATTTTATGTGATAGACCAACACAAAGTGGCACCTAATTGTCAAGTGGAAGGAAAATGATAAATGGTTTTCAATTTTTTTTACGAATATCTGAAAAGTGTTGAGTGCATTTATATTTAGTTCCCTTTTACTCTGATACCCCTAACTAAAATCTAGTGGAACCAATTGCCGTCAGAAGTCACCTAATTTAGTAAATATCCACCTGTGTGTAATTTAATCTCAGTATAAATACAGATGTTCTATGAAGCCCTTGGACGTTGAGGGTTGGAGGACTGAAGGCCAAGGAACACACCAGACAGGTCGAAGATAAAGTTATAGAGAAGTTTAAAGCAGGGTTGGGTTATAAAAAAAAAAAAAAAATCCCAAGCTTTATACATCTCACGGAGCACTGTTCAATCCATCATCCGAAAATGGAAAGAGTATGGCACAACTGCAAACCTACCAAGACATGGCCGTCCACCTAAACTGACAGGCCGGGCAAGGAGAACATTCATCAGAGAAGAGGCCAAGAGGCCCATAGTAACTCTGGAGGAGCTGCAGAGATCCATAGCTCGGGTGGGAGAATCTCTCCACAGGACAACTATTAGTCGTGCACTCCACAAATCTGGCCTTTATGGAAGAGTGGCAAAAAGAAAGTTATTGTTGAAAGAAAGCCATAAGAAGTCCCGTTTGCAGTTTGTGAGAAGCCATGTGGGGGACACAGCAAACATGTGGAAGGTTCACCTTCCAGCGCCTCAACGACCCTAAACATACAGCCATAGCTACAATGGAATGGTTTAGATCAAAGCATATTCATTTGTTACAATGGCCCAGTCAAAGTCCAGACCTAAATCCAATTGAGAATCTGTGGCAAGACTTGAAAATTGTTGTTCAGACGCTCTCCATCCAATCTGACAGAGCTTGTGCTTTGGGCAAAAATGTCACTTTTTAGATGTGCAAAGCTGGTAGAGACATCCCCAAAAAGACTTGCAGCTGTAATTGCAGCAAAAGGTGGTTCTACAAAGTATTGACTCAGGGGGGCTGAATACAAATACACGCCACACTTTTTACATATTTATTTGTAAAAAAAATTTGAAAACCATTTATTATTTTCCCTCTACTTCACAATTATGTGCCACTTTGTGTTGGTCTATCGCATAAAATCCCCCAAAAAAACATTTACGTTTTTGGTTGTAACATGACAAAATGTGGAAAATTTCAAGGCGTATGAATACTTTTTTAAGGCACTGTAAGTTTTTTTTATAGTCTCTCTCTGCAATGAGTTACATCAGTTTTGGATGTTCTTTGTCTGATTTACATATAACATTATTTCTTTTGGGACATTCAGAAATAAAGGCCGTATTTAGTGAGCAGGTGTAATAAAGGTATGCAAATTACTCCGATGATCAGACAACAATAAAGAGGAAGTCTTGTTATTACGTGTTTCTACACCCCTCTTCTTTCTTTTT
The DNA here is from genome assembly GCA_037952835.1 of Lithobates septentrionalis. NCBI lineage: Eukaryota > Metazoa > Chordata > Amphibia > Anura > Ranidae > Lithobates > Lithobates septentrionalis. The sequence continues at coordinate 627,330 of JBBDGP010000808.1, forward strand.
TTTTTTTCTTTTTTTTTTTAATAGCATAGCCCTCCTTGGTTTTGAATTTTTACTGTGATATGTGAAGATCCTTAGATGGCTCCATAGCCTGTGGAGTGTGTGTATGTATGTATGTATGTATGTGTGTATGTATTATACTGTATATATTGCAGATTTTGTTCATTGAAAAACATGCAAGCACTGCAGTCCTCAGTAATGTTTGAGAAAACATTTTATGTTCTTTAATCCTTAGTATAAAGCCCAATACACACAAAAGGAACCAGACGACTTTCGGTACATGTGTGCTGTCTGTTCATCAGAAGCTGGTCTATCGATCGGCTTCTGTCGAACGCTCTTGTTGGAAAGCCAATAGCTGCAAGCACTGATCAGTGTTATCTGGGGGTCCCTTTTTTTCAGAATACAGTAGTACAGTGAGAAAGATCCCCGCATCACACATTGTTGATATAGGGATCTATTGTAAATTTTTTTTTTTTTTTTGTTCAACCCGCTGGTTGAACGAAAACAACTGAATGTGTATATCCAGCTTAAGTTCTTCTTTGCGCAACCAGTGAATGCTTCCATTGTCTCTCTGTAAGCAGCAGGTAAAGCTCATGTTTATATTTCCATGACACTTGTATGATCAGGAGCCGCATGCACCTGTAAACAGATAAAACTAAAGCGCCAAAGGCAGCAGCACACAAAACGAGCATTCAAAGATGAAGACCACAGAGAACAAATGTGCTGTACAAAAACATACCTGAGAAACCAACCCATCCACACCTCACTGTTACAAGGTATTGTTTGACAGTAACAATGATCTCCTTAATTAGTTGTATAGATGCCTAGACCTCAGTTTTTATGGGCTCTGAAGTAACACAGGAGGCTGAGAGAAGGTGGCCTCTGACTGCCAACTGAAGCCTGGTACACACAGGTAGTTTACAAAAAAGAAACTGAGAAGCTCTCTGTACCAAGTATGCGATGTTAGTACATCGCTCCCCCCCACTGAGCTATTGTGTTCTGACAGGGGTACTGCCCCACCGCTGATCGGATGCCTGTCGGCTGCTGGTTTTCCAGCATGCCCATTTGACAGGAGCCGGACAGGGTGCTTTACACATAGGCTAAATGTTGGCTGGTTTCTGTTGAACCGGCCTATATTCCATCCGTGTATACCAGCCTTAAAGCCGTAGTAAACCCGTAAAAAACAACAAAAAAAAAGTTAACTTCTGCAAGGCAATAGTATAATGTGCTTTTTTTGCATTGCATACAAGCACATTATGAAAGGCCTCCAGCAGCACACTGTCACCACTACAGAGGCTTCCAGCCGGTCTTCCTTCCGAGTTTGCAAGCTGCAGCCGCTTGAATGGCCAAGCCGCAATGATGTCACTGCCGCGCATGCGCACAGGGGTCTCTGCCACGGCACAGACCTGAAGGAATGACACGGGTATGCCATTCCTTCAGAGCACATGCGCCGGTGACGTCACCCGCTGCTGCTCGCTAGAATATTTCCAAAACAGTGCATGTTTAGGAGATGTTCATTTTACCTATGGGTAAGCTTACCTATAGATTAAAAAAAAAAGTTAACTACCACTTCAAGAGTCGGACAGGGTGGAGCAGCTCTGCAGGACTGAATGTTGTTGCAGGTCATCGCACGGATTGATGGGTTATCCATTATTAGGACTGCCAAACCTATTTTATTTGATACAAATGTAATAATGACATAATAAATATTTGACAGGAGCTTGTTTAAAGAACTGTGCATATCAAAACGTAGGGTTTGATTTATAAAAGGCAAATAGACTGTGCACTTTACGTAGTGAATGTGGTGAAGCTCTGCTGATTTCCATCATTTCCAAAAAATAATATGCTTTTGTGCTTTTTTTTTTTTTTCCCCTCCTTTTCCTTGCACCCGATTGGGTGATTTTTACAAAGTGAAGTTTCGCCACCTTCACTGCAAAGTGCACAGTCTCTTAAAGAGACTGTTAAGTTGATTGGGTATGGGGTTGATTTACTAAAGCCAAAGAGACTCTCTGCCTTTTAGTAAATCAACCCCATAATGTTAAAACAGTATTTAAACTCAGAAGTAAACCTGTAGTATATTTTAGCTTATTAATTCCTAGATCAGATGGCTGCATTAGTTTTCTGTTTTTGGCTGTCTATCTTCTACCACTAATACCAATTAATACCACTTTAAAGCAGAAGTAAACCCTGTTAGCAGAGCTGTAAGGCCCCTTTCACACGGACGGACCGTCTATTCGTTTTTCTTCGGACAAAGACAATGCATTCCTATGGGCAAACGGATGACCATCCATTAATATCCGTTAACCTCCGCTTCCGTTTTTATCCGTTTTTTTTAACGTACAAGGCTACGTCCAGATCCGTCAAAACGGATATTAACTGACAATGTCCGTCAACGTCCGATCAGTTAAGATCCATTTTGAAGAAATAATTCAAAGTTCATACTTTGACAAATAAAAAAACAAAGTGAAAAAAACTTTATTTTAAAAGGGTTATGCAGAATAATAAAACTAAAACTGTTTTGAACATATCATGTGCTTTTGTGTCTTTTTATGCTATCAAAACACAATGAAATAACCAAATTAATTAATAAATTTAAATTTGCACTGCATTATATAGATATAGATATATATAGATAGATATAGATATAGATATATAGATATATTGGTACTGCCATGGAACTTCTCCTGATGGAGATAGAAAGTAGTCAGCAAATTGTTCATGCATGGCAATGTAGGATGGGAGGAGCAATGCTTTCTGGGTAATTTCCTTAAAGGCACAGAAACTGCTGTAAACGGATACGCTAAACTGATGGTGACCGTGTGAAAGGGGCCTTAGAAAGCAAAAATAAACCATTGCAAATACCTTCTTTAAAGTGGTTGCAAAGCCTAAACATGTTTTAGCTTAATACATTCCTTGCATAAAGGTAAAAAAATGTTTAGGTGTCAGCATCTCCCCTCACCCCCCCTTTACACTTACCTGAGCCCTCATTCGATCCGGCGCCGTGCATGTCTGCAAGTCGGCTCTCCCCTCACTTCCAGGACTCGCTGGCTTTGCTGAGGCACCAGGAGCCATTGGCTCCCAGTGCTGTCAGTCAAAGCCAGCGTCAAGGGGGCGGGGCTGAGTCCCGCTGTCTGTGTCAATGGATGGAGCAGAGGGGCTCGGGTGCTAGCACACACTAGTGCCCCCATAGGAAGCTGCTAGTTGCCTAGTTTCTGGCATTTGTCTGGTATGCTTACTCGAGGCAGGAATAGGTTTCCAACAAAATATGTGTTCTTTCGATATTTACATGGCATTGCATGGTAAGCTTGTGTTGATGTTCAATGAATGTTTACTTTAAAAGATAATGGCACTCACAAGTCTTCTATTAACAGTTTTAGCACATTTTTTTTTTTTTTTTTTAACTCCGAGGACTGTTAAAGAGGAATTGCAGTCTGCTCACATAATTTTTAATAAAAACATCTTTGCCATTCTGAAGCTTCCCTCCAATCACTTTGCATATTATTTTATATATACTATGATTCTGTACTTGCCAAATATGCTGCAGAAATCTCCCTCGACTGCGTCTGGCTGCAAACATTTTAACTGTGGGCAGCTGAAGCTGCCTGCTGTTCACTTCCTGGATTTACACAGACACACACCTCCAGCTCTCATTGGCCCTCTTATGACTCATCCCCCTCTATTCCTGGCACACTCTCACAAGATTGAGAGAGAGCTGTGCGTGATGTCATAAGCCTAGGCAAATGACCAGACAAGAAAGAGGAAGTGGGCTTTATAAGGTATTTACTGGCAGAAAAAAAAATGTTTTGCTATCCAAAGTTAAAACAACAAGGGCAGAAGATTTAATAGATGGAAAGTTGAAAAAAATTACTGAAGTTCCGCTCTAATATGTAATTCATCTGCAAACCCAAACCAGAAACCCAGAATAATGTCGGCTTTTTTTGCTTTGATATCATTGGAAGGCAGTGTTACTCAGGCAACAAAGTGCGTGCACAGGTTGTTGCTCCTGAGATATGTGGCTGAAAGTGTGTATGAGGCTTAAGGAGCCATTTCTTCTTGTGTCCTGTTGTGGCTATGAGACAGGAAGTAAGGGAAATCTCTCCAATGAGAACTTGCTCTATCTAAAGTGGGGAAAATGTAATTTTTTTTTTTTTTTGCCTTTTTAGTTCTACTCTAAATGGCGCTAGCAGGGAATACAAGCCTGTCTATGCATGCCATTGACATAAACACCATTGTCTGGCCGAGCTAAAAGTTTGTGGAGTGCTGGCGCAATAGGCTCTAATAGGCATCAACAAAGGTGACCTGCGAGCGCCATGCTGGGCAGCATTTGATGGGTCAGAGTGGGAGCGTTTGATGGGGCAGACTGGGGGCGTTTGATGGGGCAGAGTGGGAGAGTTTGATGGGTCACAGTGGGAGCGTTTGATGGGTCACAGTGGGAGCGTTTGAAGGGTCAGAGTGGGAGCGTTTGATGGGTCAGAGTGGGAGCGTTTGATGGGTCAGAGTGGGAGCGTTTGATGGGTCAGAGTGGGAGCGCTTGATGGGGCAGAGTGGGAGCGCTTGATGGGTCAGAGTGGGAGCGTTTGATGGGTCAGAGTGGGAGCGTTTGATGGGTCAGAGTGGGAGCGTTTGATGGGTCAGAGTGGGAGCGTTTGATGGGTCAGAGTGGGAGCGTTTGATGGGGCAGAGTGGGGGCGTTTGATGGGTCAGAGTGGGAGCGTTTGATGGGTCAGAGTGGGAGCGTTTGATGGGTCAGAGTGGGAGCGTTTGATGGGTCAGAGTGGGAGCGTTTGATGGGTCAGAGTGGGAGCGTTTGATGGGTCAGAGTGGGAGCGTTTGATGGGTCAGAGTGGGAGCGTTTGATGGGTCAGAGTGGGAGCGCTTGATGGGGCAGAGTGGGAGCGCTTGATGGGTCAGAGTGGGAGCGCTTGATGGGTCAGAGTGGGAGCGTTTGATGGGTCAGAGTGGGAGCGTTTGATGGGTCAGAGTGGGAGCGTTTGATGGGTCAGAGTGGGAGCCTTTGATGGGGCAGAGTGGGAGCCTTTGATGGGGCAGAGTGGGAGCCTTTGATGGGGCAGAGTGGGGGCGTTTGATGGGTCAGAGTGGGAGCGTTTGATGGGGCAGAGTGGGAGCGTTTGATGGGGCAGAGTGGGAGCGTTTGATGGGGCAGAGTGGGAGCGTTTGATGGGGCAGAGTGGGGGCGTTTGATGGGGCAGAGTGGGAGCCTTTGATGGGGCAGAGTGGGAGCCTTTGATGGGGCAGAGTGGGAGCCTTTGATGGGGCAGAGTGGGAGCCTTTGATGGGGCAGAGTGGGAGCCTTTGATGGGGCAGAGTGGGAGCGTTTGATGGGGCAGAGTGGGAGCGTTTGATGGGGCAGAGTGGGAGCGTTTGATGGGGCAGAGTGGGGGCGTTTGATGGGGCAGAGTGGGAGCCTTTGATGGGGCAGAGTGGGAGCCTTTGATGGGGCAGAGTGGGAGCCTTTGATGGGGCAGAGTGGGAGCCTTTGATGGGGCAGAGTGGGAGCCTTTGATGGGGCAGAGTGGGAGCCTTTGATGGGGCAGAGTGGGAGCCTTTGATGGGGCAGAGTGGGGGCGTTTGATGGGGCAGAGTGGGGGCGTTTGATGGGGCAGAGTGGGAGCCTTTGATGGGGCAGAGTGGGAGCCTTTGATGGGGCAGAGTGGGGGCGTTTGATGGGGCAGAGTGGGAGCCTTTGATGGGGCAGAGTGGGAGCCTTTGATGGGGCAGAGTGGGAGCCTTTGATGGGGCAGAGTGGGAGCCTTTGATGGGGCAGAGTGGGAGCCTTTGATGGGGCAGAGTGGGAGCCTTTGATGGGGCAGAGTGGGAGCCTTTGATGGGGCAGAGTGGGAGCCTTTGATGGGGCAGAGTGGGAGCCTTTGATGGGGCAGAGTGGGAGCCTTTGATGGGGCAGAGTGGGAGCCTTTGATGGGGCAGAGTGGGAGCCTTTGATGGGGCAGAGTGGGAGCCTTTGATGGGGCAGAGTGGGAGCCTTTGATGGGGCAGAGTGGGAGCCTTTGATGGGGCAGAGTGGGAGCCTTTGATGGGGCAGAGTGGGAGCCTTTGATGGGGCAGAGTGGGAGCGCTTGATGGGGCAGAGTGGGAGCGTTTGATGGTACAGTGAGGCTGCACTTGATGGTTTTTTTTTTTCAAAATAGTTCAGTTTCGCCCCCCAAAAAATTTGGAGCACCAGCCACCACTGCACACACTATGGTTTGTATTTAATTACATTTGTTTTCTGTATGAGCTTTGAATAAGTTATGACATCCTACAGCTATTAGCAGGTTTGTTTTGTGCCGCCATTGTCCTTACCTGGAACAATCGTATAAGCATATTGAATAGGAACCGTAATCTATAGTGACGTCACCTTCCTTTCTCTGTTACCTGGATGTCTCCTATCTTCCCTCCCCTGGAGTCACAGACACGGGAGACTTTCTAAACATAAGCTTTCCTCATCAATTGTGCATAAGCGTGCCTGTGGGTGTTGCATTGTCATCGCGGAATCTGCCCGAGCCAGTAAGTCAAACAGCCAGGCAGAAGCTGGTGACAAGAACTTAGCAGTCTGTGTTATACACTGCCGTATGTATACTTAGTGCTGTGAACACTGGTTGTGGAATTTCATGACATACTTAAAAAAAACTACAATTTACCTGAAAGACCTAAAGACTTCCTTTACTCTTAGATTTTAAATCCTTTTTTTTTTTTTTTTTTTTTTCTTGCTCGCAATATAACCTTGTCTGGATCATATGACTCATGTTATTTGGCAGATACTTATTTCAAGAATGCCTTTCATTTTCATCAGACAGTATGCTGAAAAGGGTAAAAAATGTAGAAACTCCATCAATTATAAAGATCTAACACACATCTAAACCCAAGAACACAAATGTATTTTTTTGCAACTTAAGAGTCCTCTAATGTAGTGGCTGCATTTGTTTCTTTTTATCAGACTAAGAACATTTCAGCAAGTACAGAAAATACCTGTTTATCTTGCCAGAAATGGGGTGTCCTTGTCCCTGCTCATGCACTGTACTGAAAGCACAAAGAACCTTATTCTACTCTGTAAACTACTTATCCCTTCGACTTGCCATGTAAAGCAGGGTATACAGGGACCGAAAATCGTCCGGCTCTTGCTGAGTGACGGTCCGTCTGTACTGCTGTCTGTGGAACAAGCAAGCTGGAGAACCGATGCTCGATCAGCACTTTCAGCCAATGGCTGCAGCGCTGATATGTGTATTCTGTCAGTATACAGTAATGCGTCAGAAGAGATCCCTGCATCACACATTGTTGATGGTGGGGAATCTGTGAGTTTTTTTTTTGTTTGTTTTCTTCATTCAAACAGCAGGTTAAACTGCTCTTGTATACCCAGCTTAAAGGGGTTGTAAAGGTTCCTGTTTTTTCTTCTCAATGCATCCTCAATGCTTACTCAGACTTCCCAAGTCTCCCGCGAAGTGCGGGAGACTCCCGCATTTTGGCTGCGGCTCCCGCACACCCGTGAGTGCCGGGCTATCACCCGGGCGCAGGGCCGATCCTGGACGGCAGTGGGATATCATCCCCACCCTGCACACATGCAATGCTCCCCAGCTTCACAGCCGGGGATGATCGATGTGGCAGAGGACAGCTGTGAGCACCGATCTCCCTGTATAGCTTTTCAGCTGACAGCATCATCGCCTCCTCTCCCTCCCGCGGCTACACAGGGAGATCAGTGAGAGATCACAGCTGTCCCTCCCGATCATTCCCGGCTGTTTCCTGGCCTTCTCCGGGCCCCATGTCCTCCTCCTCCAGCTCCATGTCCTCCACCCCCGTGTCCTCCTCCTACACCCCCGTGTCCTCCTCATCCGGCTCCATGTCCTCCTCCTCCGGCTCCATGTCCTCCTCCTCCGGCTCCATGTCCTTCTCCTCCGGCTCCATGTCCTTCTCCTCCGGCTCCATGTCCTTCTCCTCTGGCTGCTGTGGGGGCTGTCTGGATGGAGAGCAGAGGAAGGGACCAGTAGATATGTCATTTACTGGTCCCTTTCTTTTTTGAATGGGACGCAGTGAGCAAGCAGTGTTTACTCTGCTCAGTTTATGAATGGAGAGGAGACTCTGTCTCCTCTCCATTCATCTTCAGTGCTGAAAGGGACTGGGGAATATGTGTCCTCAGTCCCTTTCTCGGTCTCAAATGGGAGATGTCAGGGGTCTGTTTAGACCCCTGATTTCTCACCAAAGAGCCCCCCCAATGGATACAAAAAAAATGCAATAAATATTAAATAATTAAACTGTAAAAAAAATTATAAAAAATAAAATTGTAAAAAAATATATAAAATGAAAAATTACTGACACCACTCCACCCTGCCCTACCAACACTGCCCCAACCCCCTCCAACCATAAAGCATTGTGAAAAAAATGTAAAACAAATGAAATTGTAAAAAAATAAGACACTACTGATACCATCCACTGCTGTACTGACACCGTCCGCTACCCCCCCCCCCCACCCCGAAAAATAAAATTGTAAAAAAAAAAAAATATAATAAATTCTGACACCATCCATTGGCCCCTAAAAAGCATTTTGAAAAAATGAAAAGAAAAATACAATACAATTAAATTGTAAAAAAAAAAATAATAAAAATAAAGAACTACTGACACTTTCCACTGCCCTACTGACACCATCCTGCACATACTACCCACCACTGTACACTCCACACTCCTCACCTGCACATTATACCCACTTACATACACTCTGCACATACTACCCACCTCCATACACTCTACAGTCCTCTCCTACACATACTACTCACTGCCGAACACTCCGCACCGTACTTTCCCTATTTAAGATTACTGCATTTTTCACTATGTAAGTCATCTCAGACTATTAAACCACACCCCCTTTAAGCCACGCCCAATATGTTGCGCAATTTAAGCCATGCCCATGTCAGGGGGTGCCACCTCCCTGAAATGAGATTGCCACCTCCCTGAAATTAGTTTTTGCAGGTTGGGATGTCTGCTTACTGGCCCCCCAGCACCCCGGTTTACTTACCTGAGCCCTCGAAAGCCCCGCATCGAGAACGTGCTGGCTTCTCGGCTCGGTCTTCTTGGCTCTTCGTTGGATAGATTGATAGCAGCGCAGCCATTGGCTTGCGCTGCTGTCAGTCAAATCCAAATGACGCGGCCACCGGAGGGGGGGGGGGGGCGGAGCTGAGACATACACTCTACTCTGTCTATGGATGCAAAGTGCATGAGACAGGAGCATGCCCGCAAGGTAACCCCCTCGGGAGAGAGCTTCCCGAGGGGGTTATCTATTGTGGGAGGAGCCGAGACAGCTGCCGTGGGACCCCAGAACAGCAGGATCAGGGCCACTATTTGCAAAACGAACTGCACAGTGGAGGTAAGTATAACATGTTTGTTATTTAAAAAAAAAAATAAAACGAACCTTTACAACCACTTTAAGGCTGCATTCACACCTCAGTGTCTTGAATCGCAGGCAGATTTGCAGCGATTTCAAAACGCCCAGGTGTGAATGACAAATCTTGGAACTCACTTTTGAGATGCCGTTCATATGAATGGCACCTAAAATCACAGTGCGGTTCTGCCACAATTGTTGCGTGATAAATCGCAAAAAGCGATGCATGAGGCTTGTCGCTCCGAAAAAGTCCAAGAGCTTCTTTTGGGCAACATGCTTCATGCGTTGCGGTTTGCCACGATTGCAGCGCAGCAATGGCATCTCAATTGTGCGTTATGTGCTTTGTAATTCATACCTGGGCGTTTTGAAATCGCGGGCAGAATCGCTGCAAATATGCCCACAATTCAAAGCGCTGAGGTTTGAATACAGCCTAATGGAGATGAACAAAGGCAGACGTGTTTGAAGTGTGGCCTGTGGCTGCCTACACAGAGACGGCAAGTGTTATTTCCAACATTATCTGGTGACCATATAGTGGAAAAAAAACTAAAAAACAAACATAATACACCCACCTTATCTTAAGATTGGTAAGCTGCTATAGATAAAATTTGTTGTCTTTTGGGTTTAGCTTTTCTTTAGTTATAATTGTGGAGAGAGGTGTTCAAGAGGGAAAGTAGCCTATACCATGCTATAATCAAACAGTACAAAGATAGTCAAACCTGTTTTTATATAGAACTGATAACAGTGGAACTAAAAACAAGATGGAACCTTAATCACCAGAGACACGTTTTGTTAATGCTATAAATTGCTTCTGGTCCCTGACCTAAATTTGCCACACCCGACTCTCCTCACTCATGTCAGTGGATACACTTTTTACGTCATACTACTAGTCTCTTGCTAGAGATCTAAAGTAGGTCTGTGAGAGATCAGACCTGCAGCTTTCAAGATAAAAGAACCCCATCTATCCACCCCTTCACTGCTATGTAAGCAGACCGGTTCTGTTTCAGGGTGGGTTACAGCAGGAAATGGTCTAGCCCTGTTCAAAAATCCATCTTTATCTTTTAACAAAGATTTAAACTTGAATTGTAGGCTGAAGGGTCCATGCACACTAGGAACTGCATGTCGCACAAGAGTGCTCTGCGGTTTCTGTGCGATTCACGTGCAGTTCTGTGCAGTGTGATTTTTCAGCCCCATTCATTTTCAACAGGCTCAAATCGCACCGCACTAAAAGTAGTGCACTACTTTTTGAAACGCACGGCAAATGCATTGCATGGTACTTTTGTACTATGCTGGCCAGTAAGGGCAAACGCACTGCGTTTTGTGACCTGTGTTTGGGGTGTTGTTAACTTTGAATTGACCCCCGCAGCAGATCTCAAGGGCAATGTGATTGGAATGCCGTGTGGATCTCCCGCACTGCATTCTAGTTTGAATGGGTCCTAATACTAACTAGTCCTAATTAGTCTTGGTCCCCCCACCCCTTGCTACCCGTGTGTGTGTAAAAAAAAAAAATATATATATATTATAGTCCTAGACCTAGTCAGCTCTGCTCTGGTCATGTGATCCCTTGTGTTGGTGAGCAGCAGCTGCATGGGAGAGGAGGGAGCACTCAGCTGGGAATTCCAGAAGCCATAACCATACTCATAGGCACTCCCTCTTCTCCCCTGCAGCCACTTTTGTCTGGCACAGGGTGACTGGACTGGAGCAGACTAAAAAAAGGTAAGTATACACTTTTTTTTTTTTTTTCTTTTACACGGGTTAGGTAACAGGAATGGGAAGGACACTAGTTGGCGTTAGGCTGGGATTCTGTTTTAAAGAGAGTCTGTCTAGGATATTTGCAGCTGCCACTGGTGACTTGTTTTTAGAAGATGCTTTACTACATAGAGCAGACTTTCTTAACCTTCTTACCTTTTAGGAACCCTTAAAATAATTTTCAGGTTCCATGAACCACCAGCTAAGAATTATAACTACAGATTTCAATACGTTAAATCAGTAATTTTTAGATGTATAATATAGTGGTATAGTTAGAGTATTTGACACCAAAGGTGGATCCTTTTTTTAAATTTTTTTTTTCTTTTTACACTTTCTGCCCTAATATGAGAAAATGATTTATTAAAAATAATAATTAAGACCATATAGACAGACTTCCCTGTACTGGTGATCAGTTCAGAAACGCTCCTTGCATTGGTGATCAGTGAAGGGTTCCCTCACACTGGTGGTCAGGGGAAGAGGTTTCCCATTACATTGGTGGTTATTTTCATGAGATTTATGCCCCTTTCTACATCTATGTACTGAGGAAGAAGAATACCCCTCCAATTGGGGGTCATAGGAAAGATTGCAGCACCATCTCATTTCCCATTTCAGAAAAGTGAATCTTTACATTGTGGTTAGTGAGAGGAAGAATGCTCCCTTAGGTTTGTGGTCAGTGGGAAGAATGCCCTATAACATTGGTGATCATTGGAGAAGATTGGCACCCTTATAAGTATCTAATAAGTTCATTGGTGTTATACCAATGGCCCTGTCAAGTGACATTGTGCTTGGGAGCTATACAGACAGCGTTCTATGGACAATACACCACTGCTTAGTGGATGTAAATCCGAAAAAAAAAAAATGTTATGTCATAATGTAGAGTATAAGATTTCCTATCATTTGAGCCCAGTCTTGCCACAAAGAGTTAATCCAGCTCTGAGCAATCCTCTTTTATTGTTCAGTGAGATAAAACTTGACAAACAGAGAAAAACTTTGTCAAATCCTCCCCCTTGCTGTGAGTGACAGGCGATTTACATATCTCATGCACTAGCCTAAGACATGCATTATTTTTTAATTCCCTCCCCCACTCCTTTCTTCAGCAGCTCTGCCAGGATTGGCTGTTCCACACCTCAGCATGATTTGGCATGCTGAAGTCATGTGGTTACTTTCCTGTCTTTTCACTGGATGTTAGAGATCATAGCAGAAGTTCAGTGTAAGAAATACACAGGAGAAAATGCATATTGACAAGGGGAGTGTAGAGGTGGGCGGGGAGTCTACTGACATCACGACTCCACCCACCGAGCTCCAGACAACAGACCCGCCCACAGAATCTGCAGTTTTTTGGGTCTAATAACAGACAGAGGGGAGACATTTGACAGGTAAAGATACATGCAGGAGACATGTATATCCTTATAGATAATCCTTATGGCAGTAGTTTAGAAAGGATGACATTGGGTTTACATCCACTTTAACCACTTGACGACCGCCTCACGCCGATGTACGTCGGCAAAGTGGCACGGACAGGCAAAATCACGTACAGTGTACGTGATTTGCCTTCCGCGGGTGGGGGGTCCGATCGGACCCCCCCCCGGTGCCCGAGGCGGTCGTCTTTTGTCCAGCGGCGATCGGTGATGAGGGGGAGACCATCCGTTCGTGGCCCCCCCCTCGCGATCGCCGCCGGCCAATGAGAATCTTCCTTTGCTGCTGTATGCTAAACAGCAGCAAAGGAAATGATGTCATCTCCCCTCGGGTCGGTATTTTCCGTTCCGGCCCGAGGAGAGAAGACATCAATGTGAGTGCACCAACACACACACACACAGTAGAACATGCCAGGCACACAAAACACCCCGATCCCCCCCCCCCCGATCGCCCCCCGATCCCCCCCCAATCACCCCCCCCCCCCCTGTCACAAACTGACACCAGCAGTTTTTTTTTTTTTTTTTTTTTCTGATTACTGCATAGTGTCAGTTTGTGACAGTTACAGTGTTGGGACAGATACTGTTACCCCCCTGTAGGTCTAGGGTACCCCCCTAACCCCCCCTAATAAAGTTTTAACCCCTTGATCACCCCCCCTCACCAGTGTCGCTAAGCGATCATTTTTCTGATCGCTGTATTAGTGTCGCTGGTGACGCTAGTTAGTGAGGTAAATATTTAGGTTCGCCGTCAGCGTTTTATAGCGTCAGGGACCCCCCTATACTATCTGATAAATGTTTTAACCCCTTGATTGCCCCCTAGTTAACCCTTTCACCACTGATCACCGTATAACCGTTACGGTTGACGCTGGTTAGTTTGTTTATTTTTTATAGTGTCAGGGCACCCGCCGTTTATTACCGAATAAAGGTTTAGCCCCCCGATCGCCCGGCGGTGATATGTGTCGCCCCAGGCAGCGTCAGATTAGCGCCAGTACCGCTAACACCCACGCACGCAGCATGCGCCTCCCTTAGTGGTATAGTATCTGATCGGATCAATATCTGATCCGATCAGATACTATACTAGCGTCCCCAGCAGTTTAGGGTTCCCAAAAACGCAGTGTTAGCGGGATCAGCCCAGATACCTGCTAGCACCTGCGTTTTGCGCCTCCGCCCAGCCCACCCAAGTGCAGTATCGATCGATCACTGTCACTTACAAAACACTAAACGCATAACTGCAGCGTTCGCAGAGTCAGGCCTGATCCCTGCGATCGCTAACAGTTTTTTTGGTAGCATTTTGGTGAACTGGCAAGCACCAGCCCCAGGCAGTGTCAGGTTAGCGCCAGTACCGCTAACACCCACGCACGCAGCATACGCCTCCCTTAGTGGTATAGTATCTGAACGGATCAATATCTGATCCGATCAGATCTATACTAGCGTCCCCAGCAGTTTAGGGTTCCCAAAAACGCAGTGTTAGCGGGATCAGCCCAGATACCTGCTAGCACCTGCGTTTTGCGCCTCCGCCCGGCCCAGCCCACCCAAGTGCAGTATCGATCGATCACTGACACTTACAAAACACTAAACGCATAACTGCAGCGTTCACAGAGTCATGCCTGATCCCTGCGATCGCTAACAGTTTTTTTGGTAGTATTTTGGTGAACTGGCAAGCACCAGCCCCAGGCAGCGTCAGATTAGCGCCAGTACCGCTAACACCCACGCACGCACCGTACACCACCCTTAGTGGTATAGTATCTGATCGCATCAATATCTGATCCGATCAGATCTATACTAGCGTCACCAGCAGTTTAGGGTTCCCAAAAACGCAGTGTTAGCGGGATCAGCCCAGATACCTGCTAGCACCTGCGTTTTGCCCCTCCGCCCGGCCCAGCCCACCCAAGTGCAGTATCGATCGATCACTGTCACTTACAAAACACTAAAAGCATAACTGCAGCGTTCGCAGAGTCAGGCCTGATCCCTGCGATCGCTAACAGTTTTTTGGTAGCGTTTTGGTGAACTGGCAAGCGCCAGCGGCCTAGTACACCCCGGTCGTAGTCAAACCAGCACTGCAGTAACACGTGGTGACGTGGCGAGTCCCATAAGTGCAGTTCAAGCTGGCGAGATGGCAAGCACAAGTAGTGTCCCGCTGCCACCAGAAAGACAAACACAGGCCCGTCGTGCCCATAATGCCCTTCCTGCTGCATTCGCCAATCCTAATTGGGAACCCACCGCTTCTGCAGCGCCCGTACTTCCCCCATTCACATCCCCAACCAAATGCAGTCGGCTGCATGAGAGGCATTTTTATGTCCTCCCGAGTACCCCTACCCAGCGAACGCCCCCAAAAAAGATATTGTGTCTGCAGCAAGCGCGGATATAGGCGTGACACCCGCTATTATTGTCCCTCCTGTCCTGACAATCCTGGTCTTTGCATTGGTGAATGTTTTGAACGCTACCATTCACTAGTTGAGTATTAGCGTAGGGTACAGCATTGCACAGACTAGGCGCACTTTCACAGGGTCTCCCAAAATGCCATCGCATTTTGAGAGACCCGAACCTGGAACCGGTTACCGTTATAAAAGTTAGTTACAAAAAAAGTGTAAAAAAAAAAAAAATATGAAATAAAAAAAAATAGTTGTTTTATTGTTCTCTCTCTCTCTATTCTCTCTCTCTATTGTTCTGCTCTTTTTTACTGTATTCTATTCTGCAATGTTTTATTGTTATTGTTATTATGTTTTATCATGTTTGTTTTTCAGGTGTGTAATTATTTACACTTTACTGTGCTTTATTGTTAACCATTGTTAACCATTTTTTTGTCTTCAGGTACGCCATTCACGACTTTGAGTGGTTATACCAGAATGATGCCTGCAGGTTTAGGTATCATCTTGGTATCATTCTTTTCAGCCAGCGGTCGGCTTTCATGTAAAAGCAATCCTAGCGGCTAATTAGCCTCTAGACTGCTTTTACAAGCCGTGGGAGGGAATGCCCCCCCCCCCCCACCGTCTTCCGTGTTTTTCTCTGGCTCTCCTGTCTCAACAGGGAACCTGAGAATGCAGCCGGTGATTCAGCCAGCTGACCATAGAGCTGATCAGAGACCAGAGTGGCTCCAAACGTCTCTATGGCCTAAGAAACCGGAAGCTACGAGTATTTCATGACTTAGATTTCGCCGGATGTAAATAGCGCCATTGGGAAATTGGGGAAGCATTTTATCACACCGATCTTGGTGTGGTCAGATGCTTTGAGGGCAGAGGAGAGATCTAGGGTCTAATAGACCACAATTTTTTCAAAAAAGAGTACCTGTCACTACCTATTGCTATCATAGGGGATATTTACATTCCCCGAGATAACAATAAAAATGATTAAAAAAAAAAATATGAAAGGAACAGTTTAAAAGTAAGATTAAAAAAGCAAAAAAATAATAAAGAAAAAAAAAAAAAAAAAAAAAAGCACCCCTGTCCCCCCTGCTCTCGCGCTAAGGCGAACGCAAGCGGCGGTCTGTCGTCAAACGTAAACAGCAATTGCACCATGCATGTGAGGTATCACCGCGAAGGCCAGATCGAGTGCAGTAATTTTTCCAGTAGACCTCCTCTGTAAATCTAAAGTGGTAACCTGTAAAGGCTTTTGAAGGCTTTTAAACATGTATTTATTTTGTTGCCACTGCACGTTTGTGCGCAATTTTAAAGCATGTCATGTTTGGTATCCATGTACTCGGCCTAAGATCATCTTTTTTATTTCATCAAACATTTGGGCAATATAGCGTGTTTTAGTGCATTAAAATTAAAAAAAGTGTGTTTTTTCCCCAAAAAATGCGTTTGAAAAATCGCTGCGCAATTACTGTGTGAAAAAAAAAAATGAAACACCCACCATTTTAATCTGTAGGGCATTTGCTTTAAAAAAATATATAATGTTTGGGGGTTCAAAGTAATTTTTTTGCAAAAAAAAAAAACTTTTTCATGTAAACAATAAGTGTCAGAAAGGGCTTTGTCTTCAAGTGGTTAGAAGAGTGGGTGATGTGTGACATAAGCTTCTAAATGTTGTGCATAAAATGCCAGGACAGTTCAAAACCCCCCAAATGACCCCATTTTGGAAAGTAGACACCCCAAGCTATTTGCTGAGAGGCATGTCGAGTCCATGGAATATTTTATATTGCGACACAAGTTGCGGGAAAGAGACAAATTTTTTTTTTTTTTTTTTGCACAAAGTTGTCACTAAATGATATATTGCTCAAACATGCCATGGAAATATGTGAAATTACACCCCAAAATACATTCTGCTGCTTCTCCTGAGTACGGGGATACCACATGTGTGAGACTTTTTGGGAGCCTAGCCGCGTACGGGACCCCGAAAACCAAGCACCGCCTTCAGGCTTTCTAAGGGCGTGAATTTTTGATTTCACTCTTCACTGCCTATCACAGTTTCGGAGGTCATGGAATGCCCAGGTGGCACAAAACCCCCCCAAATGACCCCATTTTGGAAAGTAGACACCCCAAGCTATTTGCTGAGAGGTATAGTGAGTATTTTGCAGACCTCACTTTTTGTCACAAAGTTTTGAAAATTGAAAAAAGAAAAAAAAAAATGTTTTTTCTTGTCTTTCTTCATTTTCAAAAACAAATGAGAGCTGCAAAATACTCACCATGCCTTTCAGCAAATAGCTTGGGGTGTCTACTTTCCAAAATGGGGTCATTTGGGGGGGTTTTGTGCCACCTGGGCATTCCATGGCCTCCGAAACTGTGATAGGCAGTAAAGAGTGAAATCAAAAATTTTCACCCTTAGAAATCCTGAAGGCGGTGATTGGTTTTCGGGGTCCAGTACGCGGCTAGGCTCCCAAAAAGTCCCACACATGTGGTATCCCCATACTCAGGAGAAGCAGCTAAATGTATTTTGGGGTGCAATTCCACATATGCCCATGGCCTGTGTGAGCAATATATCATTTAGTGACAACTTTATGAAAAAAAAAAAAAATAAAAAATAAAAGTGTCACTTTCCCGCAACTTGTGTCAAAATATAAAATATTCCATGGACTCAATATGCCTCTCAGCAAATAGCTTGGGGTGTCTACTTTCCAAAATGGGGTCATTTTGGGGGGTTTTGTGCCATCTTGGCATTCCATGGCCTCCGAAACTGTGATAGGCAGTGAAGAGTGAAAGCAAAAATTTACACCCTTAGAAATCCTGAAGGCGGTGATTGGTTTTCGGGGCCCCGTACGCGGCTAGGCTCCCAAAAAGTCCCACACATGTGGTATCCCCATACTCAGGAGAAGCAGCTAAATGTATTTTGGGGTGCAATTCCACATAGGCCCATGGCCTGTGTGAGCAATATATCATTTAGTGACCACTTTTTGTAAATATTTTTTTTTTTTTTTTTTTTTTGTCATTTTTCAATCACTTGGGACAAAAAAAATAAATATTCAATGGGTTCAACATGCCTCTCAGCAATTTCCTTGGGGTGTCTACTTTCCAAAATGGGGTCATTTGGGGGGCTTTTGTACTGCCCTGCCATTTTAGCACCTCAAGAAATGACATAGGCAGTCATAAACTAAAAGCTGTGTAAATTCCAGAAAATGTACCCTAGTTTGTAGACGCTATAACTTTTGCGCAAACCAATAAATATACGCTTATTGACATTTTTTTTACCAAAGACATGTGGCCGAATACATTTTGGCCTAAATGTATGACTAAAATTTAGTTTATTGGATTTTTTTTAGAACAAAAAGTAGAAAATATCATTTTTTTTCAAAATTTTCGGTCTTTTTCCGTTTATAGCGCAAAAAATAAAAACCGCAGAGGTGATCAAATACCATCAAAAGAAAGCTCTATTTGTGGGAAGAAAAGGACGCAAATTTCGTTTGGGTACAGCATTGCATGACCGCGCAATTAGCAGTTAAAGCGACGCAGTGCCAAATTGGAAAAAGACCTCTGGTCCTTAGGCAGCATAAAGGTCCGGGGCTCAAGTGGTTAAGGAACCCATAGAAACGTTTTGTAGAACCCTAGAGTTCTACGTGAGGGATTTGGAGCCCCTGACCAAGAATGTATACAGTATAAATCAGTGGGAGGTTTAGATGTCAGTAATTTACGATGGACCACGCTGAGTCAGTAGTGTTGGCACCAATATTTCTATTTAATCAAAAATACAAAAATATAGATTCTGGCATCCTTCTGTTTGACATTAATAGCTGTACTTTTAGCACAGTTCTACCTAAACTAAAAAAAATCATTGATTTTTACCCCCCCCCCCCCCCCCCCCCTGATTGATTCAGTGTGTATAAGCCTGCTGGAGTTCATGGGGGAAAAAGTGAAAAAAAAAAGTCTTTAAGCACAAGAGACAACATTCTGACCTTGTGTTTGTAGGAAAATACAGTTTGCTTACAAATTGTACAAAATGAAACTTTTTTTTAAAAATTTTTTTTATGCTGGTTAGAACATACAGTCCTTTATGATCTCTACAAAAAGGCAGCCTGAGTTTCAAGGCTGTTGTCACATTCAGGAAGAGAAATGAATGAACTTGCTAAGTGAGAATTATTGTACAGAAAGAATGGTATGTGTGAGTCAGCATGGAGACATCCATTCACAATGAAAAGATAAACCACCATTTATAAACTCACTGCAGAATCCTTGGGCCACGGGTCTGTACACCACTGCACTTTATGTTTATTCGTTTAGACAGACCTGTGAATAGTATTCAAGAAATCAGATTAATTGTACAAAATGCGCATGAATGCAAGAAATGGTAAACATATAGAAGAACTGTTTTAATGCCTAAAGGAAAAGTTCACTTTTTGAAAAAAATAATAAATGCAAATTTTTTTTTTTTACAGGTAAAAAATGTGTATTTATTATAATTTTTTCTCTAATGAGTCTGCAGAGCATTGAACCTGTGATCAGCAGATTGCAGGTCTATGTTAGTCCCCTACAGACTGTCTGTACCACCAATATGGGAGAGCAGGAAGATCAATAAACTACAAAAGCCCTCACTAGCGCCCTCTCAGTTTATTGAGAACTATCAGCCATCAGCCGCACTATCCGACGGTACTTATGGCTCATTCATTCGCAGGAAACTGTGAATGATTTGCTGGGTGGGTGGAGCCTCACACTGACACGCTGTTTTCAAATTGTGACAGCAGGTGCGGCGAGAAAATTCCCCCGCCCGTCGTCACAGAAAGGGGGAGGGATAGAGAAAGGAAGGATGCTAAACATGTTACATGTAACTCCCTAAATATAGGTGTAGCATTTTGAGAAAGGTGAACTTGGCCTTTAGCCCCCGTTTACACCGGTGTGACTTGTCATGCAATTTGACAGGTACAAGTCGTACCCTATTGACGGCAATGGAACTGTTCAAATTGGTGCAACGCCGGCTTTGTGCTGCTGCACCATTTTGAAAAAGGAGTTCCTGCACTACTTTTGGTAAATTCAGGTGCGACTTGCAGACATTTGTGCATGAAGTCGCACAGATGTCAGCCAAATCACACCTAAAGTCGCACTAACATGCAGCTTTGAAATTGGGCGATTTTAAGTGAAGTAGCACGATTTTAACCGATAAAGTGCCAAGCCATGCTCCCCTCCTATGTCCCCTCACTCACCAGCTCATAATAGGTTAATCGCCTGTGTTTAAATGGGATTTGTAGTTCCCCAAGCAATAGCTGTATAACTTTTTCCTGATACTCCAGCAGGTGGTTAGTCGCTCCTCATATGGATATAAGGAAATAGAACCAAAGGGATTCCATAGTGTAATTTCGTTTTTCTTATTGGTAAAAAAGCATAAAAACAAAATGCGCACTTACAATGTACTCCTCTTGTATGTGAGCATGTAAAATCGCCGCTCTGGAAAAGAGCGGACATGACGTAACCGGAAGTGTCCAGCCACTTAATGCAATTCGCATTAAGCTCCGCGTCCACTCTTTGGAACGCAGGTCGCGGTGCCGAGCTTCCAGAGCAGTGATTTTACATGCTCACATACAAGAGGAGTACATTGTAAGTGCGCATTTTGTTTTTATGCTTTTTTTAACCAATTAAAAAAAAACAAAATTCCACTATGGAATCCCTTTGGTTCTATTCCCTTATATCCATATGAGGAGCGACTTCCCACCTGCTGCAGTATCAAGAAAAAGCTATACAGTCATTGTTTGGTGAACTACAGATCCCATTTCAACACAGGCAATTAACCTATTATGAGCTGGTGAGTGAGGGCACATAGGAGGGGAGCACGGCTTGGCACTTTATCGATCACATCGACATTTGAAGATTGTCATCAACTATATTTACAAGGACTTATTGTTCGCCAAAGATTTTCACACCAAGCACCGATTGGATCTTATATATAGTTGTTTTTTAGTTGCACTAATATTGTATGGTTAATATGATCTAAAAATCTTGTGACCATATCACAGAACCCAACCAAGTCACATATAAGATTATCATTTTTTTATTTGCTGAGTCAGTGCTGGTTATATATATATATATATATATATATATATATATATATATATATATATATATATATATATATATATATATATATATATATATATATATATATATATATATATATATATATATATATATATATATATATATATATATATATATATACATCTTAAAGGAATACACATTCTTTTTTTATCAGCAGCAGTCTATAGTATTGCAGCGTGGGGATCACTTTATTTTAAATAATACAATTTTTAAACCAACATTCAATGTGAAATTGGCCTTGCTAGGTGCAGCCAAAATCAAAAGTGAGAAATCGGCACAAGGGACATAACTTCCCATATATGGGTTATAAAAAAAATCCTCTTTCTGCTAAGTTGCTGACTTTTTTGTTAAAGCTAAACTTCAGGCAAATCTGAAAAGCATAATTTTTTTCTTATTTTCTTTTTTGTTTTATGCAAGCAGTGTAAGTACCTAGATTTAGCTTGATATCGGGTTCTTGCTTGTCTTCAGTACAGCAGAGCTCAGAGTGGGGGGGTGGAAGAAACACAGGAGCCAGTCAGATATGCAGTGCAAGGAGGATGCTGATAGGAGGGGAGAGAATGACACAGAAATGAGCTTAAAGTGGAGTTCCACCCACTTTTACAACTCTTCAGCATCCCTCACTAAACTGTGCACTGTAAACGAATTGGATATTTTAATTTTTTTTCTCAGCACCTACTGTATATCTGCTGTATTCATTTTTCACTTCCTCCTCCCTGGCCGCGGCCCATCGCATCATTTCCTGTTTGCAATGCCTTCTGGGAAGGGGCGGCAACTTCCTCTGACACTGCCGTTGCTATGGAAACCTGACCTATTACACTGCTTGTGCTGCACTGAGCATGTGCGAGATCTGCAAGGATGAGATCCAGGAAGAAATACAGTCTGGCTTCAGATGCCCACACTTAGGATGGCCACGGCCTGCTGCAAGTTTATAAAATAACAAACTACTGCTATAAACTAACAAAACAGACCTTAGTTTACAGACTAACTTTACTAGAATACATTAAGCTTGTGTATTATAGGGTTATTTTTATTTAAAAAGTATAATTTTGGCCGGAACACCACTTTAATAATGTGCTGCTTCTCATTTTTTGCTGTCCATTCAGAGGCAGGGGGAGGGGCAAGACCTGTAAAGGAAGCAGAAGCTACAGCAAGGAAAGGGGTGTAATGCTGGTATTGAAGTTTACATTTCCTACGATCCTCAGTTATGTCTAGAGGCCAAAATGCGCTATGTCTCTGATTCACTCTATTCAGTATAACGAATAAAATTTGACCAGGAGAGAAAATGGCCTAAGATTCTTTTTTTGCACAGATCAAATGTACCCACAGTTTTAAAGTACAAATAGGTCTGGGATTTTTTTATTTTTTATTTCGTACATCCCAGGAGTCTTTGGGAGAGGAGGAGTTTTCTCAGCTAAACACACACTCCAGTCTGTATACCTGAACTAAGGGCAGTTGGATTACAGGAAGTAAATGCTTCATGAATCATCTGCCCTTACTCAAGATGGCCCAGCCAGAAATGTTGGGTGGCGGTGTTCTCAAAATAAAACATGGAGGGATGGGTGGGTTTGCTTTGAATAATAAACATTAATTAAATAGCGCTTTTGGTTTGTGGTGCTCAGATACAGTGTAGTTCCTCTTTAAACCACTTCAATAAGAGGCACTTAGACACCCTCCTGCCCAGGCCAATTTTCAGCTTTCAGCGCTGTCGCAATTTGAATGACAATTGTGCGGTCATGCTACACTGTACCCAAACAATTTTTTTTATCATTTTGTTCCCACAAATAGAGCTTTCTTTTGGTGGTATTTGATCACCTCTGGGATTTTTATTTTTTGCGCAACAAATAAAAAAAGACCAAACATTTTGAAAAAAAACAAGTTTTTCTTTGTTTCTGTTAAAATTGTTTGTAAATAAGTATGTTTTCTCCTTCAATGATGGGCACTGATATGGCTGCACTGAAGGGCACTGATAAGGGGGCACTGGGTGGCACCGATGAGGTGGCACTGATGGTCACTGATAGGTGGCACTGATGGTCACTGATAGGTTGCACTAATGGTCACTGGTATGCGGCACTGATGGGCACTGGTATGCGCCACTGATGGGCACTCATAGGCGGCACTGATGGGCACTTGTAGGCGGCACTGATGGGTACTTATGGGTGGGAGTGGGTACTTTTGGGTGGTACTGATAGTTGGCATGGATGGGCACTGACAGGTGGCACTGAGGAGTTGCACTGATGTCACTGATGGGTGGCCCTAATGATACTGATAGGTGGCATTGCTGGGCATCACTTATGTGTTTGTACATACTTGTGCCAATCGGTGCCCTTGTGTGGGCACTGATTGGCACAGATTGGGCATTCATTTGAACATGTGGATGGCCATGTGGTACATACCTGGCCATCCACATGTTGCCTCCTTCCCTGGTCCTAGTGGTGTCCCTGGTGGTCATCTGAGGGGGGTCTGCACTGATAAACAATCAGCACAGACCCCCCCCCCGTCACGAGAGTGAGGAAAAGCCGATCAACGGCTCTTCCTATTTACATTGTGATCAGCCGTGATTGGACACAACTGATCATGTGGTAAAGAGCCTCTGCCGGAGGCTCTTTACTGAGATCAGTGTAGCGGTGTGTCAGACTGACACACCGCTTCACCGATCGCCGCAATGCGCGCCCCCATGGGAGCGCGGCGGCTGTTATCCTGAAGGACGTCATATGACGCCCAGTCAGGATAACTGAACCACCGCCCAGCCATCATTTTGCTATAGGCTGGGCGGGAAGTGGTTAAATGTGGATTCAAGTGGTTGTAAATTCTTGCATATACCCAGTGAAGTGATGACTGGCCTCAGGTGATACAGAGATTAAACAAATCCTTCTATATAAGTTGTACCTGTTTGTCTACAACCCTTCCTTCTCTACAGCTTCTTAAAGCACACATTTTACACAGTATTTCTGAGTTTCAGGAGGCAGGGATATGACATCACACATGGCACAGCTTAGAGAAGAGGGTGGAGTGTAATAGGAGACCTGATTGGAGGGAATGGACACACACCCCCTCTACACAATCTCCTAGGAAAATATGCACCACTGAGGAAGTCAATCAAAGGCTGTGTCTTGGAACACCCCTCCCCCGCCCCCTTAAATCCAATGGATTCAGAAAAGACTTAAGCAGATAGCAGAGGAAGGAGGTTGCAGACAGAAATCACACTAAGTGCTTCGGACTGAGGCAAGTACACACTATTGACGGTTATGCTTTGTTCACTTTTCATGTCCAAATAACAGCCACTTTGAGTAAATATTTTCTGAAAATAATAGTAGGTGTTTAACATGTCCTGAAAAAAACATAAGCAGAGGTTCTCGTCAAAAAGAAAAGAAATCCAGAAAAGAAGCACAAATATGCACTCCTCAAATCTTTTATTAGAAACCCTGCTAATACAACATTGTGTGTTTTTTGGATTTATTTTCTTTTTTTCAGTGAAATATTTAGAATCAAGGAGTGCGCCGCTTTAAATGGTGATTAAAAAATGTTTTTGAATAAAGAGGAAGTGTCAGCCGTGGCACGTGTTCAATTGTTTATCAAAGAAGGGTTATCTTTAGTAAAAACCAACTGCCAAAATGTTTGGTTGATCCAGAGATACGGGCTATCTGTCACTATTTAAAAAACCAAAGGCATGCCCTTTAAAAAGAAAAGTGTTAATACTTTTGATCTCCTCTGTTTTTGCTGGCAGAAACCTCTCCAGCAATTGGCAGTCTTTCAGGTAAGTCTGAGGCCGGGTCCCCACTGCACACTCTGGTGTCTACCTCCAGCCACTATTGTGTTCTGTAATGATGGGTTGGAGGATGATACCACATCCCACAGCAGGGACCAGATAATCTGACATTTAGGTGTCGGGTGCTGAAGATTCTTCATCCACCAATGCTGAGCCACAGAGCAGAAATTGCTGGTGCGGGTGACAGGACCTGAAAAAAAAATTGCACAAATTAAAATACACGACCAATAGCCCTCATAGTTTCACATGCATGCTTGGGTCAGCTGATTTTGTTTATCATAGCCGGGGAAGAGCAAGTGATAAAGCTTGCCAGGGTGGTGGCCTCATTTTGGGAAAAATCGAACAAGACCAGTGGCCAGTTTCTCCAAGAAATGTCAGTTGGGAGAAGGGGTTGGGGGTCTGATATAACTCTGAAGTTTTTGGGTACTAGAGGGATGTCTGAGCAGGGCCCTCCTAAAGGAGCTGTAAACCCTCCAATTTTTTTTTAAAATAAAAATAACAAACATGTCTATACTTACCTGCTCTGTGCAATCATTTTTCACAGAGCAGCCCTGATCCTCTTCATCGGGTGCCACCAGGGAAAGCTGCTTTCCCTGGGGGCACCCGTGTGGGTACGCTCCTGAGTCCCACTGCTGCGTCCATTGTCACAGACAGCGCGACTTGGCCCTGCCCAGTGCTCCCGTGTCACCGGATTTGATTGACCACAGCGGGAGCCGATGGCTAATGCTGCTTTCAATCTGTCCAATGAGGAGAGAGACAGCAGCTGGAGCCACTGCGCTCATGCACATCGCTGGATCGGATCGGTCTCAGGTAAGGAAAAGGGGGGAAGCTGCAGCACAGAAGGTTTTTCACCTTAATGCATAGAATGCATTAAAGTAAAACTATAGGCAAAATTTTTTATTTATTTATTTTTTTTCATTCTGGATAGAGCAAGGGAGGATTATAACTCCTGTCAGATTCGCCATCTATGTCCCATTGCAGAGATTTCCCTTCACTTCCTGTCCCGTAGTCAACTGGAAGTGAGAGGAAATCCCTGCAAATTAACCACTTCAAGACCGGGCACTTTCGCCCCTTCCTGCCCAGGACAATTTTTAGCTTTCAGCTGTGTCGCACTTTGAATGACAATTGCACGGTCATGCAACACTGTACCCAAACTAAATTTTTATACTTTTCTTCACGCAAATAGAGCTTTCTTTTGGTGGTATTTAATCACCACTGGGGTTTTTATTTTTTGCTAAACAAGCTAAAAAAGACCGAAATTTTTGAAAAAAAAAAGTTTTTCTTAGTTTCAGTTATAAAATTTTGTTTTCTCCTTCACTGATGGGCACTGATAAGCTGGCACTGATGAGGAGACACTGATATGTAGAATTGATAGGCACCAATAGTGGGCACTGACAGGCGGCTGCGATGGGCGCTGACAGGCGGCTGCGATGGGCGCTGACAGGCGGCTGCGATGGGCGCTGACAGGCGGCTGCGATGGGCGCTGACAGGCGGCTGCGATGGGCGCTGACAGGCGGCTGCGATGGGCGCTGACAGGCGGCTGCGATGGGCGCTGACAGGCGGCTACGATGGGCGCTGACAGGCGGCTGCGATGGGCGCTGACAGGCGGCTACGATGGGCGCTGACAGGCGGCTGCGATGGGCGCTGACAGGTGGCACTGATGGGCAGCACTGATGATGAGATACTGATGAGGTTCTGATAGGTGTTACTGTGATGGGCACTGTGGTGAGCACTAATTGACACTGTGATGGGCAACTACAGCTGTTTCTGATGGGGCACTGACTGGCAGCTGATGGGCACCCTTTTGGCAGCTGTGGTGGCACATCTGATGGGGCTGTGCTGATAATCAATGTGCTGATTATCAGCATAGACCCCCCCTTTGACAGGGAAAGCCGCCGATCGGCTCTCCCTGTCAGCGCGAACCGAGGAAAGCCATTTACTGGCACTTCCTGGTTCATGCGATGATCAGCAGTGATTGGTCACAGCTGATCACGTGGTAAGAAGCCTCTCTGAGGCTTCTTACCACGATGGGAGATGCAGGGTGTCAGACTGACACGCCGCACTCGCGATCACTGCGCTGCGTGCCCCCGTGGGCGCGCGCCGACAGGTTATTTTGCTGGACGTCATATGACGCCCAGTCAGGATAACAGAACCACATCCTGGCCGTCATTCTGCTTTAGGCCGGGCGGGAAGTGGCTAAGGGACAATGTTTATATCTATTATGGTGTGGCCAGGGCACATAGAAAACAATAGGGATAAACCATAGGGAAATGTGCATGTATTGAAGATATGTACTGCGTAGGGGTGTGTGTATTTTTTTCTGTTCTTGCATACACATTTTAATAACATCTTGTATTGCTCATTGTACTTTTCTTAGATAAGTTTCCCAGGCTAAGTTGGGATGTCCCTCTTCTTTCCAGTCTAACGTGTTTCTCTTCTCCGCTGGCTGTGCAAACAGCAGTCTTGTAATCAGTCAACTGCACACACTTGCCTGTTGCTTTATGAAATCCCGTATTACTTAATATTTTATGAAGCTCAATAGGGCCGCAACTAACGATTATTTTCATAATCGATTAGTTGGCCAATTATTGTTTCGATTAATCGATTAATCGGTTAATACCTTAAAAAAAAAAAAGTGTGGCGTATAATTTAGTTAATATGTAAAGTTTTAAAAAAAGGCAATTTATTCTTAAATATCTCTATGCAGTGCTAAATATAAATACCCAACTATATGGTTAGGGAGCAAAATATCTAATCCACCTGAGCATGACAGAACAGATATACTGTATATACTATTAGAGGAGATGTACTGTACATACTATTAAAGGGTGAATCTGATAAATATTATCAGACTCAGAGATCAAATGTCTTCCTTCAAAAAAACATTTCATTTTAAGAACGTTCGTTCGATTTTCTAATCGTTAATGGGGTCAAGTCAACATTCGTTTTCAACCACAGTGACGGGAAAATTTGGAAATAGAAAACTTCTTGGTCAAAGGAATTTTCAGTGTATGTGGTTTTCATTCAGAAATTACATTCATTTTAAAAACAGAATGTTAAAAACAAGTGAAAATTTCAAACAACATTCTTTCATTCAGCGAATGTACAAAGATTTTTCGTCTGAATATTCTCGTCTGAAAATTGATCGGTGTGGCCAGAATAAGGCTCGCTACATACCTAGGCAGTTTTCTTTTGATCTGTTTCTGCAGTGCGTTTTGATTTTTACGCACGTGATTTTGCGGCGATTTGCGTTTTTGCATTTTTTTTGGCCAATTTATTGTTGGGCACATTAAAAAACACAAATTGCTGCAAAAAACGCATTACATGCTTTTCTGCAGCTTCTCCATTGAAGTACAAAAAAAAAAAATAAAGCAGATAATCACTACTGTAAGGGGTTCATTTTATTACTGTAGAACTGTGAAAGTAACATCTACAGTAGCGATTATTTGCTCTTTTTGTACTATAAAGGGCTTGTTTTAGTTTTTTTTAATCCTATTATGTTACTGGCCGATTAATCGATTATGAAAATAGTAATCGATTAATTTCATAATCGATTAGTTGTCGATTAATCGATTAGTTGTTTCAGCCCTAAAGCTCAAAGACTTCCTCAGTGATTCTTTTATCGGTATGTCTATGAACCTGACACTAGCTGCTGGAAGAATGAAAGTCCCAGCATCTCCCTAGTCCTGGTAGAGAGTTTTTTTCACTGGAGCCTGTAAAGCATTGCACCCACGATCAGCAGATCCCAGGTGCAATGCCAGGGTCCTGCAGACTCTGTACACCATGTGGTATAGAAATAAAAAAAGATGCATCTCCTGTCCTAAACGCTGTGGTGAGGTAGCAACAGATAAGTATTACACCAAACTTTTATAAATCTTAAGAAAAAGTGTGTAGCTCCAAAAGTAAGTGAACAGCAGTGAGATGAGAATATTGTGTTTATTAATGGACAACACATTGAAATAAAGTCCCAAAAAGTGTAAAGTGAAATTTATGTCCAATCATGTGGATGGAAATCAACATTAAAAAATGTAGTGAAAATATATTCCAATCTCTCCACCATTGCCAAGACCAAAGAGCTTTCCAAGGATGTCAGGGACAAGATTGTAGAGCTGGAAGGCTGGATTGGGCTACAAGACCCATCGCCAAGCAGCTTGGTGAGGGGATGACAACAGTTGGTTATTCGCAAATGGAAGAAACACAAAATAATTGTCAATCTCCCTCGGTCTGGGGCTCCATGAAAGGTCTCTCCTCGTGGAGCTTCAATGATCATGAGAACGGTGAGGAATCAGCCCCGAACTACACGGGAGAATCTTGTCAATGATCTCAAGGCAGTTGGGACCATAGTCACCAAGAAAACAATTGGTAACACACTACGCCGTGAAGGACTGAAATCCTGCAGTGCCCGCAAGGTCCCCCTGCTCAAGAAAGCACATGTACAGACCTGTCTAAAGTTTGCAAATGAACATCTGAATGATTCAGAGGAGAACTGGGTGAAAGTGTTGTGGTCAGTTGAGACCAAAATCGAGCTCTTTGGCATCAACCCAACTCGCCGTGTTTGGAGGAGGAGGAGGAATGCTGCCTATGACCCCAAGCACACCATCCCCACCGTCAAACATGGAGGTGGAAACCTTTAAAAAAAAATGTAGGCGACTCAAGAAGAAGCACATTAAAGCGGGGGTCCACCTACATCAGCCTAAAAAAAAAATATTAAAAGCCAGCAGCTACAAATACTGCAGCTGCTGACTTTTAATACATGGCCACTTACCTGTCCCAGGGTCCAGCGATGTCGGCAGGCGACGCCGAGAACCCGCTCGGTTCTCGGCAGCTGCTGCCGCCATCCTAGGTGAGGGAATCAGGAAGTGAAGCGTTGCGGCTTCACTTCCCGGTTCCCTACTGCGCATGCGCGAGTCGCGCTGCGCGTCCCAAGTGGTCCCCGCTCTCTCCTGGGAGCTGTGTGTTTCCCAGGAGACAGCGCGGAGGGACAGGAAGAGGCATAGACTCCCATGGGAGTCTATGCTGGAAGTGGGTGCAAATACCTGTCTTAGACAAGTATCTGCACCCCCCTCCCCCCTGAAAGGTGCCAAATGTGACACCGGAGGGGGGGAGGGTTCCGAAAAGCAGAAGTTCCATTTTTGTGTGGAACTCCGCTTTAAGGTCCTGGAGTGGCCTAGCCAGTCTTCAGACCTTAATCCTATAGAAAATATGTGAAGGGAGCTGAAGGTTCGAGTTTTAAACGTCGGCCTCAAAACCTTGGAGAGGATCTGCAAAGAGGAGTGGGACAAAATCCCTTCTGAGATATGTGCAAACCTGGTGGCCAACTACAAGAAACGTCTGACCTCTGTGATTGCCCACAAGGGTTTTGCCACCAAGTACTAAGTCATGTTTTGGGAAGGGGTCAAGTACTTATTTCACTCATTAAAATGCAAATCAATTTGTAAGTTTTACTGTAAGTTTTACCTTAACATATATACTTTAATAATTTTGTTCCTGTTGTGAAACAAAATTGTATTTCAAAGAATACAGTGCTGCGAATTGTGTTAAAGTTATAAGCCATCCCTTCTATGAGTTGTGATGTTCTCCTATTTTAGAAGCAGACTGCATTTCCCATGTATGTTTTTTCTTTGTATTTGGTGTGTAAGAATTAAACTGATTAATATTTGTGTTTCAGGGACACCATGTGGAGGATTTTCACTGGCTCCCTTCAGCTGGAGGAGAAGTCGAATGTTCTCCTGCATGACCTGCGTGAAATTGAAGCTTGGATCTACCGTCTTTTGCGTTCTCCAACTCCTGTACAAGGCCAGAAAAGGGTTGATGTGGAGGTTCTGCCCTTGGAGTTGCAGCCACCCTTGACCTTTGCCCTTCCTGATCCCTCTCGTTTTTCATTGGTGGATTTTCCTCTCCACTTGCCCCTGGAACTTTTGGGAGTCGATGCCTGCTTACAAGTCTTGTCCTGCATCCTGTTAGAGCATAAGGTATAGCCAGATGCTACAACAGATGTATGAGTCAGCTGTTGCTTTGTAAAATTTTTCCACGATTGCATGCTTCGTCATACATATTCATGATCGGCGTCTGTTGGTGTTTTGAAGTATGAGATTTTAATTTCAGAATTTTCTTTTTATTTTCTCTTTTTTAGGTTGTGCTGCAATCTCGAGACTACAATGCATTGTCTATGTCTGTAATGGCTTTTGTGTCCATGCTTTATCCACTGGAATATATGTTTCCTGTAATTCCACTCCTTCCCACGTGCATGGCATCTGCTGAGCAGGTATGAAGTAGCAACTTGTTTTTTTACTATTTACCACTAATTTCTGATATTTACCATGTTCGAATGACTGTTATTTTTAATCCAATCCTGAATAATCTCAAACTGTCCCTGCAGTCAGGGGCGTTCCTACCATGAGGCAAACATAGCAGCGTTTGCCTTGGGTGGCATTTTTCAGGGAGGCGGCTTCTGTACCGGGATGATGTCATTTTTTTAGAGGTGGCAGTGGACTCTCTTGTAATAGCAATCAGAGCGGCTTACTAGCCGCTCGATTGCTATTACAAGCAGCAGGAAGGAACGCCCCCTCCTGCCGCCTTCCATGGCTCTCTCGGGCTCTCCTGTCCCACCGGGAGACCTGAGCCACCACCCGGCGCATCTGCCGGACAGCCAAGCAAAGCCGGGATCGACTTTGATCGGCTGTTCGTAACAGTAAACCGGAAGCAATGACATGACATCACTTCCAGTATACTTGGAAACCATTGGCACCAGTTTTTAAAAATCTAAAGCCTTCATAAACACTGATATTGATGCTTTTGAATGCTTGTAAGTGCAGAGGAGGGACATGGGGTCTTTTACCTCAGATCTATCCATAAAGAGCACCTGTCGCATTCCTATTGCTGTCACAAGGATGTTTACATTCCTTGTGACGGCAATAAAAGTGATTAAAAAAAAAAAGTAAAGCAGCAGTGTAAAAATAAAAAAATAAATCAAAATTAAATAAATGAATACTGTAATTACAATTTTTATTTTTTTTAAGTGCACCCATTCTCCTGTGCTCTCACGCAAAGGCGAAAGCTTTCCTGCACACACGCAAATAGCGATCATTCCACACATGTGCGGTATCGCCACGAATGTCGGATCATGGGGAAGTAATTCTAGCACCAGATCTCCTCTGAAAATCTAAAGTGGTAACTTGTGTAAAAGCTTTTAAAGCTTCGCCTATGGATAGTAAAACTTACGCTGTTTGTCGCCGTTGCACGGGCGTGCACAATTTTAAAGCGGCTGGGATGGAACAAATTTAGATGGGGGGACCCGATTTTAGTCTTGCCTAGGGCAGCACGGAACCAAAATACACCACTGCCTGTAGTGCCCACTTCATGAAGGGCTTGACAGATGACTCTTACAACTGCAGATGGTGGGGTCTGCAGAACTTCTTTTGGATACCGAGCAGTGAGCCTGGCCCAGCTATTATTCAGTCAGTCATCTGCAGATTCTACCACCAGGATCCAGAGCAGACGACCTGCCCATAGAGGTCATTTCCAGCTGGAAAGGAGGCCGAGAGTAGTCCCAGAACATGCTAGCTAATTTGGGAATTTTTTGGAGTCTCCACGGAAGAGCTGAAGTTTACGGCCATGCAAACAGTGTTCTGGTCAGATCTATTCCGCCTGCTTTCCCTTTGGAGCTCCACAAAATTAAAGCTAAACTCCAAGCAAACGGCAAGTACACAGATAAAATACATATACGGGAGCTGTTTTACCAGCTAAAGGATTTGTATGTCACACTTCACAGTTCTGCCTAGTATCAGGGGAAACTGATCTTTATCTGCTGCAGTTTTGCTTTCACTTACAGGTCTCCTCCCCACCCGACCCCACCCTGTGACTAGACAGTGAAGGAAGAAGCAGCATACCAACAAGCTAATCTCTGTCGCAATGCTCTCTCCTTCTGTCAGCATGCTCCTCTCACTGCAGTATAACTGATGGGCTTTGGTGCTTTTTCTCTGTGAGCTTGCTGTACAGATTGCACAGTAGAATGTAATAGGATGATTGCAGGTCCAATTTGGAAACTTGCAGAATTTGCATTTAAGAAATACATTTTATGAAAACAGAGCAGTGTTATTTTGTGTCTTTATCTGCCTGGAGTTGAGCTTTAAAGGAGCTCAACATGTTATTTTTGCTAATTTCCTACCCTCACTGAATATGCCATTCATCTTCTTTTAGCTCAGTAGTTTCCTTGCAATGGCCTGGTAACTTTCAAATACAATCGTTACTTGCCAGTGATTTTCTGTTTGTAAGACCGGTGGCTGCTTTTCCTCTGATTCCCTTGCTGTAGTGGGAGAAAAGAACTCCGAGACCCCCGGTCTATACCGCCCATGGAGGTGGTACAGACCTTGTCCTAAAAATGACAGCCCCCCTGAGCTGCTCGGAAAGGCTGCATCTGTGTGTAACCTGCTGCATGTGAAACCGTTTCATATGCAGCAGATAGCGAGGCTTGCAAGCCGCTCAGTGTGTGTGAAACTGTCAGGTAATATAACTACTTGCAGGGAAAAGATCAGCAGTCAAAAGTAAGCGGAGATGTCCGGGGTGGGCGGGGCTGAGCAGCTATCAAACACCAGCCAATAGGATGATGACTGGGCAGGCCCCCCATGTTTTCTGTGGCTCTGCCCCCTTTCATAAGCAGCCTGATCATTGACTGGCATTTTGATAGGTGCTCGGTCCCGCCCACGCCCGAAAGCACCGCTATGTTTTGACAGCTGATCTTCTCCCTGCAAGCAGTTATATTACCTGACAGTTTCACACACACTGAGCGGCTCTAACTGTCTGCTGCATGTAAACTCCCCCTCACCTCTGTCAGTGCCTACAAGTGCTGCCAATCAATGCCCATCAGTAGTGCCCATCAGTGCTGCCTATCAGTGCACAAAGTACAGGGATAGTAAGAGAAGCTCAGCAGCCAGACACATTGTCCTAGCTGCAAAATGCTACGTTTCATTTTTTACGTTTTATTTTCGGTTTGCTGTGTATTATATGTGAAGTTACATTTTACAGAGACCAGTATTGTGGTAATATTGAAGTTCATTGAGATTTCCATTGATTAGAGGGTTCCACCATTATTGTTAAGTTGTTGATTAATAAGGTAGCGCTGCACTTTTTGTTTTTTTTTTCATGCTACCGCGTTGCTCGCGTTACGGATGTAAAGCAACATGTCCCAGCTCTTTCTGTGGTGCGGCTAGGGATGTACTCGTATACACTATACAAGCACTGATTGCTGTTAGAAACATTGCAGAAGGAGGAAATTTTCTAATACTGATACTACAGCAGAATACAGTGTGTATAATATAGAATTATGGGCATGTGTCTACAGTTCAGTAATGATAATATAAAGCATGTAAGGGCAATATGTTTATCTGCTTTTTTGGCTGGAGGGGTAGAGATTTAATGAAAGTAGACTACATAGAATGAACTAAACATTTTGCATATGCATGCTTTACAGTTTTAAGAATTTCACCCCCAGGTGTGTTGTGCTCAGCAGTGTGGCTGAGAATGAGGGGCGTGATTAATGTTGAAAAGGGCGAGTTCAAATTTAACATGTACAGGCCTAGTGTACCCGCCCACATTCACTGCACTTCCCAAAGATTCATGGGAAATGTAGTTCCTTTTCCTGTAAAAAGAGAGGAGAGGATATGATGTAATCACTGTTGTAACAGCTCCTCCTTGGCAGAATAGATACTGCATTTTTTGACTTACAGAGAGGACTTCCTGAAAATTCAATTAGACTTTTCTCTTCAATGGTAAGGAATTTCACAAATGTAATAATGGTTTAGGGTTTTGTGTAGGGGGGTAAACTAATGGGGGATTTCTTTGCCGCTTCCAGAGTTCTGCTTTAAAAGCAAAAAGCCTAATTGTTTTTGGTCCGTTTTTTTTTTTTTTGCAAGTTTATAAACTGTGTTCTACTTTTTTGTGCATGTATCAAATATTTGATATGCAATAAGCATTTTAATACAGGGTGCAACCAAAACACTCAGTTTGGTGAATATTGCTATATTGATCTGCCGTATTTCATGTTTCTATTGAAAATTTTATTTTTTCAATTGTTGAGCATAATGCATATATATGTACTTACACACACACAAAGATATGTACAAAAACACTTTACATTCCTTTCATGCGGCCTGAAAATGGTTGTATCTATTAGCTGCATTAAATGGGCATACTCTCATGTGACAATGCTTCTGTACAGGGTCTTCCTTTTAGTTCCTATGTGAGTACTTCAACATTGCCATAGCACTGTTAGGAGACTTTCAGCAGCCTTGGACTTAGCATTGGTTAATCAAAAGGTGATCTTCAGAGAAAAGATTCACATTTCTATGTGCCTCTAAATTGTTCACACAAAATGGACTTGGCGCAGCTTCAGAATACCAGTCCTTTCTGTAAGAAAAAAAAATCTTTCCATGCCAGTTATATGGAAGGTTTACAAGCATATTTAGTTGCCTCTACTCTGCATACAATAGCTGAGCATGTCCAGTCTGCACACTTCCAGCACCTCTCAGCACCTTCCTTTGGCTGTGCTAGGTACTAGATGTGGGAAAAAAAACGAATGCCGTGTACACACGACCGGACTCTTCGACCGGACTGGTCCGACGGAACGAATCAGTCGGACAATCTGACAGTGTGTGGGCTTCATTGGACCTTCAGCGGACCTTTTTCTGTCGAAAATCAGACGGACTTTAGATTTAGAACATGTTTCAAATCTTTCCGACAGACTCGAGTATGATCGAAAAATCTATTCGTCTGTATGCTAGTCCGACGGACAAAAAATGACACAAGGGCAGCTATTGGCTACTGGCTATGAACTTCCTTATTCAAGTCCCTTCGTACGTCATCACGTTCAAACGAATGTCGGACGTTTGATGCTGAAAAGTCCGCCCGTGTGTACACGGTATAAGGCTTTTTTATACACTGAGTACAAAAGTTCTCAGACTTGTTGGTCAGGAAAGGAACCCAATTTAAAATCCATGATGCAACCTGGTATGTATGAAGGCGGGTACCATTTGATGAAATAGGGATTTCATTTGATTCGCTTTGCTGGTTAGCAGGGCTGAATTCAAGGGATTTTTTTCTTCTGCATTTGTGGTGGCCCCTTCTCCAATAAGGTTTAAAATTGAATGGGCAACTGGGCAAAGGTGGCTTGGGTCTCTACCGTTATGTACTACAACCGCTGCAAGTTCCTATCTCCCCATGCTGTTTTGCCCTACAGCACTATTAAAGCATTATTAATGGCAATTTTTATTTTCTTTTATTAAAATAATAAACATGTTATACTCACCTGCTCTGTGCAATTGTATTGCACAGAGCGGCTCTCGAACCACCTTTTCTGATGTCTCCTGCCAGCGCTCTTGTCTTCTCTTCCTGCCCCCATAGCAAAAGCACTTGCTATGGGGACACGTGTGTGGCCTCAGCCCCAGGCCGGGCCCTGTGTGTCCATAGACACACACAGTGTGCCTCAGTCCCGCCCCTGCTCCCTCTTCAAAGATTTGATTGACAGCAGCAGGGGCCAATGGGGGGGGGGGGGTTGTTGAAGGATCTGATAGGTAAAAAAAGTGGTAAGTGACTGGCCTCAGGTGATACACGGATGTTAAATAAATCCTCCTACATCAATTGTACCTGTTTATCCAAATCTGTTTTTCCCCTACATCCATTCAAAGTGCAGAATATACACAGGATCTCTCGGCTCTGAAAAAGCAGGAGGGCGGAAAGCTGAAGTTACATCAGTAAGGAGAGCTCTGAGAGCTGATTGGAGGGAAGGGAAACACCTCTGTCACACAGCTCAGAGGAACAGCATCCAGGCTGTCATCAGCTGGAGATCCCTCCCTTGTCACCTTTTTTCCCTCTTGGTGTCAGGAAAATGTGTCAGAAGTGATTCATGCTGATAGCAGAGGGAGTAGGCAGCAGACAGAAATGACACTTGGTGCTGTTTATTAAGACAAGTACACACTATAGAGGGATATGATTTTTGTTTATATTTCATGTCTGAGGTTTACAACCGCTTTTAATCCTTCAGAACCATTTAAACTTGCAATAGAGCATCCGTTTATAGAATGTGTTGGTGTTTATTTCACATAAGGACGTTTAGAGTTTTGTTTTGTTTTTAGCTGCTCTTGGCACCCACTCCGTACATCATAGGAGTCCCTGCTAGCTTCTTTCTCTACAAGTCTGACTTTAGGATGCCTGATGATGTTTGGCTGGTAGATCTGGACACTAACAAGGTACGTACTGAACCTTTGTGATCATTGTATGCAGTTACCTGTAATGTCTCTGATTTCAGTGGACTTTTCTATTTCTTTCTGACAGGTTGTCATACCTACTAATGCAGAATTTTTACCCATACTTCCGGAACCCGAAGCATCCGAGCTCAAGAAGCACCTCAAGCAGGTGAAGGGGAAACGAATACAATGATTTTGCTGGTTTCTGCCAAATAAAGTTATTGCTTCACATCGCACAGTGGTTAAAAAACTGTTTTAGTTTTTGCACTGCATTTTTTTCTCCTTGGTGACTTTTTTCTTTGCAGGCCAGTCTATTTTCTGTATTTTTTTTTTTTGTTTCCTTTTTTTAAACTATTTTATCATGTGGCTTCTTTTTTTGCCCTCAGTCCCTTTCCTCTATTCTGCATTTTTTTCATCCTTTTATGTTGTATGTTGTCTAAAAGTACAACTACAAAAAAGTTCCTTTCCCCCAATACTAACCCAGACCACTCCATCCAGGGGCTTACTTACCGGTACTCTAAATAATGAAGGAGGCCTTCTCTGATGTTTACATCCTCAGACCTGAAATCTTTTCTGGTGCTGGCTGCAACTGCAAAGTAACTCTTCATAGACTTAGCTGGGACCATACTCCTACACTGGTGACACTAGAAGTACGCCTCGGTACTTCTAGTTGAAGGTGACTAACTGTGCAGGCTTAGCCAGTGGCAGAAAAGATTTTGGAACTGAAGATTAAACATAGTGGAGTCCATTACTAGGTAAGCTCTTTGTGATGTTGTGTAGGTTAGATTTGGTTAATGAGTGAGGGATTGGGGTTGTGTGTTCTCATATTTTTTTTTTATTTCTTTTTTTTTTAGAAGTTAAGTAGTCCCCCTTATCTGTTTGCAGATGTTATATTTGTGTTTTTAATTTGCTTTATTTCTCATTCTCTTGTTGTTTCTCCATGTCATTCTTATTTTTGCCCCCCGACATTTTCTGCCTCCCTTTCCCTTTTTTTTTCCCCTTTCCCTTTTTTTTCCCTTTCCTTTCTCTTTTCCTTATCCGTTTCTCTTGCCCTTTTTTTACCTTTCTTTTTTTTCTTTTCTTTTTCCCTTTTTCCTCTTTCTCTTTGCCTTTTTTTTTCTTTCTCTTTTGCCTTTTTTTTTCTCTCTCTTTTTTTTTTTTCCCTTTTCCCCTTGTTTCTCCTTTTTTTTTTCTTTCCCGCTCCTTTTTTTTTTTTCTGTGCATTGCTCTTTCTCTCCCTATTTCACTGTCTTTCCCCTTTGCTTTCCTCTGCTTTTAGTTGCCCTTTCTCTTTACTCATTTCATCTTTTCTTACTCTACTTTTCTGTCTCTTAATCTCTTGATTTCTATCTTGCGCTTTGTATTTGTTTGTGATACAGCTGGTTTCCTCAGCTTATCATAAGACAGCTTTCTGTAAATGGATCTACCAGTCTGGATCCTATTGCAGTGCTACTATGTTAAATTTTGAGCTGCAGTTCTATGCTTTATTTAATACATTTTATATTCTTTATTTTTATGCTACAATGTTCTATCCTCAATTAAGAACAAACGTGCTCTCCATTTTCTCATCTGTGCTCTGTGATTGGTAATTTATTTCCCTCCATCCTGTCTCTTCTGTGCTCATGTGTTCGTCTTGTCTCTGATTGGCCGCTGGTGTTGTCATGTGACGTCCTCTCAGTGTCTGCACAGCATGTCCGTGATCACGCAGCAGCGCCTTCTCGCCTCCGATAACAAGGTTCTTTCTGTTCTTTCTTCCTATTACTAAGATTGTTCTGACCCAATTATGTATAGGTGTTTCCAGTGGACTCAAAGCAGATCTTTGCCTGGACACAGTAAACCTAGATCAGAATATGCTGTTTAATCAGATCAGCATCCAAGGTTTATTGACTTGTGGTGTTGTTCCAGGGGATTATCTGAATCAACTAATCCTGTGCACAGTGCAGCAGAGATTATAATCCTCTCACAAATAATATATTGCGTTATTTTTATTCTTTTCTGTTCCTTTATAGTTCTGTTTCTTGCCTGATCAGAAATATTAAGGTTATTGTAAAATTCAGCTGGCTATAGGTCTGTTTTATGTTGGGGCCTACATAATGTAGATAAATAGGCATGTAAAATATTGACATGATCTAATGCCAACATTACCATTCTGAGGATTGGGATCCTTGAATAATTTCTGGTAACTTCACATTTTAGCATATTTCACCATAAACACATTTGGCCAAACTTGTCAACTCTGGGTGACTTGCACCAAGACTGGACAGGTGACAATAATAGACAACTATTTGAACAGTCAGATGTGACACGTATGCAGTCATATATTTTTCTATACCAGCCATTTGGTATCAAAACAAATATTGATCAGTTGAAATGGTAGTACTATATACTAACACAGGTCTTTGTCACATTATTCCTAAAGTATACAATATCGTTGACAGCCTTTGGACACCTGATCATCATGCTTTTTGTATGGCCACAACCATGCAGACATACCTTTTTAAATGGTTCAGTTCAGGTCTCTCCATCACGTTTGATGTTGATGTGGAGGAATATGAGTATCCTGCACATTGCCCTGACCTCAACCATGCTAAACACCTTTGGGATTATTTGGAATGCCAGTTGTGTGCCAGGGCTTCACCTCAGTGCTTGTATGGGTAAACCATGCCCGGGGGGGGGGGGGGGGGGGGGGTTAGGGGTTAGTTTGAAAGCCATAGCTTACATCATTGTGTTTTTTCACCTGTGCAGGCCCTGGCTAGTATGAGCCTAAACACCCAGCCTATCCTTAACCTGGACAGATTCCATGAGAGCTCAGAGGCTGCCATGCTTCGACCCCACAGTGATGCCCAGGGTACCCCTTCCACGGAGTTCAACCCCCTTATTTATGGAAATGATGTTGACTCTGTAGACGTGGCGACACGGTAAGGTGACAGATGCTATTGTGTTGGCCTCTTGTATGCTGCTATTTTAGAATTGTGGTTTTTTTTTTTGCAGTGTTCATATGATGTTATGGTAAACTTTCCCATATGTACCACCTATCTATGCTGCTGAAACACTGCTGTTGTATTGGATTTGTATTGGATATTAATATACAGTCGATTTTTATACAGAGTCTCCTTCTTTTGGGTCTGTGTTGATAGGCTTTTGTTATTTTCAAGCGGATTTTGAATTCTCAAAAAATCTGCAAGAATGCTGTACCCCCTGGAAGCAGGTCACTATTGTATTTTTCTCTATCCCACCCCTACCCTTTTTCATCCTTCTGCTTTTTCTTTTCCAACCTACACCTCGCCTATATATTATGGAAAAAGTTACCCTTAGCCCACAATAATACCTTTGCCTAAACGCAACACTTATTGGCCATGCAAGAAGAGTGCCCTTCAATGCATTTACCATATGTACTTGCCACATGCCTTTACTTTAGAGTGGGCCTTTTGACCTTTTTGGTCATGTACTATCTGTGTTAACACACACAAGCTGACCAAAATGCCTATTATCATATACTTTATTGTAATGTTTCCTTGTTCTTAAAGTACAGCTAAAGGCGCTTAAATGACAGTCTAAACAAGTACCAAATTCAGCTATTATGTGATGCACAAGCCTCATACAGTAAACAAAAAAAACTTCCTTTATCTTCCCGAGTCTGCAGCTCGCACTCCCAAAGTAAGATCACGTCCATGCTTTCCCAGTAGCCCTCTTCACTAACACTTTAACCTACGAATCTGCCAGTTTCAGACCAAAGGAAGGCAGATTTGATGACTGCCTTGCACCAACTTCAGGCACAAGGAGTGGTTGTACGAGTTCCTTCAGAAGAATGGCTTCAATGTTTCTATTCAGTTTCCCAATCCGAAAACCAAATAAGCACATCCACCAAATACTTGAGTCAAAATCACTAAACTGATTTCTTTGTGTAACAAAATTCTGGATGGAAGATCTCTCATTGCTTTCCAAGGGAGATTTATTGCCTCCATAGACATACAAGAAGGCTAACTCCATATTACCATTTTCCTATCACACCAGTGCTTCCTGCATTTTGCAATGGGAGACCGGCACTTCCAGTTTGTGGTACTGACATTCAGAGGCTCCCATGCACCCCCGGTGTTCACAAAAGTACTTGCCTACTTCTAGAACTTTTTCGAATGCAGGATGTTCATGTGACGTCATGCTGAAGGCCTACTTGGCCAGGACCTTGTCTGCTAGTATCCAAAGGACCATTTGGTTTCTTCAAACCTTTGGCTGGATAATCAACTTTACAAAATCTGATTTCTACCTCTCATTTAGTCTGTAGTACTTGGGTCTAAATTTGGAGACAGCCTAGGCCAGAATGTTCTTCCCTTTGGAGAAAATTGCCTCCCCTTCAACCCTTAGGGCACCAGGTCATTCCTCAATTTTTGCATGAGGGTTCTGGGCGTCTTGGTGACTTCCTTTCAAGCAATTCCCTTTGCCTAATTTTACTTCAGAACCCTTCAATCCAGCATCCTAAAGCCGTAAAACAAGCAGATCAGTCCATGAATCACTCAATTCTTGTCAACGAAGATCTCCCTGACATGATGAATCTCTGATCCTGCCTTGAAATCCAGAAAGGCTTTCCTTCATAAGACTTGAAATGTTGTAATGACAGATTCCAGCTTTACAGGCTGGGATGGAGTTTACAACTCCCTGAGTGTTCAGTGGACATAGTTCTAGAGGAGTCACAACTTCCCATCAGATTGTCTCTACGACATTGGAACGCCCTTCTATAAGGCCTACATAAACCATAAAGAGGGCACCAGAAGCCTTGCAGTCCTGAAAGAAACAAGTTCAATATTGTCATGGGCAGAAACGTGCATTCCAGCTCTCTTAGCAACCCGACTTTCTAAGCCACCAATGCTTTGCCTCATGGGAGATGCCTCTGCACCCACAATTCTGTGGCCAAGACTAGCCCGTGCAGTAAGTTCAGTTCCAACTTGTTTATGCCTTCTCTCTGATGAAGAGCCCTATTAGACCGTTGCGCAAGATGGGAGGAAAGGTTTCTGTTCATGTTATTCTCAGTGTACCAAATTGGGCCAGAAGAATGTGGTACACAGACAATCAATCAAACATCTAGTGGATGAGCCTTGGTTTCTTCTAAACAGTAACAGACCTACTGGCACGAGGGCCCCTGTTCCTACCGCTTTAAAAAACATGATGGTTGAAACCCAAGTCCTAAAGGATAGGGATCTCTCTGACTCTATTATTCCCACCTTACATAGAGCAAGGTCCAACTCCTGCAAGATATACAATCGCACATGGAAGGCCTGTTTTGCATGGTTTGATGACAGAAGGCTTAACCCTAGGAAATACTTTCACTCGTA
Source organism: Lithobates septentrionalis (assembly GCA_037952835.1). Lineage (NCBI taxonomy): Eukaryota > Metazoa > Chordata > Amphibia > Anura > Ranidae > Lithobates > Lithobates septentrionalis. Next base: position 669,655 of record JBBDGP010000808.1, read on the forward strand.
GTTTGGCCTTTCTTCAGTCTGATCCTGATGTTTTATATCATGCCATCAATTCTACCTCCAGTGTTTTTGCACAAGGTCAAGGTAGTTTTGAAAGGTGGTCTGCTCCTTTCACCTTAATTAGGGCATTGTCCTCCCTTTCCAATGTCCTTCCCCAAAACATGACAAGAAAATTGCCCCACATTGCCTAAATGTGATCAGGGCTGTCAGGGTTTACCTGAAAGTAGCAGCTTCTGTTTGCAAGACTGAGTCCCTCTTTGCATTTCCTATGGCCCATTCTAGATGACACCCTGCCTCCTGCTCCGCTATTGTCAGGTGGACCAGACAACGCATTTCCAGGGCCGGCCTACGCCCTTAAAGAAAAGGTTTCTCTCTTTCCTATCAGAGCCAATTCCACCAGAGTTGTTAGTGTGTCCTAGGCTTTTCAGCATCAAGTATCTGTTTTGTTTGCAATGACCGAACCTGGTGCCCTGTTCACATGTTCTCCAAATTCTATCAGGTGGACGTTCAGGCTTCAGCTGATGCAAGCTTTGGTCACATGGTGCTTCAAGCTGTTATCTGAGTATTTGTTTGGTTCTTTTAAACCAGGGATCTTCAAACTATGGCCCTCCAGCTGTTGCAGAACTACACGTCCCATGAGGCATTGTAAAGCTCTGACATTCACAGACATGACTAGGCATGATGGGAATTGTAGTTCCTGAACAACTGGAGGGCCGTAGTTTGAAGACCCCTGTTTTAAACCCTTGTTTTTGTTGTGGGCTTTTTGGCAGTTCTGTTTGTCAAGTTCTTGCCCACCCCTCGGTTTTATTGCTTAGTTACGTCCAAAGGACTATAATACCAATCTTGTACTGTATGATTAGGATGAGAGGAATTTTAACTTGCCTTACCTTTGAGTACAGTACAGGACACAGGTCCCTCTCCCCTCTGTGTTTTGATCACAACATATTGCTTGCGTCCAATTACCTGAAGGTAGCGGTTTATATTCCATGGTCAATGAATACCGGTCCTGTGTCCTGTAAAATACTCCAAGATAAGGAATTTACAGGTAAGCCAAAAATCTATTTTGCTTGCTTTTTTCATCCTCAAAATTTTCTCAAGTTCTGTCCCAGTGACACCCATGATCAAGATACGGAGTGAGGGGAATCTTCCCAACAAGGACACAGACAGCAAATAAACTGTAGGAGGTTTTAGGAGCTCATCACTCTATCCAATGCAAAAACAAATATTGTCTGGAGCTCCACTTTATTGCTATTTATTACCAAGTTTCTTTTTTTAGAGCTGTAAGTGTTCTAATATGCTGTGCAATCAAGGTAGCTAATTGCGCGTGTATGCCTTGGAATGATTACTGCCATGGTTTCTTTAATGACATACAAGAAGCTCCCAGTAGAGTTTTTGAATCTCAAATTAAGACCGTTTGGATAAGAAACCAAATACTCGCTATTCGCCTCTGAGAATATATAATAGTATATTGGAGCTTGTTTAATAGGACAAAGCTGTTTGCAGTTTGTTGTAACTCCTACCAACCATCTTTTAATAATCTGATTTCTCTAAACTGAAAGCCAGTTAATTGTGCAAAAAAACTAAAGAATATATATATTACAAAGAATCAACGCTTTATGAAATATTAATATAATTTAATGAGGTTTTTTGTGTTTGGGTGAATCTATTGGCCAAACCTCTTCTTCTTCTTTTTATTTTTTTGATTCCCTACTTACTTTAGTTATACTTTAAAGTAATTGTAATCTTTTATTTAAAAAAAAGATAAAAATGTTTTTTATATGTACCTGATCTGTGCAATGGTATTGCGCAAAGCAACCACTTACCTCCTCCTCTGGGGTCCCCCACTGGCGCTATCCTCTCCTCCTCCTCTGTGTATGCCCCCATAGCAAGCCACTTGCTATGGTGGAACACATGCATGCTCTCTCCCAAGCCAGGCTGAGCATGTCTATAGATGCACACACCACGTGGTTCGTCCCCGCACCCTGCTCTCTCCTTGCAGGACTTAACTGACCGCAGGAGAAGCCTATGGCTCCTGTTGCTTTCAGCAAAGCCTGTGAGAGCACGAAGAGGGGAGAGAAGATGCACAGCCCTGGATGGATAGAAGACTTGGGTATGTGTTAGTGAGGAGGGTGGGGGGAAACTAGTATTGGGAGTTTTTTTTTTTTACCTTTTTAATGCAGTGAACCTTTAGGGTTTAGAACCACTTTAAGCTTATTTCTTTCACATTTACAGTCTATTTGAATCAAATACGTTTTAAAAAGTTATACTTGTCCTTTAAATTATCTGTGTTATGTATACCTGTAATTACTTATCGCCATTCTAATCATCTCTTTTTTTTTTTTTAATTTTACGGTAGGGTTGCCATGGTCCGATTCTTTAATTCTCCCAACATGTTGCATGGTTTCCAGCTGCATACCCGCACTCTGCGTCTGTTCCCCCGGCCTGTAGTGGCTTTCCAGTCCTCTTCCTTCCTTGCATCACGTCCCAAGGCTTCCGCCTTTTCTGAGAAGCTGGCCAGAACACAGGCTGTGGAGTATTTTGGAGAATGGTCTCTCAACCCCACTAATTTCGCCTTTCAAAGGATACACAACAGTAAGCGCCTTTTAGATCTTCTGTCGGCTCATTTTCCACCTGCTTTCCCCTTTTTCAGATAGTCTTTCTCATTGCATCTCTCTCCCTGCAGATATGTTTGACCCAGCTTCAATTGGAGATAAGCCAAAGTGGTATGCCCACCAGCTGCAACCCATCCATTATCGTGTGTATGATGCAAACTCCCAGCTGGCGGAAGCACTCAGTGTCCCTATAGAGAGGGATAGTGACTCGGATCCCACTGATGACAGGTCTGCTTTATTTTGCCTTTTTTTTTGTGAATTGTCATTTTGTTATGCCCATTCTTTGTTTTAAAGGGAATGTACTGTAAAATTTCACTATGTTTTCCTTACTTACCAAAATTACTGAAACAGTGATTGTTTACTTAGAATAGTATCTCTTAATATGAATCAAAAGTATATTGGTCCCAGTCTTCACTCGTATGATTTAAGGTAGAAAGTATTTGAGTTGTCTTACCACTCAGTGCAGTGGTGGTGTTTAACAAGGAGCTGTCATTTTGCCTGTTTTTGATTTTGTAGTACTTTAGTTTTATTAACTATACTGTTTTTCAGTGGCAGCGACAGTGTGGAATATGATGACTCCAGCTCTTCTTATTCTTCTCTTGGCGACTTTGTCAGTGAAATGATGAAATGCGACATCAATGGTGACACACCTAGTGAGTATTCTGATGATTGAGTTTAGTAACTTGAGTTACTTATCACTAACCCAAAGCTAGTTCTTTTTTTTTTTTTCTGACTAAGATGACACCTTAAATATGATTGGTTGCTGTTAGTAACTTTTAGGTGGTTGTAAACTCTGCCCTATACCCAGTGAAGTGATTGTTCTCAGGTGATACACATAGATGAAAAAAAGCCGACATAAGTTGTACCTGTTTATTTGCAGTCTACTCTATAAAGTCTAGAATGAATAAAGCTTGTCTTTACTATCGGAAATCAGGAGGTGGAGAGCTGAAATTGCTCTCCTTATGAATGATGAGAGCGGACTGGAGGGAACGGACACCCCCCCCCCCCTTCGCACATGAACGTAACCTAGACTGTCAGTCACAGGCTGTGTGCTGAAGATCCCCTCCCCTGTCATTTTTTTTTCTTTCTTTTCCTCTCTCCTCTGGATTGAGACAAGTACACACTATAGAGGGATAGGCTTTGTTCAAATTTCACGTCTGAGGTTTACAAACACTGTAAATTACACAATGGCTTATTGATCATCTTTATTAAACAAAAATAGGCTTACGGTGATTTTGTGCTCTTCGTAGATGTGGATCCACTGACTCATGCTGCCCTGGGAGATGCCAGTGAGGTGGAGTTTGATGATTTTCAGGAGTACTCAGGAGAGGTGGAGGAAACTGCTCCCGACAGTGAGAACTCACCTGACAACAACCAGCCGCGTTCAGGCTCAAGCACCACTGCCAGCAGCAGTCCAAGTACTGTCATCCATGGAACTAACACGGTGAGCTTACACAGCTTGTCATATAGGCAAAACTTCACCCAAAAGGCCTCCTTCCCCATCTCCTCAGTTTTTTTGTTTTTTTTTGGAGGTGGAGGGTATTGGTATTGACAGGTACCCCCTCACATGTCCTATCGGATCACTGCGGAGGGTACACTGGACATTTGCCTCCCCCACCTACAGCCTTCTGGGATGTGTCACAGGTCACAGAAAGCGGCAGGACCATTCATAAAGGGCAGAGCAGCCAGCTGTGAAGCCACAAGGAGACACAGCCAGCTGTCCACAGTTTGTGTTGCTAAACCCAGAACCGTAAAATCAGTCTTTATATGCAGTAAAGCATGCTTGTTGTACTCCTTTGTGTAACCTAAGGATTAATCCTCTGCATTGTATAAAAAGGCTGTTTGATGCCTTCTGTTATTGTCCCCTATTGATCTGCTGATAACACAGAGCCTTGGGGGCACTCTGCACATAGTTTGGTGTGGAATGCTAGAGAGTTTTTTTCTTTTTCTTGGGAGAGTGCATGTGATCAGCACAGGGTCAATCAGCACTGTCCAGACAGAGGGTCAGGGGTCATGCAGCCTCATAGGACAGTCAGAGGAGGATGAAAACTCCTCCTACAAGCTTTAACCAGACACTGATAGAAAAAGGTGTTTAGCAGTTTATATTTACTAAAATAATTGCATTTCCTGTGTACTGTGGGAGACCAGATAGTAAATGCAGGGCCCTCGATTTAGTAACACTTTAATATGCCGACCCTGAGGACTGAAGACCAGTGAAATACTGGTTTGGGTGAGGACGGCACTGGATCCCTGGACAGGTAAGTGCCTGTTTTATTTATTTATAAAGCAGCTACAGTATTTGTAGCTGCTGACTTTTAATTTTGTTCCTAGAATGCGGGACCACTCAAAGCTACTGTAAGTTTATTACGGCACTGGACCTTGTTGTTCATAGTTTTGGTCTTTTAGCCAAACTGTTTAGAAGTAGTCAGGACATAAGAATAGTGGTTGAGTGTTTTTTTTTTTTTTGTCCTGAATCAGAGTTGGTGGACAGTTTGGAGAGTGGTCTTATTGTGCTTAGATAAAAGATCATTTTCCCATGTTTAATGTCCATAACTGTGAATTCAATCCCTTTTCTCTTTCTCCCAGTGCAAGATGGAAGCTTTAATTACTTTGCAGTGACTACTATGCTCGGCTATATATCATTTTTGTCATTTTATTATTTATGCTTTTTATTCATTGTGGACTTTACCAAATGTTGAAATGTAACCAGTATATGTAAGGGAAGGAACCTTGTTGTACTGTAATTCTGTCTAGTCAGTATTCATTGCAGTTTATGCTGCTTCAATAAATGGTCCGTATTGTGAATGCTTGCACAAATCAAGTCTTAACCATCTTCTTTTCAGCAAGAATCTGCTGACTCTGCCGAGCCGGATGAGAAGGTTTTGGGTGTGCTGCAAAATCACTTACCAACCCTGGCACCTGCGTTTAACCGGCTGGCAATGGAACGCCGTGAGAGTGAAGTATCTGTTGGTGGGGGTGAGGCACAAAGGCGCGAGTATGACAATCCCTATTTTGAGCCCCAGTATGGATTTCCACCAGAGGAGGAGAATGAAGAACGGGAGGAGAGTTATACACCCATGTTTAACCAGACTGTTAATGGCACCCGGTGAGAGCCAATGTCTAGACCTGATGATGATTATTTTTTTTTTTTATAATCCAGGAACCATGTGCGTTATTTTTGGCACTCTGTGCTATATTAAATATCAGCCAGTTACTGTGGTCGGGAACTAACTGCGACTAACATTTGACAGTGTAATGAGAGGCAGGGCTTAAAGTGATACTAAAGTCTTATTTTTTTTCTGTTTAAAAATAACAAACCTGTTATACTTACCTGCTCTGTGCAGTGGTTTTGCACAGAGCAACCCAGATCCCCCTCTTCTCGGGGCCCCCCGCCAAAGCTCCTGGCCCCTCCCTCCAAAGCTCCTGGCCCCTCCCTTCCTTCTTGCTCAGGGGCACCCGAGCCAAGCCGCTGCTTTGTATGTCCACACAGACACAGAGCTTTGGCCTGGCCCCGCCCCCTCTCTCTCACATTGGCTCACTGGCTTTGACAACAGCGGGGGCCAATGGCACCCTGCTGCTGTCTCAGCCAATGAAGGAAAGTCCCGGACAGCCGAGACTCTCGTGCATGTCGCTAAATCGAGATGGGCCCAGGTAAGTATTAGGGGGCTGCTGCACACAGAAGCTTTTTATCTTAATGCATAGAATGCATTAAGATAAGAAAAACCTTCTGACTTTAGAACCACTCTAATGCCAGGAGCCTGGGAATCTTTATTTCCTGACATGAAAAGCTGAAAGAGGTTCTAACCCTTATAAAACTGTCGACAGTTTGCGCAGCACTTTACAAAAAAGGTAAAATGTAAAGCTATTCAAAATTATATTTTAAAACATTGTGGCTGTATTTGGGCTTTAGGAGATGTTAGGGAGAGCTTACATTTGTGGGAAAGTAATTTTGGATGGTTTGGCCCTGTAAAGGATGTGTATTGATCCCTGGAGCCTTGTGTTTATTGTGTACTGGGCAGGACCATGCTTTTTTTTTTTTTTTTAAACCTGTCAGTCACTGTATTCAAGTAAGAAACACTGGGCTTCAGCAGTTTCTTATACAATGTAATCTGGGTTCAGATTTTTTTATGAAATTGATTAAAGTGGTTGTACACCTCAGACATAAAATATGTCCATCCTTCCATAGTGTGTATTCATCACAATTAAAGCGGTAGTGAACTGCAGAAAAAAAAAAACCAAACAAAATAAAAACTTCCCCTGCAAGGCAATGTCATAATGCTCTAGTATGCATTCCATTCTAGCACATTATGAGAGACTTGCCTTAAAACAAAGCCCTCCAGCGGTGTGCTTGCGTGCGGGAGCTGCTTTTTATGGCACAGACTTGAAAGGACCGGCACGGTATGCCAGACCTTCAGAGTGCATGCGCTGGTGATGTCACCAGCTGCATGCTGTGTGAATATCTCCTAAACAGTGCAAGTTTAGGAGATATTCAAAGTACCTACAGCTAAGCCTTATCATAGGCTTACCTGCAGGTACAAGTGGTAAAAAAACCCTGTTAGACTTACTGGTAACAGTATTTCCAGGATTCTTCCAGGACAGCTACTTAAGAGATGATTGGCTCCGCCCTCTACAGGAAACACAAATCAGAAACAATTTAAAAGGCCCCTCCCTCTCCTCTGACCCTCAGTTGTTTGAAGATCAAGTAAACCTCCACCAAAAGTGCACTCGGCAGAGGCATAACAGATACTCACTAAAACACCTCCACCAGGTAACCAAAGGAGACCAGTGAATACAGAATAGGGTGGGAATATAGACGCTGTCCTGGAAGATTCATGGAAATACCGTTACCGGTAAGTCTAACGTGGGGTTTTCCCCCCTCATCTTCCAGGACAGCCACTTGAAGAGGATAAGCAATATTCTCTACCTTAGGGTGGGACGACAGCCTGAAGCACTTTCCTACCAGAGAGGTCCTGGCTGGACAGCATCTGGACTCTATAATGCTTGATAAACACATAAGAGGAGGACCAGACAGCAGCTTTAGAAATTTCTTCCCATGATGCTCCCGCTCCTTCTGCCCATGATGTGGCCAAGGATCTTGTTAAATGAGCCCTAATTCTGAAAGGAGGGGTGTGACCTAACGCTCTGTAAGCTTCACAAATAGCTTTCCTAATTCATCTGGAAATTTGAACTTCTAGACATTTTGGTCCCCTTCTTGGGGCCACTGAACAACACTAAGAGTTGGGAGGATTTCCTAAACTCACTAGACCTTTCTAGATAAAGCAGAAGGCATCTTTTCACATCCCAAAAACACATTTTTTTTTTCTTCTGCATTCTTGGGGTAGGAACAAAAACTAGGAAGAACTACCTCCTGGGACCTGTGAAAGCTGGAAGAAACTTTGGGTAAGTAGAAATGGGGTAGTACTAAGTAATACCAAAAAGGGGGACTTTTTAGGCTAAGAAGCAATGGAGAAAAGACATACTATAAACAATCAAATTTATTGAGATTAACAAAACATAAAGTAGATAAAATATAGCATACAGTATATGCATCTAAGCTTTAGTGCAGTGAGCCCTTGTGCGTCTACGCGTTTCGCCATTAGGCTTCTTCAGGACACGGCCAAGGTTCAAAGATGACAACAGATAAGAGAATGTATTTCTCTATCTGAAATGAGATACAATGCCATTAAAACACAATACATAACTGTTTAAAAATAAAAATCATGTGCTGAGCACCTGTGGATAGAAATCAAGAATGAGCAACAAACAAGTACCTGTTCTTCCAAACTTTGGGTAAGTACAAAGGATCGGGCCTAATCACTACCCTGTCCTCTAAAATCCTCATAAAAGGGTCCTTACAGGAAAGGGACGCTAGATCAGAAATCCTTCTCCCTGACGTTCTAGCCAAAAGAAAGGTAATCTTTAAGGAAATCAATTTCAGAGAAGCCTCATGCAAAGGCTCAAAAGGAGCCCTAGTCAGAGCATTTAGTACCAACGACAGATCCCATGGAGGAATCTGTTTAACAGCCCTGGGTGTACACCTAGATCTGGCTGAAAGGAACCTCCTGATCATAGGGTCCTCAGCTAGTCTTTTTTTCTGCAAAGATAGGGCAGCAACCTGAACCCTAAGGGTGCGGACAGAAAGAAAGTCCTTTCTCCACTTCCCTCTGTAAAAAATGCAATATACAGTATAGGGAGTAGAAAAAGAATCTATTCCTGTCTTCTTCTGCCAGGAAACAAAGGTTTTCCAAACTTTCCCATAGATCTTTCTTGTGACTAACTTATGGCTGTCCAGGATAGTCTCAACAACCCTCTCTCAGAACACCCTCTTAGCTTTAGTATGCTCCACTCAGCCTCCAGGCTGTCAAATGGAAAGTCTGAGGGCTTGGATGGAGCACCGGCCGCTGACGGAGACAATCCCCTCTGCTCCAGCAGGGGCCAGGGGAGGTTCTGCTTGGCCCTGAACAATCTTCCGAATTAACAGCAGTAAGAGGGGAAATGGAGGAAAGGTGTAGGCCAGAGTGAAATCCCACTGGAAGGAGAGTGCATCTGTCCCTAAGGACTTCATCTCTCTTTCCAGCCAAAAGATAGCTTCTTGTTGAGACTGGATGCAAAAAGATCCATTCTGGGAACACCCCACTTTAGCACGATCTCCTGGAACGTGTCTTGATTCAGTTCCCAACTGCTGGCAATGATGTTTACTCTGGTCAGATAGTCCACCAGAACATTCGCTGTCTCACTGATGTGCACCGCCCTGACTCAAGAGGCATTGTCCTCTGCCCAGGACAGAATCTGCTGGGTTAACAATAGAAGAGTATTCGAGCGAGTGCCCCCTTGCTTGTTTAGGTATGCCACGACCGTGACATTGTCCGAAAAAATCAACAGGTCCTTTGAATTGACCCTCTCCTCCAGAGCAATTAAAGCCTTCCCCACTGCTAACAGTTCTCTAAAATTCGATGAGCGGCATGCCTCCTCTGGCAACCAGGCTCCCCAGCCCCACATACTGGCATCTGTAGTCATTTTCATTGGGAAATGCTGTGCCCAGTCCTTTCCTCCCTGCTTATGTTCCCACTGCTTCCACCAGGACAGATTGAGAAAATCCTCTTGGAAGCTGTACGAGCTGATTCAAAGAACTTTTTTCTGCGATCCCAATGACTCAGAAGAAACTCCTGAAGGTGCCTGGAGTGCAATTGGGCCCATGGCACCCCCGGAATGGCTGCAGTCATTTAACCCAATAACTGCATGATCTGACAAAGGGAGGCCTGTGGGAGCAACCTGAAGTTCTGCACGGAGAGAAGAATCTTTAAAATCTTTTCTTCTGGAAGAAAAATCTTTTGGGCAACTGTGTCTATTAGGTAACCCAAAAAGGGCATGCTCTGGGAGGGAACCAGATAAGACTTTTGCTGATTGACCTTCCACTCTAGTTTCTGAAAGGTCTGCAAGACCATTCACAGATCCTGAACAAGGCTCTCTTTCTCTCGGGCAAAGACCAAATGATCGTCTAAATATGGAACGATCAATACCCTCTGTATTCGAAAATAGTCCATGACTTCGGCCATGATTTTCATGAAAATCCTTGGTGCTGCTGAGAGATCAAATGGATGGGCTCTGAACTGCCAATGACTTGGACCGTTCTTGAGAACTGCAAATCTGAGGAACTTTTGGTGATTCTGGCAGATTGTTACATGAAGGCAAGTGTCCTGAAGATCCAGTGTTACCATGATCACTCCTGGTAATAACCGATTCCTTACAGAATAAATGTTTTCCATCCGGAATCGTCTGTAGACTATGAATCTGTTCAGGACGCTTACATTGATGACCATCAGAAAACCGCCAGAAGCCTTTCTTACCAGAAAGACGTGAGAATAAAATCCTCTGAATTTTTGATCTTCCGGAACGGGAGAAATAACCCCCTCAGTTTCCCACATCGCAATCAGATTCACCATGGCCTGCTGTCCTCCCTCTTGGTCCCTCGGCAGATGGGTAAGAAAAAAACCTCTGGGGTGGGGGTTTTTTGAATTCCAACCTGTAACCTCTTTCTATCATTTGGAGGATAAAAGGGTTGCTGGTAATCTCTGCACATTCTTTGATGAAATGAGACCATCTCCCTCCTACCCCCGCTCTGGCGTCACGGGATTTCTAGTAGGGGCTGAAGGAGCAGAGTGCCCCCCCTTTGTTAAATGACCACTTCTTCTTTGCCTGTTGCCTATTGGTCTTAAAATTAACTTTGTTCTGAAAGCCACGAAAAGGCCTCTTATTCTGGGGCTTATTCCTTTGCGAAGATGGAAACTGTTTACTCTTCTCAAAGGAACGTACTAGGACGTCCTCTAAGGAAGAACCAAATAAAAGCTTGCCCTCAAAGGGTATGCCGCAAAGTTTATTCTTGGAGGTAGGATCACCTTCCCAAGGCTTTAGCCAGATGGCCCGTCTAGCTGAATTAATGAGTGCTGATGTTCTGGCAACAGATTTTACAGAATCTGCTGCCACATCAGCCAAAAAAAGCAACTGACTTTGCAATAAGGGTTAGAGAATCCCTGATCTCCTCTGTGGGGCTGTCGGAGGAAAGAAGGTCATCCAGAAGTTGGATACACACGTCTAAATTCTAGCAACACAGGTGGATGCTACAGCTGACCCCAAAGAAAAAGCAAAGGCATCCCAGGCTTTGCGTAATAAGGAATCGGCCTTTCTATCCATCTGATCTTTAATGACTCCAGAGTCCTCAAATAAAAGATCTGACTTTTAGATACTTGTGACATAGGGGCATCTAATTTAGGACATTTGAAAAAACCTCCTCCAAAATCGGACTGAAAGGGAAACCTTCTCTTATGTCCTCTAGACTGGAACAACCTTCTTTCAGGTTCTTTCCACTCAGAAAAGATCAAATCCTTGAGAAAATGTTGTACAGGAAAAGACCTAGATTTCCATCCTTGTAGACCTCTGTACATCTTATCCTGAACCAACTGAGCTTGCTAAGGGATCTCGATCTGTTCAGAAGTATATATTGACCTTAATTAATCATCAATATCCAACTAGAAAAAGATACCTAGTTGAGCTACCAGTATCCTCATCCTCTGATGCAGACTCCTCGTCAGATGTAGATACTGGATTCTAACCTTCTTCCAGGTCAGAAACATTATGTGAACTAACAGTGACACTAAGAGAGGTAGAGATTTAGCTGAGACTGAAGGCTCCTGAGTCACAGGCTTAGAAGTGGAAGGCCCTAGCCCGGCTACTCTGTCGTTAAAGGACCAAAAAGAGGCCACTACCTTCTTCATAGAAGTCATCAACTCCTTTAAAGAGGCAGTAGACCCAGAACCTGCCTTTGACGGAATACAATCCTCACAAAATTGTTTTTTATAACTATAAGAAAGCCTGGCTCTACAGTCCCCACATTATTTCTTTACAGGTTTGTCAACCTAGAAAAAAACAGAAAACAAAAACCATAAAAAAAGGCTTATACAGCCCCCCCCTGCTGTAGAAGCTCTTTATCCACAGATAAGGGCTTACCTTGGGGGCAGTACTGAACCCGGATGCCATCGCTGGTTTAACTCGAGCGGGTGCTCCATCCTCAGTCCTATCCTCAGACTCCATAGAGGAGAACGTAAGCTGGCTGGTGAGACTCCTCTGTTTGCCGCTGCACTGCTAAACTGGTCTGCCTTGCGTTTGGCAGACTGTTTCCAAAGCAGCAAGTTCCCTGCATTGTACCACGCTGATATCCTTTAAGAAAACAGCGTCCAGGAAGTGCGTCATATCACTTCCGGTTCTCACGACATCTTGCCGCGTCACCAGAAGTCCTCCGACGCCATTTTGGTACACCCAACGCAGGGAAGACACGAGAAAGATGCCTCTCCACACAACTAGAGGCTGGAAATGGAAGGGAGTTGCCGCTGCTGAACCACCAGGAAGGCAAGTAGACCAATATATATAGGGGGCCCTTCTTGGTCTATAAACATAGGAAAACACCCCAGACATGGCCACAACCGGTCCTGGATATCGCCAACTGAAGGGGGGTCCACCAACCACAGTTACCAGACCTATATAACACAACAAACATTACGGTGTGCTCCTGGACAGTCTGGAAACACAAAACAACTGAGAGTCAGAGGAGAGGGAGGGGCCTTTTAAATTTTTTCTGCTTTGTGTTTCCGGTAGAGGGCGAAGCCAATCATCTCTCAAGTAGCTGCCCTGGAAGATGAGGGGGGGAAATTTACTACTACTTTAAGTGCACGAAGTGTCATTTCTGACTACTGTTTTGTTCCTCTGCTATCAGCATAAGTCACTTCTGACAAGTTTTCCTGACACCAAGAGAAAAATGGTGACAGGGAGGGATCTCCAGCTAAATGACTGCCTCAGCTCTGTTCCTGTGTGCTGTGTGAAGGGGGTGTGTCTTTTCCCTCCTATCAGCTGTCGGAGCTCTCCTCACTGAGCTCTGCAGAGTATAATTTCAGCTCTCCACCCCCTTGTTTTCTGAAAGCTCAGACAAGCTTTATAAATTCTACACTTTTAGCAGATTTAGAGAAGAGAAGACCTGCAAGTAAACAGGTAGAACTTATGTAGGAAGATTTGTTTCATCTCCGTGCATCACCTGAGGCCAGTTATTTCACTGCGCATATGTAAGAGTTTACAACCGATTTTAGTTTTTTCCTTTTTTGCTTCATGTACTCACTACTGTGTTTTCTGTGTTAGGTCCCAGAAGCCTTTGCTTCGCCCTAATAGCCTGAAGCTGCCCAGCGATTCTGATGCAGAAACAGACTCTCGAGGGAGCTCCCCCACCTCAACGGTTTCCAACAATAGCAGCAATAATGATAGCTTTGGGGGCATCATGTCTTTTGCCAGTAAGTTTTCTGCTGCGAAAATGGTAAAATAAGTCCAGATTGTATGTGGTTTCTCTGCGGAGGAGCTAAAAAAGAACAATCTAAGCCAGATTTTTTAAGATAAGATGACAGGAGAAAAAGCCCTCCCTTGTTCAGAATCTTCTTCATGTGCATAGTTCTCTCTCTCATCAGGCTGAGCTCGGTGTTCCTGCAAAGGGGGGGGTGGGGAGAACACTGTGCATGCGAGTTTTTAACGGGGGGGGGGGGGGGGGGGGAGTGTTCGCTCCTGTGATGCTGGGAGAAAGCACTCCATGCATGAGGTGCTTTAGCAACTAAACAGAAGTGAGGAATGCTCACAACAGGAGTTTTTTTGGACAGCCTTCAGGGGTTCCGAAAATGGCTTACAGGTATGGCAATTACATTAAATATAATTTTAAAATGCCTCAAAGTGTTTTTACCTACTGGCTCCCCTCGACTGCCTAGTCGGTTTAAATCCAATATGAACCTGGCTTTTAAAGCTTGCTTGGATTTTTACTATTCCTTACTCTTCTCAAAACGAAGGACAGGGCTCTTTGCTGTAATTGAATTTTAATAATAATGCAGCCTTGCCCTAAGAATAACCCTTGTCTCCTTTTCCAGGTAATCTGTATAAAAGTCATAGTAGCACCTTCAGTCTGTCAAGCTTGACGCTTCAGACCAAGAGTGGCCGAGATAAAGTGACCCCATTTCCAAACTTTAAAGGTAAGCATCCTTTTAGAATAAGAAATAGCATAAGGAATTAGTCTATAACCCAGCTTGTAAGGTAAGTACTTTGGGTCAGGAAATGCATAGACAGGGCAGTTTTCTACGAAGGGAAGGTAAGTGGTCTCACCTGGAAATGTGGATGTTGGAATGAGATTGGTTGTAATGTAAGTGTAGTGTTTGGGATTCTCATGTTACATTAATCATTCCATTATCTCATTTATCTCTCCCTGGTTTTATTTGCAGACTTGGAGTTTGCTTATATGTGTAGTCAAGTGTGATCACTATTGTGTTTTTTTTTTTTTTTCCACCCTTTTTTTATTTATTTTTTTTATCTGCTGCATGCTCCGTCCACTTGGGGTCAAAGACCAGCAGAAAGTGGCAGGGGAATTAGGAAAAGGTTGGTATCGATTCTTTTGTGATCTTGAGCTTTCAGAGGTTTCCAAGATCACGTCCACTTTTGTGTAGCGGTAGTGTGCTTTGTTTTACCATATGTAGGTTTGCTGTTGTGTGAAGGTTGTTTGGATTAAGTTACAGGGGTCCCCATACCTGATTTCTGTGTGTGGCTTGTCTCTACCCGTTGTGCAACTGTTCTTGCAGAAAAACACATGGTTATATCTTATTCAGCATGGAATAAAAAAAGTGGGGCTACTTGCCATGAATAGATTTTTTTTTTTAAACCATTCTCACATCTTGGGTAACCATAAGTTGTGATTTTAGATTTCACCTGCAATATAACCTACTGGTAGAAGCTGGTATTGCAGTGGTACCATCCAAAGACATTGGTACCCTATGGGGCTTGTTTATAAAACTGGAGAACAAATGATGAACTCTCAAAATGTTATACAAAACCCAAATATTCTGTTTGGTGTTCGTTTTATTTGTGCAGTGTAGATATATGCATTTAAGTTTACTTTGGTTTGATTTGTATAGTCTGGGACTTGTTACAGTGTTTTCCAAACACACGCAGGTATTGCAGGTACAGGGTTACCATTGGCCATCTCATTTGCCATTTCATCAGTTGGGTTTGTGGGATCTGCCCCTTCGTTTCACCTTGCGGGATGAGGTTTAAAATTCCAAACAGTAAGTGTCCACACCTAGTCATATATATTGAGACATCCAAATGGGGAGGTACACTATGTGGCCAACATTTCTAGACACCTTAACATCACATTTTATGCTTTAGCTTTTTTGATATTGCATTTCAAGTCCTGTAGCACAGCATAAAGCACAGAGCCATCAATCTCTACTGACGAACATTAGCATACAAAGACATTTTGAACAGTTCTGCATTGTCAACCTTGTGGCAACGCTTTGGGGAAAACCATTTTTCTGTTTCTGACCTAAATGCACCCCTGTGTACAAAGGCAGCTCTATAAAGACATGGTTTTATGGATTTTCCATGGAGGAACTTGAGTGGCTTGCACAGAGCCCTGACACTACCCTACTGAACTGAAATGCCAATTGTAGGCTACCTCTTCTCATCCAATATTAGTACCTGACCTCAGCTTTTTTTGTTTTGAATGGGCACAACATTCTCAGACACAATCCAAAATTACCCATAGTGGATGTCTTTGTAGTTTTGAAAGAAGGCCAATTTTTTATTAATGCCTATGGTTTTTGGAATGGATTGTGCAACAAATTCGTATAGTTGCTTGGTTAGCTTTCCACTGAAATATTGGCTATATAATCTATCAGGGGTCGACAAATTCAGGCACCATATACTCCAGGTTAGGAGCCAAGCGGCAGATTGGGGGAGCTAGTGAGCATGTACTGCCTTTTAGCACACTAGGTATTCGTTCAGAAAGTAAGCACCTGGTGACATTTTTGTAGGTACCCCAACAAAGGTGTCCTGTGAGGTTTGTCCAGCCCTGCCATTTGTAGTTCTAAATATGGAGGACATTTAGTTTCAGTAATCAAGTATCAGGGTAATAAGTCATTACACAGCTTAGGCTAGGGCTTGCATTGATGTGTCTAGCGCATCCCTATGTTATGTTGTTGCTGTCTACCCTATAGTTTTCTCTGTAGAACCAGCTATTCTATGTTAGAAAAAAATATCCCTGTAGGCGTCTTTTAGGGATTCAGCTGTTTGACTGATTTGATTGGTTGCCACTAACCTTGCATTTTTCGTCCCAGTATTTGGGCTAAATACTATAATGGAGATAATTGCAGACTCCGGTCCCGCCCCTGCAGAAGGTGGGTGCCTGTAGCATGAGTTCTGCATGTTAATCCACTCCTAGCATCCTCTCTACCATCCTACCATTTTGTGCTTCTCGTTGGTCACCATTTCTCACACACAGTGCCTTGTGCTCGTCACTTGTTGTGGTTGTTTTATAGATTTGGTCACGTGACCACATTATCAGGCGTCCATGTTTCTTACAGGTCATGGGTAGCCGGGATAATTCCCCCACCCATGTTCTTTCTACCCTTTTTGCTCTTACTTTTAATATTTTGGTTCTGAGCGGTGAATTTGAAATTAGCCAGAACTCAGTGGGGCTCACTGATTACAATATGTGAAGAAAGAACTGTCAGTGTTGCCCATAGTAACCTAAAGCTCTTTCTTTCTAACAGTATGGAAGGGAAAACACAAATCCAACCAGCTCTGGAATAATTATTTATTTTCCACTGCATTACACCAGCGTCAACTTAGTGCGTTAGTCAGAGTAAACCATCTATGATGAAGTAGAACTAAACTCCCTGCAACAATCTCTTTTTGTTAATCCCTCCTTCACAAATGCTTACATTTTTGATTCTATTTTTTTTTTTTTTTTACCATTTAACTTTTTTTAAGCTGCATCACAGTTGTCCCAAAAGGAGGTAGGTTACTAAGCCGGGCATCGAAAGTGACATTCTGCAAGAAGCTAGCAGAGTTTGTGCGCACGTGCAAAAATACCGCCATGTGTGACCGTATGTGTCGCTGGTCTCTGCCAGGTCTTAGATACCTGGAAGACACCGGCAGTGCAAAGGAGCTAGTGCTAGGGCTTTTAGGATGGAGGAGTGAGCGGGAAGGCCATACATTCTGCTTTGACCAGTTAATCTTTCCTTGATGGGCAGAAGCCCAACGATTGTTGCTGCTGGGACCTACTGCCATTTTGACAGCTGATGATTTGATTTTTTTATTAGAGGGGTTTTAGCATTTTTTTTTCCACACTGACAGCTGTAACAGGTACATCAGCCAGCGCTTATTAAAATAAAATATAATTCTTCGATATACTCTATCTTACTAATCTTAAAACTGCTCCATTCCCCCTCCTATAATTAACCTGTGTATGAAAGATCTGTATACTTGCCTATTGCCGGACCACTCTGGTCATGCTGGGCCAGTCTGTGTCATGTGATCTCCCCTGTGTCAGCCAGTGCAGGCTGCAGGGGAGAGCAGAGAACACTCGACAATGGCCTAAATACTTGAGCAGTGATGTCACTGATAGGCTTACTATTGTCAGTGGTTCCTCCTTCTCTCATGATGCTACCGCTAGCTGTAGTACAGTGTACTCTACGGAGTGCAGTAGATTAGTAATAAAACATAATTTATTAAAAGACAAATCAGCAACTCATGAAAGTGGAATAAGAGTAGGCATATCACATACAGGGTCTCTGTGTCATCCCAATCCGGATTGCTGTCGGGTGCGGATGACACCGGCTGCTCTGGGTCCCAGGGCTCAAAGTCTGTCATAGTTCCTCTTCTGTCGGTTGGCGTTGGGAAGGGAGACCAACAGGTGCACGTTCGGAGCATGCATGCTCCTTCCTCATGCTTGTGATGCTAGGTAAGTATGCAGATCTTTCTTCCATAGGTTAGATGGCATAGATGTTAGAAAGGGGTAGGGAGCAGTTTTAATATTGGGTACTTTCCAGAATACTACTTTAAAATGTAAACCTAAATGAACACACTGTAGTAAGCAGTGGCTTTCAGGAGCAGCTAATCACAATGTATCTAATAAAAAGGAGTTGCTGAAGCAAACCTGAAAGCAAAAAAGTTTTGTCAAGTATTTCCTATCTAACTCCTGGTTTTCCCTATCTATTATCTCTAAACCCATAAAAATGAAAAATGAAAAATTTTGCAGCGTACGTAATATTCCTCGCATGTTGAGGCTGAATTTGCTTCAATATTTTTTACTTTTTTTTTTTTTCACCTGGTGATTAGTTAGTTTTTTGTGTAGGGTGCCAATGCTAGGAAAAACTGGGTTACCCTAGAACAAAGTATTTTAGGACTGCAGAATGTCCCCCCCCCTTTCCTTTTCCATTATATGCGAGGAAGGAGCATTGTTGCCAGCTATCTCTGTGGACAACAGAGCAAACAGCAGAAGCAGCACGCACAGGTAGTTATTGGCTCACAAGATTTTGGAGGCATCTGTAGCGACATATTCCGCGACCCATCGCAGTTTGCTACAGAAGTGATGTTTTGTCGCCGCCATCTTGTTCCCCCCCCTACACTCGTCCACAGTAAGGATACACCAAGAAGGGGGAAAGCGGACATGTTGTTACACCCACTGGAGTTTTGCATTTTACACCTATTTATAACAGTAAAGTGAGTTTCTATAGTGAAATACAGGACATAAAAACGCCGTCTGACTGCTTAAATTTTGAATTTTAAATGCAGCGAACTTCTGTCAGATTAGCAAACCTGTGAGATGAGCAGTAGTCAGATGGAGTTGTAAGTACTGTATTTCACTATATAAACTGACTTTACTGTTATAAATACATGTAAAATGCAAAACTCCGGTGGGTGTAACAACATGTCCGCTTTCCCCCTTCTTACTGTATCCTTACTGTGGACGAGTGTGGGGTGTAGCAGGATGGTGGCGACGGAACGTCACTTCTGTAGCAAACTGCGATGGGTCACCGAATATGTCGTTGCAGCATCAACATGTTTTTTTTTTTTTGTTTTTTTTTGTGCATTTATCAAAAAAAAATATAGCTATAATTTCCTTTCACGTTTCTTTCCCTCTGTCCTGCAGCAGAATAGCTGTATTTTGAAAAGAAAAGATGATTATCACCATGGGTAAGGCTTACTGCTGGTCCTTAAGGGCAGTTTAGATTCTACCTTGGAGAGCAGCAAGACTTGACTTATTCCAAGTATGGAAGCTCACTGTTAGGTTGCATTCACACTTCAGCGTTTTGAATTGCAGGCAGATTTGCCACAATTTAAAAGCGCTGATGCCGTTCTTTTGAATGACACCTAAAATCGCGGTGTGGGTCTGCCATGATTTCACGCGATAGATCGTGCTGCAATTGCAGCACCCCGCTTCACGTGAAGCATGTTGCCCGAAAGTAGTTCCCAAACTTTATTTGAGGGACATGCTTCACACGATGCGGGGTGCCGCGATTGCAGTGCTATTTATTGCGGCAGACCCGCACCGTGTTTTTTTGGTGTCATTCAAAAGAATGGCATCTCAAATGTGAGTCCCCGATTTGTCATTCACACATCGACGCTTTCAAATCGCAGGCAAAATCGCAGAAAATCTGCCTGCGTTTTAAAACGCTGAAGTGTGAATGCAGCCCTAAAGGTACAAGCACAACATAGGTAGTGATTGCAGTACAACTTGGCCATGTGCACTGAAAAATCTTCACAGGTGTCTCAAGGGCAACACAGACAGTTTCAGGATCTTTGATAGGGAAGGGATACTGTGTATTCATGGAAAGAAGAAATCTGGATTTTTAAATTCACCTCTTAGTGCTTTTTTCCTATGCTGTACCTTTCACTTTCATTCTCTCTAGATTTTTGTCACTCTAGTATATTGAATGTCTGTAATTTTCCATCTTCATTTCTTTCCTTGCAGCCAGCACCAGGCGTGCTCTGGTAGACCAGAAATCCTCTGTTATAAAACACAGCCCTACAGTAAAGCGGGAATCTCCTTCCCCACAAGGTAGAGCGAACAATTCCAGGTAAGACTATATTTTATTATATGGAAAACTTTTATTCTGTACTTAAAGAGGAACTGAAGTCTGCTCTTATAATTTGTAATAAAAACATCCTTGCGATTCTGAAGCTTCCCTCCAACCACTTTGCAAATTTTTTTATATATACTGTGATTTTGTACTTTCCAAACATGCTGCAGAAATCTCCCTCCACTGTGTTTGGCTGCAGCCATTTTAACTGTGGGCAGTTGATGCTGCTGCCTGTTCACTTGCTGGATTTACACAGACACACAGAGGCACACCTCCAGCTCTGCAGCTCTCATTGGCCCACTTATGACTCATCCCCCCCTCCCTTCCTGGCAAACTTAGGAGGGTGAGAGAGAGAGCTGTACATGATGTCATAAGCCTAGGCTTTTTACCAGACTAGAAGGAGGAAGTGGGCTGTATAAGGTATATACTGGCAGAAAAAAAATGTTTTACTATCCCAAGTTAAAACCACTGGACCAGAAGATTTAATAGATGGAAAGATGAAAAAATGACTGAAGTCCCGCTTTAAAATCTTTTATATAGAAAGGGATGTAAAGAGAAACAGTATATAAGTGATAACAGTGGGGGTAGCAAATATGCAAAAGAGTTTTGACAGTGGCTGACCAGTGTACACTGGTCATCTTACTGTAATAAGATAGATATTTTAATTTAAGTGACGAGAGAAACTATACTTTTTGCTAATGGAATTATTTTTGTAAAAGTGGACAATTTTAAAAAGTGATGAGATGTGTCTCTTGATAGGCTATTAACGTTTTCAGATGAATTGGGTGACGTTGTCGCTGTATGTGTGGGTGCCATCTGCTGTTTGGGTAAAATGAGCAACAAAGGATGAAAAAGCGGCATCCAATAGCTTTTGTTCCACTCTGGCAGTGATAGTGTCCTCTTTCTTGCTTACTTCTCCCCACCATTGAAATAAACATGTTCAGGTATTCAGTTCCCTTTATAAAGTCAAAGGTTTATTTTGGTTACAGAAGGTTTGCATTAAAATTGGCATTACAAATTAAAGCTGAATTCCAAGCTAATATATTCATTAAAGGAGAAGTATAGCCAAAGCTCGTTTGGCTGTACTTCTATGGATCGCAGGAAGGCAGTTCATTTTGCACTCTTGTGACGGTCCAGGCACCGTGCCATCAGGACAATGGAAGTCAGGATCCACCAGATGCCTGGACTGACACCCGGCCGCTCCGCCCTCTGCACAGCCCAGCGCCCCAGTGAGCGAGGAGGGGGCAGAGCAGAAAGCTGCTGACAGTCAGCAGCTCTCTGCTCAGGGAGATGTCAGAACCGAGCGATTGGCGGTGTTCTTTTGCTCGGTTCTCATCGTAGAGGTGCCGGGGGACTGATGCTGCATCCACCTAGATAAATATAACTCTAAAAAAAGACAAACCCATACTTCTCTTTTAATACATCATTAAACATTGTTGGGTTTTTGTATGTTTTTTCTTTTTTTCTCTTGTGTTTTGTTTTTTTAACTAGTGTTAGTACCTTAAATTTGGCCTTATGAAATGTTCTCTACAGCAACACCCGGACTAGGAGAAGTAGTGCCAGTTAGGACCCATTCATACCGCCTGCTTGGTAAATGCTCTGTTATAGCATGTTGGCAACTGTCAGTTTTGGGCTGAGGCACGACAGGGGGCCCTGTAATGCGTCTTTTTTTTTTTTTTTTTTTATTATTGTCATTATTATTTGAAGTTGACACTTCATGTCACTGCACAGCACAGCAGTGCGTTGCACTGCTGTGCAGTGACATGGGTGCCTAGTTGCGCGCTGTGATAAAGTGCAGCACGTCTGCATTTTATCTTAGCCCATGGCACCTGCAGGCTGCGTTGCAGTAAGAGGCACATAGAAAAAAAAATGTTTATGTGCCCTAGTAGTTCTTCCAGTCTGTTTGTGAACGAGCCCTTAGGTGTGCAGAATGCAAATGTTCTGTATCACAACACACTTTGACACCAGACAAGATCAATCAGACATTACTACCAAATGTTGGCTCTCCATAGGAATGCTTATGAAGCTTATAACAATATGTATACTTTCACATAAATATAAAATTCTTCATATTTCACTTTTCCATACCTAGACATAAATATATACAATTCAATCATGTTATGAAGACCCAATCCATTCATTCATTTGTTAATTGATAAATATTAGATATTAGATTAAAGAAAACTTCTAATGCCCTGTACACATGATCGGACATTCTGACAACAAAACCGTGGGTTTTTTTCCGACGGATGTTGGCTCAGACTTGTCTTGCATGCACACGGTCACACAAATGTTGTCGGAAATTCCGAACGTCAAGAACGTGGTGACGTACGACGGGGCTATAAGAAGGAGGTTCAATAGCCAGTGCGCCACTAGTACTTTTTTTTTTTTTTAATATATATTTTTATTGCATTTTTTTTTTTTTTTTTTTGAACATGCAGACAGACGTACAAATAAAAACCACAAAATCCAAACATAAAATACAGAATGCTCCTATGTCGTCCTAGAACAGAAGGAAATTGTGTATCACATATTTACTATGGGATTCAGAGTGGATAACATCTAACTCGACATTAAACTTTGTATAGACGAGCATCACAGACATGGATAGTACTATCGAGGCAAAAGTCACTCACTATGTAAGGCAAAAACTACCTTAAATAATACCCGACTATGGCAGTGTAGGTGAGAGGGTTATGCCGCGTACACACGGTCGGACTTTTCGGCAGAAAAGGTCCGCCGACGTAATCATTCCGTCGGACATTCCGATCGTGTGTGGGCTTCATCTGACTTTTTCTTTCGAAAATTCTGACAGACCTAGAAATAGAACATGTTTCAAATCTTTCCGACGGAATCAGTTCCTATCGGGAAAACCGCTAGTTTGTATGCTGTTCCGACGGACCAAAAATGACGCAAGGGCAACTATTGGCTACTGGCTATTGAACTTCCTTTTTCTAGTCCCGTCGTACGTCATCACGTTCTAAACGATCGGACTTTGGTGTGATCGTGTGTAGGCAAGTCTGTTTCAGCGGAACTCCGTCGAAAAAAACGTCAGAGTTTATTCTGACGGAAAGTCCGGTCGTGTGTAGTAGTGGGCTAGCCAGCCATCTGTCCCAGATCTTGTGAAATGTTTTTTTCCTCTTTCGGATATCAAAGGTTAGTTTATACAGTGGTAGAGATTTGTTAACCAATTTTAACCAGAGACCTCTAGTAGGGGTCGCAGTACCCTTCCAGGTCAGTAAGATGACCTTCTTTGCATAGAAATAGAGGATACGAAGTAGTCTTTTGGCCTGGGAGGGAACAGCGAGGTCACCAAAGATGCCCAAGAGACAGTTCTTGGGGTTAAGCATATTGGGGAGACCCAGTGCTGAGGAGAGAAAGGCGCATATGTTCACCCAGAAGTTCTGTACTATAGAACAAGTCCAGAAGCAGTGGAGGAAGTCAGCTGTGTGTCTACATTTTCGAAAGCATTCGGCCGAGGGGGATATGCCTATTTTTTTTTTTCATTTTAACCGGAGTAAGATGTGATTGGTGAAAGACCTTAAGTTGAATTATCCTATCTCTGGAAGAGATAACCGAGGTCTTGAAGGTGTAGAAGAATTCAGCCCAGTCTTCTTCTGTGATAGGGATATCTAAGGAGTCCAGTTTCTGTTGTGCTGCCCTGAATCTGGGATTAGAGTTTGTCACTAGGGCTGAGTAATAGATAGATATAAGATTTGTCTGCCCGGAGCTCTTAGGAGTTTTTCCAGGTGTGGGGTCCCAAGGGGACTAGCTGGGAAGCCAAACTGAGCTCGTACAGCATGTCTGAGTTGGTAGTAATAGAATAGATAGCTATGTGGCAGATTGAAGTCCAATGTCATCTGGGGTAAGGATTTGCAGAGGCGCTTTGCCGGCGGTATAGCCGCGCCATCCCATTGATTTCAATGGGCAGGAGTGGTGAAGGAGCGGTATATACTCCGCTCCGTCACCACTCCGAAGATGCTGCTAGCAGGACTTTTTTTACCGTCCTGCTAGCGCACCGCTCCAGTGTGAAAGCCCTCGGGGCTTTCACACTGGAATGAAAGCAGCGGCACTTTCAGGTCGGTTTGCGGGCGCTATTATTAGCGCAATAGCGCCTGCAAACTGCCCCAGTGTGAAAGGACCCTAAGCGTAGGGTTATACCAGAGTGGGCTGTTGGGAGAGGCCAGCCAAGAGTCAGAGGTACGTTTGACTATCACTGTTTTAAACACAGAGAGAGAGGTACGTATGAGAGACATTCCAGGTCCTGGTGGTGTGCATCTGCGATTATATTATGTTATGTAGTGTTTCAAACAAGGAAACTATGGCTCCTTCAGCAGTTGTACATGTGTTATTCGAGTCAGGGTGTAGCCAGTCATGGATATTAACTAATTGAGATGCCTGGTATAGTTAAAAATCAGGAAAAGCTAACCTTGCCAGGTGGGACGGGAGGCGAAATGTCTCTAGTGTGACTCTAAGGGGTCGTCCATTCCAAAGGAAGATAGTACAGGTAGTCTATGTTCTTAAAAATAGATTTAGGGATTTTGCAAGGGGCGTAAGCCATGGCATATACAGCAATTTAGGTAGATATATCATTTTAAGGACATTGGCTTGCCCCATAAGGTCTATGGGTAAGTCCTTCCACTGTCTGGTCTGAGTCTGCAATTGGAGTAGTAAGGATCTTAAATTATTGGTTATATAGAGGGATAATGGCAGTTGAATTATACTGCATAAATACCTGAATGAGGTGGCTATTTGCAGTCTAGAGTCCGGTTTGATCTCCGAGATAAGAGCTTGATCTAGGGGAAAGAGGATTGACTTGTCCCAATTCACTCGGAATCCGGAGAAGTCGCCAAATGTATTGATAACAGATTGGTAAGGGAGTCATGGGGGTCGGCTAGGTAGACTAGTGTATCGTCTGCATAAAGAGATATCCGTTCTTCTCATTTATGGGAAGACCTCTTCTTCCGTAGCGGGGAGCTACGGATCAGAATCGCAAGGGGTTCCATGGCCAAGGCGAACAGGAGGGGTGACAAAGGGCAGCCCTACCTGGTGCCTCTAGTAATAGGGAAAGTCTCAGTAACTTGTAAGTTAATTCGTATATGAGCCAGTGGCAAAATATACAGGAGCCGTATCCAGTCGGGGGCCGAATCCATATAGCCGCAGGACTTGAAACAGATATGGCCATTCTACGCTGTCAAGGGACGCAATAACCCGAGTGGGTGTACAGTCATGTGGATAGATCCGGTTATGAAATAATCTGCGAATGTTAATTCTGGTCGAACGACCTGGTATAAAGCCCCCTTGGTCACTCCCTACCAACTTCGCAACCACCTTGTTCAGATGGTTGGCCAGCACTTTAGCCAGAATTTTGACATCTACGTTGATGAGATATATCGGCCGATAGGAGTCGCATTTACGAGTATCTTTTCGGGGTTTAAGTATTAAAACAATTAAAGCCTCTCTCATTGAGGGAGGGAGTACTCCTTTCAAGGCCTCATTATATGTATTAAGTAGGATAGGGCTAAGGAGGTGTTGAAAGTGCGTATACCATTCAGCTGGAAAACCGTCTAAGCCTGATGTCTTACGAGTTGGCAGTTGTGAAATTGCAAGGGAGAGCTCTTCCACGGAGAGGGATTCATCTAGCTCCTTGCGGTCTTGGTCTGTCAGTTGGAGTGATATTTGGGTTAAATAGTCATCAAATTGTGTCTGAGTATTGAGCTCTAGAGGTATATAGATCACGGTAAAAGGCGTTTGTTATATCTTGAGGTACATCACTAATGTGGTCCTTAGAGACCAAAATCCTGGGGATCGAGACAGGGGTGGTCAGGTCTGGTGAAATATGCGAGTAGGCGACCCGCTTTGTTACCATGTTCAAACGTCTTCTGAGTGACATAGAGCATGCGTTTTTCAGTGAGATCTAGCAAGCTAAGTTCGTATTCCCTGCGACATTGCAGCCATGGAGTTAATGTAGCTGTACCGGGGTTTGGGGCGTAGGTCGCCTCTGCCACTAGTAATGCAATTTCTAATTCCTCAGTATGTTGTTGGGCATTTTTGCGTAGGATACCAGTGATAGACATGAAGGTTCCCCTTAACACTGCCTTGGAGGCTTCCCAGGCCGTGGTAGGTCCAGTGGAACCCTGGTTCACCCGCCAGTAGTCAGTGATGCTCTTCCGGCATTCACTCTGTACTAGCTCATCCTGCAGCCAGTGAGAGTTCAGTCTCCAGACCCGAGGGCCTGCTCTTGGCAGGAGGAGGAGGTTCACAGACATAGGAGCGTGATCAGAAATCCCTCGGGGCAAATAGACATGGTATGGAAGGAGTCAGAGTGACAGGAAAATGATTATCATCTGGATGCTTCCATCACCATAGTTCAGTGAGGTCATATACCTGGGTCCAGTCAACAAATGAGGGGTAGGATCTGCCCCCTCCCTGCAAGCGGTCCACAGTAGTATCAAGTACAGCGTTAAAGTCGCCTATAAATAATAGGGGACCAGGAGATCTGGACAATAGTATTAGAGATATGTGGGAGAGAATTTATGGGGAGAATGGAGGAGGAAAGTATACATTCACCAATGTAAAAACTATGGAGACTATACGAAGGGTAATTATAATAAAACATCCTGCAGGGTCCGTTTTTGCTAGTATAATTTCTGCTGGGAGGGACTTCGCTAGCAAAATTGAAACCCCCCGGGAGTAGTTGGTGTAGGTGGAGTGATGTTGGTTAGCCAGCCAGGGACGTTTAAGAGTCCGTAACGTATTATCAGTAAGGTGGGTCTCCTGTAGACGGATGTTATGAGGCTTGTGTTTTTTTAAATAGGAGAACACCAGGGACCGCTTGTGAGGTGAGTTCAGACCCCTGACTTTCCAGGAAATTAATTTTAGCGCATCAGCCATATATAGTCTTATCTAACATAATATCATTAAGAGAGTAATCACACATTACAACATACCACATATGACATAGCATATATAGTATCGCCCATAGTAGGCATGCAACAGCAGTAGAAAAAGGGTGTCCATAGGAGCATGTAAAACAACAAAAAACCTGAGACCAGTCATTCTTATCATCCCTAACTTGAGAGAAGACTGGTGTGTCGAACACCCCCCCCCCCCCCCCCCCCCCCCTCCCCGCTCTACTAACCCAAACACAGTAAGCATTGGTTCCCAGAACAAAAAAGAATCTGTCTCAGCAACAGACATGAGAGAGATTAGGAAGACCTGTGGCCTCGTCACCTACTGGTATGGGGGAGGTAGCAGTTCCATGGAGGCTCTCCAGTAAGGTGCAGGTGTCATCTTGCAGAATATAGGATAGTTCTGTAACATAAGGTACATACAATAACAGTAACGGTGCATTAGGCACAACAGGTGCAATTTGTAAGTAGATCAGGGGATATATTGCTGTTTGAAATGATCATCAGACCCGATTAGAGTGCAAGGAAGTTCCAAGAAAAGGGGTAATGCAGATACCTGATCTTGAGGAATGTTGTCTTCATGGCAGATGAGAGTGAGCACAGGATGGAGTTCTCAGATAGCCGTTCTAGCAGTCATCAAACAGGATAAACGCATAAGCATAAAACCCCCACCCACGAAGCCCCAGGCTGATGACATCAATTGCGGCGTTGCCTGGGTAGCTTTCCAAAGTGGGTATCTAGCCAGGCCATAGCTTCTTTGGGGCAGGAGCAAAAGTGAGCTTTGCCTTCATGGATGATGCGCAATTTAGCAGGAAATGGCATCGCATAGGGGAGGCCTTCATAGCGGAGTCAGTCTTTTACTGCCGCATAGGACATGCGTTGGCGTTGCACTTCTGCTGAAAAATCAGGGTATATGGAGATGGAGTTGCCATTAAACTTACGTGGACCTTTTTCTCTGGCGAGTCGCAGTATGGCGACTTTGTCATGGAAGTTGAGGATTTTCACAATCGGAGATCTCGGGGGGCCCCTGGTTGTGGAGGGCGCAGGGGGTGCGATGCGCATGCTCAATTTCAAATGCATGTGAGAGCTCTTCTGACCCAAAAATGTCACGCAGCCATTTATGGAGAAATCTTTCAGGGCGGGAACCTTACGATCTTTCGGGGAACCCCACAAATCTGAGATTGTTCTTTTGGGAATGATTTTAGCTCTAAGGGTCACTAGCTCGTCTGTGGCCGTGCGTACAGTCGCATTCAAAGGATGTACAGTATCTTTCAGAGAGCTGACACGTGCCTCAACCTCCCCTGTCCTATCCCTCAGGTTCTGCACGTCTTGCTTCAGCAAGGAGAAATCAATATGGATGCTCTCCATTTTGTACAGTGAGAGAAGCCTTGCAGTCTTTTATGGCCAGCATGATTTCTGCCAGTGTAGGTTCATCTATGGAGGGGCTGGGGGAGGTGGGGTCCGCTGAGCTTGCAGGGGAGTCTAGAGCTGCCAGGTGTGTAGCCTGGGTGCGAAAGGCTGCAGGAATAGAGTCACTCACCCCTTGTGCAGAAATCTGTGATGAGGATGGAGCTGGCTGCAGCATGGCCTCGTGCATGGCTGGAGGATCGGCGCCATCTTGCCTTTGGAACCGGGCCAGTTGCTCCTCCATGGATTGGGATGCGGGTGGCCCGTATTTATTTACCATCATGCCTGGAACGGGTGCCCGCCGTCTTTATGAGGAGTTCGGTGCCACTTGTGAGGAGATTGGACCCAGGATGCCTGCTGGATGGATATTTCGAGCCAGAGCTGTGAATCTAAGCTGCCGTTCTCATGAGCCTCAAGCCACGCCCCCGTGCCACTCGTACTTGATTCCGAGCATGCGTGGAATTTTGTGCATCGGACTTGTGTACACACACTAGGAATTTGTGAACCGACCGTGTGTACGCGGCATAACAGTGGCTCCGAAACGTTGCACTACACACCATTTTTGTGATGTGGTCTTTCTTGAATACAAAGACGTTTGGACAAAATTGATGATCCTTGGTGTGCTGGCGAATATCTACATATCGCCCACATTAACGTCTTATGCCGTGTACACACAGGCGGACTTTTCGACCGAACTCGTCCGCCGGAACGAATCCGTCGGACAATCCGACCATGTGTGGGCTTCATCAGACTTTCGACTGACCTTTTCGGTCGCAAATCAGACAGACTTTAGATTTGAAACATGTTTCAAATCTTTCCGATGAATTTGAGACCAGTCAAAAAATCCGTTCGTCTGTATGCTAGTCCGACAGACGAAAACCGACGCTAGGGCAGCTATTGGCTACTAGCTATGAACTTCCTTATTTTAGTCCGGTCGTACGTCATCACGTGCGAATCCGCCAGACTTTGGTGTGATCGTGTGTAGGCAAGTCCGTTCGTTCGAAAGTCTGTTGGAAGTCCGTACACGGCATAAGTCCTTAGTTCTTGACATGCTGATAGAAGGAGATGGCATAAACAGAGGGATGACCTCATCTGTATGCTGCTGCTTTTTCACTTTAATATTAGCAGGCTGGGGGTAGATCGATGACACCATTGTATTCCCTCTACAGTCTAAAACCATAGTGGTGTCAACCATCTGCCTGTGCTTTGTGGTAGGGATGTGTAAATATAACAATTGTATGAAGAAAACTACAAATCGTTTGGCAGGTGCTACAGCCCTTTTTTTCATCTTTGTATCTACCTTTTTTTGAAAGGAGTTCTGCTTTATGTTACTGATGATTACAGTATATCTAAAGCCAAACTTTTTTTTTATTATTATCTACAGTTAAAACCTTACTTTTTTTTTTTTTTATTGGAGATTGCCCCAGATTTTCTGTTTTGGAGACCCAACATGAAGTAGGAATTTTTATGTATATAAGATGCTAAAGCTACATTCTCATGGGTGGATAGTTTGCTGCATTCAGAGGTGGCTAAAAGACACCCCTTGATGCAGCTGCACTTTGCTGTGGCCATGTACGAACAAGCCAATTGGCTGTGGACAGAAACTCTGCAGAATTGCGGTCCCTGGATGAACACGGTCTGTGTCCAGGGTTGGTCAGAGACTGTGCTTACAGAAGAGGAATTACATACGAGCAGCAGGGGTGCCGGCCAGTGATTTTGTATGGAATGCATATCTGACAGCCGCCCCTGACCCCGGATGCTGTTTCCACAGACTGTGCGACTGCAGCATTTAAATCTGACAATAAGAATCTGCTGATTCTCGCCAGCGGCTTTCTCCTGCCCCCCTTTATTTAACCTCTGAGTCAGTACAATCAAAATAGAAATATGTTGTTCAAGAGAGAGAGATGTGTTACTTCTTCCAAGGAGGGTTTTGCACCCCTAGCAAAACTATAAACAGGATGGCATCTTGGGGGGAGACCTACCATATATTCATAAATACCACTTTAAAATTGTCTCAAATGTGTACACTGCCGCCAGCAGTGATCGCATGTAAAAAATCTTGGCAGGCTGGTTGTACCCAAGTCGAACCATCAGCAGTCCACCTGCTCATAGGTGGATCTAATCTCAGCCGGTGCCTACTGAACTAGCAGAGATTCGATCTACAGTGGATATAAAATGTCAGGTTTCTGTGATGTAAAAAAATGACGAAGTTAAATCATTTCAGAAGGTAAAAATAAAAAACTAAAATAATGTGGTTGCATAAGTGTGCACACCCTCTTATAACTGGGGATGTAGCTGTGTTCAGAATTAAGCAATCACATCCAAACTCATATTAAATAGGAGTCAGTACACACATGCCATCATTTAAAGTGCCTCCGATTAACCCCAAATAAAGTTCAGCTGTTCTAGTAGGTCTTTCCTGACATTTTCTTAGTCGTATTCTACAGCAAAAGCCATGGTCCGCAGAGAGCTTCCAAAGCATCAGAGGGATCTCATTGTTAAAAGGTATCAGTCAGGAGAAGGGTACAAAAGAATTTCCAAGGCATTAGATATACCATGGAACACAGTGAAGACAGTCATCATCAAGTGAAGAAAATATGGCACAAAAGTAAAATTACCAAGAACTGGACGTCCCTCCAAAATTGATGAAAAGACGAGAAGGAAACTGGTCAGGGAGGCTGCCAAGAGGCCTACAGGAACATTAAAGGAGCTGCAGGAATATCTGTCAAGTACTGGCTGTGTGGTACATGTGACAACAATCTTGGCTATGGGGTAGAGTGGCAAGACGGAAGCCTTTTCTTACGAAGAAAAAGATCCAAGCTAAAGATCTGGCTAAATTTTGCAAAAACACATCTGAAGTCTCCCAAAAGCATGTGGGAAAATGTGTTGTGTTATGGTCTGATGAAACCAAGGTTGATTTTTTTGGCCATAATTCCAAAAGATATGTTTGGCGCAAAAACAACACTGCACATCACCAAAAGAACCCCATACCCACCGTGAAGCATGGTGGTGGCAGCATCATGATTTGGGGCTGTTTTTCTTCAGCTGGAACAGGGGCCTTAGTCAAGGTAGAGGGAATTATGAACAGTTCCAAATACCAGTCAATATTGGCACAAAACCTTCAGGCTTCTGCTAGAAAGCTGAACATGAAAAGGAACTTCATCTCTCAGCATGACAACGACCCAAAGTATACATCCAAATCAACAAAGGAATGGCTTCACCAGAAGAAGATTGAAGTTCTGGAATGGCCCAGCCAGAGCCCAGACCTGAATCCAATTGAAAATCTGTGGGGTGACCCGAAGAGGGCTGTGCACAGGAGATGCCCTCGCAATCTGACAGATATGGAGTGTTTTTGCAAAGAAGAGTGGGCAAATATTGCCAAGCCAAGATGTGCCATGCTGATAGACAAAAAGACTGAGTGCTGTAATAAAATCAAAAGGTGCTTCAACAAAGTATTAATTAAAGGGTGTGCACACTTGTGCAATCATATTATTTTATTTTTTACCTCCCTCCACCTAAAATATTTCACTTTGTTGTTCAACTGAGTTGTACAGGTTATAGGTCACATTAAAGGTAGAAAAAGTTCTGAAATGGTTTATCTTTAAAATCAGAGAAACCTGACCTTTTATCAGGGGTGTGTAGACTTTTTATATCCACTGTATCTATGGTTGGCTTTAAAGTGGAAGGCAAGTCAAAACCTACATAAGATTAAATCTATTCCCACACCCATTCTAAGCCTATTCTATCTATCCTGTAAAAGGAAAGATGACTATACTTACCTTTTCTAAAGTCGATCCGGTCACTTGATCACTCCAGTGGTCAATTTCAGTGAAGAGGAGAGATCGCAGACAACGGCCGCAGAGCCTATGTGTTAACGTCACCTATAGGCTTACTATGGGGCATCTGTTGTCGGCTGTCCCTTCTCTACACTGAAGCTGGTGCTGTGACCCAATCATGTGACCGGACCAGAGCAACTTCAGAATAGGTAAGTATAGACATCCTTCCTTTTACAGGGTAGATGGAATAGGCTTAGAATGAGGATAGCAGTAGATTTAGGTATAGTTAGATTTTGACTTGCCTTCTATTTTAAATTTTTGTATTCCGTGTCTGACCTGTGTTTTTTTTTTTTTTTTTTTTTCGTTTTTTTTTTCCTTTTGACTTTGCAGTGAGAATCAGCAGTTTCTGAAGGAGGTTGCAATAGGTGTCCTAGAGGGGCAAGGGGTAGGCTGGCTGAACATGAAAAAAGTACGTCGCCTTCTGGAAAGTGAGCAGCTGCGCGTTTTCATCCTGAGCAAACTGAACAGGTCCATACAGACAGAAGAGGATGCTCGCAATGATGTAATCCAGGAAGTGGTGAGTTCACCATCACTTTGTCTTTTCGTTTTTTTATTTACCGTATATACTCGAGTATAAGTCGAATTTTTCAGCCCTTTTTTTGGGCTGAAAGTGTCCCTTCGACTTATACTCGAGTCCCTGCCGTCTGTCTGCATGATCAGCGTTTCATGCAGGCAGACGGCGGCCAGCGTGTAATGATACTGTTCGCCGGCTATTGCAGCTTTCAAAAGCCGCGCCTCCTGCTCATCTGTGATAGGCTGAACAGCTGTCAGTGTACAGCCTATCACGGACATTCTCTCATCCTCGTCCGTGGTATGAGAATGAGAGAATTTCCGTGATAGGCAGTCAGCGGTCAGCCTATCACAGACGAGGAGGAGGCGCGGCTTTTGAACTGTGGAATGGCCGCCGAACACTATCATCACACGCCGGCCGCCGTTTGAGGATGGAGATCGCCACAGGGAGGATGGAGATCGCCACAGGGAGGCTGCACAGGACACAGGTAGGCTGCACATACACACAGGACACATGCACACAGGGACACAGGACACAGGTAGGCTGCACATGCACACAGGACACATGCACACAGGACATGTGCAGGACACAGGACATGTACAGGACACACATGTACAGGACACATGCACAGGGTACAGGACACATGCACAGGGTACAGGTAGGCTGCACAGGACACAGGGAGGCATGCAGCTGCAGATGGGCATTGTTGACCCTCTGCCATTTCTCACCCTCGACTTATACTCGGGTCAATAAATTTTTCCCAGTTTTTTGTGGTAAATTAGGGGCCTCGACTTATACTCGGGATGACTTATACTCGAGTATATACGGTATTTATTTAATAACCTGTAGATGTCAACCTTCCTTTATTTACAAATGTATCTGGTAGAAATTTGAGAACAATATGGGAAAATTAAAATACTGGTTAAAGTGGAGCTAAAGTTCTACTGTAAGAAGTCGTGAGCAAGCAGGCATTTATTGCAGAAGAGACATGCACCGTCTCTTCTGCAATGAAATGCCTCTACCTGCTAGCTTGCTGTCTTCAGTGCAGTAAATTGAACTTGAACTGTAGTGCTGTCTCTGAGCGCTGGGGTGACTAGCTCTTGTACATGCGCAGAAGTGACATTGTATCCCAATGGCCAATGAAGGTGCCCTAAGACAAGAGGTTACTGGATCTGGGAAGGGGCTGTTGGACAGGTGAGTATTAAGCCTTTAGTTCTGCTTTAAATTAGTTAAATACATTCCAGGTCATCAAAAAAAAAAGTGTGCAGAGTCTATTAGTTGGTTTTCCTTAGAAAGCAGCTACATCCTTAGTAGGAAATCCTGTCCTCTGCCAGCATGCTGTAGAGAGAAACCCTTACTTTGTGTGGAAGCAGTAGTCTCAATGCAGAGGTCTAACACATCCCTTGCTGAGTCAGAGCTTACCAGCTGACAAAAATTATGAGCATTAGCACCTATACGATTTAATATAAAGTATATTGAATGGACTGCTTAGGTAGTACTTAACACTACATAATTGAAGGCAAATGTACAGAGGTGGTGGAATTAGAATAAAGTGTGTAGCCAGCTATAGAAAGGTATTTCAGTAGTTCATTCTTTTCTCTGTCATTTTGTAGGAAATCAGCAGGAAAGTATACAAGGGCATGCTAGATATCCTGAAGTGCACGGTATCCAGCCTAGAACAATCTTATGCCAACGCAGGGCTAGGGGGCATGGCTAGTGTCTTCAGTCTATTGGAAATTGCTCACACGCATTATTACAATAAAGGTATGTTCTACTGTGACTGTATTGATTAGCAGGGTAGTGTTTTCTTGTGCAGTGTTTTTATTTGTTTTTGTTTTATTATATTGAAGGTGTTTGTTATCTAGACTGTTCTATTAACACTTGTATACAATCTACTAAATAACGTTTACTTTTTTCCCCCTTTGCTGTTCCCCTTCTGATTCTGTACCTTTACATCAATTCTTTTTATCTTTATATTTCTACCTTACTGTCCCTCAATCTCCTTCTCCTTTCTTGTATGTTCTCCATTCTCTTTAAGAACCTGAGAAAAGGAAGCACAGTCCTTCTGCCGATGGAACTGTGACGCCCGTGTCTAGGGATTCTGTCACCATTCAGCGAGGAGAGCCTAGACCCACTCCCCAGGTGGCCCCCCAGCAGCTCCTTCCCCGCCCATCGGGCTCCGCGGTCCGGGGGGCACGGGAGTTTGATACACGGAGTCTGAAGGAAGAGAATTTTGTGGCCTCCATTGGTGTGTATAGACCAGAAGCAAAGGGTACATGAGGCAAAGCTCTCGGGGTATCACCGCATCTCCCACCACTGGCATCACTGCTCGCTCCTTGCAGCACCCCATTATCGTCCTCTCTTTCACCTCATGGCCACACTGTCCTTCAAGGTTCCTTTTTGTCTGTCCTATAACTGTAATCTTCACCTTCCTGGTAACTAGACAAGACATATTGAGTCCTATTGGCATTGAATCTGTGTCTAATTGTTAGATGGAAAAACAAGTGGGCAGGAAGCTGAAAAATGCATGGTCTATACCAGGTATATGCAATTTAGCGGGCCTCCAGATGTTGCAGAACTACAAGTCCCATGAGGCATAGCAAGACTTTGACAGCCACAAGCATATGACACCCAGAGGCATGATGGGGCTTATAGTTTTGCAACAGCTGGAGGTCCGCTAATTGCATATCCCTGGTCTATACCAAGAGAAATGGTGTATACAGTTTAAAACCACCAGGCTGTAATAATAGGGTTAAGGTGAACGCCTTAACGTGTTGTCTGTTTTTAGTATTCCTTCTAAAAGATCAATAGTCCTCCAGGTGCTGCAGCATCTTCTGCATTGCATCAGTTAGTAGATTTTACAGGTTAACCGTGTGGAATCTTGCACAGTTGCTGCTGTAGCACCCTGGATTAAGGATGTGATGGCCTTGGGACCATCTTTTTAGGCAAACCATTCATTATGCAATTTTCTTTCCTTTAACCATAACCACTAATACTTGTAGGAACCTCAGACAACCTGTACTTCTGTAATATTTATCGGAAAATTGTGCTTAGTGATATGATGTAATTGATAATAGGTAATATAACAGCAGCACTCATAAATATGTACACACCATAAAATCATATAAAATAAAAAATGTCGCGCTGCAATATTTTTTTACTTTTTGCTATAATAAATATCCCCAAAAAATATATAAAAAATGTTTTTTTTCCCTCAGTTTAGGCCAATATGTATTATTCTACATATTTTTGGTAAAAAAAAATCGCAATAAGCGTTTGATTGGTTTGCGCAAAAGTTATAGCGTCTACAAAATAGGGGATAGATTTATGGCATTTTTATTAATATTTTTTTTTTACTAGAAATGGCGGCGATCAGCGATTTTTTTTATCGTGACTTCGACATTATGGCAGACACATCGGACACTTTTGGCGCTATTTTGCGACCATTCACATTTATACAGCGATCAGTGCGATTAAAAATGCACTGATTACTGTGTAAATGTGACTGGCAGTGAAGGGGTTAACCAGGAGGGGGTGCTGCAGGGGTTAAGTGTGGGGCTGGGCTATGTGTGACACGACACCGATCACCGCTCCCGTGTCCTGTCACTAGGCAGAACGGGGAAATGCTTGTTTACATCAGCATTTCCCCGTTCTTCCTCTCCGTTAGACAATCGCGGATATCCCCGCGGACATCAAGTCCGTGGGACCCGCGTTTGGACTCAGGGACCTCGCAAGATCACATACATTAACGTGTTTTCGTGCAGCGGAGCCAACCTGCCGGAGTAAAACTGCGGCGGCTGGTCCGCAACCAGTTAAAAGCACAAGAGTTTAATAGCAAATTTACTTATAACAAAGATAAGTTACACAGGTATATCGGGGGGGAAAAAAACATCAGTCAGACACTCTCCACGAGTGCTAAGACGTCACCGCTATTCCTTGCCTTGCCTAAAGTATGTTTCGTTCAATAGAACATCTTCTGTGAGGCAGTTAGTGCCCTAGTAGTTCATTGAGAACTACAAGCTGTCAGTCACAATGGCTGACTGTAGTTGTAGTTCTCTTATTCACCCTGGATATGCCTGTAACATGCTATGAAACATTAACTTATCCTTTAAAGGCACTTCAGACATAAATCACTGAGAGTTCAATTCTTGCAGTGACTGTATCAGAAGTTTGAATTTAGATTTAGGTAGTAAAGCTGGTGGACCTTACTCCTTTTAGTTGAAGTGCAGCACACAATAGGTTCCTGTAGATATCAGTGTAGTTACTCTTCTGATATAGTTGTATAAATGACGCTTTATCAGAGTAGTTGCAGTTTAAATGTCCTTATGCCAATATAGATGGCATATACTGTTGGTGATCCAGTTGGCTAGTGTAGATACTTGGTAACAAATTATGCCAGTGTTTTTCTTGTGTATATGTGAATAAAGGCCCGTACATACAATTCGAAAACCGTTCAAAAAATAGAGATTTTGAAGCGATTGTACGATAATTGGATCGATAATTGGATCTTTAGTACACAGTTTTTGAGAGCCAATCATGTTATTTCATCTGATTATTATCCGATTGCACAAGCACGAAAATTTTTCTCGTGCTATACCAGATCGTACGATTTTCATTTAATCAGTACAGTTGTCTTTCGAAAAATACAATACAAATACACTACAACACAGGACATCACTTCCGATTTTTTTTATTCTGTCGTACTTTAGTAAACTCTTCACGTTCGATATGCGACTAGCATGCAAAAAAAAAAACAACGGACGATCTGTCATCCGATTTTCGGATTATGTACGGGGCTTTAGTATGCATCATGTAATATACACAATTATATTGTAGTCGCATGACAAAGGGATCTGAGATATTTGGGTGAGACTGCAGACTTTCTCTGCAAAATACATTCCTTCCTACTTGCATTGGTTACAAACCAAAAAACAGTACAGTAAAACCTTGGTTTGAGAGTAACTTGGTTTAAGAGCGTTTTGCAAGACAAGCTAAATTTTTAAATACATTTTGACTTGATATACAAGTAGCGTCATGTCACAACTGAGTATAAAAAAGAAGAGAGGTGCCTCTAAGTGTAGCAATATGGTTACATTTAAAGAAGGCACAACATTTAGCAAGTCACATGGTTGATGAATAAAACAGGCACATCTAAGTATGCAGGCATCTGGGGTAAAGCTATCCACATAGACCATCCTCCGCACTGCCTTCGACATCGTTCCTTCCACGCTGCGTGCCTCACTTTCAAATCTCTTTACTGCGGGGTAATCTTCACGGTCACGATTGCAGACTGACAGCGGTGAGAGCCGGCAGTGCGGAGGACGGTCTATGTGGACAGCTTTACCCCGGACGCCTGCATGCTTAGATGTTCCTCTTTTAATCATCAACCATGTGAGTTGCTAAATGTTGTACCTTCATTAAATGTAAGCATATTGCTACACTTAGAGGCGCCTCTCTTCTCTTTTATACACTCCTGCTGGATTTTGCTTCTAATCCCCTTGTGGAGGCTTCCATTTGTGGATGGACATTTTATGGTTACACAACCTGGTCACATTGCTATAATCTTTTTATATGGACTATAAACTGAAGGACTTATGGAAAAATGGTTGTTAACGAATCATCTGAGTTTCCATTATTTTTAATAGGGAAATTCGATTTGATATACAAGTGCTTTGGATTACAAGCATGTTTCCGGAACGCATTTTCTCGCAATCC
The DNA here is from genome assembly GCA_037952835.1 of Lithobates septentrionalis. Taxonomy (NCBI): domain Eukaryota; kingdom Metazoa; phylum Chordata; class Amphibia; order Anura; family Ranidae; genus Lithobates; species Lithobates septentrionalis. Next base: position 708,082 of record JBBDGP010000808.1, read on the forward strand.
AAGGTTTTACTGTACTATGAATTTAATGTTTGCATTACATTTTGGGGGGGATGGAGTTTTTTTCTTTTTACTTGGCTAGAGATTATCTTATGTCCATCTTCAGTTAGACTCTGTATTGAGAGTCTTTGTTATAATTTTGAAGCTACTGCACCCAATTTCTGTCTTATATAGGAAATTAAAACGGGAAGGTTTTTTTCTTCACGCAATGAGAGATTTGGGTGCACAGCAGTTGGTATCTCCTGTTTTACTACTGTGTTTTGGGCTCTCTTCTGATTTGGCTTTCTTTTGAATGCCATCAGCTCTATCACTTTGTTCGCAAAATTACCTCTACATACATGTCGTCATCTTCTAGTGGGCGTTGTATGAATGCGTATTTTGCCTCACCCATGAAGTGTCCCTAACTATCACAATTGTTGTATCCCAGAATTGGTATTTGGGGCAGTGGACCTCAACTGAAGCTTTGGACAGGAGTCAGTTCTGTTCTCTTGAGGGTTTGTCTTTTAGATCGGATAGAATCGTTAATAGCCCCCCCCCCTTTTTTTTTTTTGATGATCAAAACCATAAATGGCGCTTTAGGACAGTGGTCATCAACCCTGGGGGCCCACTAACAGGCCAGGTTTTATGGATTACCCTGGGGATATGCAGATTTGAATACTGCAATCACTGAGCAGCACATGATATCACCTGTGAAGTATTTCAGTTATCTTGCAAACCTGGCCTATTAGTGGGCTGATGACCACTGCTTTAGAAAACACACTTAGGCCTCTTTCACACGAATGATCCGTTCAGGTCCGCCTGTCAGTTTTTTAGGTGGACCTGAACGGACACTCCATAGACCTCCTGACATCCGACCCGCTCCGATCTGAAAAAGTGTAACGGAGGAAAAACCTACTTTTCCATCCGTCATCGGATCGGGTGACGACGGACTCTATGGTCCGTCTTCATCCGATCCCCCATAGGGGAGAGCGGCGCTCTGACAGGTGTGCAGCGACGGACCTGTCATCTGCCTGCTCAGCGGGGATCGACGGAGCGATTCCCCGCTGAGCAGAGCGGGCTCCGTACACGGACACATTTCAAGGCAGTGTGCTTTCATAACAATTAGAAGTGGAGTTATTAGAATGGACCTTGTAAAATGTGCTACAAGATTATAGTTTGCAGTGGCCATACAAGCTAATCGGCTTGCAGCTATAATTGTACTACTACATTTCCCACAATGTTAGGGAAATATCATTGGCTTATAGGCACACACACGCAAGTTGTTCCTTCAAACACTTATAAAGTCCCCATGTGTCAATGTGTATCATTGTGTGTATGGATGTAGTATGGAACTTAAACCATGTGGAGTGTGCTTCTCTTTTGTGATGAGTGTTACCATGCCCACACCACTGTTGGAATCTTATGTTGTCTACATTCCCGGCGTAATATTTATGCTGTTGCATAATCTGTTGGATGAGGAGCCTACTTACCGGTATTGAACCACGTGGATGTCCAGTTTGAGGGAGTATTTATGTCCTAGAATACACTGAGAGCCAGTTATTTGCTCCACATAACTGTAAAGATGCTAGTTGCAGTTCTTATTAGAATATAATTAGCAATGTTGGCCATGATTTAAATGTTGTATATAGGGAAGTTAGTTTATATGGGATATGCTTACTTATGTATTCCTATGTATATATACCTTTGAGTGTATATGCATATATAAATGTATATTTATGTATACTACGTGCACATACATAAATATAATGTATCAGCTACTAATTGTGCCCTTTTCTCTCTAACACTTTCTTGCCATTACCCTTGTGCTCATGTAGTGACCTTTTGTGAACACTTGCACCCCTTCCTCCCCTATAGTGATGTAGTGGGTGAGGAGATCTGTGTCCATTTATAGCCTGTCTGATCCACATCTGACTCTCTCTGTCTTTCTCTCCTGCTTGCAATGCATCTTGGGTAGAGTTGTGGAACAAGCATCGGGAAGTGAAAAAGCAAAAAGCTATGGATAAACAGAGTAAGAATCCAGAGAAACCCCCCAAACCTTTCCCAGATCTGCCAGCAGGGTGGCCCTAGGGTTTTAAGCCTCAGGGCATGCCCATGTATCGTGCTTTTAATGGACCTTCTAGTAAATTGAAGAGAGAGTTTTGAAGAAAGTTGCACAGGCCACCCCAAATCATTAGTTTCCAGTTGTTGGCACCAACTTCTCTCCAAAAATGTGTGAATGGATCCTTCAAAAGGATTAAAATTGCACACTTGACGTTGATGAGTTATTCAGTGAGTAGACAAAACCTTTGCTCTTAGGGATACATTTAATACGCATTAATTGTTAACAAGCAAGTTTGTTAATATCACATTCCTTTGACGATTGTGCTTTAAGATTTGTTGTCACAGGTCCAAGCCAGTGCAACAAGGCTTTGTTTACAAATGGCTTGTCTGCACTTTAAAATTTGGAAAAGCACATGTTTAGAGTTTAGGACTGAAAACAAGGAATGCATCAAGGATCCCTCCTAGATGTGCATTCTGCTTTTCACATCTGACTACCTGAAATTGCATGGGATTAAGGGATGGGTAAGGTTTAGTCAAACATCTGAGTGTTCCCAATGAGGGTACTGTTAATGCTACAGCATACCAAGACATTTAAGACAATTGTGTGCTTCCAACTTTGTGCCAACAGTTTATGTACGGTATATCGACATGGTTTGATTAGATCATTAAAGGAAGTCGAGTGACCTGCACAAAATTGTGACCTCATTCCTATTAAACATCTTTGGGATGTCTTGGAACAAAGATTTCGAGCCAGGTCTTTTTATCTAAATTCGGTATCTGAATTTGCACGCTCAGTGCCACGCAACCGCTCCTGCACGCCTGTCAAATTTTGACGCGTGTCCATGCAGCTGTTGTCTGTATTCACTTCCACAGATTGCCTGCACGCAACTTGGAGCAGATGCAAAAAAAAAAATGCCTCATGCACACAGTACGGGTGGCAGAGCCTGTGTGAATGAGGCCTTTGGCACTTATCCACTTTAATTGAAAAAGTGGAGGATCTCTTTAGACTGAAGGTTATACACACCTGCTTTGTTGCTTGAAGCCTGAATGAGTCTTTCAAAGTTTTAATATCACATTAGCAGTCCTCCGGCAAGTAACAGGTGCTCTTTGAAAGAGCGTCTTACTTGACGCAGGCCTTTTCTTACACACCTATGGGGTCTGCCTTTATCAGTCCCCTTTTGAAAATGGTGGTCTGGCTAATACACTGACCAACTCAGTTCAATAAGGCTTAGGTCACTGAACTGGGACAAAAATGCATATATGTTATGTCAAAACAGAGGGTGTCTTCTTTTTTCTGAGGGTTCTAGAAGCTTTATATACTGCCACAGTTTCTATATTTATTCAGCTGCCACAATCATGTCAGAACAAAATGATGACACCTATAGTAGATTCCACATCTAGACCAGGGGTGTCCAAACATTTCAGTATGAGAGCCACGTTGTCCAAATATTCACAGGATGAAAAAAAAATAATAAATGAATATGTTTAACTTGGATCCTTTTGCAATCAGCATGATGTGATTCAGAACAAGAGACAGTTTTGGTAAGACGCCCCATCAGAGCCTCCCTACTCCCGCCAGTGTTCATATTGCAGTCCGTTTTCCTCCCCCTTTATGTCAAAGTTCCCCTCAACACTGTAAGATTTGCAGAGCGGCTTTGGTAGCTGAGCAGGATCCCAGTGGGGAGCAGGTGTAGACAAAAGAAGTTATGTCCTCCTGTAAATGCTAAGGCAAGCACATCATTGGTTGCTAGTATCCCAGCGTGGATAAAGGGAGATCATAAGCAGCCTCTGCTGCCCTAAAACTTCATTATGTGCACAGTGAGCATACTTCACTGACCTTGGCTGTGGGCTTCTGGCTTGAACTAAGGCTCTTAACCATCTCATGATTAGACCCCTAATGGATTGCTAGAATTGCCCCCATACTCCTTCACCAGACTGTCAAAAGTATCATCATCACCACCACCAGTCCAGCTTGGGACATGATTTGACTCCCACCGTCAACTGATATCAGGGCATTTTCTACTTCCATTGACCATGGTCTGGCCTCTGTGAAGCCTGAAGGACTGTGAACTGGCTCTTTGTTTTAAGTTTAAGGACCCCTGGTCTAGATTAAACAAAAACATTTGGAAATGATCTGCAAGAGAGTCTCCTTCATTATGACCTTGTAGAACGGAAACAAGTTATTGAGAGAAAATCTCCTTATTGGACACTTAAAAAAGACAGATTCCCATCCAAGACTTTGTCGTTGGTCCTAAATATTACTAGATGACTGTTAGTACTTATACAAAGCTGCTTTGTTCCTTTAGAATAGATTGCAACCATTTAGATAAGCTGGCAGATTTTTTATTGGTGAACGATTTGTTGGGGTTTCTTGTCTTAAGTTAGTAACTGTAGTGGTGAACTCACTCCTCCCCTCTCCTTCCATCTTTCTGAGCTAACGCTTTTTAATCATGCCCTCACTCCTCTCTCATGTCACTCAGCACCATATAAGCAGGGTGGGCTCCGTTTTCTAATGTCTTCACTGCTTCAGCCAACGTGACACTGAATGATGCACAATACCCTGCAGCAGTGAAACCCTGCCTGTCTGTAGCCACTCATTTTACATCTCTGACAGGTTTGGTTTCTCGGCTTCTAAAAATTCAAAATGTATTCAGTTTTCACTAATGTCTGCTAGATATGATTGACTTTTCATTACATTGGTCATGATCAAATGGCCACTAGGAATTTGAATGTACCTGTAATCAAAGCCACCTGCATTGAGCAATGAGGTTTACAAAGTATTACATCTGAGGAGGAGTGATATGCACTAATCATAGTTTTAACTTGTATTTGTATTGTTACTGTTACTACTTGTACTAATTTTTTGCACTGTATCGTTTTTATTTTTGGACACTTCTAGTACAGATTTGGACACTTTCTCTACACCCCAAACTATTTTTTTTGTTTATTATATATATATATATATATATATATATATATATATATATATATATATATATATATATATATATATAAAACCAATATCTGCTGAGGGATGTCAGTCCTTTGTCTAGAATTTCTCCTGGTTTTATCCAGGTGCCTTCATGGTTGGGGTATTCCCCTTTGAACCAGTCACCTTGTCCCCTCTATTTTTATTCATTCGTAGGATCATGAAAGGGAAGTGTCTACTGAAAGTAAAAACAGACCATTTTATACAGTATGTTGTCACATAATGTTCAGAAGATTACATGTATATACAGGGCAATTTCTTAAATGCATTAGCCCAAATTATCCAATTAGAATCCATACTGCCCCAGACAACAATTGGTTGCTATGAGTTCCATAATTTGAGGATATGAAGTTTTCAGATGGTTGTTTATTGCTAGCCAAGTGGTCTGTCTTCCTATTCAGCATCATTGGCCAAGGCAATGTAAGTGTGTTGCAGACAAGCATCTGCCTTGCTTGATTTTTATTTGATATTTTTTTTGGTTTTACTCTCATCCCCCTGGGCAGTTTCTTCCTTTTTTTTTTTTTTTTTTTTTCAAAAATAGTTGCATTTTTTTTTTATTCGTGATTAACTTGTTTCTAAGACAAAAGATTGTCACAGGAGTCAATCAGTCCTTCAGCTTATTGGACAAAAATAAAAATCTTTCTGTTTGTGGCCAGATTAATATGAGCACCATTGGCCTGTTTTGCCACCTCTCACTGCTTCTAAGCTGCTGTCCTCCTTTACCTTCTGTAGGCACAGAGCAGCCCAAGCAGGTCATCGATAGTGCAGACACAGAGGAGAAGAAGTCTCAAATTAGTGCAGATAGTGGCTTGAGTGTCACCTCTGGATCTCAGGTAAGGTGAAGACTTTCCACAGTGAGGTGTCCTTGGACCATTGTTGGGATACTGTTAAGAATAACTCTGCTAGGGCCATATTTCTAAAGGCCATTTTTCCTATTACACATTTAGAAACCTTGTAGCTTGTTTTATGTAAAAATGTATTTACGGTTTACTCATATTTCTGTAAAGTGTGTGGAATAAACTTTAATTTGTCTCCCAGACTTTAAAGGATAAGTTTGGAAACAATAAATGCACATGTTTTGCAGTTAAAAAATGTGCGTTTATATTTTTTTCTAAGGAGCCTGCAGAGCATTACACCCCTGATTAGCAGATTGTGGGTGCAATATCAGGCTCCTGCAGACTCTCAGGATAGCTGTCTAACCGAACATCATAAGGGCAGTCAGTTACCTGAGAGCAGAAAGAATCCATGAACAACCAGAGCGCTCACCAGTGCCCTCCTAGTTGATTGAGAACTACAAGCTTTCAGCTGCAATGGCTGACGGTTCTTGTAGTCTATCCATTCACAGAAAACTAAACAAATGACTCGTCCGTGTGGGTGGAACCCCGTACCGCCACACTGTTTATAAATTGTGACCGTGGATGCAGAGGGAAGATCCCCTGCCTGCTCCAACGGGGGGGGGGGGGGGGGGGCACAGGAACATGTTACATGTTCCACTTGTTTTTAGGGTGGCACATGTAACGTGTTCCAAAGGTGAACTTGTCCTTTTACCACTCCTCATCATCTTTGGCATGTCATAGCTTGAGAAGGTCTAAGGTTGGAGCCAAAAAAAAAAAATGGCTCATATCATATAGTAGCCTTGAGCTTCTATGTTACCAGTTGGGCAAATCAATTCCTGAATTTGCCAGATCTCATGTATCCTGCTTGCCTGGATTTGTGTGTTGCATGGATTATTGTAGACCAGTGATCACATATTTAGGAAAGCCGCAGTTTGCACTTCATCAGACAAAAAGCGATCCACCAAGTTTTCCCATTTTAGAAATCATTGCGTTGCTCCCTAGAGGTGCATTGGTCTTCTAGCAGACACATGTCTGTGAAGCTTTCTGGTGGTGGACTTTGCATCCAATTGCCAAAGTCATATATAAACTTCAATATCATTAAATCTGCAGCTTAGATAAAATACTTGGTAATCCTTCCATAAAGGTCTTTGTTCAGGCTCTTCGAGTATAGGGAGACAACTGTCCCTGTCTCCTGTTCTCCAGCGTTGTCACCCTGTCATACACTCTCCCTATGGAAACCATAAGCAACCACGGTGAAACACATTATGCAGATAAGGAAACTGTTGTCCCCCTCAGAAAAGACACCCTAAAATAATGTGCAGTCATGACTGGAGTGCATATAGACTGGATGTAGCTGCAAAGAAGCTGTAGGAGATGTCATTGTGGAATTGCAGTAAAGGATCAAACAAGGCAAAAAAAGGTATTTTATTGAAAAAAGTTATCAATTGTTTTGTTACACTGTAATTTGGAAACAAATGCCTCGTTTCCACTGAGCGGATCGGTTCGGGTCGGTACAGTTTGAATGGCCTAGAATGGTCCGGTCTATTCTGGTGAGCGTTTCCACTGCAAGTGGAACCACAAGGGGCCATACAGGGTTTCTAAAAAATGCCTCAGCATAGCACAGCAGAGGGTTTTCTGTCAGCCAATCAGTGGAATGTATCGTAGCTCCACCCTAACCGAACCGTTCCATTTTCTATGGCCCCACATCTGAAACAGGACCCTGAATGGAACGGTACGGTTCGGTTGTATGGGCCACTTTCATAATGGAAACACCCAAAATAGCGTACCGTACCGAACCGCTCAGTGGAAATGAGGCATAAATGTCATTCACTTAGGGTTTGCATGTACTTTGAGTGGTTGTATTTAGCAGCTACATGTACCAACTTTAAATTGAAAGGTTAGATAGCCATTAAAAATTAGGACTGAAATTCTTTTGCATGTTAAAAGTAATATTAAAGGCTTTTTTATTTTTATTTTTTAATAACAAACATATACTCACCTGCTCTGTTTGCACAGAGCAGCCCGCATCCTTCTCTTCTCGGGTCCCTCGCTGATGCTCTTGGGCACTCCCTCCTGCCCCCAAAGCAAGCAGCTAGTAATGGGGACACTCAAGCAGGCTCGTTCCCAAGCCGTGGCTCTGCGTATCCATTCACACACAGAGCCACGACTTGGCACCGCCCCCTCTCTCGTCCTTGGCTCACTGGCTGTGATTGACCAATGAGGAGGGAGAGCCAAGAGCTCATGCACATCACTGGATTGAGATGGGGTTCAGATAAGTCTTATGGGGGGGGGGGGGGGGGGGCACTGCTGCACAGAGGTTTTTACCTTAATGTCATAGAATGCATGAACAAATACCTTGAGTCTTTAGAACCACTTTAAGCAGCAGGTTTGGGATTTACTCTTCAAAACTTGAGCGGACTGGGTCTTTTTTTTTACGAAATCTGAGAAAGATCAAAAATTTTATGCAATACTAAAGTGCATCACTGTGTGAAAGTGTAAACGTTTTTCCTGGAAACCGTTCAGTGTTCTGATTTCCATGTGAGGTTACTATTTTTACAGATTTCACAGCAATTGCTTTGTCTACCAATTTAAAAATCATTCACGACGTTAAAGTGACCCTGTCTTGTTAAAAAAAAAAAAAAAAAAAAAAAAAGACATTGGCCAGCAGGGCTATCCTCTGACATGCCAGTGGAGTTGATTGGCAGCAAGAGTTCTGTATCAGAGCAAAGTATCAGCAAAACGGCCAACTAACAATGTAAAAAATCATCTTTACAGGTCACTGCTGCTGCCATCTTTTAACAGGGTCGCTTTAATGATCATTTAAAGAACCAATTGTTCTATGAATTCATTGAAACTAAAAATTATTTCTGCTAAGGGCAGCCTTACTCTGCTGTTTTTCCAGTAGTAGGTGTGTGTTTGTGTACATTTTGGGGTTTGGGGCAAGGAGCTCATTGTCTCACTGGATGGGTTGTCTTTTTATCTTTTGTTTTGCCTCTGGAAGCAGCGGAGTGATTTGGATGGTGTCAGTACAGGACCTTCCATTCTCATTCGAAGCAGCAGTCAGGATTCTGAAATCAGCACAGTGGTAGGATCTGAGCATGCTTCCTTTTACAATGTCACTTAGATGGGGGTGGATGGGACTCTTAACGATGGGCTGATTCTCAAAGGACAGACTGCTGTTTTTTCTACATATGACAGCTCAGTCACGCTTTTATTATTGCAGGTCAGTAACAGCTCAGGGGAAACACTAGGTGCCGACAGTGATCTGAGCAGCAATGCCGGAGACACATTGGGCGGTCCAGGCGGAGGTCACCTGTCAGGATCCAGAGGAGCTGTGTCCGACAGTGAGATCCAGATGAATTCTCTCACTGGAGCCATATTTGTAAGGACAATAACCTTTAATAATAAAGGGTGCATTATCCCATAGCAGCCAATCAGCAATTTAATTCTTATTTTACTCAAAACTGATAAAAGGGTGATCTGGTTCTATGTGCAATTGTCTCAATTACATCTTGGTGTTGTATTGTCTCCATAAAATAACTGCAGGAGACATCACTTCTAAACGCTAATCTGTTTTTTGTTCTTTTTTTTTTGACTAGGGGAAACCTCAGGTCCTTCGTCCTGGAGAGAGAAATAGTGGTCTCAGCCCAGGACACCCACCACAAGATGTCAGCATGAGAATCTATCTGTATGAGGGCCTTTTGGGTAAGGAACATGCTTATTTTGATAGTGGTTGACCCAATCCATAATTCTCTAATGCTATACACATGGCAGTTTTCAAGCAAATGCAATTAATCTAATTGCAAAAGCAAGCAAACTGGTAATGGTAACTTACCACCTGCAGTTTCTGAACAAAAGAAAAATTTAGACGCAAGTAGAACTTTAGCTAGAGCTCCTAAGTGACATTAAATGATATCCTTATTCTCCAAAAATAATCCATACATATCCACTACTTAATGGCCCTGTAATCTGTTTTTCATTGATTCATTTCTTACTGTGTTTTTCCACCTCCTTGTAAGGTCCTCAGTGCGCTCACAAACCTCTACTTTTCCCTCTCGCTTCCACTTGTTTGGAACGAGCAGTGCACATTAGTAGCTGTCATGTTCACTGCTCTCTACACTACAATTCCAATAGTCCCTAGTCCATCTCTGGAGGAAGAATGAGAGGGTGGCTGTATTCCTACACACAGTGGCACCATGGAGAATGAACATAGCCACCCTGTAACAGGAAGGTAGGATCTCAGCTGCAGAAAAACATTCATTTGGGGAAGGTGGAAATAGAAGGTACTTTTTTGAGTTATCGAACATACTCGAATAGGATTTTCTTAATCGGAGTTTAGTGTCACTTTAACAACCTATTGCTCCCATAATGTTCCCACTGCATGAACCTATACTGCCAGTAGGCCTGAGAGGTAACACCCTGATTATTCTGCAGTCACCCCAATGTAATTTACTAGGTTACTTGTTCAGTCTACTGGCCACGCGGTCGTCTTGTTCGTTTAACTGTGGCCTATTTTCCCTAATGGTGACTTTTAAAATTATTCTGTAGGTATTTGGTGGTTACAGTTTCAGTTAGTCTGGTAAGCTTGTGAGTATCTGCAAGATCCAACTTGGCTGATTTTGATGTGGAGCACAAAGCTTATGGATGCCTCAATATGTAGGGCTAACCAGTACGTACCATTTAGGGCTAACCAGTATGTACCTTGCCTGAATTATTTTCTAAGTGTTTTACCCTTTAATTCTTTCTGCTAAAACAGTGGTCTCCAAACTGCGGACCATGGGCCAGATGCGGCCCTTTGCTTGTCCTTTATCTGGCCCTTGGGACATTATTTCTCCCACTGGACACCAAGAGTGGGGCATAATACATGCCATTGACACAAATGATGGTGCACCTTCTCTCTCATTGATACCAATGATGGGGCACTATTTCTCCAACTAATACCAGTGACTGGGCACCAATCATGCCAATGATGGGGCACCATTCTTGTCACTGTTACCAATGATGGGGCACCATTCTTGTCACTGTTACCAATGATGAGACACCATTCTTCTCACTTATACCAATGATGGGGCACCATTCTTCTCACTGATGCCAATAATGGGGCACCATTCTTCTCACTGATGCCAATAATGGGGCACCATTCTTCTCACTGATGCCAATGATGGGGCACCATTCTTCTCACTTATACCAATGATGGGGCACCATTCTTCTCACTGATGCCAATGATGGGGCACCATTCTTCTCACTGATGCCAATGATGGGGCACCATTCTTCTCACTGATGCCAATGATGGGGCACCATTCTTCTCACTGATACCAATGATGGGGCACCATTCTTCTCACTGATAAAATTATAGGGCACCATTCTCACTGATACCAATGATGGGGCACCATTCTTCTCACTTATACCAATGATGGGGCACCATTCTTCTCACTGATGCCAATAATGGGGCACCATTCTTCTCACTGATGCCAATAATGGGGCACCATTCTTCTCACTGATGCCAATGATGGGGCACCATTCTTCTCACTTATACCAATGATGGGGCACCATTCTTCTCACTGATGCCAATGATGGGGCACCATTCTTCTCACTGATGCCAATGATGGGGCACCATTCTTCTCACTGATGCCAATGATGGGGCACCATTCTTCTCACTGATACCAATGATGGGGCACCATTCTTCTCACTGATAAAATTATAGGGCACCATTCTCACTGATACCAATGATGGGGCACCATTCTTCTCACTGATGCCAATGATGGGGCACCATTCTTCTCACTGATACAATGACGGGGCACCATTCCTCTCACTGATAAAATGAAGTTGCACCATTCTTCTCACTGATGCCAATGATGGGGCACCATTCTTCTCACTGATAAAATTATAGGGCACCATTCTCACTGATGCCAATGATGGGGCACCATTCTTCTCACTGATGTCAATGATGGGGCACCATTCTTCTCACTGATAAAATGATGGGGCACCATTCTTCTCACTGATAAAATGATGGGGCACCATTCTTCTCACTGATAAAATGATGGGGCACCATTCTTCTCACTGATACCAATGATGGGGCTCCATTCTTCCCACTGATACCAATGATGGGGCTCCATTCTTCCCACTGATACCAATGATGGGGCTCCATTCTTCCCACTGATACCAATGATGGGGCTCCAGTCTTCTCACTGATACCAATGATGAGGCACCATTCTTCTCACTGATACCAATGATGGGGCACCATTCTTCTTCTCACTGATGCCAATGATGGGGCACCATTCTTCTCCCACTGATCCCAGTGATGGGGTGCTTTCTTTCACTGATAACAATGATGGGGCACTATTCCTCCTCCTATTGACCACAGTTGCTATATAATTGCTTTACTTGCACTGATCACTAAGCTTGGGGCATTGTTTACTTCCACTAATGCTGGGACGTTTTCTACTCCCCCTGGCCACAATTCAGCCCCCCTGAAGTCTGAAGGACCGTCAACTGGCCCTGAAAGTTTGGATACCAATGTGCTAAAAGAAAATGTAATTAACCACTTGTATGTTATTTCATAGCTAATATTTTTGTGTTCTATTCTAAAAACGTATTTTGTGACTGCAGCTTACTAATTGGTAGCTATATTTGCGGTCATGAATGCTGTGATGATAATCTTTTAGGATGTGGAATGTGATGAACTTTTTGGAGCCTCCTTCACAGTTTTGTCTTTATTCCTATTAATATAAATATAGACTGTGTTGCTTCAGCCTGTTAAGTGTATATATGTAAGAGGTGCCCTTTAACCTTGCTTTGCCCTTCTGTCTTTCCTATTTCTTTCTTCTTATGCTACATTGTGCTGTGGCCTGGCTTTGCACAGGAAGAGATAAGTCCTCAGTCTGGGACCAGCTTGAAGACGCAGCGATGGAAACCTTCTCTCTGAGTAATATATTTCTGCTTCTGCTAATTGTTTTACTATGCTTGCCTGCTGTGTGGTTGTGATACAAGTCTGCTACTATGTCATATGAGAGAACATAGACACAGTCTTGATATGCTTCTCTCTCTAACTTGCTGTAGAATGTGTGCATGGCTGTGTTTTGGTTGAAATTTCTACCTGGATTTTATTTGCAGCCAATTAGTCATTTTTGGAATAAAAAAAAAATAAAAAATTGCACAATGGCATTTACTCAGCAAATCACCCAGACGACCATGGTTAGTTCGGCCTGCTACAGTGATTTACAGGTCCACAGAGACTGTTCTTGTTTCACATGTGGAAACGTATATATTGTGCCAAGCTGGCCCAATGGAAGTATATCAAAATATACCTTAGCTGGTTCAGGTTTAAGAAAGCAACGTATTTAAGTCCAGCTTCAGCTAACCCTTTTCTTATCAGCAATGGGCTTTTAATATGCATGATGGGTGACCGTAGCAAGTACCACCTGCAGTGTGATATATTACATCTCAACCCCTGAAATTGTCACTTATTGATGGGCAGCTTGACCTGCCGTGTTTGCCTTGAACAGTCGGTGCCACTGGCTGTAGTTGGCAGCTGTGATTCCCCCATCCACCTTGAATGATGGGGGAAATCTGTTCCCACTGGTTAAACAAAAAACAAAAACCTTGATGGCCAGCCTTATACATTTTTATGGGTCTTGTAAAATGCATTATTACAAAGTGCCCCATGTGACATATGGAAATAAACGATCTTAAACGTAGTGATGGATGTGACCTTTTTCATGGTCTTGAAGCCCTGCCCTTCTCGCTAAATCCCAACCCTTTAATGCTGTTCATATATCCGCCACAAAATTCCTCTAAGGAGTCATTTGCTTCTTTACTTTTTTTTCCCCCACAGGTAGAATAATTATGGCTAATCTCCAGTTCCTATGATTGTTTTCCGACTTGATTTGTAAAGCAAAAGAAATAATTGGCTACTAAGATCCAACCTAGCTAATCCTTTATTTTTATTTTTTTAATCCAAGCTGTTGAGAAGATCATTTAGCACCTTTACCGTTGATGTCCCTGTTTAACATCTGAGACATTTCATGAGCTTCCTGATCATGTGATCGCTATGATTGGCTGTCAGTGATCACATGATTTGGAGCTCTTCCTGCTGGCTTAACTTCATGATAGGGAACTATACGACCTCACCGTCACAGTTCTGGGGGAGGGGGGGGTCACGATTTAGCACACTCCCACACATTTGTGGCAGCATGGAATAAGGCCCACCTTCATGCTGCCACATAAATGTGTATGGACGGGGAAGGGGCTAAAGTGAATGTGAACACTTGTAGATGAACTTAACCCATGAAAAAACAATATTTCAGCAAAGCACATTAATAAAAATAAATAAAGTTCCCAAATACCTTTTTTTTTAATTTTTTAAAGGCTCTCTGTTTAGGATTGTGTCCTTCAGCTCCAACAGGCGGAGGCAGAGACTGCTAGTAAGAATCAGCATCAACAGTTTGCCACTATCCCTGGCGGGAGATGCTGTCATTCAGACCAAGGAGGGCTGTATTATGAGTATATCAGCCTGTGTGGTCAAACGCACTATGGGACTGCAGGCTCTCCGCGCTTTTGTATGCCATCCTGTTTTTCCCTTTGAAAGTAACACTGCATGCCTGTCAACGCTTCCGAAGGTCTGAACCTGCTTTTAGGATTATTAGTTTGACAGCACATCGTAGAATGGCAGGATCACCAGGTATTTGGAGTTGTTTGCCAGCCACATTCTATAGGGGTTTGTTTACACCAGCCCCACTGGGCAGCATTCCCCAATGCAGTCCCAACGCATAGACAAGACAATTTGCCTTATATCCACTTACTTCAGTTTACCCAGAGTGCTGAGTTGGTGTGTGCTAGAAAGACATAGGACTTGTTTAATTTTTGCACCATACAGCACATTCGGATGAGTAATGGGGCGTACACACGGTCGGACTTTTCGTCTACAAAAGTCTGACGGACGCCGACGGACTAAAGCTGGCTGACAATCCGATCGTGTGTGGGCTTCCCCGGACTTTCAGCGGACTTTTTCAGCCTCAAATCCGACAGACTTTAGATTTGGAACATGCTTCAAATCTTTACGTCGTAACTACGACGGACCCCGAAATCCGCTCGTCTGTGTGCTAGTCCGACGGACAAAAAGCCACGCTAGGGCAGCTATTGGCTACTGGCTATGAACTTCCTTATTTTAGTCCGGTGTACGTCATCACGTACGAATCAGTCGGACTTTTGTGTGGTCGTGTGTAGGCAAGTCCGTTCGTTAGAAAGTCCGCCGCAAGTCCGCCGAAAGTCCGTCGGAAGTCTGTCGGACAGGCTGTCGAACTTTTGTAGCTGAAAAGTCCGACCGTGTGTACGCCCCATTAGGCTTTGCATACACACAGCCTACTTTGACTGCCGGCCGCGGAAAAACGCGGAAAAATCACACTGAGATTTTAGCGCCATTTGCGGCCTGTGGTCAAAACTTTCCTATCCTGAACGCGATTCTTCCGGGTTCAGGAGAGGGAAGTTGAACCTCCCCTAACCACAGCAGCTCTGAACGATCCTAAAAGCCTATGTGTACATGGACACACAGGCTTTTATGAAGTTGCGTTTAGGAGCTTTGGCCAAAAAACTTAAAAAGCTCATAAACTCAAGTTTAGGTGCTGTAGTGTACATGAAACCTCATAATACATCACAATGCGCTTTCGCACATAGTTAAAATAGCGTGTAAAGTTAAATAAAGTTTAAGTGAAAAGGAAAAAAACATGCACTGCAATGGTGTGTTAACAATGCATCACACCACACATTATCTGCGCCTTTAACACCTGTCCGCTGGTGGAAATAAGCCCTGAAAAGTAGCAATATTCAAGTCCTAACATGGAGTTTACAATTGAATAATCATTTAAATTATTTAGGGTTTCCAAGAGTATAACTTCAGTATCTTTTGCTGCTGGCACCACATACATTAAAAAATAGCTTTGCAACATTTATCATTAGCCTTTAAGAGCGCCGCAGAACTTTAAATGCCAGAATATTTGAGTTGTGTTCGTCTTTTCGCCATCATGCTCAATTGAGTTTGATTGCCTTGAAAACTTCAGTTCAGCTAGCAGAAGCAGTCAGCTAGAAAATGTCTCTGTGAATAATTTGAGTACCTCCACAGCCTGACATTTTAGAGAGCCCTGGAGGAAGTGTCACTTCAGAAGTACATTCAAACTGCACAGTAGAAAGTGCACTGCAAGAGTACATCAGAAGAAATTTATAGAGAGATTACAGTAAGCAGTGTTACTCCGAGCAATCCAATTCTCTTATCTACACAGAAAATGAATAGTGAAATGAACTTTTTGCTGGCTGTATCCTGTCCTTCACTCTGGACCAGTTTTGTAAATGAACTGGTGAGGAAAGTAAGACGATCTGTTTACATTAAGCGTTTTAATCCGTCTCATGAGGTAAAGAAAACCCTCTGCAGTTAGGGCGTTATGATCTGTATACAGCACACCCTCTGATGTGTGTTGTGTAGATGTGGTGTGATAAGTTGTTTTACAAGGCATTGCAGTGTTTTTTCCCTTTTTTTTAAACTTTATTAAAATGTCACAAAATGACACTTCATTCAACGCGCTGCACAACAGCACATTGTGCGTTGACATGTTTTTGTGTACCGAGCTGTAAAAATGCAGACATGCTGCATTTTTACCTACCATACAAATACAAGCATGTATAGTGTGAACAGGACACCTAGAGAACAATTTGTTTTCCATGTGTCCCTGCATTGAGCCTGCATTGCACAACACGCCTGCTATGAATGAGACATAAGGTAATTTGTAAAGGGCCAAGGGACTCTTGGACATCGCTGGACAGAGATGGGGCTCAGGTAAGTATTGGGAGCTGCTACACACAGGATATTTTTTATCTTAATGCATAGAATGCAATAAGATTAAAAAAAAACCTTCTGCCTTTACAACTCCTTTAAGCCTGGTACACACTATGAGGTTATTTTTTCTGTTCAACCCAGCGGGTTGAACGGAAAAAAACCTGTCCGCTCCGGTCTGAGCTGCTGTACCAATGATCCGATGTTGGTACAGCGATCTCCTCCGCTGAGCTGTTGTATTCTGACAGGGGAACAGCCCCCCGCCAGAACACTCCGGTCAGCACTCTCAGCCATTGGCTAAAAGTGATAAGCGGGAGCTGGACGGCTGCTGGTTTTCCAGCATGCTCGTCCGACAGAAGCCAGCCAAACGGCCAACTTCTTTCGGACCAGCTGACATACATATGGGCCGAATGTTGGCTGTTTTTTTTTTTTTTTTACTGAACTGGCTGATGTCGCCCCCGGCGTTCGGCTTGTGTGTACAGAGCTTTATAGTAATGCATGTGAACTGCTTTTGTTTTTACAGTTTTTTCTTTTTGTTAGTCATCAAATCTGAATACTTTTATACAGTGCCATGAAAAAGTATTCATACCCCTTGAAATTTTCCACAAAAGTGGAGCCAAAAAAGTAAATGTATGTTATTGGAATTTTATGTGATAGACCAACACAAAGTGGCACATAATTTTGAAGTAAGGAAAAATAATTAATGGTTTTCAAAAATTTTCACAAATCTTTTTTTTTTTTTACATATAAGATTGTGGCTGCGAGCAGGGGGGAGAAACTGAACATGTTATACTTACCTGCTCGGTAGAGGTTTTCCACAGCGCAGCCCAGATCTTCCTCTTCTCGGGTCTCTCGCTGCACTCCTGGCCCCCCCCTCTTGCCGAGTGCCCCCATAACAAACAGCTTGCTATGGGGGCACCCGAGCCACCCTCTGTGTGTCCATTCAGACTGAAGCTGTAGCTCAGCCACGCCGCCTCTCTCCTCATTGGCTCACTGACTGACAGCAGTGGGATCTGATGGCGCTTACTGCTGTCTCAGCCAATGAGGAGGGAGATTCCCTGGACAGCTGAGGTTCTTGTGCAACATCGGTGGATGGAGATGGGGCTCAGGTAAGTATTGGGGGGGGGGGGGGGGGCTGCTGCACACAGAAGGTTTTTTTTTTTTTATCTTAATGCATTAAGATAAAAAAAAAAAAACTCTGCCTTTAAAACCACTTTAAGGTTGGATTAAAGTGGAACTAAACTCTCTCAATCAACATTCATTTTTAATCCTTATGTTCCGTTGGTTTCTGGCCTAGGCCAAAATGATGTCACACATCCTAGGAGTCGTCATGGACTTTTTTTTTTCATCTGAAGGAGGGACTTTCTCAGCTAAGTACTCCCTCCTACCTGCATGCCTGAGCTAAGGGCAGATGGATTCCAGGAAGTAAATGCTACATGAATCATCTGCAACTACTCAAGATGGCTGCGGTAAGAAATGCTAGGGGAGTGTTTTTTAAAGGGAGTTCTCAATAAAACGAAGCACAGAGACGTGTGGATTGCTTTGAACATTAAACAAGAATTAAGCAGTCTTTTCAGTTTGTGTTGCTCAGATACAGTTAAGTCCCTCTGTAATGGCCTAGCTTGAGTTAAGCTGAGTTCGAACAGAACCAGTGCCATTTAGGTTTATGACTTTTTTGGTCCTATGTTATCGCAGTTATTTAGCCTTACTTATGTAATTGTGTCTCCTTATTTAGCTTTATTTACTTTGAATCCGATGCATCAGCTTAAGAGCCAGGGGTCAGAGGTTACCAGGCGTTGCCCCATTACCAACTTGACATTACCCTAGCTCCTAAAATTGCACAGCAATGTCCAATAACCGAGCCCCATAGTTGAAAGTAATGTAAGAGGACTCTAGGGCTATATTGTGCACCCTAAGAAGCTGGACATTGTGTAAAGTCAGGTAGATGGCAGGGCAGGAACTTTGACTCTCGATCCCCAACTCTCAAGCAAAGAGCCAGACTCAGTCATAGTAAGTAAAGCTAGTTAAACGGGAAATGTAAATCTATCATAAGTAAGTCTGCTCGGTTACAGTAATTAAAGGTGCAGTATTTAGCCACTTCAGCCCCGTAAGGTTTTACCCCCTTAATGACCAGGCCAGTTTTTGCAATACGGCACTGATGCCCCCTGCTGTCCGGGACCCCTACAGAGGACTTGTGGTCCCTCCCCCCCCCCCCTATTGGCTCCCCTTCTGTCCAATTAGCACGCGATTGGGTCTACGGCGGCGCGATCCCCCCCCCCCCCCCCAGAGGGTGTTGCATGAAATGACATACAGATACATGATTTTGCGCAAAAGAGCTGATCTGCCACAGTAAATGTACGTTACGTGGTCGGCAAGTGGTTAGAGTCTGTTACAAGTCAAGTCTTGACAGAATAATTTTATCTTATACTTTGGCATTCATTTTTGCATGCAATACTTTTTTGGCCTTAATAAAATGGAACTTAAACTACCAAACTCAGAGCAAGTGAAGAAGCAGCTATATTCATTTGGGGGAAAAAAATGACCGCCTAAGACTTGACTTATTTTGCAGGTAAAGAGCGCTCCACCCTCTGGGACCAGGTGCAGTTTTGGGAGGATGCTTTCCTGGATGCTGTGATGCTGGAAAGAGAGGGAATGGGGATGGATCAGGGACCCCAAGAGATGATAGACAGGTGAGTATTCCTTTCATTGGCTACAGCAAATAGGTCAGGATGCTTTTTGTTTTATTTTCCAGCTGACTGCTTTATGTGTTTAGGTATAATTCTTTGGGAGACCATGACAGAAAACGTCTTGAGGAGGACGAAGATCGACTTTTGTCTACACTCTTACACAACATGGTGTCCTATATGGTGATGATAAAGGTAAATTGGATGCATTGTTTTATTATATACTGCTGTTTGCTTTGAGTGTAATTTAAACACTTAAGGACCGAGCCTCTTTCTGAGATTTGTTGTTTACAAGTTAAAAACTGTTTGTTTTTTTCTGCAATGGTATGGAGACGGGTGGGGGCCATCCTCCCCTCACTGGTCTCCATACCCAGCAAGGACAAGGATCCAATCGGATCCAACGGTAGCGGCGGAGGGCACCGAAGAGCGGTGGGAGGGGGTGTCCTCTCCCACCGCCGATAAAAGTGGTCTCGCGGAGAATCCGCCACAGAGACCACCATTATCAGAAACCGGACCGCCAGCCAAAGAAGAGGATACCAGGGTTATGGCAGTTAGAACTTCAGTATTGTTTGGTCAATGAGGCAAAGTAGTGAAACGTGGTTGGGATTACCCAAGTTACAAATGTAATTATAATTGTAAAAAAGAGTATGCAAAGCACAGGAAGTGCATGCGTACAGAGGTAAAACAAATCATAAAAAATAAAGTCCAAAAGAAATAAAGTGGTAGACAGGATGAGCTGCTTTCTGTCGGGTTGATACCAAAACAGGGGACATCAGAAACAAGTTGTCTGTAGTAACTCTAGAATGATAAGATGGGTACTCTTACCAGCTGTTGTGGACCCACATGTTGTACAACAGTGGGTCGGAAGGGCTTTTGATCCAGCCGGATCTAGGTCAGGTGTTGTGTGCAGGAGGTGACGGGTCCTCAGCTTCCCAGCAACGAACTCCAGAGGCACTGTGGTATTCGGCTAGGTGTACCTCAAGATAACTCTTTATGGGCTCCAAACTCCTCTGCTGCCACTTCCAGCGATCTTTTCAGAGTTTAACACACACATTGCAACCTAACTGTACTATTTTCTTTAGCTTTACCAACAACTATGTAGTACATAGGCTTGCTGGATTGGATACAGATTTATTGGGATATGAAGGTAGGTCCCCATAGCGAGCATTGCAATGGGTCTTCATAGGCTCCACATAATGATGACCTTTTTATGAATGAAGGCACAATGTGGTGTAAAACCTGCAGTCTAGCCAAGAAAAGGTCTCCGTATTTTCTCTCCATTATAAATGGGCCCATTAGGATTTCCCTTTTAGAGAAGTTATATGGCATTTTGTACTATTGGTCTTTTAATGCTGACTTATTTACATAAACTGTTAATTGATTTATTTACATATATATTGCTAAGAAAATTGCTGCATTTACTATTTCTAGGCAATGAAGACCCAAAGAGTTATAAAAAAAAAGTGTCATACTGAATTTTAGCTATTTACTAAATGATGATAAGCTCACTCTTTTTGTTAAGGTGAACAAGACAGATCTCCGGAGGAAGGTTCGACGTCTGATGGGGAAGTGTCACATAGGTTTAGCGCACAGTCAACAGATTAATGAGCTGCTTGACCAAGTGACAGATCTGGTAAGATTCTGCCGGGTGAAAATGTCAGGTTGATATTATAGTGGGCTAAAGAAGTACTGCAAGTCTGGGCCTCAGTGAACTCTATTTTTTTTAAATTGTCTTCATGAGCCTTTTTTATTCTGTTATTTGTTAAAGATGTTGATTGGTTACTATGATCACTAAATACACTTTTTCCTCAAATATAGAGGTTCACATTCACACCCTCACTATTTGGCCTGTTTACCATTTTCACCAAAAATTAAAGTAAAAGAAAATCCCAAATTTTGGGTTGACATCAGAACACAATTAGAGGGGAAATCTTCCAATGGGGACACTAGTTCTGGTGAGACATCGGGAATCCTTCTCCTTGCAGGAATTTCCTCCATCTTCCTGTTTTGTCTATGGGATAGGATATGAAGGGATGAAAGAAGTGGGGGAGAAACATTGGGACTTTAAATGGGACGTGAGGGAAGGTTCACGCCCCCATCCCTATACTGTATGCAAGGAGGGGGGAGGTTGGGACTTTGAGGTGTGCGTGGTGGAACTAAACAAATTCACATGGGTATAAACATCTGTATGTTAGTAAACCAATGATTGGCATGACATAAAACAGTATAACATGCATGTAAGCATAGAAGGTATCGATATACATAGTAAAAAATATATATATAACAGCATGGCACAAGCAAACAAAATTGTACATCATAATCCCCCATGTGCAGGGTAAACTATATCATAAAATGGGAACTAGGAGAGGGTAAAACCATCTAAAATTCTCAATGTATATTGGATGCCTCAGAATGGGCTTGACGCGTTTCATGGACTTCTATCCACTCATCAGGAGCAAAATGCATCGATGTTCTATAAAGAGATATAGATGCCAATATAATCTGGTGTAAATACCCACAAGGGGAGAAGGGAGTAAATTGGAGATGACTGGCCATGCCGAAAAATACTCGCGTATAAACCGATAATAGGACCGTGCAATACCACATGCCAGGGGTCGGCCAAATGAGCCTGGCCCTGGAGCTGAGAAAGGGACCCAACAGGAAAACCGAAAGCATACACACCATCCCCCATGGAATGTAATATGTGAGAGGGATCTTCATGTTGTGATGAATGGGACTTCTATAATATATAAAATGAAATAAGTGGTATGTATCCATGACAATGTAAGTCAATGGGACAAGATGCGGATGAAGTCCATAGCCACAGTGAGGAAATAATATGAAACATATGACCAAAGTGAAAAGGAGAGCAGTGACCAGATCAGGGATATGAGAAATTAAGGAAAAGATCTCTCAAAAAGGGGGAATAAAAAAAAAAAGAAAAGCAGGAGTGAATGAATGTTACAAATGCTGGCTCAAAAGAAATGCCGAAATGAAAACAGTGTGCTCACTGTGGGTTTACCTTAGTGAATCCAAGTGGATTAGGGAGCCAGGCTGAGAAAACAGTGGTCTGAAGGTGCGTGGGATGTGCTGCCCCAACAATGGAATGCCAGGGAATAGGGACTAGGATATCCTATTCTTGTCCCATTGACTTACATTGTCATGGATACATACCACTCATTTCATTTTCATGTCATACCAATCATTGGTTTACTAATAAACATACAGATGTTTATACCTATGTGAATTTGTTTGGTTCCACCACGCACATCTCATTAAAAGTCCCAACCTCCCCCTTCTTTGCGAACAGCATATTAAGGGAAATCTCCCCAATGGGACACAGATGGCAAAAAAAAAAAAACTGACGGGGGTTATAACCCTCTATAAATAAAATTAAAAAAAAAAAAATATATATATATATATATATATATATATATATATATATATATATATATATATATATATATATATATTACACACTCATCGCATACTAGCACATTATGAAATACTTAACATAGAACGAAGCCCTCCAGCAGCGCACTGTCACTGCTGACAGGGCTTCCATCTCCTGCCAATATTCCTTCCAGGTTCGTGGACTCCGGCTGTGTAAGTGGCCGGAGCCACAATGAGGTCTCTTCCACGTATGCGTGTGGGAGCCCTCAGTTCCGGCACGCTGCTTTGTAGGTCCAGCATGGTATGCCTGACCTTCAGAGTGCATGTGTTTGTGATGTCACTGGCTGCATCCAGTGTGAATATCTCCTAATCGGTGCTGTGTAGGAGATATTCATTTTACCTATAGGTAAGCCTTATTATAGGCTTACCTGTAGGTAAAAATCACAAAACAGACTTTACTACCACTTTAAAGAAGGATTCCAGGTATGGATATTGTATACATAGTTACATTGGTCTAGCTTGGACCAGTGTAACTGTGCATATACCATAGCCTATGCCCCTGGAATATGGAGATGACTAAAGTAGACACCACTAATCCATTGATCTCCACTCACTTCAGGGTCCTGTGGCATGTGGTGCCATTCAGAGTGACATCACTGACCCACCTCTTCATCTCTTCCAATTAGAGAATGCTTTGCATTCATTCGGAAAATGCAAAGCATTCTCTGAATATCTCTGGTGCTGAGTGGCTTACCGCTTGTGTTGAGAATGCAGCAGGGTAGCCACTCTCTACTGCATCTCAAAGCAAATGGATATTACTGGAGGGCCAGGTATGGCATATGCATAGTTACATTGGTCAAAGTTAGACCAATCTAACTGTGTATAGAATATCCATACTCAGCACACCACGTATATCAAGATTCACTAGAAGAAATATTTATAAACTCTCCATATACTATATTAACCCTTCACATACCATACCCTGCTTTGAGCACCTGCACTTCACTATAGCACAGAAGCGGACTATTACTATTGATTTATATGGTCACTATTGTATTATTATTTTATGGTATTATTTATAATTGATTGCATATTAATTAATGATTTTAGGAGATCAATTTTTTTATCCACAGGAGATATTTATTCACAGTCATGCACTTTATTCACGTTATTTAGGCACGTCAATAGTAGTGTGTTATGGTTTACTACTGTTGATTCATTTGTAATTATTCACGTTTAAATTTATCAGTGCCATTTCACCAGCTAATAGCAGGGATTGCTATATAATATAAGTAGAGGTCATAGATCCTAGTATTAATTAGCTGCAGCAACCATCACCTACCTCGGCACACATCTTTCACTATTAATATTGCGCAAAATATATTTTTAATTTTAATATTACTATTAAGTGTTGGTGTGAACACCCTCATTTTGCAGCAATATTTTTTCTTTTTCTTTTCCTTATTCTTATTCTTATCTATATTTTTATTATGTTTATTCCTAACTTATTTTACTCACATAGTACCTCATTATAGATATCCACCAGCGCGAAGGACACCTATAAATTTATGGCATATGCATAGTTACATTGGTCAAAGTTAGACCAATCTAACTGTGTATAGAATATCCATACCTGGAATTCTGCTTTAAATAAACTAGGTTAATCTGCATAGCTCCAGCACGCTTGTTAGCAGCCGGCTAATAACTAAACTAGATGTTTTTGTATATGATAAAGCTGGGCATGCACTGTGTGAATTTCTGATGAATGGTTTGAAATCAGCCTTGTGGGGGGCCCTTTCAACCCCCCTCCTGCCCAACATACTTAGATTGAAAATCAGTGGAGCCAGGTAAAAAGTTGACTGCCAAGCAACGGTTACATCCAATCAGATGCATCCACTGTTCAGGTGCTTTGACAGCAGCTGCTTGCAGCTGTCAGAATACAATAATCCATCAGGGGAATCCATTCCTCTATGCTGTATACTATAGATGTAGTAATCTGTTGGTGTTTTATTTTCGTTTATCCCACAGGCTGAATGAAAAAAATCTGTGTATGGTCAGTTTACGCCTTTTCTTTTTTTAAATAAAGCAGCTGTTACCGAGTTGGTGAACGTAAAGAAAATTTGATAAAAATAACACCATGTATATATATATATTAAAGGAATATGGATTCTCCTTAAGTCGCAAGTCTTGCTGATTTTTTAATATTTTGCTAGTGTGTGCCACCATCAGTATAACCATCACAAATTATCTATTTCTTAACACAGAATGGCCGTGACCTAAGCGTTCGACCCAGTGGTAGTCGTCATATTAAGAAACAGACTTTTGTGGTGCATGCTGGGACTGACACCAGTGGAGACCTGTTCTTTATGGAGGTAAGTTGATCATGGAGAATGTGGTGCCATCAGCCCGTGTTCTGTAACTTTTCATCAGCTAATGAGCCTTCTCAAATTCACCATTTCTACAGTTTCCTGAATTTTATCCTACTCTGCTGTATTTTTTATAGCGCATCAAAATCATAAATAATGAATTAGGGTTTGTTAGTCATGTCACCCCCTGAGGTGTAGCCCTTGCTAGCAGTGCAATTTTATTATGGTATATTTCCAAGAAGTGCTGTCTACAGACATGTATACACCAATCTTGAGGGTTTTTTTCTGTCAGTGGCAGGACACTGAAAGATGCACAAGTGTTTTGGCCTAAATAAAAAAAAAAAAAACTGGATTTTTTTTTAATTGGCTATTAAAATAAAGTACAGCTAAAAGCTCCTAAATAATTAAGTTCCAAGTCCAGTTACTTTGAAATGCCTTCTAAAATAATCAAAAAATAATAATTTTAACTTCCTGACAGAGCCAAATACTTTTGTGTCTCGAACATTCCTGAAAACTGCAACTAACAGTGGAAAGGTTTCAGCAACAGAGGCAATCCATAAAGCATTGGGTGGTACTGTGTATGGTCAGGTGCTG
Organism: Lithobates septentrionalis; assembly: GCA_037952835.1. Taxonomy (NCBI): domain Eukaryota; kingdom Metazoa; phylum Chordata; class Amphibia; order Anura; family Ranidae; genus Lithobates; species Lithobates septentrionalis. Next base: position 733,803 of record JBBDGP010000808.1, read on the forward strand.
ATTGACAAGCTACAGGGTTGAGAATCAGCAGTGGCGATGCTGATAGCCACGTCTCCCACAACATTCATTTCAACGCTCTTCGAGGCAGTTCTTTTTACCCAGTTTCACTTCAGACCTGTGCAATTTAACATTCTGTCATTATGGGACAATCATCTCTAGACCGACCGATTTTTGTCGATCCACAGAAGACCAGGCCTGGCTTGGCTGGCTGATGCCATCCTGCAGGCTCTCAGTGCAGGGGACTTGGTAATCTATGGAGTCCCATCTCCCAATCATCATCATCCTTGAGTGTCAGTGATTTGGCTGACTCTAAAGTGTTGAACTGTCCTGCTTGAGGGCCATACGATCCCCATTCAGTTAGACAGCACTACAGCAATGGTGTGAAAGTGGAAACTCCTGCGCTGTCGGGGGGGGGGCTACGCTAAAAGGACACTGCTGCAACACCTAAGTACTGATCCAAGGCAGGACAAATGGGACAAAAGTGGGGGAAGATGGTAGTTGCGCTATGATGAAGGGGGGGAGGGGAGCTACAAAGAGGACTAAAGTGGCAAAGTGAACTAAAAAAGCAGAAACGGGCCAATGCATGAATGGATCCTACATGCTAAAAAAACATGGTGGGGATGCAGTGCAGTGCAACGTAGCTGATCAACATGTATATAATGTTGAGGGCAGACAAAGCCTAATATATAAAGGTAATAGTGAAACAGTGACTGCTTGAATATAGCAAAACAAAAATGCATATACTAACACAAATAAGATGAATAATGACACAATGCAAAAAAAAATATATATATAATGCAAGAAAAATATATGTGGGCTAGTGCCCCATTAGCAAAAACGTCCCAGATCCTGGTGAACTACAAGTGACAAATCCCTAGGACAAACATGGATATTCGTTCTATCATCCAGTCCAAAAAACAAAAACTCGTGATGAGAAACACAAAACAAGTCCAATCGTGAAGGGAGGGGGGATCTTCAGTGAGGACACCTCCGTGTATGCAAGCCGCTTACCTTACAGCTGTAAGGTGTACAGCCTGTGTTGCAAATGACCCGCAGGTGTAGACGTTCCTTGTATACAGGCAGTGACAATGATGAACATGCCAAGCAAAATATAAAAAATAAAAAGTATACAGCATGTAAAATAACTCTGCAATGACCACAGTGGAGGGGGGGCAAGACACACACGGGGGGAGGTTGCACTCACTTTCATGAAGTGAGTGTGGGCATCAATCCACGAGCGCCGAGCTCGTATGCCTCCAGGAGTGTCACCAATCTGGAATCTGTCCCCGTGCCTGGAAACTGGACTATGTCCCCGTGCCTCTCTCCTCAGTGTTCGTCAGGTAGAGTAGTGATGTACAGTGTGAGGGGGAAAGAGACGCACATAGCGTGATCCCATATAAAAGGTATATTTATTTAATAAAACAAGTCCAATCAACTTACATTTAAAACAATGCTGCAGTGTGTAGTAACTACGAGCGCCGAGCTCGTCTCTTGTTGTTTACAACAGGAGACGAGCTCGGCGCTCGTAGTTACTACACACTGCAGCATTGTTTTAAATGTAAGTTGATTGGACTTGTTTTATTAAATAAATATACCTTTTATATGGGATCACGCTATGTGCGTCTCTTTCCCTCTCACACTGTACATCACTACTCTACCTGACGAACACTGAGGAGAGAGGCACGGGGACATAGTCCAGTTTCCAGGCACGGGGACAGATTCCAGATTGGTGACACTCCTGGAGGCATACGAACTCGGCGCTCGTGGATTGATGCCCACACTCGCTTCATGAAAGTGAGTGCAACCTCCCCCTGTGTGTGTCTTGCCCCCCCTCCACTGTGGTCATTGCAGAGTTATTTTACATGCTGTATACTTTTTATTTTTTATATTTTGCTTGGCATGTTCATCATTGTCACTGCCTGTATACACGGAACGTCTACACCTGCGGGTCATTTGCAACACAGGCTGTACACCTTACAGCTGTAAGGTAAGCGGCTTGCATACACGGAGGTGTCCTCACTGAAGATCCCCCCTCCCTTCACGATTGGACTTGTTTTGTGTTTCTCATCACGAGTTTTTGTTTTTTGGACTGGATGATAGAACTAATATCCATGTTTGTCCTAGGGATTTGTCACTTGTAGTTCACCAGGATCTGGGACGTTTTTGCTGATGGGGCACTAGCCCACATATATTTTTCTTGCATTATATATATATATATATATATATATATATATATATATTTATATATTTATATATATATATATATATATTTATATATTTTTATTTTTTTTTTGCATTGTGTCATTATTCATCTTATTTGTGTTAGTATATGCATTTTTGTTTTGCTATATTCAAGCAGTCACTGTTTCACGATTACCTTTATGTATTAGGCTTTGTCTGCCCTCAACATTATATACATGTTGATCAGCTACGTTGCACTGCACTGCATCCCCACCATGTTTTTTTTAGCATGTAGGATCCATTCATGCATTGGCCCGTTTCTGCTTTTTTAGTTCACTTTGCCACTTTAGTCCTCTTTGTAGCTTCCCTCCCCCCCCCCCCCCTTCATCACAGCGCAACTACCATCTTCCCCCACTACAGCAATGGTGTACTTCAGTTATCGGGGAGCAATCAAAAGTCTTGACGCAGCGAGCTTCTACCCCAAGAACTGATATGCCACCTTGCTTCACGATTGCTGCCTTTAATGGCATAACTGTTGAAGCCTAGGTTATGTAGCACAGGGGGCATCTCTGAGTCAGTTATTCCTCAGATACTAAAAGATAGGTAGTTACTTTTCACAGGGTCTGTCATTGGGTGTGGAAGGGATACTTCACTTGGCGTCAGTCACCAAAGTTTCTCATTGAGACAAATTCTCTCCTTCCTGCAGCTGGGTCTGGGCCAGTGTTTGGCTGTTAGCACTATCAAGGGGAATATTTCTGCTCTTTCTCTCCGGTTTCAGAGACACTGAATGCGGTTTTGTTGATCCTTCAGAAACCATCATTTGAACCCATTGGAGACATTCCTCTCTGTTCTCACCCATAAATAGTGCAAGGTGAGTTTTTACACTGACGGCTTTGTCCTGCAAAGAACCCTTTCTAGCTTTGCATAGGGGCAAGGTGGTATTGAGGTCCAGGACCTCTTGCCTAAGGTAGCTTCTGTCCTTCCCCTCAACCAGGACATATTTCTTCTGTCCCTCTGCCCTGCTTAAGTTCCCCCAATGGAATTTTCCCTCCTATTGTCTTGATGTGGTTGAGGTGTTCTGAGCATGTCTTTTTTTTCTCAACCACTGTTTTAGAAAGATAGATTACCTTTTTGTTATCCCAGGATGGACCCCAACAGGGTGCACAGGCTTCTTTTTCTGCCATTTCGAGGTGGCTAAAGCCGGCCATACACGGTTCGAATCTTGGCTGGTTCAGCAGGAACCGGCCAAGATTCAAACCGTTAATGGGCAGGCTGAATGTACAACCAGCCTGCCGGGTTCACTTCCAATTATCGCAAGCGGCTGCTAGAGATAATCGCTGTCTTCTCCCGGGAGATTTCCTTCTCAGCACTGTCTGGGTTGATGGGTGAATTGTGCAAATTTAGGAAAGAAATTTGCATAGTGTATGGCTGGCCTTAGCCAAACCTTAGGCAAGCTAAGGGGTCCCAAGGATTGAGTTACACCTTTCCAGTGAAGGTACACTCTACTAGATCTGAAAGTGTTTCATGGGCTTTTCAGCATCAAGCAACTATTTCACAGATTTGCAAGGGTGCCTCCTGGTCTTCTATTTACTTTTTCTAACAGGTTTTGTTTACAGGTTGATGGTTTTTGCCTCATTTAATGCAAACTTTGGGTGTGAGGCCCTTGTGTTGGTTCTGTGTACTGCAGGCAATCCCCAGTTTTGTTGTCTTTATTCTTGGGACTATAAGTGATTGTTGGCTGTGTTGCCCACCCCTCATGATAGCATGATGCTAGTGAGAGGGGTTATCCTAGGCTGTCCTTTTGTTTGCCAGTGTCCAATCCATCTGACGGTAGTTTAACCTGAAGATTAAAGACTTTCTGTGTGTCCCAAAGGACTCCAAGAAATTTTTTTTTTTTTTTTTTTAGTGCAAAAATTGCTTGTGGAATTTCATAGCAGGTGTCAGCTAGATAGAGTAGCTCTCATTCATGTACTACTAAAGATGAATAATTACCCATGCTAGCCAAAATGACAGAAAAAACTGGCTCACCCTATATTCTCAATATACAATGTTAGTGTAGTGCTAAATCTCACCAATACTCCATTTGCACAGTCAAAAAAATATATAACTCTATACAAAAAATATTATCCATATATAAAAATAAAAACATGTACCAGTTGGATGCACATTTTTTTTCTTTTATATATGGATGATATTTTTGTGGAAATGGAGTATTGGTGAGATTTAGCACTACGCTTACATAATTTACATATGCCTTTTCTCCCCATTGCTGGTTTGTTGGAATGTATATACAGGCTTAATTAGTAAGCAGTACAGAGAGCATTGTCTGTATAGAGTATAGTAACAGTAGAGTACAGTAACACATAACCAGTCAGCTCAACCAATGTTGAATCAAGTTGCAATGGACTACTGCACATTGTTTTTTACCTTACTGAATAAAGCCCTTATTTTTTGTCAATGTGAATGGTTTGTGTACTAGTAAAAATTGTTCCTGTGTCCTCATGTCTTCTAGGTTTGCGACGACTGTATTGTATTACGCAGTAACATTGGAGCTGTGTACGAACGCTGGTGGTATGAAAAACTCATTAACATGACCTACTGCCCCAAAACAAAAGTGCTCTGTTTGTGGAGAAGAAACGGACAAGAGACCCAACTCAACAAGTTTTTCACCAAAAAGGTGAGTCTTGAATGTGAGAACGTTTATTGGGTGGTGGGTTCCCTGAAGTGGTCACGTTTTGAGTTAGCAAGTATGTGGGTTGTGTGAGTTCTGTTAATCGTGAGTCTCTAGACGTCAAAAGTGATAATGGTCAAACTGCTCTACAGTTACCCCTCTCTCTGTCTAGTTATTTACAGGTCCTGTCGAGGTGTAGTTTTTACTTGGTTTCAAACTTTAGGTAGACAGGACATATATCACAAAGGTCTTTTGTTATCCTTCATGATTAGGATGAGTGGCTGACTCCAGAACAATCACCTGTTTGCTAGAAACATCTTTAATGCAACAACCCCAATTCCAAAAAGGTTGGAACACTATGTAAAATCTGCATAAAAACAGAATGCAATGGTTTGCGAAACTCAAAAAAACACATAATTTATTCACAATAGAAAATAAAAAACACTTCAAATGTTTAAACTGAGATAATGTTCCATTTTGAAGAAAAAAAGAGGTAATTTTGAAATTGATGGCAGCAGCACGTCTCAAAAAAAGTTGAAACGTGTCAACAAAAAAAGCTGGGACAGATCTACAAATAGCTGGCAAAGTAAATGGTACTAACAAAAAGCTGGAAAACATATTGCAATGAATTAGGTTAACTGGTAACAGGTCAGTAACATGATTTGTTATAAAAAGAGCATCTTGGAGAGTCAGAGGGGGTTATTTACTAAAGTCAAATCCACTTTGCACTACAAGTGCAAAGTGCACTTGAAATTGCACTGAAAGTGCACTTGAAAGTGCGGTCGATGTAAATCTGAGGGGAAGATCTGAAATGAAGGGAAGCTCTGCTGATTTTATTATCCAGTCATGTGCAAGCTAAAATGCAGTTTTTTATTTACCTTGCATGTCCCCCTCGGATCCACAGCGACTGCAGTTCCAAGTGCACTTTGCAGTTTTAGTTTGCACTTGTAGTGCAAAGTGGATTTGCCTTTAGTAAATAACCCCCAATGTGTCTCAGAAGTAAAGATGGGCAGAAGTTCACCAATCTGTGAAAAGCTGCTTGTAAAAATTGTTAAAAATTTTAGAATAATGTTCCTCAACGTGAATTGCAAAGACTTTAAATATATCCACCTCTAAAGTACATAATATCAAAAGATTCAGAGACTCTGGAGAAATCTTTGTATGCAAGGGACTATGCCAAAACTCCATATTGTTTGCCCATGATATTTGGGCCCTCAGACTGCATTGCATTAAAAACTGGCATGATTCTGGGGTGGACATCATTACATGGGCTCAGCAGTGCTTCCTAAAATCACTGTCTGTTAATACAGTTCGCCGTGCCATTCAAAAATGAAAGTTAGAACTCTGTCGTGCAAAGAAGAAGCCATATCTGAACATCATCCAGAAACACAGCAGTCTTCTCTGGGCTAGAGCTAATTTAAAATGGTGTGTTGTAAAGTAGAAAACTTTGTGGTAAGACTTATTTAAATTTGACATTCTTTTTGGCAAAAATGGGACTAAAGAGGACAGGGGCCATCTGTCTTGTTAGCAAGGCAACTTTCATATCTGAAAAGGCACCATCTGTGCTGAAAGATTTATGCAGGTTTTAGAGCAGCATATGCTTCCATTCAGAAAATGTCTTTTTCAGGGAAAGCCTTGCATATTTCAGCAGGACAATGCTAAACTGCCTACTGCATCCATGACAACAGCATGACTTTGTAGATGAAGAGTCTGGGTGCTTAACTGGCCTGCCTGCAGTCCAGACCTTTCACTAGTTAAAAATATTTGGCGCATCTTAAAATTAAAAATATGACCAAGACCCAGGACTGTAGTAGTTAGAATCCTATAGCAGGCAAGAATGGGACAACATTCCTCTCCCAAAACTCCAGCAACTGGCCTCCTCAGTTCCCAGACATTTACAGAGTGTTGTAAAGAGGAGATGCTACACCATGGTAAATATGGCCCTGTCTCTGTAACAGTAGGCCAGCAAAGAAGGCAGACCCAGGTATCATTGTGTACCTTTAAATTACTCCACAGCATCCAGGAAGCCCCCCTAGTACTATTCCTTCTCTTATACTTTGGAGCTCTGGCCTGCCATGCAGTGGTTTGCCTCTAATAGATGCTGAGGTACCCACAGGGCTTTGTGGTGTCCCATTGGGTATGACATATCTTTGATTTGAAGTCAAAGATCTCAGTAAGTGTTACTCCAATTTTAGTATTAGCGCCAATACAATATGTGTTGGATGGATTTAAAGGCTATCTCCACATTTCGTAACATCTTACACCCATATTTAGCATGCAGCTGAACCCTCACCTCTGGGGTCCACTCTCCTGTGAAAACAGACAGGATTGCGCAACCCCCATGACCCCCCCCCCCCACCACCACCACGCAGCCACCCCATCCACACATAAAGGTCCCCCCTCCCCGCAGTAACTGTAGTTTTTTAAAATCGGTGCTGCTGTGCGGGGCTTCAACTGTGGATCTGGGAATGAATAAGATACAAGTTCCGTCTTCCACCTCGGCAGACATACTTGTAGTTCTCAATAAACTAGGAGCTCTCTGATTAGCGCACTAGTAGTCCGTTAACACTTCTGCAGATCAGTAACTGAAAGAGAGCTGTACTTGTCTGTTTGCAGGAGCCTGACATGACATTGCAGGCTCCTGTGTATGAAGATAACAAATGGACTATTTATTTTATATTTTATTTTTTTAACCTGCACAGTCTGCTTTGCTAGACTGTTGACATCTTGCTATGTTCACAGATGACACCGGTTCACTTTGACGTTTAATCCTAAGAAGCCAAATGTTTTCTGTAACTAGGCAGATACCTAGGCGGACCATACTAGAACAATAGAACATTCTGACCTGATGTTACCAAAAGATACCATACAACATTTTTACTACATTACTCCAGTTTCAGGGTATGACTAATGGCTGCCTTCAGCAGTAGGAAAATTTTTTCGGGCAATCTTGGTAGTGGCATTATTGCCCCCCTTGTACAGCTTCAGTTCTGGATATGTCTCAGATTATATATATATTTATATATATATTTATATATATATATATATATATATATTTTTATATATATATATATATATATATATATATATATATATATATATATATATATATATAGTTATAAAGAAAATGACCACAAGCTTTTTGTTTCCTAAACATTTCTTTTACCATTCCAGTGTCGTGAGCTGTATTATTGCGTAAAGGAGAGCATGGAGCGAGCAGCAGCACGGCAGCAAAGCATTAAACCAGGTGATCCTACAATTCTTTATCAATATATAGTCTTATTAACATTTGTCAGTAGTTTACCAGGAGGCTGGTAGCAGTATTACTGACTGATTTCACCATGTTGTATGTTATTTGCTATATTCGCTGTTAGTTTCAGGCCATGGATGTTTTTCTTCTACTAACTGTTATTTTGTTGCCTTATTTTACCTAACATGATAGATATAACATGATGAATTAAAGTGTAAAATATCTCTTTCTGTCCAGATTTGGAAACTTTCACTTAGGTAGTTTGCAATTGTAAGCTATTTTAACATGGCTAAAGTACGTTTTTGTTTCTTGAGAGTATATTCATTTTTTAACCCACAGACTCATGCCGAATTAAGAAGCATCAGCATGTGTCAATGCGTTTGAACCAGATGTTTATTACAGATGAATCTTCCTTGTGCATGTGTTTTTAACGGATAAGTTCACCTTTCATAACATGTTACACCCATATTCAGGCTGTGTCACGTTACAAACGGACCAGCCCCCGCACACCCCTGATTCCCCAATCTGTCCGTAAGCCGGGATTCCCCCCCGCTGGGCTGCGTCGCTCATTTAGTGTTCTGTGAATAGAAAACTACAAGGTCTGGCAGCCTTGGCAGCTGTCAGCTTGTAGTTTTCAATGAACTACCACAGTGCTGTGGTCATTCTCTTTTCCTATCCGATTGTATCTGCTTGCCTGTATGGGCACACAGATACAATGACGGTTCAGCGGGAAACCTGCATGGCATCAGGGAACTGCTTATCGCTGGTGCGGGTATGTAATATATATAATGTATGTGTGTACACATTGATCAGGGAAGCCTTCAGCCTCTTAGATAACTGTGTCAAAGCTGACTGTGTTTACATGATTGTAAACCACTAACTGGTTCCTGGTGGTCAGCAGTACAGCTGGGATTGAGCTGCACAAAGTGTCAGCTACTGACTCTCAAAGTGGGGATGTTTTATAAACGTATTCCCAGCACAGGGCATTATGCTAGGGAACTTTTTATATACAGTTTGAATGAGAAAACAGGTTAAGTAATCTATAACCTAGTACTTGGTCATTACAGCGCAGATGGTTATTTGAAAATCTGCTTCTGCTCAACCCTGTTCTCCTAAATTTTCTTTACAGGCCCAGAGCTTGGTGGTGAGTTCCCTGTTCAAGACATGAAGACTGGGGAAGGAGGTCTTCTTCAGGTGACCTTGGAAGGGATTAATCTGAAATTCATGCACAGTCAGGTATGAGGGGAGGGTGAATGTGGAGGGGAGTATGACTTAGGGAGTGTGCGGTGTGCTTGTTCGTAGGGATGGGTGAGAGATGGGACTCCAGCATTGTAATATGTGGATTTAGAGGTGATCACCTAGCTGATTTGTCTGTCCAAGTCCAGTAACATTATGTGCTTTGTGTTCCATAAGTTGTGTTTTTATTCCCATAAACCCATTATGTGTGTAAAGTGTTTTTTTGCAGTGTAGTCATGTCGGGGGCAAGGGTGGGCAACATGTAAGTGTTTGGGGGGGTGGGGATACAAGTGTGCAAGTTGCAGTGTGCCGGGTACCCCTAATTCTTGAGCTCCCCTCTGTCTCAGTCTGTGTTTTCTCTGCTTGCTGTAGCTGTGTGACACATGTGCCGTTTCTCGCTGTCTCTGCTCCATGCTGCCCTCTGCCTGCCGGGGGTGGGTGGTGTCTGGCGCTGTCTCTTTGTAACCCCTCCCTGGCTCGGGCTGACCTCTCCCAGTGCTGACCCTCCATACACAGCTCATCCACAGGTCACCCAGGGGCAGAATGTAATCCTTCTGGTCACCACAGTGGCCTTCAAGTCATCACAAGGTCACCCAGGGCTCCGCAGGTCATTTTAGGGATCATTCGGTTCTTCATCTCATAGTAGAACAATCCGGAGGAAAGGAGGGAACCGAAGAAATCGGTGTCACAGGTCTTCAGTGCATCCACTGGCTACAAAAAGTTAAATGAAAAAGGACACCGGAAAAAAAAATTAAACTACACTGACACTGCAAGACAAAATAAAAGCCAGTGATGCCCCCCCTTCAATGCAGCCTGAGCAAGGCCTGCGCTCCGTGCTGGGTGAGGAGCAGGGATGGATTTGATAACGGGGCTGCTTTTTTCCTGGCCTCCCCGTGTTGATGTCTTGGTCTGGGCTGTGTGTTGCTGGGGGTATTAGGAAGTGAGGGGAGGTGTGGTCTCACTGTGTCACTAACAGTCTCATTTCTCTCCCACGCTCACTCCTCCTGCAAGGAGCGGAAGGTACTCACTCTGCCGCCATCTTTGCTTCTCGCTGCTCTCTCCCTCTCCCCCGTTAGTTTTTTGAGCTGTCTGTGCTACTCCCCCCTCCCCCTCTCCCTCCGTCTGACCTCCAACACTTTTTCCCCCCCCGGCTTTAGTTATGGTTTACCTCCTGATATTTTGCTGTGTTAGGGTACGTCTTCCCATTACTCCAAAGCTGTTTTTTCCCCTTTTCACACATCAGTCTGTTACAGAAATGTTGTGAACACCAGTGGAAATCCTGGATATGAAAAATTAACCAGTGCCTTCTGTCTCTCTCCCTTTCCCTCAAATCTCTCTCCTGATTTCCTTCTTGTCTCTTCTCCCCTCCTCCATTATCTCTCTTGTTATCACTTTCTCATGTCCACCTCTGTTTTACCTCTGTTATTTTTTTTTTTTTCTTGTCCCTCTTCTTCCTCTGTACCTTTTTTTCCTTCCCATTTTTCTATCCCCTCTCTCCTCCAGGTTTTCATACAGCTGAATCACATTAAAAAGTGTAACACTGTACGGGGCGTCTTTGTCTTGGAGGAATTTGGTAAATACCATCATTGTGCTGCTGGGTCTGTATTGCCATGGCAGTAACTCAGAAAACGGGGTCCCCCCAGAGCGCCTTCTAGTGCAGTAGAAGTGAGGGAGATTTAGAGAGCCATGGAGAGAGCTTTGAGGGGATATCTGAGTTACTGCTCTATAATATTCTCCATCTGCCTGTGGCAGCTCTGAAAACCTTCCTTCTCCAGATCAGGTAACATGCTATGTCAGCTCAGTGTCTATTACCACATAGGTAGATTGCAAATGGTCTTTTTATCTTCAGGTGACTTGAGGAACGTGCATTTTTTTCCCCCCTTCCTATATTTATTATTTTAAGCGTTAGGAACAATGTATATGAAACATTTTTTATGCAAGTAATATGAAATATTCCATGTGAATATTTTCATATTTACCACTTTCAGGCAGTAAGTTGGGCAGTTTAATCACTTCTGCTAAGTCATTTTACTGCTATGCTGTAAATTGTCTGTAACCTAATCTCCTGCTTTTCAGAACTCGCACATAGCTAAGCAAGGTCACCTCCCCTGTGTCATATGTGCTGTATGGGCGGGCAATATCTCCCCCATATGACTATGGCAGCGCAATGTTTTTATGCAAACTTAGATTTTTGATGCCATAGTGAAACTGTAGACACAGCTGTGTCCTGTTGTATAGTACATGCCATCATAGGTGTGCTCAGCCTATTGCATTAGGGTGTGCACCCCAAAGCTCAAACACACACTACTCACTACTACTTACATCACTCACCATGTTCATTCAGAAAGGGAAGGGGCTGATAAATACATATTTACCGGCCCCTTCCCTCACTCATCCTAAAACATCTCTGCAGCAACAGCCGGCAGGAGAGGAGAGGAGGGAAGCCAGAAGTGCTGCAGAGGGAAGGAGTGGGGAGCCAGGGCAGTTGGGGGAATCTGTGCTGCACAGGGTGATTAGGGTGTGCCTGGGCACACCCGGCACACCCTGTGCGCACGCCTATGCCTGCCATGCATTTCCCTTCTGCCACTCCAAAATCTGAACAACCAGACCTGTGCCAGCATAAGCAATGGTAACTGGTTACAAACTTCTGCTTACAAAGTTATTTTGCAAGCTTTATTTTATTGCATTTGCAGGAAGGGTGAAAGCATTCACACCTGAGCAGAGCGACTTTCAGGCTTTTTATTTGGGAGTTTTTGAGCTTTTTTAGGAGTGTAATAAAAGTGTTTTAGAAGCATATTACAAGGGTTGTCAGGATTTTTTTGTCTAGCCCAATATAAAGCACTTGAGCACTTGGGGGAGGAGTTGTGGAGGAGATTGGGGTGGAGAGCTACTGTTTGAGCAGAAAACGTGCAACAAAACGTTGTAAAACTCTCACGTCGCACATTTTCAGACGTTCCCATTGAAGTTTGTGGGGCCCAATCTGCCAAATAGTTCATGTACTTTTTTTTTTTTGAGAGAGAGACAGGCATTTTGTTTCATGCAACCGAACGCTTTTTATTTAGTTTTATTTTTTTGTCATTTTGAATAGAGTAAGTGTTCTGGGAACCACCCAAAATGTAGATTTTTTTTTTTACTTTCGCTTTTGGTGATAATTATTAAACATGACAAATAGTCTCCCCAATAGTGACAGACCGCAATAAAAACCTGACAGGTATTCTAATCCATCTCCATTCTATCCAAAACTAAAAAAAATGCCTCTAGTTATTCTTTAAATGAATGAACATACAGTATCTCACAAAAGTGAGTACACCGCTCACATTTTTGTATATATTTTATTCTATCTTTTCATGTGACAACACTGAAGAAATGACACTTTTCTACAATGTAAAGTAGTGAGTGTACAGCTTGTATAACAGTGTAAATTTGCTGTCCCCTCAAAATAACTCGACACACAGCCATTAATGTCTAAACCGCTGGCAACAAAAGTGAGTACACCCCTAAGTGAAAAATGTCCAAATTGGGCCCAATTAGCCATTCCCCCCCCCCCCCCCCCCCCCGGTTTCATGTGACTCGTTAGTGTTACAAGGTCTCAGGTGTGTTAAATTTGGGGTTATCGCTCTCACTCTCTCATACTGGTCACTGGAAGTTCAACATGGCACCTCATGGCAAAGAACTCTCTGAAGATCTGAAAAAAATAATTGTTGCTCAACATAAAGTTGGCCTAGGCTATAAGGAGATTGCCAAGACCCTGAAACTGAGCTGCAACATGGTGGCCAAGACCATACAGCAGTTTAACAGGACAGGTTACACTCAGAACAGGCCTCGCCATGGTCGACCAAAGAAGTTGAGTGCACATGCTCAGCGTCATATCCAGAGGTTGTCATTGGGAAATGGACGTATGAGTGCTGCCAGCATTGCTGCAGAAGTTGAAGGGGTGGGGGGTCAGCCTGTCAGTGCTCAGACTATGCGCCGCACACTGCATCAAATTGGTCTGCATGGCTGTCATCCCAGAAGGAAGCCTCTTCTAAAGATGATGCACAAAAAAAGCCTGCAAACAGTTTGCTGAAGACAAGCAGACTAAGGACATGGATTACTGGAACCATGTCCTGTGGTCTGATGAGGCCAAGATAAACTTATTTGGTTCAGATGGTGTCAAGCGTGTGTGGCGGCAACCAGGTGAGGAGTACAAAGACACGTGTGTCTTGCCTACAGTCAAGAATGGTGGTGGGAGTGTCATGGTCTGGGGCTGCATGAGTGCTGACGGCACTGGGGAGCTACAGTTCATTGAGGGAACCATGAATGCCAACATGTACTGTGACATACTGAAGCAGAGCATGATCACCTCCCTTCGGAGACTGGGCCACAGTGCAGTATACCAACATGACCCCAAACACACCTCCAAGGCGACTACTGCCTTACTAAAGAAGCTGAGGGTAAAGGTGATGGACTGGCCAAGCATGTCTCCAGACCTAAACCCTATTGAGCATCTGTGGGGCATCCTCAAACGGAAGGTGGAGCAGCGCAAGGTCTCTAACATCCACCAGCTCTGTGATGTCATCATGGAGGAGTGGAAGATGACTCCAGTCGCAACCTGTGAAGCTCTGGTGAACTCCATGCCCAAGAGGGTTAAGGAAGTGCTGGAAAATAATGGTGGCCACACAAAATATTGAAACTTTGGGCCCAATTTGGACATTTTCACTTAGGGGTGTACTCACTTTTGTTGCCAGACAGTGCCAGTGGTTTAGACATTAATGGCTGTTTGCTGAGTTATTTTGAGGGGACAGCAAATTTACACTGTTATACAAGCTGTACACTCACTACTTTACATTGTAGCAAAGTGTCATTTCTTCAGTGTTGTCACATGAAAAGATAGATTAAAATATTTACAAAAATGTGAGGGGTGTACTCACTTTTATAAGATACTGTTTATTTATAAATATAATTTTTTTTTTTTTTATGTGGGATATTACACGGGGCACTTTCTTTCAATTCAGCTGAACACAGCTAAGCACTATCAATTGCACTAATACACAGAGCAAATTTCTGTTTATTCAGGAAAGAAGTTCGCTTGATTTCCCCCATCAACACACAGTGCTGATGGGAATCCCTCCTGCCGAGCCATTGTATTCTCCGGGCAGGGGGAAGCCACAGTGATTATTGCTAGTGGCTATACCAACTGATAGCGCTAATCGCAAGTAAAATCCAGCAGGCTGGTTGTACCCAAGTTGATTGATCAGCTTGGTACAATCAGCCTGCCCATACATGGTTCGAATCCTGGCCAGCTCCTGCTGAACCCACCGAAATTCGAACTATCTATAACCGGCCTAAGCTGCTACAGTATAGAGTTTCCTAGTTTGGTAAATAGCAGCTCAAAGAGATCCCACAAGCATATCCTATATTGCACTCTGGGGTGCTTCTTAGTACGTTGCTGAGCCCTCGCAGTGAATTGCAGGATGTGCTGGGAGCGTGCCTCAGTGCTATATTTTGCAGAAGCTTAAACTGGTATACTGCAGGCTTTGGAGTCGCCTGAGGTGTTTTGAAGCTGCAGATCGTAAAGGCATTTATTGTGATTGGCACCAGGAGGTTTACTTTTGTAAATTAAGCCTAATGACAAATCTAATTTAAACATTTGTTGAAGAATTCTAGTTAAAGGCAATGTAATTAATAAATGTTGCATGAGAATAGATAGAAGCCAGTACCTTAAAGTCACCTGGAAGGTGGAAAACCCATTAAAGGGTGTAGGTGGTGCTACAGTACTTACCAGTGACCACTTCTAGACTGCCACCCCCCCCCCCCCCCCCAAAGCAAGAGGGGTGTCATCATTCAGATATTTGTACTAATATACTAAAAAGAAAAAGAAAAAATATGTATCTCTCTCTCTCTCTCTCTCTCTCTCTCTCTCTCTCTCTCTCTCTCTCTCTCTCTCTCTCTCTCTCTCTCTCTCTCTATCTATCTATCTATCTATCTATCTATCTATATATATATATATATATATATATATAGAGAGAGATCTATTTCTCTCTCTCTCTCTCTCTCTATCTATTCATCTATCTATATCTATAGATATAGATATATATATATATATAGATAGAGAGAGAGAGTAATATACATATTTTTTCTTTTTCTTTTTCTTTTTTTCTTTTTCTTCTTTTTCTTTTTTTTTTTCTTTTTTTTATGTGTTGTTAAACTTGTATTTAATGCAGTTGGCTCAAGTTTGAATTAAGGTTCACAACAGGATCCCTTTTAAATAAATATTTTCTTCCTTCTTGAAGGGTTTAGTTTTACCCCTGTCACCACTAATCCATGTTTTCCTTTTATATGCTGGAAAAGTTAAAAGGAAAATCGAGTTGCTTCAGGCAACTCCTATTATTCATATTGTAGCAATATACTGTCTCTGCAGTGAGAGCAATGGTTAGGACAGGTTTTCATTTATGTGGTTAGTTTTGTTCTGTTCTGAAAGCACTTGAATTAATTAGTAAAGCAAATCTCTACTTATAATTGGATAATTATTCATAGTTTATAATACAGACTATTTAATGGGGTGAAAATATTGCTTTAGATATCTTCTAGAGCACCCAGCAAGTCCTGCACCTCGGGGAGCTCTGTCAAAGAAATATCAATTGAGCTGCTTCACTGTCGGTGTGTGAATGTTATGGGTGACCTCCGAGTTCAGCAGTGGAGCTCAGGATTTAGGTGGGGTCAGGCCAAAGGGCCAGATTCTTGGCCAAATTTAATATTTGCATAATACAATGCCCTGAGTTTCTATGCTTCCAGGACACCCAAAGTGGAACTTTAGTCAGAACATTAAGTCCTGATGGATCACTTTAGACTGTCCCCTTTTGCGGGTATAGCTATGTAAAACATTAAAAATGAGTGCCTGTCCTGTTTAAAATCCATTAATGCACTGTGTCACCCTGCTCTGCACATGCTTAGTTGCTGTCTATTCTCGGCACTGTGTCTAAAATCAAAGACACTAGAGGCTGATCTGCTGACAGCTTCAAGACTTATTGTTCCTGAAGGGGAAAAAATCAACAGGAAAGACCCAGATTAGATGAGAAAAACTAGATTAGGGATAGATAAAAAGAAAAGCAGGAGAGGTGACAGGCCAAACTCTGCTGCCAGGCAGACGGAAAATAGTTAACCTTACAAGAATAGTGTCTTATCCGATCTTCCTGATATTCTCTCCTTTCTCCCTCATTAGCAGTCTGTGAACTTCAGCACTATAAAGCTTCAGTCAGCCTACCTCTTAGGCTCGGTTCACACTATGAACTGCATGTGAATTGTACAGGAACCGCACCACTTTCCTGTTCAATTTCCATGCGATTCAGTGTGGTGTGATTTGAGCCCCATAGTTTTGGGTGAGCTCAAATCATACCGCATCGCACTAAAGACACATGCAGCAATATTGGAAACGCACTACAACTTGTACCATGCGATCTGGTGCCAGAAAATGCGCTGTATTTGCAACCCGCTTTTGGGGTGTCCTTAAGACTGCACTGACACCCGCTCCGGATCGCAAGGGCAGTGCGAGTTCAATGCGGTGCTGGAAACTCGCAGAGCACTGCATCCATGTAGACCACAGATGAGGCATTTGTATACCCCCTGGGTTAGTAGCAAAGTGACTGATTCTCTTTAACTATTAAGATGAGATTGGATAGAACTTCAGGTTAACGAGATAATCCCTACATTTAATAGTTAACTGTAGTATAAAAATCTCTCTAAGCCTTCAAGAAACGTGGCACCTTCATCTGGCATCGAATAATTATCATTTATAACTATGATCGGAGTATTCATAGTGATGATGCTGAAGTGTGTGCCTCAAGATTATCACATCTTCATAATTTCACCTACAACATGTTTGACAATGTCCGTATTAACTGTACCTGTTTCAATGTGTGTGAATATTGACTGACCTTTTGTCTGCCTGCCCAGCAACTCCTATCCACCCTCATCTATCTGTATCTTGCTTTAGTTGCAGTCGTGTCTAAGACGACTTATGTTAAAGATAACCTGTACTCCATTCAAAACTTAAGTCATTCCTAAGGGCAAACACCAAAAAGTGCCTTATAGCACCTTTATTAGCCAGTAAAGATTATTCTGTGCTCCTTTCTGATTTAGTTTCTCTTTGATCTTGGGCCTGACTTTACCTGAATTTTTAGGTTACTAGACTACCTTAGTGACCAATAAGGGCGTGTTCATTGCACAGTGTAATGGCACTTGGCAGGGCTTAGGCAGGCAATACACGGTGCAAATCTCTTTCCTGCAACCATGGGTTGCAGGCAATACATTTTGCACGATTCCCCCATCAACACAGACAGGGGAATGCCTCCTGCCAAGGAATTGTCTGCTCCCGGCGGGGGAAGCTGTCCGCATCGGGAGAAGATGGTGATTATTGCTAGCAGCTACAGCAGCTGCTAGCGTCAAACGCAAGAGAATCCGGCAGGCTGGTTTTACCCAAGTTGATCAATCAACTTGGTGCATTCAGCCTGCCCATTAACGGTTCGAATCTTGGCCGGTTCCTGCTGAGCCGGCCGAAATTCGAACCGTGTATGGCCGGCCTTAGTAATGGAGTCAGATTTCAGCAACAAGTGAAACAAACAGAAGAGAGTCACAGAAGAGGTCTCCCTGACCAATAAAGGCAACAGCAGGCATCTTTTGGTGTCTTCGCATAGGCAGCTATTTCTTAGTTTTGGGTAGGGAAGACTTACAACTTCTGTCTGGTTTTGTTGCCATGCTGGAAAGTCACGCTGATGACCTTTGTCACTGAGACAAAAGTGGTGGAAAAATCCAAAATGTTACAGTTGTCACCAGAATATGAAGTGAGGGTAAATGGGGACAGAGGAGAGATTATGGCAGGAGGATGACAAAACCTAGGGGTATCAGCCCAACATTAACAGTCCATAAAAATAATTTAAAAGTATTTAGTCCATTGAGGAAGCAGCACAGGCGGCTAGTTCTTTAGAGGTAAAAGCGGGACTCTATGCTATGTAAACAATGAAGAAGAAACATAAGCGCCATCTGAGTGTAGTTGTTTAATCACACCGAATTGTGCTTTTAAAATCAAGCAACTCACAG
This sequence comes from Lithobates septentrionalis, assembly GCA_037952835.1. Lineage (NCBI taxonomy): Eukaryota > Metazoa > Chordata > Amphibia > Anura > Ranidae > Lithobates > Lithobates septentrionalis. The sequence goes on from JBBDGP010000808.1 coordinate 752,216, forward strand.
AAACAGTGCAGGGGTAGAGCTCATCTGTCCTCCCCTACTGGGCATCTGGTTCGTATGCTCCGGCTGTGATCAGAGAGGGCACTGTGGGTTCCTGTGGAGTGTCCCCGGCCAGGGGACTACAGGCTTCTCTGGGTACAGCACGAGAGGCAGGCGTGACATCACCGATGCTGCTGCCGCTTGGGTGTGTCTACACGTTTGCGGAGCATGGGTGCTCCTTCCTCAGGCCATATGTACTCAATGTCATGTGAGGTATTTAAGGGCACCAGCAGCCTAAAACAACCAGCCGGTCAGACAACTGTCTAGGATAGGATTTCCACTTTCCTCCTACTTCCTGTTGCATCTGTGGAGACAGGAAGTGAGGTGAAGCACCTCAACTGAACAAATGGTATTAAATAAACCTGCAGGGGTTTCAATCCCTTCCACACTCGATCAAAAATTAAATAAAAACTGGGCTATAAATAAACCTACAATTGGAAAACAGAGTACAGGTTAACTTTTAGATCTGATTGTTGATACCGGGACCCAGAACTCTAACAATTAACCTGCATATTAATTGACCGGTTTGCTGTAAATTGTTGGTCACAGGTGCTCAGGTGTGAACCTCAAGACCCCTTAACAGTACCTGTAGCGTTTTTGTTTTTTCCCCCAGACATTGCAGATTTTCTTTACAAATTTCTGCATACATAGGGGTAAAAAGGCCTCACTCAGTATCTTTATTTGCAGTGCAACCATACACCACCTTATGTGATGGCTGGCATAAGACGTAAAGTAATGCAAAAATGCATAACACATGTTTTCTTAGTGAAATAGATGGGTTTTTGCACATGTGTAAAATACATCTGTGTATGGAGCGATGGGCGGCTATGTAGAGTGGTGTTTTGTGGCACATGCAAACATTTTTTTTTTTTTTTTTGCTCCATGTGGACTTGATTTTACATATCATGGTTAATACTTTTCTCCTAAACTTGTTACTAGTCAAAGTATCAGTCCACCCAGACCTCGTATGCAAGTTTTTGTTAAAACCAACTGAGTAAATTCTTCAATGGGAATTTACACAAATTCTAATATTTCTTAGCTGGCTGCAAATAATAATTAGGGGCCTGGCTCTTCTATTTTTTATGTATTGTATATTATGGTGGGGATTTCCTCACTGGAGTCCCTAAAACATTTATGAAGCTACCAGGTGGTTGATAGCACCAGCCTGTATCTGTAACTAAAATATCCACCTTGGGTGGCCATTTAATGCCCCTGTGTGATAACAGGGAAGACATACAGTGTTAGTGGGTCTTTAAGGATCATCACTAAGCACCACTGCTGTGATAAATGTGATCTGTTTGTCTGTCTGTGTCTTCTTAACATCTTGTGTTGGCCCAACATAGTCAAGCAGACCTACTTTGTCCACTGTAGTACAGCAGACCGACTTCAACGCAAACTTTTCTCCATCTATGTGCTTATTCAGAAAGACAGACTGTAATAAGGCATAGCAACTAATCAGAATTTCATTGATCACTGTTCTTTGTACATTGTTATTATTCTTTGGACAATTTTATTGAGTAAGCCTGTTAAATTGGACCTGTGACGTACACACAGTGTCTGCAGCCATGTTGTGAGTTGACATAATGTTCAGGCTTCTGAATTACTAGGACTGAAACATTACTGGTCCCCCTAGTTGCTTTATAATCCAAGCTGATTGTTGGTTCAGCCCACATCATGGTAGCTTCCTGTCCAAAGATGGGTCCTCTTTAACTGAAATCTTTAAAGGATCAGTTCACCCTAAAATTATTTTGCCCATTTTATTATGTTGGAGGATCAAATCACACATTGGTTGCTTATATCTCTAAGGAACTCTAGTGGTGACATTTCTGAGCTCCAGACTGCCCACCTGAAATTATGAGGGGCTCTCACTTTCATTTTGGATCGTATTTATTTTTTTATGTAGAATACAACAGGAGACTCTATCCAGTAAGGCAGAGCCCCAAACTCTAAGGAATGTTGTTTCTGGAGTCCTAGTAGAAGCTAGTAGTGGACTGGGCCCTTCAGTGCCCAGTAATAACTAAAAAATCCAGTTTGTATGGACTGACCCTTTAAATATATCTACTGCTTTATCTTAATTTAATCTTGACTAACTGCACAAACGCCTAACCTCATTAATCTTGGCTTCAGACATTTTAATTGACTTGCTAATTAGCTACTTGACTGTTGGAAAGGCTTGTAGGCTCTCCTCCTCAATAAGAAAGCTAACCATTTCTGCCTAATTGACCTTGCTTCCCTGGGTGTCATTGTGCTACTTGATTCACTGCTAACATTGTGAGCCTGTGGTCCTAATTTCCCCGTATCATCCTGTCTGTGACCATTCGTTCCCCTGGGTGTTCTCTGTAGGCCCCTGGCTGGGTGTCCTCTCTCCCTCTGGTCTTGTGTTTTTCTCTCTTGTGTTTTTTTGAACTCTGTGTTTTGTCTCTTGGATCCGGTTCTAGTTCCTGAAACTAAAGAAGTGGTGAGCCACCGGTACAAGACGCCCATGGTAAGTAGCCACAATGCAAGCTTTTGACTCCTAAAATGAATGCATGAGGTGAAGCAATGACTGAGTATGCTTTATAAGACTTTATATTCTATCTATACATACAATTGGGTATCGGGGCGTCTGCTGCACTTTTGATTTCTCTTCAAATGGTCTCACAGCTTAATGTGATGTGAGCTACACACTGCCAGTGGAACCATTGGATAGGGTGATAACACTGTTCTTTCTGTAACAGTCACCCTTGCTGCTGCTGTAGCTGCTTATGGAAATTATGTAAAAACCCTGCTCAGCCCCTCCCACTGCACCCAACTTTATATAGCAGGGTGCATTAGATTTTCAAAACTTCCATTTATTTTAGGACAACTTGTGTTGAAAATGTCTGCTTATAACATTGACTTTAAAACCCAACTCCAAGAAACCTAAAAGCTTTCTCTTGCAGTGGGGTGCACGTGCACTCCAAGGGTTAACCATTTGTTTGTCTAGAGCAGGGATCTCCACACTAGCCCTCCAGCTGTTGTGGAACTACAGGTCCCATGAGGCATTGTTAAAACTCTGACATTCACAGACATGACTAGGCATGATGGGAATTGTAGTTCCTGAACAACTGGAGAGCCATAATTTGGAGACCCCTGGTCTAGAGAACAGAAAAGCAGTTTTGCTTTCCCGATTCTCCGCTCCCTCATCAGTCGGTGCTCCCATATTCTGTAGCAGTGGACTGTTTCTTAGCATGCTCATGTCCAGTGCAGGGCTATGGTCCCTGAATCAGTCTTGATGATGTCCGAGGACCTTAGACCCCAAGAACATACTGTAGGTGAGAGAAGCGCAGAGGAGCCGACAGGAGCAGAAGATTTGGTAAGTGCCTTACTAAGGCAGGCCATAGATGGTGCAAATTCCTTTCCGGCAACCATTCCCCCCAATTAACACAGCCCTGACAGGGGAATTTCTCCTGCCGATCCATTGTATTCTCCTGGGGTAGGGCAGGAGCAGAGAAGGCGGTGATGATTATTAACGCCTATAGCAGGCGCTAGCACTAATCTCTAGTGAATCCAACAGGCTGGTTGTACCCAAGTTGATCGATCAACTTGGTACATTCAGCCTGCTCACTCTCGGTTCGAATCTCGTCAGGTTCCTGCTGGACCGGCCAAGATTCGAACCGCCTATGGCTGCCCTAAGTCCCCTAGGCCAAAAATGAGCAGTAGTTAACCCTTGCAGTATTGGCACAGTCACTTTGAGTCAGTGACTTTGGAAGTATGCAGATCTGACATCACTGGCTGCATATTCCTGGTTCATTTTGAGAAAATATCGGCTGGGTTTACCAGCACTCCGTAGTCAACCCTGGTCTAGTGTTTTCAGATTGGAACGGGGGGAGGTAAATATACAGCATTCCACTCTTTTTCTGAAAGTACACATGCAACTAAAGGACACTGGGCTTGGGAGGCTGGGAAATTTTAGTCTCTAAATCCCAGTAGATCATTATTATTTTTTACAGCTTGTGTATTATTATTATTACAGGTACTTTTTCTTGTAATGCGCTAACACAGCACTTATGTATTACAAGGTTGGCAGCTGCCAGTACAATGCTATTCATCTAGTTTTTAATAAGCTAAAAATGACAGCATTGGATAATCATCATTTAGTATTTAGCAGTTTCCTTTCTGATTTAAAAAAAAAAATCAATCCTTCGTTTCAATATATTGATACAACTTTGTAAACATATACCACTGATAACCATTCATTCTACAATGTGGGAAGCCAAGCTTCCCAAACTTTTTGCTGTGGGTGAATCTTAGCAATTTTAAATACAATTTTCAGGGGGAAAATATCTCCTCCAGGATCCCTAGGTGGAGGGGCTACACCCCTCCTGATACAGACATTTAGAGCAGGTATTTCTCCTGCTGCTGCAATATCCCAATTAGAATACAGTAGCAAATGTCCAATCCTGTAGGCAGTGGTTGAGAAAAGAACTTTTAATGAGTAGATCCTGGTGCTGAAAGTGCAACTCCAGCCAACACTTTTTTTTTTCTTTTTTTTGATAAATGGGTATAAATTCTGTCAAATTATTATTGCTGTCAGTGACCCCAGCAGTGATATTTCACCTCATTTTGACAGCTTGTGAAAAGTGTTCTGTTGAAGTCTGTGTCCTCGCTGGAGGAATTTCCAGTTGCTTTCAGCACTGTCAGGAACTGAGGGGAACCTCCCAAATGTGGACACACACGTGGCAGTAAATACCTAACAGGGGTTCTATGCCTTCCCCACCCTGTCTAAAACTAAAAATACGTTTTTAACTAGAACTGCGCTTGGGGCCCTTCGGAAGCCAGCAGTCCACAAATGCATTGATGCTGTCATTGTAGTATCATATCTCTTGCGTGATGTAAAGGTAGTTGGGCTGCGTTATTCGATGAGTACCTCTGTGACAGGATCACTTATCTCAGTTAAGTGGATAGTAGCCCTACGTTGGCTCCAGCCACCCATATGGTGGGTCCATTATGGGAAGATGATACTATGATGTCAGCTTGCGTTAGTAATTACAGCAGTGGGTAAAGGAAGCCTCAGAAGAGATTTATGGGCGGCCAGCTTGAAAATAGCAATGTCTAAAGTGCTTTATCGCCCAACTGAATTGAGTGATGACAGTCATTATGTAGTCTAAGTAGATGTCATCACTGCGCTGTAAGACACGACTGTGTCGCAGACGTCCTTTTAGAATGTGTACATCAGGCTAAATTTGAAGGCTGATGCTCAAGATAAAAGTCCCCAGCCCTTTATTTAGAGGCAAGTGTGCACTGTTATCTAATAGGCCATAGATACTTTCTAAGCCTTCCTCTGCTGTGAGGGCCACCCGGTGTACATCTGGTCTTTGTTTCTATTTTTTGAGTTTAATCCTAATTTTCATTCTTTTTTTCATAAAGTATTTTCTTTTCGAAATGTCACTCACAAGGCACATACAGTAATTTCAAATTGAAATACCTTTTTATTGTCAATTTTCTTGCAGCAAAAGATCAGATTGTAAAATAAACAGCATATATTTTAAACTATGCACATATAAGTACTGTTTTATGAAGCACAATATAGAATGTAAAAATTCATAAGAGATTGATTTCCTGCTGCTAAAAAAAAACAAAAAAAACTATAATGTATAATCACTGTCAAAAGTATTGGGACACCTGCCTTTACACGCGCATACGTTGGCCCACCCTTTGCAGCTATAACAGCTTCAACTCTTCTGGGAAGGCTGTCCACAAGGTTTAGGAGTGTGTCTATGAGAATGTTTGACCATTCTTCCAGAAGCGCATTTATAAGGTCGGGCACTGATGTTGGAGGAGAAGGCCTGGCTCACAGTCTCCGCTCTAATTCATCCCAAAGGTGTTCTATAAGGTTGAGTTCAGGACTCTGTGCAGGCCAGTCGAGTTCCTCCATCCCAAACTCTCTCATCCATGTCTTTATGGACCTTGCTGTGTGCAGTCTTGTTGGAACAGGAAGGGGCCATCCCCAAACTGTTCTTACAAAGTTGGGTGCATGAAATTGTCCAAAATATCTTGGTATGTTGATGCCTTAAAAGTTCCCTCCCCTGAAAAACAAGCCCACACCATAATCCCCCCTCCACCATATGATTTGGACCAGAGCACAAAGCAAGGTCCATAAAGACTTTTTTTTACCACCACTCCCTTTGTTGCTGCAAAGGCAGCATCCGGAGGTGTGCACATAACGTGGCCAAAATCCTTTGCATCGTGGTCATGGCAGGAATTACAACCTCTGACGTGACTGCCGGGCAGTACTGCCTTTCCAGCACAACCCATTCAAGAAAAATTGCCTTTTTTTCCCCCCCTTCAGTCTGCTAGCCGGCTCAAAGCGACACCATTGTTTTACTGGGAAAGGTATCAATGTGGTTGCTTTACCAAAGGCAGATAGGCTGTTCATTTTTTCCAAGCAAAGTTGCACATTGTAATAGAATTTTCCCTAGAGGTGTGTGATTGTGGTGTGTCCCAGTGCCTGAGACCGGGCCAAGAATGCAAGAAGGGTGATTTGGTAAAAACAGAGGGCGTTCCAGCCTAGTGCATTATCACAGTAAAGTTTATTGTAAAAATGAATCTACTCACAAACGATATGACAGACAGAGCTCATCAAAGTAACAGTTCTTCCATCCACTCTGCGTACTCCTGAGCTTGGGAGGACATCACCTGAACCCTAACTGGCTTATGTGTTTCCACTGAAGTATCCTCCTCCTTGGAGCCAAACCCTCTGCGTTGTCCAGTGGTTTGGCTGTGAGGAGGAGGATACTTGCCTTGAAACGCGTAAGCCAGTTGGGGTTCAGGTGATGTCCTCCCACACCCAGGAGTATGCAGAGTGGATGGAATAACTGTCACTTTGTGCTCTATTATATCGTTTGTGAGTAGATCAATTTTTATAATAAATGTTTCCTGGGATAATGCACTTGGCTGTTGCGCCTTCTGTTTCTTGTGTTTTTCCTGTATGAATTGGGGCTTCCCCAGTTCTAAGAGGGCAGCAATGCTCTCCAGTTTAGAGACAGATGGGTTTGAAGATCTGATATTAGACGACCACACCTATGCGTACGAGGTGTTTTGCTTTTAAAGGTGATTTGGTAGCCCAAGGCCAGCTTCAATATGAGACAGTCAAGGAATGGCTGATACTCAGTTTTGCATTGGGGCTTTGTCACTCCAGGTACTCTTCTACATTTATAAACTGTTTTTATTTTTTACAGTTTACTATATAAGGCCCAATATTTGGAGGGTGCTTGTTGCTATGCAGTCTCAGTGTTTTCTTTTATCTTTTAACAGGCCCACGAGATCTGCTACTCTGTCCTGTGTCTCTTCTCCTACGTGGCCGCCATCCGAGGAAAGGAAGCGGAGATGAAGAGCAGACCCCCTCGGCCTGTGTCCAGCTGACCTTCCCCTCCCCCCTCTCCAATAACTGACCTGTGACCACACACTGAATGTGCGCTATGCCCCCTCCCCTTCCAGACCGCAGGCTCTGCTGACAGCTATTCCATTTGGCGTTCTGTTGTAACATTCCTCCAGTATACGGAGGCCGCAGAGGCTCCCCTGTAGTGACTTCACTATGTGTTGTAACTGCATTTTACAGAGCCCTCCCACCCCACCCCAGCCCAGCTTTAGTGTTGTGTGTTTGTGTGTTTCTGACCTCTGTGCAGTGAATACAACACAACTCTTCCAAGACACTAGCATTGTTGCACCCCTTAACAGCCCCTGCGTACTTTTGTGCGGTAGTGTTGCGGTCGCCAGCCGCTAGTATAGGGCTTTCCTGGATTCGCGAGCTGCAAAGACTTGCATTCTAGTTCCCACTCTGAGTGCTGTGTCTGATGTTCAAGCAAAGCATGCTTCAGAGCTCTTTCCACGGACAGAACTAAACCACGTACAGCCATTGTGGGCTTCTAGCATATATTAAAAAAAAAAAAAAAAAAAGTTAACACATTTCGCAGGCAGATGTGGAACCTTATGCTACAGAGTGTAAATATTAAAGTATTTGATGCCCCATTCCAGCCATTGTCCACCACTGCATGGAGAGCACTATGTAAATATTCCAGTCTTTCTTATTTATAGAATTCTGTACAGATCCTGAATGTGCAATAAACTGGCATTCCAATGCTGTTTTGGCTTTGATTTCTTTGAAGCTTTTTATGTTAATTTTGTTTTGGCCACAAGAGGGCAGTGTTTAATCAGTAAAGCATAGACTGGGAGAAGGAGATGGTAATACAATAGAACTGTATTCTTATAGAGTGTCCTCATGTATTTTGTATTGTTGACCAGAGGTGAACAAAGCTGTCAGGGGTCTCCAAACTTTTCAAACAAAGGGCCAGTTTACTGTCCTTCAGACTTTGGGGGGGGGGGGGGCAGATTGTGGCCTAGCATCAATGAGAATAAACATGACCTCAGGGTTGGAGGTCAGTAGGAGGAGTAGTGCCCCATTATTGGTATCAGTGGGAGAAATAGTGCCCCATCATTGGTATTGGTGGTAGAAATAGTGCCCAGTTGTTGGTATCAGTGGAAGAAATAGTACTCCATCATGGGGAGAATAGTAACCGTCATTGATTCCAATTGGAGGTATAGTGCCCCATCATTAATATTCGTTAGAGGAATAATGCCTCATCAATAGTGTCAGTGAAAGGAATTAATCCCCTCTATTGGTGTAAGTGGGAGGAATAGGACCCAAAGAGCTGGATAAAGGCGAGCAAAGGGCCGCAGTTTAGAGACTACTGCTTTAAGTGAAGCTGAGGTTACTCCCAAACCTTGGTTACTAATGTAGCAGGTAATGAACAGGTACCAAAATGTTCCGGCAAGAACCTTTATTTGTTAATGTGCATTCAGAAATCCCCAAATCGTGTCTGTGATCTCACAGCCCATACCACCCCCTTCCCATCCCACTTACTGCCCAAAGATTTTGCTTTCATCGAATAGTGGGGTGATGGTGGTAGGTGGGTGGGCAAGGCATTGCCCTGTATTCACACTGCTCCATGTGTATGCAGCATGTGTGGTAAAGCACATGTGTAGATGTAAATGGGCCAATATAACTTCTATTTCCAGAACTCTGTAAACTTCAGCCCATAGATGTGAACCAGCCCCATAGGAAAGAATGGGATTTCTGGTTGAAATTCATTTTCATGCAGCAAAATGCATTATTTTTGCTGCATGAAACTGAACAAGTGTGAATAGGCTGTTTGAGAACTTGCAATTACGATAAGCATCCAGGTTATATAGTAATAGGCAGGGCCCTAAAAAGAATTGTTTAACTTGTAATAAAGCTAGGAGATTTCAGGTCCTCTTTAGACTTAAGCCATACATCTAAGAATTAGAACTGTACAAAAGAAATGCAGCGTGCTGCTAATCCTCCCAATTTTGTTACATATTCAGCTCTTCACCAGTGTGCACCCAAAATTTCAAACTGGCTTGGGAGAGGGCTTCTTGGGTCCATACCAGGCATGTTTCACAAGAACATTGTAGATTTATTTACAGGTAACTGTAAGTATGTAGTGGTACTTGCTCTGTACCTGACATGTTCTCTTTACATTCCTTAGCTAACTTGCATCCCGGTCAAACAGTATTTGTGCTGGTGTTAAAAACAGATGAAGAAAATGTCCAGCTTCTGCCGGGAAGGGAGCATGAAGTGTTCCAAATAAAGATGGTGATTTAATGAATGTCTCATGTGGGCTTTATTTAACCACTTGACCACTGGGCACTTAAACCCCCTTCCTAACCAGACCAATTTTCAGCTTTCGGTGCTCCCACATTTTGAATGACAATTACTCAGTCATACAACACTGTACCCATATGAAATTTTCCTTTTTTTCACACAAATAGAGCTTTCTTTTGGGGGTATTTAATTACCGTTGAGTTTTTTATTTTTTGCGCTATAAAAGAAAAGAGACTGAAAATTTGGTAAAAAAATGAATTTTTCTTTGTTTCTGTTATAAAATTTTGCAAATTAGTAATTTTTCTTCCTAAATTTTGGCCCAAGTTTATACTGCTACATATCTTTGGTAAAAATAAGTACAACTTGGTGTATATTATTTGGTCTTTGTGAATGTTAGAGAGTCCAAAAGCTATGGTGCCAACATCTGAAAATTGATCACACCTGAAGTACTGACGGCCTATCTAATTTCTTGAGACCCTAACATGCCAGAAAAGTACAAATACCCCCCAAATGACCCCTTTTTGGAAAGAAGACATTCCAAGGTATTTGAAAAGATGCATGGTGAGTTTTTTTTTGAAATTTTCATTTTTCCCCACAATTCTTTGCAAAATCAAGATTTTTTTGATTCGTTTTTTTTTTTTTTTTTCACAAAATTGTCATATTAGAATGTTATTTCTCACACACAGTATATGCATACCACAAATTCCACCCCAAAACACATTCTGCTATTACTCCCGAGTATGGCGATACCACATGTGTGAGACTTTTACACAGCGTGGCCACATACAGAGGCCCAACATGCAGGGAGCACCTCCAGGCGTTCTGGAGCACCCAGGCCAATTCTTATATTTCTCTCCTACATGTAAAAATAATCATTTATTTGCTAGAAAATTACATAGAACCCCAAAACATTATATATATATATATTTTTAGCAAAGACCCTAGAGAATACAATGGCGGTTGTTGCAACTTTTTATCTTGCATGGTATTTGCGCAGCAATTTTTTGAAAGCGTTTTTTTTGGAAAAAAAACAGTTTTGTGCTTTAAAAAAAAAAAAAAAACAGTAAAGTTAGCCCAATGTTTTTGCATAATGTGAAAGATGAAGTTACGCCGAGTAAATAGATACCTAACATGTCACCCTTCAAAATTGCACACGCTTGTGGAATGGCGCCAAACTTCGCTACTTAACCACTTCCCGCCCGCCCTATAGCGGATCGACGTCCGGGAAGTGGTTGTGTTATCCTGACTGGGCGTCATATGACGTCCTTCAGGATAACATGCCGCAGCGCGCCCCCGGGGGCGCGCATCGCGGCGATCGGTGGAGCGGTGTGTCAGTCTGACACACCGCTACACTGATCTTGGTAAAAAGCCTCCGGCGGAGGCTCTTTACCACGTGATCAGCCGTGTCCAATCACGACTGATCACGCTGTCAATAGGAAGAGCCGTTGATCGGCTCTTCCTCACTCGCTTCTGACAGACGCAAGTAGAGGAGAGCCGATCGGCGGCTCTCCTGGCAGGGGGGGTCTGCGCTGATTGTTTATCAGCGCAGCCCCCCCGCAGATCACCCCACTGGACTACCAGGGATGCCACTAGGACCACCAGGGAAGGGGCAATGTGGATGGCCAGGTATGTACCCCATTGCCATCCACATGTGCCCAATCAGTGCCCACAAATGGGCACTGATTGGCACTATTATTCCAAAGATCTGCCCAGATCTGCCCAGCAATGCTATATCAGTGCCACCTGTCATTGCCCATCTGTGCCACCTGTCATTGCCCATCGGTGCCACCTGTCAGTGCCCATCAGTGCCCACCTATCAGTGCCACACATCAGTGCCACACATAAGTACCCATCAGTGCCACCCATATATGCCAATCAATGCCACCTACGAGTGCCCATCAGTGCCGCCTATGTGTGCCCATCGGTGCCACCTATGAGTGCCCATCAGTGCCGCATACCAGTGCCACCTATCAGTGCCCATCAGTGCCACCTATCAGTGCCCATCATCAGTGCCCGTTAGTGCCACCTCATCAGTGCCACCTCATCGGTGCCCATCAGTGCCGCCGTATCAGTGCCCATCAGTGCAGCTATATCAGTGCCCATTATTGAAGGAGAAAGCGTACTTATTTACAAAAAAATTTAACAGAAACAAAGAAAAACTTTGTTTTTTTTTCGAAATTTTCGGTCTTTTTTTATTTGTTGCGCAAAAAATAAAAACCGCAGAGGTGATCAAATACCACCAAAAGAAAGCTCTATTTGTGGGAACAAAATGATTAAAAAATTGTTTGGGTACAGTGTAGCATGACCGCGCAATTGTCATTCAAATTGCAACAGCGCTGAAAGGTGAAAATTGGGCTGGGCGGGAAGGTGTCTAAGTGCCTGGTATTGAAGTGGTTAAAAATCTCCATAGGTGACGCTTTAAAATTTTTTACTGGTTACATGTTTTGAGTTACAGAGGAGGTCTAGGGCCAAAATGATTGCTCTCACTCCAACGTTCGCAGTGATACCTCACGTGTGGTTTGAACACCGTTTTCATATGTGGGCGGGACTTACGTATGCGTTCGCTTCTGCATGCGAGCACACGAACAGGGGCGCTTTAAAAAATTTTTTTTTTTTAATTGTTCATTTTACTTTATTTTAGTTTGACACTTTTTTCCCAAAAAAAAATAATTTTTGATCACTTTTATTCCTATTACAAGGAATGTAAACATCCCTTGTAATAGGAATATGGCATGACAGGTCCTCTTTACAGTGAGATATGGGGTCAATAAGACCCCACATCTCACCTCTAGGCTGGGAAGCCTGAAATAAAAAAAAACAATCCTGGCCTTGATCGTAGCGGTAAGTCGGTAGAAGCACCGGAGGGTGGCGGGAAGGGGGGGCGTCCCCTCTCGCCTCCCATAAGAACGATCAAGCAGTGGTACAGCCGCTATGATCTTTCTTATGGTGTAGGGAATCACCGGCTGAAAAAGCTGATATCTGAATGATGCCTGTAGCTGCACCCATCATTCAGATATCCCCGCACAAAGTCAAGGATGTCATATGACGGCGGGCGGGAACAGGTTAAAAATTGCGGGGTATTGTGGGGTATTGCGGGGTATTGTGGGGTATTGCAGAGTATTGCGGGGTATTGCAGAGTATTGCGGGGTATTGCAGAGTATTGCGGGGTATTGCGGGTTATTGCGGGTTATTGCAGGGTATTGCGGGGTATTGCAGAGTAGTCTAGGGTATTGCGGGGTATTGCAGAGTATTGCGGGGTATTGCATGGTAGATTGCAGAGTTTTGCGGGGTATTGCAGAGTATTGCTGGGTATATTGCTGGGTATATTGCTGGGTATATTGCTGGGTATATTGCAGGGTATATTGCTGGGTATATTGCAGGGTATGTTGCAGAGAATTGCAGGGTATGTTGCAGAGAATTGCAGGGTATGTTGCAGAGTATTGCAGGGTATGTTGCAGAGTATTGCTGGGTATGTTGCAGAGTATTGCTGGGTATGTTGCAGAGTATTGCTGGGTATGTTGCAGAGTATTGCTGGGTATGTTGCAGAGTATTGCTGGGTATGTTGCAGAGTATTGCTGGGTATGTTGCAGAGTATTGCAGGGTATGTTGCAGAGTATTGCTGGGTATGTTGCAGGGTATGTTGCAGGGTATATTACTGGGTATATTGCAGAGTGTATTGCTGGGTATATTGCCGAGTGTATTGCTGGGTATATTGCCGAGTGTATTGCTGGGTATATTGCAGAGTGTATTGCAGAGTGTATTGCATGGAGGGATGTATGGATGTGACTGCAATTGTCACTGAATAGCGCTGTGGGCACTACACATGCAGCCCACAGCGGTGCTGCCATCCGATCCCTCCCCCTCTCCACTCGCACTGTACCGATTCATGACGCCGTTTTTTTTACATGTGATCGCTTCGTCATTTAAAGGAGTGATCACATGGTAAACGGCCGCGATCAGCGGCCGTTTACCGTGATCCGTGATGCACCGGGTCCTCTGGACCCGGCGGTCACAGAAGTTCTCGGGTGCGCGCCCCAGGAGGCGCGCGAGAGCAGGATTCTGGGAGGACGTCCATGGACGTCCACCCAGAACTAGCCGACCGCGCTGCAGCTGTCTTTCGGCTATGGCCCGGTCGGCAAGTGGTTAAAGTGCTTGCAATCCCTCACATATACCCAGTGAAGTGAATGGCCTCAGATGATGCACCAAGATGATCTACCTCTAAGCTCCCTCCCCAACACAAATTTTCAGCTGCTGTTATCTCTTTTGTTGGAGAACTTGTCAGAAGTGACTCTGCTGATAACAGGAACGGAGCAGCAGAAAGACACGGCACTTAGAGCTTTGGAGAGAGAGAAGTAAACAATACAGATATGTGTCTAGGTCAAATTTAATGAATGGGGGTGTACAACCACTTTAATATTTGTAAAATAAGCAGTGGTGTACAGTCAGTATCTTTTCATCATATGAACAGTTAGAATTGTCCAGACTTCTAACAATTGATCATTTCGAGTTTTAGACCACTCCTGCCCAAGGATCACTGAGACTTGTAGTACCACAATAGTGTACTTGTTCACCCAAGGTGACATTCCCTTTAGAAATCCTTCTAGTCTGACGCACTCCTGTAATGTCATCTCAAGGGAACCAAAAAGGTTTTTCATTCCCTTGAGATGACATTACAGGAGTGCTGATGTGGCCTGCATCACTTCGATTCTCAATTAATAGTCATTAAGTGGAAAGGTTGTTGGAGAGGCTGACGATATAAATCTGTGTATCAGCAGCTTTGATAATCCACCCTAAAGCCAGATCATTTCACAAGTTGTTTCCTTACGACACAGCGTTTTGTAACTCACTTTGCTGTCTTGTGAAAAAAGCTTTGGGAAATCATGTGGTGACCATCTGCAAGAGACTTTACTGAAAATGTCTGATTTTGAAATGCTTTTTTTTTTTCTTTCTTTTTTTTTTCTTTTTTTTTTGCATGTTCTTTTTAAAATAAAATTTGCAGTAAAGGTAATAATACAATTGTGATGTAGAAGCCACAGTACTAGATGTTAAATATAAAGTTATCAAAAGAGACTGTTTAGTCCTGGTGAAAAGTTCAGTAGAATTTGTATGTTTTTTTTTTTTTTTTTTAATGAAAACATTATTTTAGGCTATATGGCAGCTTAAAGTGTTACTAAACTCAGGACTCTGCATTCACTACATCTGGTCTCCCAGAGTACACAGAGCATGGAAATGCAATTATTTTAGTAAATTATAAACTGCTCAATATCTTTTCTCATCAGCAGTATATAGCAGTGTAGTGACTTCTATCAGTGTCTGGCTGAACACTAGTTAAAACTTGTAGGAGTAGTTTTCATTCTCCTCTGACTGTCCTATGAAGCTGCTTAACCCCTTACCCTCTTTCTGGACAGTACTGATTGGTCCTGTGCTAATCACATGCACCCTCCAAAAAAAGGAAAAGAAAAACTCTCTCGCAATACACACCAATCTGAGCATGTGTAGAGTGGTACTATCAGGAGATGGATTGGGGACTGTGGAAGAAGGGAAGGGTCAGAGAAGACGGACTGAAATAGCCTTTTTACACAATTCATAAGATTAACCCCTTAGGTTCCACAGTGAGTATAATAAGCATGTTTTACTGCATATACAGACTGATTTTACTGTTGTGGTATTAGTAACACTTTAAGGCAGCCCATAGGGGATTCTTTGAAGTGGATGAAGGAATTCTCCCGCTGTGCCTTTGTATTCTTAGAGCCCTTGCACACTGGGGCGGTTTGCAGGCGCTATTGCGCTAATAATAGCGCCTGCAAACCGCCCCGAAAGTGCCGCTACTGTCATTCCAGTGTGCAAGCCCGAGGGCTTGCACACTGGAGCGATGCGCTGGCAGGACGGTAAAAAAAGTCCTGCTAGCCGCATCTTCGGAGCGGTGAAGGAGCGGTGTGTATACCGCTCCTTTACCGCTCCTGCCCATTGAAATCAATGGGACGGCGCGGCTATACCGCCGGCAAAGCGCCTCTGCAGAGGCGCTTTGCGGTGGTATTTAACCCTTTCTCGGCCGCTAGCGGGGGTTAAAACCGCCCCGCTAGCGGCCGAATACCGACGGTAAAACGCCGCTAATAATAGCGGCGTTTTACCGCCGACGCCGCCCCCCGCCCCAGTGTGCAAGGGCTCTTACAGTGGGGAGACTTCTGAGCCATTTGAATGCACTGATCAGTGCTGCTGGCGACACTGTTCGAGCTGAAATTTTCCAACACTGTGACTTCTGTACACCCAGCCAAGCCCATACTGTACATCCAAATTCGACTGGTCCCTGCTCAACCATCTTCATTTCCATGTTTAGCCAGCTTTATGGTCCCAAATTTATCTGAGCATCAAAAGTGATTTCCCATCAGCCACTGTATGTAGATTTCAAATGAGGACGATGCGTTGCATTCTCTAGTATCAAATTAAAGCAACAATTAAAGAATTAAGCTGCCCCTAGCCACTTTTTGTTTTTGCTGCTTGATTAAAAAAAAAAAAAAAAAAGACCGGATTCCCATATCTACACACGAGTGAGGTGGATGTAGGTTTCATTCCCTGTTGTGCTATTGTATTCTGACCAAAGGACTCCTCCACTGTCAGAAAACACTGATCAGCAACTGCAGGTGATTGGCTGCAACCTGCTGATCGAATTAAATCTTTCCAACATTCCTGTTCAACAGAAGTCGGTCGTTAGATCAACTATACTGCGATTCTGCAGAAGCCTGACATTGATCTGCAGATCGTGGGTGCAATGCTTTACTGGCTCCAGTGTAAAAAAATTATATATATATTTAAAGAGGAAGTAAACCCTGATGGGTTTTACTTCCTCTTTATTTCCCTGCAAAGATAAAACATAATGGGCTACTATGCATTGAGGGAGAGGAGAAACACTGTAATACTAGTTGGTAATGGTGTGCAAAAGTGTATTTGCGTTGGAAGAAAAAAATCACCTCTAACGTTGGGTGTCCTACGTGTGTTGATGCTCCCATGTAAAACTATTTGAATATTTTTTACATTTTTAGAATGGGGTGCCTTGAAATTGTCAATAATTTTAACCACTAGACATCCGCGCTATGGCCGAATGAGGGCCACAGCGCGGACCTGCATTCCCGGGAGGCCGTCATATGACGGCCTCCCCTGGGCACGCTCCCTGCGCGCGCCATACAGGGCGCGCTGTGATCACCGAGTCACTGAGACTTGGCTGATCACCGATCCGAGTAAGGGGCCGGTCCCAGTCCCTTACCATGTGATCAGCTGTCAGCCAATGACAGCTGATCACATGATGTAAACAAAAGATCGGTAATCGTTTTTTTTTTACTCACGCTGACAGCGCGAGTAGAAAAAAAAAGCCGATCACCGGCTCACATGTCAGAGAAATCGGTCTCGAAGTGGAAGAGGCGCATCTGCCTCATCAGTGCCACCTAACAGTGCCCACAGTGCCACCTAACAGTGCCCACAGTGCCACCTAACAGTGCCCACAGTGCCACCTAACAATGCCCACCTGTAGTGCCAATCAGTGCCACCTGCCAGTGCTGCCCATCACTGCCACCCATCAGTGCCCATCACTGCCACCCATCAATGCCCATCTCTGCTGCCTATCAGTGCCCATGACTGCCGCCTCATCAGCGTACATCAATAAAGGAGAAAAATTACCCGTTTTAAATTTTTTATAACAAAATATAAAAAAAATAAAAAATTTTTTTTTTTTAATTCAGTTTTTTACATTTTTTTAACAAAAAGTAAAAACCGCAGAGGTGATCAAATACCACCAAAAGAAAGCTTTATTTGTGCTGAAAAAATGATAAAAATTTCATTTGGGTACAGTGTTGTAGGACCGCGCAATTGTCATTCAAAGTGCGTCAGCGCTGAAAGCTGAAAATTGGTCTGGATAGGAGGGGGGTTTAAGTGCCCAGTAAGCAAGTGGTTAAAGGGTGCCTTGACTGAAAAAGGTTGAGAAACACTGGTTGCATTCTGATCAGTAAAAAACTGTGCACAGTATAGACCTGAATGCAGATTTATTTTTATTTTTCTTTAGGTCTACGTGCCTGAGCCCTTGAAGGCACATTGAACAATCAGTTCAATTTTCACATTGTGTGAAAAAAAAAAATTCCCCTTTGCCGATTTCATCTGCAGGATTGGGTAATCGAAGTGAGCTGGAATTTAATTGTCCATTTGTGTAAAAAGTAAAGTTAATTATTACACAAATGGAGTGAAGAGTTCTAACTCCTTTAGTAATTCAGTCTGATGCTGAGACAGGGATGAGGGGATGCGTTAAAAAAAACACGCCAGCTTGCAGGCACTAATGGGTCACTCACTGCCACGCTGGTTGATCATTGGATTTGTTGTCATGCTTGGTTGGTACTTACAGTACTCTGCATAAATTAGTACACCCCTTTGGAAAAGTAAGATTTTGATCAATATCTCAATGAACACAAGAACAATTTCCAAAATTTTGACAAAATTAATTTTATAGAACATTTTGTTTAGCTCCATTACATGAAAGTAAGGTTAATAATATAACTTAGATTACAAAATCTTCAGTTTTACTCAAATTAATGCAAAAATGAATACACCCCACAACAAAAACTACTACTTCTAGAATTTTGTATGACCTCTATGATTTGTAAGGACAGCACCAAGTCTTGTAGGCATGGCATGAACAAATTGAAGACATATTGCACATCTTTTTTCCATTCTTCAAGAATGACCTCTTTTAGAGCCTGGATGCTGGATGATGTAGAGTGATGCTCAACTTGTCTCTGCAGAATTCCCCATAGGTGTTCGACTGAGTTTAGATCAGGAGACATACTTGGCCACTGAATCGCTTTCACCGTGTTCTACTTCAGAAGTGCAACAGTGGCCTTAGATGTGTGTTTTGGATCATGGTCGTTGTGCACTTTTCCAACATGAGAAACAAAGGGCACGGAGTGATGGTAGCATCTTCTCTTTCAATATACAGCAGTACATCTGTGAATTCATGATATCATCAATAAAATGCAGGTCCTTGACACCAGCAGCACTCATGCAGCCCCACAGAAGGACACTGCCACCACCACGTTTCACTGAAGGCACCATGCATTTTTCTTTGTACTCCTCACCTTTGCAACACCATACAGTTTTGAAGCCATCAGTTCTTAAAACATTTATCTTGGTCTCATCACTCCAGAGTAGAGTCCCAGTAGTCGTCTCCTTTTTCAGCATGGGCCCTGGCAAATTCTAGGCGGGCGTTTTTTGTGCATGGGCTTTAGGAGAGGCTTCCTTAATTGATGACACCCATGCATGCCATTCCTCTGCAGTGTACTCCGTTTCGTATCATCGGAAACAATCACCCCAGTTTGGTTCTCTACTTCTTTAGCTAACTGCAGTGAACTTGCATGGCGATTTTTCTTCAAACCTTCTCATCAGAAGACACTCCTGTCGAGGTGTTAACTGCCTTGGAGATCCCGGATGTCTCTGTGAAATGGTTGCAGTTCCATCTTTGTTACATTTTTGTTTCATTTTTGCTACCAGCATTCTGTCTGGTGAGTAAAGCTTTGCTGATCTTGTAGCCTTTGCCTTTCTTGTGTAAAGAAATTATTTTCTTTCTCAGGCCTTGACATTTCTCTTCCATGTGGTGCCATTGCTGACAGCATGAAATGGGAGGGGTTTTGTTTGTTAAAGCGGATCTTCAGTAATTTTTT
The DNA here is from genome assembly GCA_037952835.1 of Lithobates septentrionalis. NCBI lineage: Eukaryota > Metazoa > Chordata > Amphibia > Anura > Ranidae > Lithobates > Lithobates septentrionalis. Next base: position 771,593 of record JBBDGP010000808.1, read on the forward strand.
CATCTTTCCACTTTTAAATCTTCTTGTTGTTTTAACTTTGGATAGTAAAAGTTTTTTTTTCTGCCAGTAAATACCTTATACAGCCCACTTCCTGTTTCTTGTCTGGTCATTAGTCTAGGCTTATGACATCATGCACATCTCACTCTCTCGCTCTTGTGAGTTTGCCAGGAAGGGAGGGGGGATGAGTCATAAGAGGGCCAATGAAGGCTGCAGAGCTGGAGGTGTGCTTCTGTATATCTGTGTAAATCCAGGAAGTGAACAGGCAACCGCTTCAGTTGCCCACAGTTAAAATGGCTGCAGCCAGACTCAGTGGAGGGAGATTTCTGCAGCATATTTGGCAAGTACAGAATCACAGTATATATAAAATAATATGCAAAGTATTTGGAGGGAAGCTTCAGAATGGCAAAGATGTTTTTATTACAAATTGTGTGAGCAAATTAACAAATCTTGGTTGCAGTCAAAGGCCCACATTTGTGGGAGTATTTTTTATTATTTCTTTTTTTTGTTTGTTTACAAACTTTTATTGAGTGTAAAAACATTGGTACAAAAAAGTTGTTTACATATGCCATGAAAGTATAATAAAGAGAATTACAAATATGCAATATTGTCATAATGTATTCAATATTTGAAAGAAATTTTTATTAAATGTTAATTCGTAATATAGCTTTAGTATCATAAAATATCATCTTTATTGTCATCTCTAAAAGGTATCACTATTCTGAATTGAAGTATTTTGTAGTATAGTGTCCCATAGAAAATGTTGATTCTGAAAGGAAAGTAAAGGTTTTCTGACAAATCTGTTGGGGTGTACTGATTTATGCTGTTCATGTATGACCTTTTGTGAGTAACCATTTAGCTTTTTTTTTTTTCCTCTATTAATGAATTTCAGTTCATGCAATAGGCGTTTGAACCTGTGTGTGTGTTTTTTGTTTTTTTTTTGCTTTAGTGAATAATCCTGATGCTGTGGACCACCAGCCTGACAAATATTAATCTATTACTAACCATCATGCACTGATCTGACTTTCACTAAGTGAATTTTGATTGGTTGTTACTTGCACTTTGCTCTTTTTTCCCTACGTACAGAGCTTCCTGTGCTGTTCAGGTTTATTGCTCTCAAAATGAGTTTTGCATTCCAGTCGGTCTGGTGTCTCCAGATGACACCAGACAAGCCCTTTAAATCACTTTTCCTGTGACAGTCCTGTCATTGCGTCATCCCTAGACTTTGTGCATGCTGCCTTCTGTCCCCTCTGCTGTCCTTTCTGCCCCCTCTAGGCTGTTTTTCACTCTCTGCTTTCTCTCTGCCTGTCATCAGCAGCAGGTGGGAAAAGATCAAACCTCCATATGTGGAGCTCAGGACTGAATCTGCTCTCCTAAACCTGTCAGCGGCTTAGACTGCTGCTTAAGCACATACAGTATGTGGCTGATGTAGATACAGCAGGCCAGTGACAGGATACATCTCCCAGCTGCACCCAAAATAGTGTCCTAGGTGCACGCAGGACGTCTCTGGCAGATCGATGACTTGGGTGACTTTGTCCAGGTCATGAGATGTATCAAAGGAGCGTAAGACACCCTGTGTCTCCTAGGCTACAAGTAGCCCCAAAAAATATGAGATTTCCTAAGAAACTGGGATAAATATAGACCTGGTTCATGAACCCTGCAGTCCCAGAATTCCCTGTAGGACAGCAGGGTCCTTGTGCTGTGTCTGGTTATAGATGATTTATCAGCTTACATCATCTATATACACATATATTGGGGTGTATACACTTGTGATGTCTTTTATTTAATTCAGAACTTGGAGTCTAACTCTTGTGTATACTTGACTGGATCTGGATTGCAGAATAAACTAAACTATGACAAAAAAGGAGGTGTCTCTAGTATTGATAAAACATACTGCTTATAGTGAGGGAAAAAAGTATTTGACCCCCCTGCTGATTTTGTACGTTTGCCCACTGACAAAGAAATGATCAGTCTATAATTTTAATGGTATGTTTATTTTAACAGTGAGAGTGATAACAACAAATCCAGAGACAGGATAAAAAAAATCCAGAAAACCACATTTCAAAAAAAATATAAATTGTATTGCATTTTATTGAGTGAAAAAAGTATTTGACCCCTTCGCAAAACACGACTTAGTACTTGGTGCCAAAACCCTTGTTGGCAATCGCAGAGGTCAGACGTTTCTTGTAGTCGGTTACCAGGTTTGCACACATCACACAAGATTTGAGGGTACGTGGCCCCATCCATCGTCCCTTTGATGCGGTGAAGTTGTCCTGTCCCCTTAGCAGAGAAACACCCCCAATGTTTCCACCTCCATGTTTGACGGTGGGGATGGGGTTCTTGGGGTCATAAGCAGCATTCCTCCTCCACCGAACATGGTGAGTTGAGCTGATGCCAAAGAGCTTGATTTTGGTCTCATCTGACCACAACACTTTCACCCAGTTCTCTGCATCATTAAGATGTTCATTAGCAAACCTCACAAGGGGCCTGTACATGTGCTTTGTTGAATGGGGGGGACCTTCCGGCCTCTGCAGGATTTCAGTTCTTCATGGTGTAGTGTGTTACCAATTGTTTTCTTGATGACTGGTCCAACCTGCCTTGAGATCATTGACAACATTCTCCGTGTAGTTCTGGGCTGATTCCTCACCGTTCTCATGATCATTGAACCTCCACGAGGTGAGACCTTGCATGGAGCCCCAGACCGAGAGAGATTGACAGTTATTTTGTGTTTCTTCCATTTGCGAATAATCGCACCGACTGTTGTCACCCTCTCACCAAGCTGCTTGGCGATGGTCTTGTAGCCCATTCCAGCCTTGTGTAGGTCTACAATCTTGCCCCTGACATTCTTGGACAGCTCTTTGGGCTTGGCCATGGTGGAAAGATTGGAATCTGATTGCTTCTGTGGACAGGTGTCTTTTATACAAGTAACCAGCTGAGATTAGGAGCACTCTCTTCAAAAGAGTGCTCCTAATCTTAGCTGTTTACCTGTATAGAAGACACCTGGGAGCCAGACATCTTGCTGATTGATAGGGGATCAAATATTTATTTCACTCATTGACCACCAATACTGGGCACTTTCACCACTTTCCTTTCCAGACCAATTTTCAGATTTCCGTGCTCTCGCACTTTGATGACAATTGCTCAGTCATGGTACACCGTACCCAAATTACATTTTTATAATTTTGTTCACACAAATAGAGCTTTCTTTTGGTGTATTTATTCGGCACTGGATTTTTAATTTTTTGCAATATTAGCGAAAAAAGAGCTAAAATTTTGAAAAAAAAACTATTTTCTACTTTCTGTTTTAAAAGAAATCCAATAAAATCAAATTTCAGCATAAATTTAGGCCAGAATGTATTCTGCTACATGTCTTTGGTTAAAAAAAATCCTGATAAGTGTATGATAATTGATTTGTGTGAAAGTTATAGTGTCTACACGCTATGCTACGTATCACTGAAAATAAGTAAATCCTGATGTACTGACTGCCGATCTCATTTCTTGAGGCACTAAAATGTCAGGACAGTACAAATAACCCCCAAATGACCCCTTTTTGTAAAGATGACAGTCCAAGGTATTTAGCAAGAAGCATAGTGAGTTTTTTGAAGTTGCAATTTTTTGCCCACAATTGTTTGGAAAATGAAAAAGTTTTTTTTTCTCCATAAAATTGTCATATTAACAAGTTATTTCTCACACATGGCATAGATAAACTTGCAATTACACCCTAAAATATATTCTGCTACTCTGGAGTATGTCGATCCCACATATGTGAGGCTTTTTCACAGCCAGGCCACATACAGAGGCCCAACATGCAGGGAGCACCATCAGGTGTTCTAGGAGCATAAATTACACATCTAATTTCATTCCTTACAATTTTGAAGGCCCTGGAGCACCAGGACAGTGGAATTACCCACAAAATGACCCCATTTTGGAAAGCAAATACCCCAATGTATATTCTATGAGGCATAATGAGTATTTTGAACATGTCACTTTTTTCCACAAATCTTTGGAAAATGTGTAAAGAAAACGAAAACTTATTTTTTTTTTACACAAAGTTGTCAATTTAGAAGATGTTCCTAACACACAGCATGTACATAACAAAAATTATGCCCCCAAAAACATTCTGCTATTTCTAAGTATGGCGATACCACATGTGTGAGACTTTTCCACAGCCCGGCCGCATATTAATTTACTGACTACCTATCATATTTTTTAAGGCTCCTGAGCCTCTTTGTTAGTATTCTGTCCTCAGTTTCCATTTCAGAGCCACTGCTTTCTACTGACTCTTACTCGCTATCCTAGTGCGGATGGCAAGAGTTCCCCGCTACTCTCATCCGACATACTCTGGAGTATTTGGAAAGCCTCCTTGCTGCTGAATCATTTTTTAGCCATGTCGACAGATGTGTCAGATGTGTGACAGATGTTGATCACTGGAACAGATGTGTGACAGATGTTGATCACTGGGACAGATGTGTACAGATGTGCGCCAGATGTTCACTGGGACAGATGATTTTACTGGGATAGATGTGGGACAGGTGTTTTTTACTGTGTGGGGACACTAGCTGGGTGATCAGTGTGTAAAAAACAGCTCATACACACTTATCCCTGGCTCACAGCGCAGATTCGTTCTCCTTCTCCTCACTGACAGGCTCTGTATGAGGAGAATTAAAGCTGATTGCCTTGCAATCGCTCTCTGTTTACATTACATGATGGCTGGGATTGGACACAGCCATCATGTGATCAGGAGGGCCAATCACAGAGCCCTCATGCAAATCCAGATGCGGCGTGTCCGGGGGACACGAGCGCATCTGGATCGCGCAGCTCCGCGATCCCGGTCCTTCTGAGGGACGTTCAGAATCGCCCACTCATAAGGACAAAATGCCCACCTGGCCATTTATATGCAGTGGGAGGAGGTTAAAATGCAAATCAATTTATAACTTTTTTGAAATGCGTTTTTCTGGATCTTTTTGTTCTGTCTCTCCCTGGTAAAATAAACCCACCATTAAAATTATAGACTGATCATTTCTTTGTCAGTGGGCAAACGTACAAATCAGCAGAGGATCAAATACTTTTTCCCTCACTGTATCCACACTGGAGACACAGCATGCTTTATTTGCTATTCATGATAATTTTTTATGGTTATTTTGCAATCAAAGTCCATTCAAGTTTACACAACAGTTAAGCCATGATGAAGGGGAATGCTTGTGCCCCCAAAAGACATTGGCTGTATTATTGGACCATATTATGAACTAAGGTTACTTTGGTCTTGTTTACCATTCGTCTTGCCACTCTTTCTTGCCTTTGAGAAACACTGATTAATAATAGTTAAGAAACCTAGGCTTATACAGTACTGAGGAAGGAGGCGGGTCCTGGCCTCTGAAATGCGTTTCCCAATAGCACTAGCAAGTTCTCTCAGCGGTGTTTTACAAGGTTCTTCGGCAGCTCCTGCGATCTACACGGCGCCTTCAGAGTAGGAGGGATAAAGGCCTTGGGGAACTGGCTATCCACCTCCACCGATCCTTACAGCCGACTACACAGAGATTTGCATATACTACTTTATGGTCGTGAGTGCAACTTACACCTGTTTTTATTCACGGTTTTTTAAAAAACTGGTTACTACACTATGGTCTGCTTAGTGCCACCCCCCCCCTTCTTTCTTCTGTTGGTACTCTTTCTCGCCTTTGAGGAACACTAATAATTAAGGAACCTAGAATTATACTGACACCTAGCTTCTTTAATTATCATTGAGCTGTGTTCGTCAATGGAGTGCAGGAAAATGATTTTATGGTAACTACAAAAATACAGTTTTCTCTGTCTTTCAATGAGGGAGATAACGTGATGATAAGGCAACATGAATGGTTCCATAACTCTAGGTTGCTAAAATAGTATCAAGCAGTCCCTCAATGGACTCTGAGAAAATAATCCTATTTTCCACAGCTTGATGGTATCCAAGCAACTTAACTGGCAGTATATGGCTATAATGAAGGCTGCATGCTGAAACGCGTAAGCACTGTATTTTGTACCGCACCTGGATTAATAAACTCATTAATTGCGTAAGATCGAGCTGCTAGCTTTCTTTCATCTACATGTTTGCTCAATTGCTAGGACGACACTACAAGCCAGTGCACTGACTGCTCACCACCTCAGGAAATTACTACAGGTGTTTTCTACTATATTTAAATTGCAGTATAACCCAATGTTCCTTAACTTTCATTAAGCTATGTTCCTCAATAGATTCTGATAAAAGTATTTCACAGCATGTACAAAAATTCAATTTTTTTTTTTTTTGCTGTTTGTTCTGGGTCCCACCGCTAGGAGCCCCCTGTCCTAAAAAAGCAGCCTCTCCAGAGCTAGTAGCTCTATGGATTGGACTGACTTTCTGTAACATTGAACTTCTTGGACTTCCCCTTTGGATATAGATCTAAGACCCAAGGCTGCCTCTGCCTACCTGGCTGCATCTATACCTACAATATCACTTTTGGGTGGACTTACCATTTATTGGTGGTGATATTTGTAAAATACATGGTGGTGGCAATAGGCGTCTTAATCTAGGGCACCAAAATGGTAACACACAGCCCTTCGTACAATGCTAAATTCAGTATGTCTCTAGAGCTCAGAAATAATTGAGTACTGTCTGTAAAACTTTTTTTATCTGCACGAAAATCCAATTTTTTAGGTGAAGCTTTTGGAATATGCCCCCTTTATTAAGGTACATGCAGTATTCCCAGCATTCTGCCTGTGTCAGATGTATTGTATATAAATGCTTTAGATCAGTGGTTCTCAACCTTTCTAGTGCTGTGACCTCTTGATAAAATTTACCAAGTTGTGGGGACTCCGAACAGTAAAATTATTTTCGTAGTGTGGGTTGTCAGCACCCAAGGTAAGACAAGTAATTTGCGCCCCAACCCACGGACATTTATCGCTCCCTGAGTCCCTTCCACTCGTACAGTATTAACCACTTGACGACCGCCTCACGCCGATGTACGTCGGCAAAGTGGCACGGACAGGCAAAATCACGTACAGTGTACGTGATTTGCCTTCCGCGGGTGGGGGGTCCGATCGGACCCCCCCCCGGTGCCCGAGGCGGTCGTCTTTTGTCCAGCGGCGATCGGTGATGAGGGGGAGACCATCCGTTCGTGGCCCCCCCCTCGCGATCGCCGCCGGCCAATGAGAATCTTCCTTTGCTGCTGTATGCTAAACAGCAGCAAAGGAAATGATGTCATCTCCCCTCGGGTCGGTATTTTCCGTTCCGGCCCGAGGAGAGAAGACATCAATGTGAGTGCACCAACACACACACACACAGTAGAACATGCCAGGCACACAAAACACCCCGATCCCCCCCCCGATCGCCCCCCGATCCCCCCCCAATCACCCCCCCCCCCCCTGTCACAAACTGACACCAGCAGTTTTTTTTTTTTTTTTTTTTTTTTTTTTTCTGATTACTGCATGGTGTCAGTTTGTGACAGTTACAGTGTTGGGACAGATACTGTTACCCCCCTGTAGGTCTAGGGTACCCCCCTAACCCCCCCTAATAAAGTTTTAACCCCTTGATCACCCCCCCTCACCAGTGTCACTAAGCGATCATTTTTCTGATCGCTGTATTAGTGTCGCTGGTGACGCTAGTTAGTGAGGTAAATATTTAGGTTCGCCGTCAGCGTTTTATAGCGTCAGGGACCCCCCTATACTATCTGATAAATGTTTTAACCCCTTGATTGCCCCCTAGTTAACCCTTTCACCACTGATCACCGTATAACCGTTACGGTTGACGCTGGTTAGTTTGTTTATTTTTTATAGTGTCAGGGCACCCGCCGTTTATTACCGAATAAAGGTTTAGCCCCCCGATCGCCCGGCGGTGATATGCGTCGCCCCAGGCAGCGTCAGATTAGCGCCAGTACCGCTAACACCCACGCACGCAGCATGCGCCTCCCTTAGTGGTATAGTATCTGATCGGATCAATATCTGATCCGATCAGATACTATACTAGCGTCCCCAGCAGTTTAGGGTTCCCAAAAACGCAGTGTTAGCGGGATCAGCCCAGATACCTGCTAGCACCTGCGTTTTGCGCCTCCGCCCAGCCCACCCAAGTGCAGTATCGATCGATCACTGTCACTTACAAAACACTAAACGCATAACTGCAGCGTTCGCAGAGTCAGGCCTGATCCCTGCGATCGCTAACAGTTTTTTTGGTAGCATTTTGGTGAACTGGCAAGCACCAGCCCCAGGCGTCAGGTTAGCGCCAGTACCGCTAACACCCACGCACGCAGCATACGCCTCCCTTAGTGGTATAGTATCTGAACGGATCAATATCTGATCCGATCAGATCTATACTAGCGTCCCCAGCAGTTTAGGGTTCCCAAAAACGCAGTGTTAGCGGGATCAGCCCAGATACCTGCTAGCACCTGCGTTTTGCGCCTCCGCCCGGCCCAGCCCACCCAAGTGCAGTATCGATCGATCACTGACACTTACAAAACACTAAACGCATAACTGCAGCGTTCACAGAGTCATGCCTGATCCCTGCGATCGCTAACAGTTTTTTTGGTAGTATTTTGGTGAACTGGCAAGCACCAGCCCCAGGCAGCGTCAGATTAGCGCCAGTACCGCTAACACCCACGCACGCACCGTACACCACCCTTAGTGGTATAGTATCTGATCGCATCAATATCTGATCCGATCAGATCTATACTAGCGTCACCAGCAGTTTAGGGTTCCCAAAAACGCAGTGTTAGCGGGATCAGCCCAGATACCTGCTAGCACCTGCGTTTTGCCCCTCCGCCCGGCCCAGCCCACCCAAGTGCAGTATCGATCGATCACTGTCACTTACAAAACACTAAAAGCATAACTGCAGCGTTCGCAGAGTCAGGCCTGATCCCTGCGATCGCTAACAGTTTTTTGGTAGCGTTTTGGTGAACTGGCAAGCGCCAGCGGCCTAGTACACCCCGGTCGTAGTCAAACCAGCACTGCAGTAACACGTGGTGACGTGGCGAGTCCCATAAGTGCAGTTCAAGCTGGCGAGATGGCAAGCACAAGTAGTGTCCCGCTGCCACCAAAAAGACAAACACAGGCCCGTCGTGCCCATAGTGCCCTTCCTGCTGCATTCGCCAATCCTAATTGGGAACCCACCGCTTCTGCAGCGCCCGTACTTCCCCCATTCACATCCCCAACCAAATGCAGTCGGCTGCATGAGAGGCATTTTTATGTCCTCCCGAGTACCCCTACCCAGCGAACGCCCCCAAAAAGATGTTGTGTCTGCAGCAAGCGCGGATATAGGCGTGACACCCGCTATTATTGTCCCTCCTGTCCTGACAATCCTGGTCTTTGCATTGGTGAATGTTTTGAACGCTACCATTCACTAGTTGAGTATTAGCGTAGGGTACAGCATTGCACAGACTAGGCGCACTTTCACAGGGTCTCCCAAAATGCCATCGCATTTTGAGAGACCCGAACCTGGAACCGGGTACCGTTATAAAAGTTAGTTACAAAAAAAGTGTAAAAAAAAAAAAAATATGAAATAAAAAAAAATAGTTGTTTTATTGTTCTCTCTCTCTCTATTCTCTCTCTCTATTGTTCTGCTCTTTTTTACTGTATTCTATTCTGCAATGTTTTATTGTTATTGTTGTTATGTTTTATCATGTTTGTTTTTCAGGTGTGTAATTATTTACACTTTACTGTGCTTTATTGTTAACCATTGTTAACCATTTTTTTGTCTTCAGGTACGCCATTCACGACTTTGAGTGGTTATACCAGAATGATGCCTGCAGGTTTAGGTATCATCTTGGTATCATTCTTTTCAGCCAGCGGTCGGCTTTCATGTAAAAGCAATCCTAGCGGCTAATTAGCCTCTAGACTGCTTTTACAAGCCGTGGGAGGGAATGCCCCCCCCCCCACCGTCTTCCGTGTTTTTCTCTGGCTCTCCTGTCTCAACAGGGAACCTGAGAATGCAGCCGGTGATTCAGCCAGCTGACCATAGAGCTGATCAGAGACCAGAGTGGCTCCAAACATCTCTATGGCCTAAGAAACCGGAAGCTACGAGTATTTCATGACTTAGATTTCGCCGGATGTAAATAGCGCCATTGGGAAATTGGGGAAGCATTTTATCACACCGATCTTGGTGTGGTCAGATGCTTTGAGGGCAGAGGAGAGATCTAGGGTCTAATAGACCACAATTTTTTCAAAAAAGAGTACCTGTCACTACCTATTGCTATCATAGGGGATATTTACATTCCCCGAGATAACAATAAAAATGATTAAAAAAAAAAATATGAAAGGAACAGTTTAAAAGTAAGATTAAAAAAGCAAAAAAATAATAAAGAAAAAAAAAAACAAAAAAAAAAAACACCCCTGTCGCCCCCTGCTCTCGCGCTAAGGCGAACGCAAGCGGCGGTCTGTCGTCAAACGTAAACAGCAATTGCACCATGCATGTGAGGTATCACCGCGAAGGCCAGATCGAGTGCAGTAATTTTTCCAGTATACCTCCTCTGTAAATCTAAAGTGGTAACCTGTAAAGGCTTTTGAAGGCTTTTAAACATGTATTTATTTTGTTGCCACTGCACATTTGTGCGCAATTTTAAAGCATGTCATGTTTGGTATCCATGTACTCGGCCTAAGATCATCTTTTTTATTTCATCAAACATTTGGGCAATATAGCGTGTTTTAGTGCATTAAAATTAAAAAAAGTGTGTTTTTTCCCCAAAAAATGCGTTTGAAAAATCGCTGCGCAATTACTGTGTGAAAAAAAAAAATGAAACACCCACCATTTTAATCTGTAGGGCATTTGCTTTAAAAAAATATATAATGTTTGGGGGTTCAAAGTAATTTTTTTGCAAAAAAAAAAAACTTTTTCATGTAAACAATAAGTGTCAGAAAGGGCTTTGTCTTCAAGTGGTTAGAAGAGTGGGTGATGTGTGACATAAGCTTCTAAATGTTGTGCATAAAATGCCAGGACAGTTCAAAACCCCCCCAAATGACCCCATTTTGGAAAGTAGACACCCCAAGCTATTTGCTGAGAGGCATGTCGAGTCCATGGAATATTTTATATTGCGACACAAGTTGCGGGAAAGAGACAAATTTTTTTTTTTTTTTTTTTTTTTTGCACAAAGTTGTCACTAAATGATATATTGCTCAAACATGCCATGGAAATATGTGAAATTACACCCCAAAATACATTCTGCTGCTTCTCCTGAGTACGGGGATACCACATGCGTGAGACTTTTTGGGAGCCTAGCCGCGTACGGGACCCCGAAAACCAAGCACCGCCTTCAGGCTTTCTAAGGGCGTGAATTTTTGATTTCACTCTTCACTGCCTATCACAGTTTCGGAGGCCATGGAATGCCCAGGTGGCACAAAACCCCCCCAAATGACCCCATTTTGGAAAGTAGACACCCCAAGCTATTTGCTGAGAGGTATAGTGAGTATTTTGCAGACCTCACTTTTTGTCACAAAGTTTTGAAAATTGAAAAAAGAAAAAAAAAAATGTTTTTTCTTGTCTTTCTTCATTTTCAAAAACAAATGAGAGCTGCAAAATACTCACCATGCCTTTCAGCAAATAGCTTGGGGTGTCTACTTTCCAAAATGGGGTCATTTGGGGGGGTTTTGTGCCACCTGGGCATTCCATGGCCTCCGAAACTGTGATAGGCAGTAAAGAGTGAAATCAAAAATTTTCACCCTTAGAAATCCTGAAGGCAGTGATTGGTTTTCGGGGTCCAGTACGCGGCTAGGCTCCCAAAAAGTCCCACACATGTGGTATCCCCATACTCAGGAGAAGCAGCTAAATGTATTTTGGGGTGCAATTCCACATATGCCCATGGCCTGTGTGAGCAATATATCATTTAGTGACAACTTTATGAAAAAAAAAAATAAAAAAAAATAAAAGTGTCACTTTCCCGCAACTTGTGTCAAAATATAAAATATTCCATGGACTCAATATGCCTCTCAGCAAATAGCTTGGGGTGTCTACTTTCCAAAATGGGGTCATTTTGGGGGGTTTTGTGCCATCTTGGCATTCCATGGCCTCCGAAACTGTGATAGGCAGTGAAGAGTGAAAGCAAAAATTTACACCCTTAGAAATCCTGAAGGCGGTGATTGGTTTTCGGGGCCCCGTACGCGGCTAGGCTCCCAAAAAGTCCCACACATGTGGTATCCCCGTACTCAGGAGAAGCAGCTAAATGTATTTTGGGGTGCAATTCCACATAGGCCCATGGCCTGTGTGAGCAATATATCATTTAGTGACCACTTTTTGTAAATATTTTTTTTTTTTTTTTTTTTTGTCATTTTTCAATCACTTGGGACAAAAAAAATAAATATTCAATGGGTTCAACATGCCTCTCAGCAATTTCCTTGGGGTGTCTACTTTCCAAAATGGGGTCATTTGGGGGGCTTTTGTACTGCCCTGCCATTTTAGCACCTCAAGAAATGACATAGGCAGTCATAAACTAAAAGCTGTGTAAATTCCAGAAAATGTACCCTAGTTTGTAGACGCTATAACTTTTGCGCAAACCAATAAATATACGCTTATTGACATTTTTTTTACCAAAGACATGTGGCCGAATACATTTTGGCCTAAATGTATGACTAAAATTTAGTTTATTGGATTTTTTTTAGAACAAAAAGTAGAAAATATCATTTTTTTTCAAAATTTTCGGTCTTTTTCCGTTTATAGCGCAAAAAATAAAAACCGCAGAGGTGATCAAATACCATCAAAAGAAAGCTCTATTTGTGGGAAGAAAAGGACGCAAATTTCGTTTGGGTACAGCATTGCATGACCGCGCAATTAGCAGTTAAAGCGACGCAGTGCCAAATTGGAAAAAGACCTCTGGTCCTTAGGCAGCATAAAGGTCCGGGGCTCAAGTGGTTAAAACCCCTTATGGTACATTATAAGATGTACCACTCTTTCTCTTTGTTCTCCCTTCTTTCGCTTTTATCCCTCTCTATCCTAATTTCTTGTTTTATTTCCCCCCGTCCCTCTCTCTAGCTGTCTTCCTTGTTCTTTCTCTTATTCTTTCATTCCCTTTTTCCTTGTCCCTCTTTTCCTCTCCCTTCCATGTATTCTCTATTTGTATTCCTTCTCTTACTTCTTGGTGGGGGGAATGGGATGAGTGGCAGTGCTGGCGGGTAGTTGGGATGAGTGGCAGTGCTGGGGAAGTTCTGATCAGCCAACTTAGGTGCTCTTGCTCAAGGTCATCTGCTGATCTGAGAACTGTGGTGGGGACTTTTAATGGCAACTATAATCACAGGTAGTGTTACTCACTGTGTCTCTGACTTTGTGGTGTTTCGTAGCAGTGACACCTATGCTGAAATCAGGAGATAGGGTCTCCTCCAGCCCCTCCCACTTCACATTCCTCACCAGTTAGCTGACCACCTAGTCTCTACCCCCCGAGCCATGTGTGAACTGAATGGGAAGCCGCGGCTCCAGGAACAGCCCAACTGGGCAGCCACAGGCTCCAGGGACAGCCCTGCTGGGTGGCCGCAAAAAGGCTGGGAGAGCGGTGCGGGCTTCAGGAACAGCCCAGGATTCGCTGACCCCTGGCAAATCATTAATCGACCCCCAGGTTGAGAACCACTGACTTAGTGGGTGCAAAGGGTGACTTGCATGAGGCCTCAGAAGAAAAGCATGGCTGGGAGTTGTATTTATGCAGCTTGCTTGTTACAGGAATGGGCAGTGTGCCCACTGCGAAATGAGTTCCTGTTTATAGAGGGTTATAAGTAATTAGTGTCATCCGAACTCACAGTGATCGTGTGACTCCCTGCTGTATAATGGCTTCATAATCCCTGAGGTGTTAGGAAAGGGCCAGCTGGGACAGGCAGTGAATGACATTTATAAACTGTAACCGTAGAACATAATGTTGACTTTGTTTTTTCAGCCATATAACCTCGGCCTTTCTCCTATGTCTTATATATCCAGCTTGAAGGCCATCATTAGTAATTATGAGCAGTAATGAGATTTGTCATTTGTAGAACCTAACCCCATATAAGAAGCTTTTACTGATGAGAAGATGTCCAAACTAAAATCAGTCTGGGAGAAGACACAGGATACAATTGCTGATTGCTCCTTTCAGAAATGCTAGTTGCCAAGCTGTTAACTGGTCTGGGGACTTGCATACATTGACATGAAACGGGTATGCAGATCAGGAATTCTGATTTCACTTGCTGCATGCTTTCTTACAGCCAGTGAAAGCAGCTATCACGTTCAAAAGGAGGTCAGCACTAGCAGGCACCATGTATGTTTTTCTTTTATCACTATGGGTTTCCTTTAACCACTTCAGCCCCTGGCGGCTGAATGACCGGACCATTTTTTGCGATTCGACACTGCGTCGCTTTAACTGACAATTAGGCGGTCGTGCGACGTTACACCCAAACAAAATTGACGTCCTTGTTTTCCCACAAATAGAGCTTTCTTTTGGTGGTATTTGATCACTTGTGCGGTTTTTATTTTTTTGCACGATAAACAAAAAAAGAGCGACAATTTTGAAAAAAACAGCAATATTTTTTACTTTTTGCTATAATAAATATGCCCCAAAAATATATTAAAAAATCTAAATTTTTTCCTCAGTTTAGGCCGATATGTATTCTTCTACATATTTTTGGTAAAAAAAATCGCAATAAGCGTAAATTGATTGGTTTGCGCAAAAAATTATAGCATCTACAAAATAGGGGATGGTTTTATGGCATTTTTATTGTTAATTTGTTTTTATTAGTAATGGTGGCGATCTGCGATTTTTATCGGACTGCGACATTATAGTGTACACATCGGACACTTTTGATACTATTTTGGGACCATTGTCATTTATACAGCGATCGGTGCTATAAAAATGCATTGATTCCTGTGTAAATGACACTGGCAGGGAAGGGGTTAACCACTAGGGGGCGATGAAGGGGTTAAGTGTGTCCTAGGGTGTGTTTATGACTGTGGGGGGAGGGGCTACCTACGACATGACAGCGATCACCGCTCCCGATCACAGGGAGCTGTGATCTCTGTCACAACACAAGGAAGAACGGGGAAATGTCTTGTTTACCTAGGCACTTCCTCTCCACACCGCAATCGCGGGCCGCCGGAGAACATCGCGTGTGCCCGAAAGGCGGCAAAATTTAAAGGGACGTACCTGTACGCCCATTGGCCTGCCTGTGCCATTCTGCCGACGTACATCTGTGTGCGCTGGTCGGCAAGCGGTTAAACACTTCAGCTCTGGATGATTTACTCCCCTTCCGTTTTTGCGACACCTCACTGCGTTGCTTTACCTGACAATTGCGTGACACTGTACCCAAATGACATGTATGTCCTTTTTTTCCCACAAATAGAGCTTTGATCGTTTTTTTTGCGCTAGAAACAAAGAACAACTGACCATTTCGAAAAAAAAAAAAATATATATATATATATATATAATTTTTTTTTTTTTTTTTTTATTTTTTTTTTTTTTACTTTTCTGCTCTAAAACCCATCCAATAAAAATGTAAAAAATCGAATTTCTTCATCAATTTAGGCCAATATGTATCCTGCTACATATTTTTGGTAAAAAAAAATCCCAATAAGTTTATATTGATTGGTTTGCACAAAAGTTACAGCGTCTACAAACTAAAAATGCTGAGGGAGGTAGCTTTACTATAACCAGCCTTGGCTGTTGAATGAAATAAGGTAGGGACACTGAAGTGTAGTATTGTAAGAGAATTCAGTCACATATGTCCACTATATCAATGTTTCTCAACTCCAGTCCTCAATTACCCCCAACAGTTCATGTTTTCAGGCTTTCCATTATTTTGCACAGATGATTTGATCAGTTTCACTGCCTTAGTAATTACCGCAGCCGTTTAACTTGAGGACTGGAGTTGAGAAACCTTGCACTATATGGCCACAATATGCAGACACACCTCCAAATGACTGAGTTCAGGTGTTGCATGTTACTGTTACAGTGATATTAAACCTTTATTATTATTTTTTTTTAAATACCAAACATGTCATGCTAGCCTGCTCTGTGCAGTGGTTTTGCACAGAGCAGCCCTGACCCTCCTCCTCTAGGGGTCCCTTGCCAGCCCGCCTCGCCCTTCCGTGTACCCAGTGGTGGCCCGTTCATACAGGGGGCCGCCTCCCTAATCCATGCGCCTGGCCCCTAATCTACATGCAGGCCGCCGGACGCAGGGATTTCAATGGGGTTTTTTTTTTAAGCACATAATTAGAGCCTGAGGCTCTAATTGCCTTAAATAAAGGGAGGGCACAGAGCACTGCGCCCTGAGCGCACTAAGTTGTGTGACAGTAGCTCATGTCAAAGGATTTGATTGACAGCAGCAGGAGCCAATAGTTCCCACTGCTTTCAATCTGCCCTGTAGAGAGGGCTGCTCTTGTGCACATTGCTGGATCAATATCAGGCTCAGGTAAGTATATGGGTGGGGTGGGGGGATCCTGCATCCTGAAGCAGTACAGAAGGTTTTTTTTACCTTTAGACCCCTTTCACACCGAGGGCGTTTTGCAGGCGCTATAGCGTTAAAAATAGCGCCTGCAATCCGCCCTCAAACAGCTGCTCCATTGTTTCCAGGGAGCGGTGCGCTGGCAGGACGTCAGGAAAAGTCCTGTCAGCGGCTTCTTTGGAGCGGTAAAGGAGCGGTGTGTTTACCGCTCCTCCACCGCTGCTCCCCATTGAAATCCATGGGGCAGCGCTGGGATACCGCCGGCAAAACGCCACTATTGCAGCGCATTGCGGGCGGTTTTAGCCCTTTCTCGGCCGCTAGTGGGGGGTAAAAGCACCCCGCTAGCGGCCGAATTGCGCCCCGCAAATCCGATGGTAAAACGCCGCGTTTTACCGCCGAAGCTATAGGCGGCTCGGTGTGAAAAGGGTCTTAGAGCCACTTTTAATTCTTCAGCATACAGTGCGATGACATTTTAAAGAATAAAGATTTTTTATTTGATGATATTCACAGAAAAGAGTTCCATATTCCGTCACATAGAGATATAAGGTAGACTACATCTTAGGGCAAGCAGTGATGCAGCTAATGTATGCAGTAGCATATCAGGTGGTTGAACAAAAAAAAAAATCCTCCATCCAGACAATTGAGGTGGATGGATCAATCCCCCCGGCCCTGCCAGGACATTGGATTCTGACGATATTGTTACTGTCAGAATAAACTAATTGGCTGTTTATCTACAGCCGTTAATCGATGGAAAATTTTCCAGCATACACTATATTGTCAAAAGTATTGTGACGCCTGCATTTACACGCACATGAACTTTAATGGCATCCCAATCTTAGTCCATAGGGTTCAGTATTGAGTTGGCCCACCCTTTGCATCTATAACAGCTTCAACTCTTCTGGGAAGGCTGTACACAAGGTTTAGGAGTGTGTATATGGGAATGTTTGATCATTCTTCCAGAAGCACGTTTGTGAGGTCAGGGACTGATGTTGGATGAGAAGGCCTGGCTCGCAGTCTCCACTCTAATTCATCCCAAAGGTGTTCTATCAGGTTGAGGTCAGGACTCTGTGCAGGCCAGTCAAGTTCCTCCACCCCAAACTCACTTATCCATGTTTTCATAGGCCTTGCTTTGTGCACTGGTCCAAACCATTTGGTGGAGGGGGATTATGGTGTGGGTTTGTTTTTCAGGGGTTGGGCTTGGCCCCTTAGTTCCAGTGAAGGGAACTCTTAAGGTGTCGGCATACCAAATCATTTTGGACAATTTCATGCTCCCAACTTTGTGGGAACAGTTTGGGGATTGTGCACCAGTGCACAAAGCAAGGTCCATAAAGACATGGATGAGCAAGTTTGGGGTGGAGGAACTTGACTGCCCTGCATAGAGACCTCAACCTGATAGAACACCTTTGGGATGAATTAGAGTGGAGACTGCAAGCCAGGCCTTCTCATCCAACATCAGTGCCTGACCTCACAAAATGCACTTCTGGAAGAATGGTCAAACATTCCCATAGACACACTCCTAAACCTTGTGGACAGCCTGCCCGGAAGAGTTGAAGCTGTTATAGCTGCGAAGGGAGGGCAACTCAATATTGAACCCTACGGACCAAGACTGGGATGCCATTAAAGTTCATGTGTGTGTAAAGTCAGGTTTCCCAATACTTTTGACAATTTAGTGTATGTCCCTTTGACAGAAGTTGAATAAACAATTAACTTCTACTGAGTGGGGGAGCCCACACACTGGTCAAAATGCAGCCAATCATTTTGTTTAGGGTATGGACAGCTAAAGTTTCCTCGTAATAATGTGTGTAGCTCAGATAGTTTGTTGAAACAGACCTTCTGCTGTTTTAGGGGAAGGACTAGACATTTTTTTGATAATTAGCATTGTAAAGGCCTCTTGTTACGAATGTGTAGGCATTTAAGCATAGAGGAATGATAAGGAAAGACCGCCCCAGAGGTGTATGAACTGGCTCCATTGAGAGCCGGTCACAGTCTCTTGCCATGCAAATTGGATGTGGGGAAATTCGCATCCAATTCGCATACGTGTGAACTGAGCCTTAAACAAATGATTTAAGCCAACCATACATAGATTGAAAGTTGAAGGGTTCAGCATGGACCGGCTAAGATTAGGTACGTATAGTCAGGCTGATTGTACCCAAGTCGATCCGCTGATCGAACTGGGTATAACCATAGTTGCCAACATTGCAAAAAAAATTTGTGGGACGCTTTTTTGGCTGTAGGCGGAGCCGTATAAAAATTAGGGGGCGGGGCATGCGTTTGTAGGCGTGGCATAGCAATAAAAAAGCAGTGGCGTGTCGAAATATGGGCGTGGCTTACGTGAATAGTGGGCGTGGCTTAAATGGGCATTGCTCAAAGGGGTGTGGTTAGAGTCTGAGATGAATGAGGGATGGAGAGGGAAAGGGGGAGAGAGGAATGACGGGACAGCAGGCCCAGATCCTACACAACAATAGAAATATGTGTATTCTAGAAAGTTTAACAATCAACAGATAAAGATACTCCAAACACCTGGTGTTAGCGCCTCAATCATTCCGGCACCATGATTGTTATGGTGTCAGGATGATTGAAGTGCATTATTTCTATTATTACATTGTAATATAAAATGAAATCATTCAACTCACCATAATGCTGAATCAGTGGGATCCCTGAGCGTGTCACTAGCCACGTCGCCTGCCACCAGCAGAGTCCTTCCTTGCATCAGGTGCCCCCAGCAGAGTCTGTCCTTGTATCAGGTGCCCCCAGCAGAGTCCCTTCTTGCATCAGGTGCCCCCGCCAGAGTCCCTCCTTGCATCAGGTGTCCCCAGCAGAGACCCTCCTTGCATCAGGTGCCCCCAGCAGAGACCCTCCTTGCATCAGGTGCCCCCAGCAGAGACCCTCCTTGCATCAGGTGCCCCCAGCAGAGACCCTCCTTGCATCAGGTGCCCCCAGCAGAGTCCCTCCTTGCATCAGGTGCCCCCAGCAGAGTCCCTCCTTGCATCAGGTGCCCCCAGCAGAGTCCCTCCTTGCATCAGGTGCCCCCAGCAGAGTCCCTCCTTGCATCAGGTGCCCCCAGCAGAGTCCCTCCTTGCATCAGGTGCCCCCAGCAGAGTCCCTCCTTGCATCAGGTGCCCCCAGCAGAGACCCTCCTTGCATCAGGTGCCCCCAGCAGAGTCCCTCCTTGCATCAGGTGCCCCCAGCAGAGTCCCTCCTTGCATCAGGTGCCCCCAGCAGAGTCCCTCCTTGCATCAGGTGCCCCAGCAGAGTCCCTCCTTGCATCAGGTGCCCCAGCAGAGTCCCTCCTTGCATCAGGTGCCCCCAGCAGAGTCCCTCCTTGCATCAGGTGCCCCCAGCAGAGTCCCTCCTTGCATCAGGTGCCCCCAGCAGAGTCCCTCCTTGCATCAGGTGCCCCCAGCAGAGTCCCTCCTTGCATCAGGTGCCCCCAGCAGAGTCCCTCCTTGCATCAGGTGCCCCCAGCAGAGTCCCTCCTTGCATCAGGTGCCCCCAGCAGAGTCCCTCCTTGCATCAGGTGCCCCCAGCAGAGTCCCTCCTTGCATCAGGTGCCCCCAGCAGAGTCCCTCCTTGCATCAGGTGCCCCCAGCAGAGTCCCTCCTTGCATCAGGTGCCCCCAGCAGAGTCCCTCCTTGCATCAGGTGCCCCCAGCAGAGTCCCTCCTTGCATCAGGTGCCCCCAGCAGAGTCCCTCCTTGCATCAGGTGCCCCCAGCAGAGTCCCTCCTTGCATCAGGTGCCCCCAGCAGAGTCCCTCCTTGCATCAGGTGCCCCCAGCAGAGTCCCTCCTTGCATCAGGTGCCCCCAGCAGAGTCCCTCCTTGCATCAGGTGCCCCCAGCAGAGTCCCTCCTTGCATCAGGTGCCCCCAGCAGAGTCCCTCCTTGCATCAGGTGCCCCCAGCAGAGACCCTCCTTGCATCAGGTGCCCCCAGCAGAGTCCCTCCTTGCATCAGGTGCCCCCAGCAGAGTCCCTCCTTGCATCAGGTGCCCCCAGCAGAGTCCCTCCTTGCATCAGGTGCCCCCAGCAGAGTCCCTCCTTGCATCAGGTGCCCCCAGCAGAGTCCCTCCTTGCATCAGGTGCCCCCAGCAGAGTCCCTCCTTGCATCAGGTGCCCCCAGCAGAGTCCCTCCTTGCATCAGGTGCCCCCAGCAGAGTCCCTCCTTGCATCAGGTGCCCCCAGCAGAGACCCTCCTTGCATCAGGTGCCCCCAGCAGAGTCCCTCCTTGCATCAGGTGCCCCCAGCAGAGTCCCTCCTTGCATCAGGTGCCCCCAGCAGAGTCCCTCCTTGCATCAGGTGCCCCCAGCAGAGTCCCTCCTTGCATCAGGTGCCCCCAGCAGAGACCCTCCTTGCATCAGGTGCCCCCAGCAGAGTCCCTCCTTGCATCAGGTGCCCCCAGCAGAGTCCCTCCTTGCATCAGGTGCCCCCAGCAGAGTCCCTCCTTGCATCAGGTGCCCCAGCAGAGTCCCTCCTTGCATCAGGTGCCCCCAGCAGAGTCCCTCCTTGCATCAGGTGCCCCCAGCAGAGTCCCTCCTTGCATCAGGTGCCCCCAGCAGAGTCCCTCCTTGCATCAGGTGCCCCCAGCAGAGTCCCTCCTTGCATCAGGTGCCCCCAGCAGAGTCCCTCCTTGCATCAGGTGCCCCCAGCAGAGTCCCTCCTTGCATCAGGTGCCCCCAGCAGAGTCCCTCCTTGCATCAGGTGCCCCCAGCAGAGTCCCTCCTTGCATCAGGTGCCCCCAGCAGAGTCCCTCCTTGCATCAGGTGCCCCCAGCAGAGTCCCTCCTTGCATCAGGTGCCCCCAGCAGAGTCCCTCCTTGCATCAGGTGCCCCCAGCAGAGTCCCTCCTTGCATCAGGTGCCCCCAGCAGAGTCCCTCCTTGCATCAGGTGCCCCCAGCAGAGTCCCTCCTTGCATCAGGTGCCCCCAGCAGAGACCCTCCTTGCATCAGGTGCCCCCAGCAGAGTCCCTCCTTGCATCAGGTGCCCCCAGCAGAGTCCCTCCTTGCATCAGGTGCCCCCAGCAGAGTCCCTCCTTGCATCAGGTGCCCCCAGCAGAGTCCCTCCTTGCATCAGGTGCCCCCAGCAGAGTCCCTCCTTGCATCAGGTGCCCCCAGCAGAGACCCTCCTTGCATCAGGTGCCCCCAGCAGAGTCCCTCCTTGCATCAGGTGCCCCCAGCAGAGTCCCTCCTTGCATCAGGTTCCCCCAGCAGAGTCCCTCCTTGCATCAGGTGCCCCCAGCAGAGTCCCTCCTTGCATCAGGTGCCCCCAGCAGAGTCCCTCCTTGCATCAGGTGCCCCCAGCAGAGTCCCTCCTTGCATCAGGTGCCCCCAGCAGAGTCCCTCCTTGCATCAGGTGCCCCCAGCAGAGTCCCTCCTTGCATCAGGTGCCCCCAGCAGAGTCCCTCCTTGCATCAGGTGCCCCCAGCAGAGTCCCTCCTTGCATCAGGTGCCCCCAGCAGAGTCCCTCCTTGCATCAGGTGCCCCCAGCAGAGTCCCTCCTTGCATCAGGTGCCCCCAGCAGAGTCCCTCCTTGCATCAGGTGCCCCCAGCAGAGTCCCTCCTTGCATCAGGTGCCCCCAGCAGAGTCCCTCCTTGCATCAGGTGCCCCCAGCAGAGTCCCTCCTTGCATCAGGTGCCCCCAGCAGAGTCCCTCCTTGCATCAGGTGCCCCCAGCAGAGTCCCTCCTTGCATCAGGTGCCCCCAGCAGAGTCCCTCCTTGCATCAGGTGCCCCCAGCAGAGTCCCTCCTTGCATCAGGTGCCCCCAGCAGAGTCCCTCCTTGCATCAGGTGCCCCCAGCAGAGTCCCTCCTTGCATCAGGTGCCCCCAGCAGAGTCCCTCCTTGCATCAGGTGCCCCCAGCAGAGTCAGTCTTTACACCAGTGTTCCCAGCAGAGTCAGACTTTACACCAGAGTTCCCAGCCTCAGTCCTTATATCAGTATCCCAGGCAGGGCCATAGTTACCCCCTCCCCCTGTACATAGTTTCCCCTCTCCCCCTAGTTACCCCCCTGTACATAGTATCCCCCCTGTAACAAGTTCCCCCCACTGTACATAGTAACCCCTCCTGTATATAGTTAACCCCCCCTCCTGTAAATGGTTAACCCCCACTCCTGTATATAGTTAACCCTCCCCTCTCCTGTACATAGTTAACCCTTCCCTCTTCTGTACATAGTTAACCATCCCCCCTCCTGTATATAGGTAACCCTCCCCCTCCTGTATATAGCTAACCCCCCCTCCTCCTGTATATAGTTAACCCCCCCCCTCCCTCCTGTATACAGCTAACCCCTCCCTCCTGTATATAGTTAGCCCCCCTCCTCCTGTATATAGCTAACCCCCCCTCCTGTATATAGTTAACCCCCCTCCTGTACATTAAAGTTAAATTGCTGCAGAGACAAGAGCCAGTGGCGTCACTACAGCTGGTGTCACCCTGTGCAGAAAAAAATTTGTGTCACCCCCCCCCTCCACCAACTATGGTCCCCTTCAGTAAAGACCCCCCCCACTAAGTACAGACCGCCCCTCCAGCAGTATAGATCCTCCTCCCTCAGTACAGATCCCCCCACTAAGTACAGACCCCCTCCATCAGTTTAGACCCCCCTCATCAGTATAGACCCCCTCAGTATAGACCCCTCTCCCTCAATACAAACCCCACTCAGTGCAGTCCCTCCATCTATCAGTATAGACCCCCTCAGTGCATACCCCCCCCTCCATCAGTGCAGACCCCCTCTATCAGTGCAGACCCCTCCTCTATAAGTGCAGACCCCCCTCTATTAGTGCATACCCCCCTCTATCAATGTAGACCCCCCCTCTATTAGTGCAAAATCCCCTCAGTGCAGCCCCACCCTCATTAGTGCAGGCCCCCCTCAGTGCAGACCCCCCCCTCTATTAGTGCAGAACCCCCTCAGTGCAGCCCCCCCTCATTAGTGCAGGCCCCCCTCACTGCAGACCACCCCCTCCATCAGTGGCAGTGCAGACCCTCCCATAACGCCCCCCAGCTAGGGTTGCCACATCATCCCTTTAATCCAGGACACACATTAATTACACAGGTTCTGTGGCTAATTAAGGTGGTAATTAAACTCACTTGGTGCCTTATCTGCATTAAATCAGCCTCAGAACCTGTGTAATTAATATGTGTCCTTGATTAAAGGGATGATGTGGCAACCCTACCCCCAGCACACATCCAGGAACTCCAGCAGTGGCCGGTGTCTTGTCGAATACTGGCGCTGTGTGTTCAGTGGAGAGGGGAGGGGCTGATCCGCTAAGAAGCCGATTCATTGGCTGCACGGAGTGAGCCCCCTTCCTCTCTCCACTGAACACAAGGGGGAAGATATAGCGCCGGCGGCCATTTTGCTGGAGCCAGCTGCTCCAAAAATTAAAAAACAAACATTCTCGATTTTCCTGATGAAAATCCTGATTCGGGACAGCCTCCGATCGGGACGAAGGTCCCAAAATCGGGATTGTCCCGGGAAAATCGGGACTGTTGGCAACTATGGGTATAACCAGCCTATTGGATTTTTTATTTGTGATTACTGCAGGTGGCTATAGCTCCCTGCACTTCCCCCTTACCAGCAGAGTACAATAGCACTGCAGGAGGCATTCCCCATCAACACGGACTGTGTTGATGGGGGAATCTAGCCATTTTCTTTCTTTCCACTCATGGTGGAAGGAAAGACATTTGAGTCATCTATGGGCTTCTTTAAAGGCTAAGTTCATCTTTTGGAACACATATTCCTAATCACCCCACTCTCTTCACAGACTTAGTTTCAATGAACTACAAGTGCTGTAATCTGTGCACTCTTAGACCGGTAACTAAGGGGTCGGTGATCTGGCTCCCTCCCCAGCAGTAGGAACCAAACCCCCCTTACAGAGATCTATGACCTGGCCACATGAGGCCTGTGCTCAGCGGGATCCCGTTATGTTACTGGGAGGGAGGTAATCGAGATATGCTGGCCTGGTGGAGAGGGTGTGGGTTCAGCAGCATCCCTCCTAATGCAGCAAACTTCAGGCAACAGTGTATAATGACACAGGACAGCTCTTTTAGAAGAGCTCTGTACTTTTTATTACTGCACCCACAGCTAATTTCTAAGTCAGGGAACTGCCTTAGGCCTCATGCACACACACATGGTTTTGCAAACTCTCCTAGCAGCAGTGTTTTGGCAGAAAAAACACCTGATGCTTGTAAAAGTGTGCAAAGCTTTGCAAGAAGAGGAATCACTGCTCCAGGTGAGACAAGGAAATCAATCCTGTAACAGGTAACCTCGCAGGTGCTGGCCTGGCTTGCCACAGCAACAGACAGAAGAACTCTGAATAGACCACCGCACCGCACACCGTAATGGGATACCAATCATATACTCCTTAATTGTAGTGTAGACCAGGGGTCTCCAAACTTTCTAAACAAATGGCCAATTTACTATCCTTCAGAATTTAAGGGGGGCCAGACTGTGGCCAGTGGAAGTAGAAAATGCCCCAGTTTCAGTGGGAGTAAACAATGTGTCATCATTCGTTTTAGTGGGGGTAATAGTGCCCCATTGTTTATCAGTTTGAGGAATAGCACCCCATCATTGGTGTCAGAGGGAGGAATAGTGCCCCAACACTGGTGTCAGTGTGAGGAATGGTGCCCCATCATTGGTGTCAGGGGGAGGAATAGTGCCCCAACACTGGTGTCAATGTGAGGAATAGTGCCCCATCATTGGTGTAAGTTGTGGATGGAATAGTGCCCCAAGGGCCGGGTAGAGGCAAGGAAAGGGCCACATCCGGCCCCAGGGCCATAGTTTGGAGACCACTGGTGTAGACTGATAAAATCACAGGAATCCACGGATGCTGGAAAAATTATCTGTGGATTCCTGTGATTTTATCTGTCTGTGATACAATAAAGGAGTTTATGATTGGTATCCCATTATGGTGTGCGGCTGTCTATTCAGACTTCTTCTGTGTAACACTTTACAGGTGGCAAGCGTTAATTCATTTCATTGACCAGAAAAATAAATGCAAGGAAACAGGTGTATAGGTGCTACAGCTTTCCCACATAAATAATTGCATCATGTGTTTCTTTCTGCCAAAAATCTGCTGCTCCTGGACGCATTGGCAGTGGCTTTTTTTTACTGCCTCTCAAAGCCCATACTGCTAAAAGCCTGTGTGCATGGACACATAGGCTAACATGCAGGGGAGTTTAGAAGCAGGAAAAAAAAAAACATATCTGATGCCCCTAGAAGCAGCTGCAAAAACATCCAGTGTGCATGAGGCCCTAATGCTAGACTTTCACATGACCGCAAACTCCGCCTGCTCCCTGGCATGGGTGAGCGTGTGCACAGCTAAAGGTACCCCACATGCAGACAAAGATGTTAGCCAGATACTGTAGGGCCAAATTTAGTGCCAAAATAAAGGTAGTAATAATAGCTAGGTAACTTGTAAGATGCAAGCATCAATTACTAAAGATTCTGCCTTGGCTGAATGCTGAGATGGATTTATGAGAGTATATTGCCCTAAACAAGGTAGCAATGGGCTTACAGAAGATGCCCTGTTTTCACTGTTTAATGCCCCGCTTTATCAAACACGGACTTGCTACAAATGCATTCCTCCTTTATAGTAGGTACAGCTTTGGCCTATTGCATTATCTCCCAGGTTAACTTCAGGAGCATGACTGTTGTAGCTAGGCCCCCTGGACCTCCATCAGGTCTAATGCCGCGTACACA
The DNA here is from genome assembly GCA_037952835.1 of Lithobates septentrionalis. Classification (NCBI taxonomy): domain Eukaryota; kingdom Metazoa; phylum Chordata; class Amphibia; order Anura; family Ranidae; genus Lithobates; species Lithobates septentrionalis. The sequence goes on from JBBDGP010000808.1 coordinate 797,658, forward strand.
CGAGCGGACTTTACGGCAGACTTTGCCCGGCGGACTTTTCGAAGGACTTTATGACGGACTTTCTAAATGAACGGACTTGCCTACACACAATCCACAAAAGTCCGTCAAATTCGTACGTGATGACGTACGACCGGACTAAAACAAGGAAGTTCATAGCCAGTAGCCAATAGCTGCCCTAGCGTGGCTTTTTGTCCGTCTAACTAGCATACAGACGAGCGGACTTTTCGACCGGACTCGATTTCGACGGATTGATTTAAAACATGTTTCAAATCTAAGTCCGTCCAACTTTTGAGAAAACAAAGTCCGGTGGAGCCCACACACGATCGAATTGTCTGACGAAATCCAGTCCGCCGGGCAAAGTCTGCCGTAAAGTCCGCTCGTGTGTACGCGACATTAGTCTTCTGCTTAGGTTGCTTTGTTCCAGCACTGGCTGGATGGGCATAACTACATATTATTTATAAGGGCAGGATGTTCTCACAGGGTGGGCAGGCACAATATTGTGAGAGCTTTCAGCAGTCTGCAAGAGCAAAGCCAGCGGTCACCCAATACGCTCCAGATCAGAGGCCCCGAATAGTTTAGATGGCCAGCTCCCATTCAGTGCCAAGGCACAGCAGCCATACAGCAAACGTCAGCTGCGAGCTAGTAAAATAGCTGATACATTTGTTCCCACACCCGATCCAGCTACTAGTCCTCTGCAATCTGAACCAGCTGTACTACAATTCACACAATACCAGATATCTCATGCACAGCATTTGGCAGTGTTTTCCAGACTGGCCTTCCAGAAATCTTCATGGATAGTATGGGCGAAATAATTAGAGGGGTTCCTTATGCTTGCACAACAAATGAAAAAGTAGTTTTTATACATAATGAAAAATTCCTGTCTAATTAAACAAAAAAAATAAAATTATTTTTTAGGTAATTGGCTTTATTAAGTTTTCAATGGAAAACAGAACAAAAAAGTGTACATCACAAAGGATTCACATTCCACCATATATTAAAATAGAGTTTTTTTTTATAAAACTTATGGGTATTTGACATCATTACATTTGCCTTTATGCCGTGTACACACGGGGGGACTTTTCGGCATCAAAGGTTTGACGGACTTTCGACGGACTTTCGAATGGACGGACTTGCCTACACACGATCACACCAATGTCCGACGGATTCGTACGTGATGACGTACACCGGACTAAAATAAGGAAGTTGATAGCCAGTAGCCAATAGCTGCCCTAGCGTCGGATTTCGTCCGTCGGACTAGCATACAGACAAGCGGATTTTTCGACCGGACTCGAGTCCGTCGGAAAGATTTGAAACATGTTCCAAATCTAAAGTCCGTCTGATTTGCGACCGAAAAAGTCCGCTGAAGGTCCGATGAAGCCCACACACTGATTGTCCGACGGATTCGGTCGAAAAGTCCGCCCGTGTGTACATAGCATGACTAACTTTTTTTTTTTTTTTTTTAATACTTGCAATGTAAAATTTTTGTTTCTTGCAACCATTAGCAGAGGGAACTCCTGGGCTTTCTATGCTTTTGCTTTTCTAAGTGGTTTACTGTTTTTGCCAGCATCAAACTGCAGACATTTCATTCGCTATACTGGAGCTGCTGCATGCTGCAGACCAATAGGTAAGGTTGTGTAGTAACTATTCCTAACCTATTTTGTAGTGTATATCATGGACATTGGATTGGGTTTTTTTATTTTTTATTTGCTCAAAGTACTGCAATTATACATTAAGTAGATGCAACCCCCAACCGGAAGTAGTTAGCTAAAGCATCATACATGACTGCCGGTATATGTAGTGAACTTTGTAGGCGACGCATTCTGTAGATTTTTGCAAAATCCAGCTGGTAATGTGCTCTTTGTCTATATTTCTTCGTCTATATTTCTTCTGTGAATTTAAATTTGATAAAAAAATGGTTTGTTGCAATAACAAAAACTCATTTGAACAGATATGGGGTTTCATTTGTAAAATGTGAAGAAACCTCCAACCTTCATATTCATAATTAACACTGGACAGGGAAATAGGACTCACTGTTGAGTACCAGTTCCTGCTGGCCAACTTGTCACCTAGTTAAGAACATCACTACTTATATGTGAAGGTTGCCTGTCATTACCCCGTAGGGGCTGATTTATAACGTGAGTGGATACCACTGTCTGCTCCAGGGGTGGATCCAGAGTCTAGTCTCGGGAGGGGCACTGGCAGAAAATAAGGTGTTGTTGGTTTACTTAGAATGTCCCATGTCCTATGTGTCGAATGTGGAATGTGGAATCCCAACACCAGGAAATAATTGTATTATTACAGAGAAGTTTGTATCTATGTCTGATAGTACATCTACTTTATGATCAAATAATCGTCCAATTGAAATCGATGCATGATATCTTATTTTCCTGACAGATTATATGTCTATTATCTTGTGGCTTTGTTATTTTAGCTTTCCACTGCGAATAGATTGGAAAAATCCTTTGCAGAATGTACCACTTTCCTTATTTACTAATCTGATTTCTAATAATATGAGGAATATTAGTAATGATATTACTAGTAATATTACTAACTTAACTAGATGTGTCATACTATAGATCTCATTCTAAAGGACATACTGCACCCACATAAAACAGGTAGGAGTGTCAAAAGCCTGGTCTGCTGGTACTTGTAGTTCCACACCAGTGGACCACAAGCTACCTGGTACTTGTTCGGTCTGTCCAGTGTAGAAGATTGCAGCAGAGGTCAAAGAAATTTTGATTTCTACTGAATTTCGGTTTATGAATGCCTTCCTGCTGCAGCCTTTCAGGAATCAAAATTCACTTGCATGTCTTCCAGTCTATGTGCACAGATGCCAGTCAAAGTGTGCCATGTCCTGGACTAAGGCAATCTAAAAGGTGTGACGTGTAAGTTTATGGGCTCACTTCTGCTTCCTGTGTTCATATTTGTGAATGAGGTGTACATGTGGATGATGCCAATCTATGATGCCAAACCCAATATTGCCCAGTGATCAGACTGCTGATCAGAAATGAAGACAACATAGGAAAGGTGATGTAACTCATTTGCAGAGATGCCAGTTAATGTGTGCCATGTCCTGGACTAGGACAATCTAAAAGGTGTGAAGTGTCAGCTTAATAAGCAGATTTTTTTTTGCATGCGATCATTGCCGGCGTTATAGTAGCTAGCAGCGATCATTGTGTTCTGCCGACCCCGCAAAGGCTCCCTCCGGCAGAACATAATAACGCTGCGTGATAATTCCCTTATCAACACTAATGCCCCGTACACACGGTCGGATTTTCCGATGGAAAATGTCCGATCGGAGCGTGTTGTCGGAAATTCCGACCGTGTGTGGGCTCCATCGGACATTTTCCATCGGATTTTCCGACACACAAAGTTTGAGAGCAGGAGATAAAATTTTCCGACAACAAAATCCGTTGTCGGAAATTCCGATCGTGTGTACACAAATCCGACGGACAAAGTGCCACGCATGCTCAGAATAAATAAAGAGATGAAAGCTATTGGCCACTGCCCCGTTTATAGTCCCGACGTACGTGTTTTACATCACCGCGTTTAGAACGATCGGATTTTCTGACAACTTTGTGCGACCGTGTGTAGACAAAACAAGTTTGAGCCAACATCCGTCGGAAAAAATCCTAGGATTTTGTTGTCGGAATGTCCGAACAAAGTCCGACCGTGTGTACGCCCTATAACTGTGTCAACGGGGGGGATCAAGCAATTTTCTTTCCTTCCACCTGTTGTGGGGTGAAAGAAAACTGTATAATCTATGGCTTGCTTTAGTGTACTGTTCTCACCTACCCTCTAAAACCAATATGTGTAATTCAATACTGGAGGATCATGGAAAATGTAATATCTGATAACTCCTATTTTGTGCAAAAGCCTGATTACACATGAAGTTGTTAGATTCCAACAGGCCAGCTATGATAAAACAAATGACAGTGTTATTAATATTTCAGTCTTTTTCCATTGGTAATGGTTCTGCTAGGCATAGAGTGTCCATGTTTGGTGTATAGGGATAGCTGAACAACACTTACAACCATTACACTTACCGTACAGATCTGTAATTCACAAACCCTTTTATTTCAATGCTGTTTGCATATGTTCAGGAAAAGTGGCATGCATAGTGCATACAATCCTCTCACCCATAGGCGTGCGCACAGGGTGTGCCAGGTGTGCCTGGGCACACCCGAATCACCCCATGTGATGCATATTCACCCTGTTTAGACCCCTGATATTTGACCAAACCCCCCTAATGGGCCTCCTAAAAAATTTGTAATAGAAAACATTTAAAGAAATAAAATTGTAAAAAATAATAAAATAATAAAAATAAAAACTACTGACACTGTCCACTGCCCTACTGACAACGTCCATTGCTCTAATGACACTCTCAGTATACAGTATATACACATGCACACACATATGTGTTTGAGCTTTGGGGTGCACACCCTAATGCAATAGGCTGCACACACCTATGCTCTCACCTCTCTACAGCCATGGAAGTTCCCTTCACTCACTCACGCCGCGCTGGAGCTATCCCTGGAGAAGATAGAGGGAGGAGGTGGGTGGAGCCAACATTCACACACTAGGCGTGGAGGAGGAAGAGGTTAAATCCTCCTCCGCTCCACTCTGAAAGCTGGGACCTCTCTCTCCTCCTCCTTGGCTCGGACATGACATCACTGGTTGCTACATGCCAGGTGGGCAGGCGTTCGCAGCCAGTGAGAGTCCAGGCCAGCAGCGTGGCCGTGCAACAACACCGGCGCTGCTGCTGATTCTAAACAGTGAGAAAGACACTCGGGAGTCAGTAATATTTCTCGGGGGGAGCAATTGCCCCGTTGCCCCCCCCCTGGATCCGCCCCTGGTCTGCTCTATGTCATACTCTGTAGTAGTACTAAATACCGTGGACCATCCATTCATAAAATTAGAGCCATGGAATGCAGCTTGCGGCATTCAATGGAGTTCTTTGTGATTGGATTTGCATTCACTAATTTTGTGCACATACAATTATGGACTCCTAAAGCCAACGGGTTGCAATGCACATTTGAAAAGAACATCGCTGTGCTGTATACATATGACAAGCTCTTAGTTACTCCTTAAGTTTGTGGCTGTTGAGAGGAACCGTCCCCCATACAGATAACCAAAAAAGACTTTTGCGGTCAGTTGTTATTTATCTGAGAGGCAGAAGTTACCCATTGCTCAAGGAACCCCTAGCAACTTCTGGAGAAACCCTACTTGAGAAAGGGTGCTCTATGAAGTTCCTCTTTAAAGTGTAACACCAATACATTTATTAATTTATTTTTTTGATGGAGTGAATAAGGTTTAAAATCTCTGTGGGGTTGCTGTAGAATTTATTGGGATCATTTCCACCTACTTCTTGCCCCAGTGTCAACATTGTCACCCAGAGATGTTGGAGAAAAGGTACAACAGGGACATAGTAATAAAAATCTGATGGAGACTATCACTGGAGGAGCAGCTTTGACAGTCTAGAACAGGAAGTGTGTTAGGACTCTTTCAATGGTATACAGTGCCTTGAAAAAGTATTCATACCCCTTGAAATGTTCCACATTTTGCCATGTTATAACCAAAAATGTAAATGTATTTTATTGGGATTGTATTTGATAGACCAACACAAAGTGGCACCTAATTGTGAAGTGGAAGGAAAACGATAAATGGTTTTCAATTTTTTTTACAAATACATATGTGAAAAGTTTGGCGTGTATTTGTATTCAGCCCCCTTTACTCTGATACCCCTAATTAAAAGTTGAATTGCCTTCAGAAGTCACCAAATTAATAGAGTCCACCTGTGTCTAATTTAATCTCAGTTTAAATACAGCTGTTCTGTGAAGCCCTCAGAGGTTTCTTAGAGAACCTTAGTGAACAAACAGCATCATGAAGGCAAAGGAACACACCAGACAGGTCAGGGATAAAGTTGTGGAGAAGTTTAAAGCAGGGTTAGGTTATAAAAAAATATCCCAAGCTTTGAACATCTCACGGAGCACTATGCAATCCATCATCTGAAAATAGAAAGCGAACGGTACAACTGCAAACCTACCAAGACATGGCCATCCACCTAAACTGACAGGCCGGGCAAGGAGAGCATTCATCAGAGAAGCAGCCAAGAGGCCCATGGTAACACTGAAGGAGCTGCAGAGATCCACAGCTCAGGTGGGAGGATCTGTCCACAGGACAACTCTTAGTTCTGCACTCCACAAATCTGGCCTTTATGGAAGAGTGGCAAGAAGAAAGCCATTCTTGAAAGAAAGCCTTAAGAAGTCCCCTTTGCAGTTTGTGAGAAGCCATGTGGGGGACACAGCAAACATGTGGAAGAAGATGCTCTGATCAGATGAGACCAAAATTGAACTTTTTGGCCTAAAAGCAAAACGCTATGTGTGGCGGACAACTATCACTGCACATCACCCTGAACACACCATCCCCACCGTGAAACATGGTGGTGGAAGCATCATGTGGGGATGCTTTTCTTCAGCAGGGACAGGGAAGCTGGTCAGAGTTGATGGGAAGATGGATGGAGCCAAATATAGGGCAATCTTAGAAGAAAACCTGTTAAAGTCTGCAAAAGACTTGAGACTGGGGCGGAAGTTCATCTTTCAGCAGGACAATGACCCTAAGGCCCCTTTCACACTGGGGCGGTTTGCAGGCGTTATTGCGCTAAAAATACCGCCTGCAAACCGCCCCTAAACAGCCTCCGCTGTTTGTTCAGTGTGAAAGCCCGAGGGCTTTCACACTGAAGCGGTGCGCTGGCAGGAGAAGAAAAAATCTCCTGCGAGCCGCATCTTTGGAGCGGTGAAGGAGCGGTGTATTCACCGCTCCTAAACCGCTCCTGCCCATTGAAATCAATGGGACAGCGCGGCTATAACGCGGCAATACCGCGGCTATAGCCGCGCTGTACGAGTGGTTTTAACCCTTTTTCGGCCGCCAGCGGGGGGTTAAAACCGCACCGCTAGCGGCCGAATACCGCGGTAAAACAGTGCTAAAAATAGTGCTGTTTTACCGCCGACGCCCCCTACCGCCCCAGTGTGAAAGAGGCCTAAACATACAGCCAGAGCTACAATGAAATGGTTCAGATCAAAGGGAATTTATGTTTTAGAGAAGCAAAATGTTACCCCAGCTCCACTGCCAATATGATGATCTATGAACTGTGATCCGGTGCTCTAGCCAGGACGTTCGGGCCCCAAAATGCAGTACTTGAATCAGAAAAGGGCTGGCGACTCGGATGCTCTTAAATAAAAGTCCTTTATTGGGTTACATGGGTACACGGGTACAGGCTATGCTGACGCGTTTCGGCTAAGAAGCCTTCATCAAAGCATACATGTTTGATTTAAAAACTGATATTTATAACAGAGTAAGCACTCCAAATAGGGCGGGTGCATCCTAATCAGAGCAATCAAAACAATTAAAAACACATGGAGAAGAGAAAGAGAAGCACAACAGGCATATGAGAAACATACCATGAACAAATAAAGCATAATCAAAATGGTGCGATAAATGTGTCAAACAATGCGACTATGTTGAAAAAATGCGATTATGTTAAAAAAAGATTTATATCCATCCTATCGTTCAAACTATACGGTTTTCTAGTATTGAGGGTATGTATCCACCATACTTCACGCTTGAGCAAAATATGATGAGTGTCACCTCCTCTTGTGTTTTTTTTAACCTGTTCAGCACTAAAAAAGGAAAAAGTGTCAAGATTACCATGATGGAATTCCCGGAAATGTTTTGACACATTTGAGATATTTTTAGCATTAGTATTTGTAGTGTCATTCACATGTTCTGAGATTCTAACTCTCAACGGGGAGTATAGTGCACCCAACGTATTGTAGTCTGCAGGCACTACACTGAATAACATATACCACCGATTTAGAGTTGCAGTTTATATACTGTTTGATGGTATATGTTTTCTTGGTAGAAAAAGAAAAAACTGAGGTGCATTTTTTATGTCTATGACACTGCCTGCAGGTGTTGTGGCCACACATGTAGGAACCTACAGTGGAAAGCCAGGTCTGCGATTTGTTTGACTTCTGGGAGCAAAACAAGCTGGGTGACAACATACTTCCCAGACTGGGGGCCCTTCTACTGGAAAATTGACAACCGCCCTGGATAACAGAGTACAGATCCTTGTCAGCATACAAAATGGGGAGATGCGCTTTAAGAATCGCAACAATTTTGTTGTATTCTAAAGAGAAAGTAGTGACAAAGTTAACTTTATTTCTATTGTAATTCCTACACTGTTTGTGTTTATTTGTGCCACTATTCTGAATCATCTCCACCCGATCTCTATGAAATGCTATATTTTGACTTCTAGCTATTGATCGTGTACTATAGCCCCTTTCTTTGAGTCGCTTTTGAATCGCTGTGCATTCTTGCAAGAAATCCTTATCTGTAGAACAGTTTCTCCTGGTCCTGATGAATTCACCAGTAGGCAAAGACTTGATGGTGTGACTGGGGTGACAGCTATTGGCCAATAAAAAGGAATTTCCTGCACAGGGCTTTCTAAAAGTTCTGGAAGTCACTGTGTTGCATAGTTGCCAACAGTCCCAATTTTCCCGAGACAATCCCGGTTTTGGGACCCTCGTCCCGATTGGAGAGTGTCCCGAATTCGGGATTTCCCATAAGGAAAATCGGGAATGTTGGTTTTTGGGTTTTTTTGTTCTTTTGGAGCAGCGGGCTCCAGCAAAATGGCGGCCGGCACCGGCGCTCTCTCTTCCTCTAGTGTTCAGTGGAGAGGGGAAGGGGGCTCGATCCGTGCAGCCAATGAAGCGCCTTCTTTAGCTGCACGGCCCCTCCCCTCTCCACTGAAGCGAGCAGAAGATACGGCGTCTTCGCCGTGTCTTGCTGAAAGCTCCCAGCCCTGTACTGCGCAAGCTCTGCGCCTGCGCAGTGCAGGGGGTCCTCCATTGCCGAGTGGAACTTTCTCGGCAGAACACCGGCCGCTCCTGCACTGAGCGGGGGCCGGGCAGCATTGAGGGGGCTGCACTGAGGGGGGGGCACTGAGGGGGCTGCACTAACTGAGGGGGGGGGCTGCACTAACTGAGGGGGGGCTGCACTGAGGGGGGGCTGCACTGAGGGGGCTGCACTAATAGAGGGGGGCTGCACTAACTGAGGGGGGGGCTGCACTAATAGAGGGGGGCTGCACTAACTGAGGGGGGCTGCACTAACTGAGGGGGGGGGGCTGCACTAATAGAGGGGGGCTGCACTAATAAAGGGGGGCTGCACTGAGGGGGGGCTGCAATAATAGAGGGGGGTCTGCACTGATGGAGGGGGTCTGCACTTATGGAAGGGGTCTGCACTGAGGGGGTCTAGACAGACTCTGGCGGGGGCACCTGATGCAAGGACAGACTCTGGCGGGGGCACCTGATGCAAGGACAGACTCTGGCGGGGGCACCTGATGCAAGGACAGACTCTGCTGGTGGCACCTGATGCAAGGACAGACTCTGGCGGGGGCACCTGATGCAAGGACAGACTCTGCTGGTGGCACCTGATGCAAGGACAGACTCTGCTGGTGGCAGGCGACGTGGCTAGTGACACGCTCAGGGATCCCACTGATTCGGCATTATGGTGAGTTGAATGATTTAATTTTATATTACAATGTAATAATAGAAATAATGCGCTTCAATCATCCTGACACCATAACAATCATGGTGCCGGAATGATTGAAGCGTTAACACCAGGTGTTTGGAGTATCTTTATCTGCTGATTGTTAAACTTTCTAGAATACACATATTTTTATTGTGTAGGATCTGGGGCTGCTGTCCCTTCATTTCCCTCTCCCCCTTTCCTTCTCCCCCTTTCCCTCTCCATCCCTCATTCATCTCAGACTCTAACCACACCCTCTTGGGCCACGCCCATTTAAGCCACGTCCACTGTTCACATAAGCTACGCCCACTTTTCACAGACCACACCCACTTTTCACATAAGCCACGCCCATTTTTCGCCGCGGCGCGCGTCGTATCAACTTTTTCTAAGCCACGCCCACAAATGAATGCCCCACTCCCTAATTATTGTACGGCTCCGCCTACAGCCAAAAAAGTGTCCCACATATTTTTTTTTAAATGTTGGCAACTATGGTGTTGCTATCTGGGTTCCCCATCAAGGTCAAATCCAAATAGTCTATTTGGGTCGGGTGGTGCACACAGGTGAACTCCAGGTTTAGGGAGTTGGTATTAATATATTTCATAAAGTCACCTATGTCACCACTCGATCCATGCCATACTACAATCAGATCATCAATGCAACGACCATACCAGGCGATGTTGGTTTTGAATGGGTTACCATGGGCAAATAAAGTGGATTCTTCCCACCAGCCCATGTAAAGATTCGCCAAAGAGGGGGGAAATTTAGCCCCCATGGACGCACTTTGACTCTGAATGTAGTATCGTTCATCAAACATGAAGAAATTGTGTGTCAGGAGAAACTCTACTGCTCTACAAATAAACTCACGTACATTAGGACTGTAACTACTGTAGCATGAAAGATGATGTTTGATGGCTAACAGTGCTAGAGAGTGAGGAATGCAGGAATACGGAGATCTAACATCTATGGTGATCCAAATGCATTCTGTGGACCAAAAAATTTCCTGCATGTGGGCTAACAAATGTCCAGTGTCCTTTATGAAACCAGGTAGACGGACAACAAGCGGTTGAAGAAATTGATCAACCCATTCTCCTAATCTCTCCAATAGTGATCCTATTCCAGCAACTATGGGGCGACCTTTCACTGGATTGTCTTGTTTGTGCACTTTGGGGAGATGGTGAAAAACCGGAGTGATGGGATGTGTCACCATGAGATAATCTACAGTTTTTTTTATCTAATACACCCATCTCCTTGCCTTCATCCAATAAGTGTAACAATTTTTGTTGTATTGTTGCTGTGGGATCAGAACTGGGGGGGCGATATGTGATGTGATCTTCCAGCTGCCTGAGTGCTTCCTGTTTGTAACTAGCGGTATCTAGGATCACTACAGTACCCCCCTTATCTGCCTGGCGAATCACTATGTCAGATCTCATTTTCAAGGCTTTTAAGGCTGTGGTTTCTTGCTTGGTCAAATTAATTTTATTTCTATTATTGTCTTGAATGACACTACAAATACTAATGCTAAAAATATCTCAAATGTGTCAAAACATTTCCGGGAATTCCATCATGGTAATCTTGACACTTTTTCCTTTTTTGGTGCTGAACAGGTTAAAAAACCCCCAAGAGGAGGTGACACTCATCATATTTTGCTCAAGTGTGAAGTATGGTGGATACATACCCTCAATACTAGAAAACCGTATGGTTTGAACGATAGGATGGATATAAATCTTTTTTTAACATAATCGCATTTTTTCAACATAGTCGCATTGTTTGATACATTTATCGCACCATGCCTGCTGTGCTTCTCTTCTCCATGTGTTTTTAATTGTTTTGATTGCTCTGATTAGGATGCACCCGCCCTATTTGGAGTGCTTACTCTGTTATAAATATCAGTTTTTAAATCAAACATGTATGCTTTGATGAAGGCTTCTTAGCCGAAACGCGTCAGCGTAGCCTGTACCCGTGTACCCATGTAACCCAATAAAGGACTTTTATTCAAGAGCATCCAAGTCGCCAGCCCTTTTCTGATTCAAATATTCATGTGTTAGAATGGCCCAGTCAAAGTCCAGACCTAAATCCAATTGAGAATCTGTAGCAAGAATTGAAAATTGCTGTTCACAGACGCTCTCCATCCAATCTGACAGAGCTTGAGCTATTTCGCAGAGAAAAATGGGCAAAGCTTTTAGAGACATCCCCAAAAAGACTGCAGCTGTAATTGCAGAGAAAGGTGGTTCTACAAAGTATTGACTCAGGGGGGCTGAATACAAATTCACATCACACTTTTCACATATTTATGTGTAAAAAAATGTGAAAATCATTTCCCTTCCACCTCACAATTATGTGTCACTTTGTGTTGGTCTATCACATAAAATCACAATTTACGTTCTTGGATTTCAGATGACAAAATGTGGAAAATTTCAAGGGGTCTGAAAACTTTTTTCAAGGCACCAATAGAACAAAAGGGAGCAAGTATCAAAAGTTTATTGTTGGGGTTTACATACACTTTAAGCTTAGAATAGCCAAGTGGTTGGAAGAGGTGCATACTTTGCAAAATGCACCTATGTAGTATTTTCTACCCACTGTTACAACCATTCTCAACCAGAGTTCCTCCAGAGATTGCTAGGGGATGAATGAGCTGTGGCTGGTGGATCTCCCATTTGGTGGTAATTGCACAGATCCAGAGCCAACATCGCTTCGCAGAACCAACTGCGGGATACCAGTGAGCTGTATTAGCTGTCTGTAAGGATTATGTTCTGACCGCCACTGTTAGAGGGCTTTCTTTTCCACTGGTCATCAATGTAAGGAACAATTTTCTCACTGACCTGCAATTAATTGGTTTTAGTAGAGGTTCCCTGAGACCTAAGACAAAAATGTATGAGTTAATTTGGGGTATAAAGGCTGAGAAATGGCTGCACTATTATCTACTGTTGTTCAGGTTATTGGTAAGAGCCCTTGCACACTGGGGGGGGGGGGGGGGGGCGGCGTTGGCGGTAAAACGCCGCTATTATTAGCGGCGTTTTACCGTCGGTATGCGGCCGCTAGCGGGGCGGTTTTACCCCCCGCTAGCGGCCGAGAAAGGGTTAAATACCACCGCAAAGCGCCTCTGCAGAGGCGCTTTGCCGGCGGTATAGCCGCGCCATCCCATTGATTTCAATGGGCAGGAGCGGTAAAGGAGCGGTATACACACCGCTCCTTCACCGCTCTGAAGATGCTGCTGGCAGGACTTTTTTTACCGTCCTGCCAGCGCATCGCTCCAGTGTGCAAGCCCTCGGGGCTTTCACACTGGAATGAAAGCAGCGGCACTTTCAGGGCGGTTTGCAGGCGCTATTATTAGCGCAATAGCGCCTGCAAACCGCCCCAGTGTGCAAGGGCTCTTAGAGAAGGGCATGGTGTAAGAATGTATTCTGTGAAATAGAGGACATTGGGGTTCATTTACTAAAACTGGAGAGTACAAAATCTGGTGCAGCTCTGCATAGAAACCAATCAGCTTCCAGGTTTTATGGTCAAAGCTTAACTGAGCAAGCTGAAGTTAGAAGCTGATTGGCTCCCATGCACAGCTGCCCCAGATTTTGCACTCCCCAGTTTTAGTAAATTAACCCAATTATGACAGTGAGGTTCTTTTACTAAAGGCAAATATATTGTGCAGTTGCTCTAGATCTGAGGGGAAGCTCTGTTGATTTCTATCATCCAATCATGTGACTGCAAAAAATGCAGTTTTTTTTTTTCTTTGCATATAAGTGAGTAATCTTTGCAAAGTAAAGCATTACTTTGTTTACTAAGCTCTGAAGCAACTGCAGTGCACAGTATATTTGCCTTTAGTAAATTAACCCCAATGTCTGCAGATGCCCTACGTCCTGTTAAGATTTCAAGGACAGCAAACGTGCATTGAACTTCCCTTCCAATTAACACTCTCCCAGGGCTGTAAACCCCATTGTTAGCTCAGTCTGGCAGGAATGTATTTACTTAGAATGAGCCCTCCAGCTTGTCCTTGAGAACACAATGTGGAGAACACAAAGCTGGTTCACTTGCATCCCTTGGAAAGGCCTGCCACTTCTATTAAAGCCAAACTCAGAGCACGAAAACTCATTCAATTACATTCCTCCATCGCCACAAAGGATATAAATCCACTTTATGTGCGTTAAATGTGATTGCAAACCAGGATATTACGTAGTAAAAAGTTTCATCATCACTGTGCTGTACATAGCCTGTGCAGAGAGCAGAGCTGTGGGAGGGGCCCAGCAGTATCCACCCACTACTACAGGCTGCCTGAAGAAAACTACAGGAGGGGGCGGAGACGAGACCAGTCTCCCTGCACAAGGATAGAAAGCCGCAGTGACCGGTCTTTATTACAGGAGGCTCCGCACACAGAGGCAGTTTCACACTGGATTACTGCACAGATCTGGAAAAGCACACCAAGATTCAATGAAGAAGACACATGTCCCTGGAATTAGACAATATTTGCCCATTCCAGAGTTCAGATTTAAAGTGGACCTGAACTCAAACAATGAAGATTTGGTATGATATATGGAAAATGTAGAAATGTTATTTGTGCCTAAGCAGTATCCTGAAAAGGTTTATTTTGTTTTGAGTTCCTCCTGAAAAATAGCAGTGCACTTCTTGGTATATGAGGTTGCCTGGGCACGCCTGTGCCTACAGCCTAATAGCTGTATGTCTGAGAGGCACTGCTGCCTATGACTGCTGGGCTCATGAGATTTGGTGATGTTGCTGCTGTGCTGCTTCCTGTTCTCTATGCTGGAGTGGAAGCTGTACCTACGAACCTGCAGTGCAAGAATCTCCCTGCTTCTGCCTCCTTCATTTTGTGGCACTGTTTTCTTCCACCTTTCCTGATGCTTCTCAGTACCCTACCAGTCATCTGCGGCAGCCCTGACATGATGAAAGAAACCCTGTGCCTACCAAGATGGCCTCTATCACACAGAAAAACAGTACAGAACAGGGCATGGTAATTCTGTAATGGGAAGATCAGTTGCATGGAGACTACAAGCAATACTGGTGACTAGTTCTTAGCCCTCAGTTTGCCTTGCTTAGGCATAACTTACACAATTCAGGTCCTCTTTAGTGTAACAAGAATGGGTTAAATACGGACATGTCTGCCGATTTTCTGATCATTAGTATGCTGCTTTTGACAGCCGATTACAAATTTTCGTCTGACAATTCAACACATTACGTCACTTCTGACGTTGAATTCTGTCGTCCGAAAATTTTCTGATGGTGAGTAACGTCTTCACTTTCGATTTGAGACTAGCATGCAACAAAAAAACTGACGAAAATTCATCCAATAATCTGATCGTGTGTACAAGGCTTTACGCTAGGGGACTTTTCAACCTGCAACATCCATGGTCATCAGTCTTTAACCGCTTGCCATTATACGGCGGCAGGTCGGCACGATCCCGCGAGCTGTCGTAGCTGTATGTCGGCTCCTTTAAGCGGGATAGCAGGCACGCGCGCCGCCGCACTGTGGGGGTGCCGATGCTCGTGGCCGACTGTCGCGATGACGGACAGGCAGAACAGGGATGTGTGTGTGTAAAACACACATATCCCTGTTCTGTTCTGAGAGGAGAGACAGATCGTGAGTTCCTAATAGCTAGGAACCATGATCTGTCATTTCCTCTAGGTCAGTCCCCTCCCCCTACAGTTAGAAACACACACAGGGAACACAGTTAACCCCTTGATCGCCCCCTAGTGTTAACCCCTTCCCTGCCATTGACATTTTTACAGTAATCAGAGCATTTTTATAGCACTTGTCCCAAAAAATGTGTCAAAAGTGTCCGATGTGTCCGCCATAATGTCGCAGTCCCAATAAAAATCGCAGATCGCCGTCATTACTAGTAAAAAAAAAAAATAATAAAAATGCTATAAATCTATCCCCTATTTTGTAGACGCTATAACTTTTGCGCAAAACAATCAATATTATTGCCATTTTTTTTTTACCAAAAATATGTAGAAGAATATATATCGGCCTAAACTGAGAAAAAAATTGCTTTTTAAAAAAAAAATGGGGATATTTATTATAGAAAAAAGTACAAAATATTGTGTTCTTTTCAAAATTGTCGCTGTTTTTTTGTTTAAAGCGCAAATAATAAAAACCGCAGAGATGATCAAATACCACCAAAAGAAAGCTCTATTTGTGGGGAAAAAAAGGACGTCAATTTTGTTTGGGTGCAACGTCACACGACTGCGTAATTAAAAAAATAAAATAAAATGGGCTGGTCATTCAGCAGCCAAATTTTCCGGGGCTGAAGTGGTTAAACTGAGGCTTCACTTTGACTTTAAAGGGTCCTGTGAGGTTGACCGATGCACCAAACAGGAATGGATGCTGCTCACTCTGTGTTGGAGAAGAACGCACACAATGAAAACACGCTCTAAAAATATTCTGCATTCTTTATTGTTTTATTTCACCTTCCAAAATCACTTAATGTACTTACATATTTTATTATGGCACTATTATTACTATTTCACCTACCCGTCATAGAGTCTAGAAAATATCAACAACAAAAACCATCAATCCAAGCTCATGTCTTCTGCAGAATACAAAGCCAAGTATGAGAGTGACAGTACAATACAATCTGCGGATATGAAGTAATGAGAACATTGTAGTGTGTATGGGAGTTGTATGTGTGTCTGTTATAAAATGACTGAAGAATACGGATGGCGACTTCCCAGATCAAATCCTTCTTCCTGCAGAGGAAAGAGCAAGAGGTACATGAATTTCTTTTGCTAAATTGCATGTCAAGGAACTTATAGACAAGCTGGATAAATAACAATACAAACAATAGTAACAGTTTTACATACTGTATACATACAGTAACAAAGAACAATATACATTTTTAAATGCTACGTATATGGGTATGTATACGTATATGGGTATGTATACGTTGTATACCTGCATTTAGAGGTGGTTGTTTAAGAGGCTAGGTGGGATCTATTCACAAAATATATTGTGGAGTTAAAGAGAAACTGCACATAATTTGTAATAAAAACATCTTTGCCATTCTGAAGCTTCTCTCCAACCACTTTGCATATTATTTTATATATACTGTGATTCTGTACTTGCCAAATATGCTGCAGAAATCTTCCTCCACTGAGTCTGGCTGCATCCATTTTAACTATGGGCAGCTGAAGCTGCTGCCTGTTCACTTCCTGGATTTACACAGAGGCACACCTTTAGCTCTGCAGCTCTCATTGGAGCTTCTTATGACCCCCCCCCCCCCCTCCCTTCCTGGCAAACTCTCACAAGTGTGAGAGAGAGAGAGCTGTGCATGATGTCATAAGCCTAGGCTTTTTTTCCCAACAAGAAACAGGAAGTGAGCTGTATAAGGTATTTACTGGCAGAAAAAAAAAATGTTTTACTATCCAAAGTTAAAACAACAAAGGCAGAAGATTTAATAGATGGAAAGTTGAAATGATGACTGAAGGTCCGCTTTTAACTATAATGATTGTTTTTGCGGCTGGGTTCACATTTAGTGTGGATGCGGCTCACAGCAGGGAGTCCGGTGTGTCCCCGTTCTCCATTTCAGGGACAAATCAGGCCCGAAGTTTTGCCTGAATTCGGATCCGAAACTGAGCCAAAGATGCACAGGACCCTTGTACAATCCGCTCTGCAGACGCCACAGAGATGTGTGTGCCGGGTCCATTAGGAACCGGGCACACTCTCCTGTCATGCGAGTTGGATGCGAGGAAACGTGCATCAAATTCGCACTGGTGTGAACCCAGCCCAAATGGTTTCTAAAAATCTTTTTTTGTATATGTATTAACCTCCCTGACGGTAATCCCGAGTGTGGCTCGGGGGTTAAATTTCAGTCCCATTAGCGGTAACCACGAGCCACACTTGGGATTACATTGCAGGATCCTGGTGCGGTGTTACTTACCTTGTCCCCAGGATCCTGCGATGTCCCCCGCTGTGTCTGCGGGCTCCGTCTCCTCCAAAGCCTCTCCGTGCCAGGCTCCATTCCCTGCGAGCGTCGCGACGCACGGGGCGGAGCCTGGCGGCAAATTCAAAAAGATTTACAAACCATAACACATACAGTACTGTAATCTTACAGATTACAGTACTGTATGAAATTATTTCACATCCCTTTTGTCCCCAGTGCTTTGGCCCATGTCCTGCATGCAGTTTTATGTTATATATACTGTTCTTTCTGCCTGGAAACTGGAGATTGTCCATAGCAACCAAAAAGTGTCCCTTTATGTCAAAAGTGGCTTTAGACCAGCTAGAAAACAGCGATAGTAAATTAGAACACTTGCAGAATTGAGCGATAGTGAATCGTGGGGAAATGTATTTTATTATTATTATATTATTATTTTTTTTAATTATTTATATTTATTTATTATATTATAATTTTATGTTTTTGTGTTTCAAACTTCATCATACCCGGGATATCTACTAGACTCTTGTTTGGACAGATTTAAGTGTGTTATTGTTAAGAATTACAGGCCTACATGATAAAACGCCAAATTTCCATGCAAAATAATTGTACCGCTTTCAGCACCTAAAATCCGAAATAATCATACCGCCAGGGAGGTTAAGAAAGATATTGGATTCCCTCTGTTTTTTTTTATGCAGCAAAGGATAAGTCAAATAGAAAAATTGTTATAAAATCCATGATTTTGTTACAAAATTCAAAACCAACGTATAGCTTAAAATATGAGCTTTGGTAATATTGGAACCCCAATATGACACAAAAAAACAGTGATAACCCTGATAGAGGCAGGTACTATTATTATTTAAGGTACTTATATAGTGTCGTCAATTTACGCAGCACTTTACATATACTTTTATACAAGGAATTTCATCAGTATTGATCCTGCCAACAAATGTCCCTAAAGAATGGGATCAATACTGAGGACATCTCTTGTATAAAAATAAAATTACTTGCCTCTATCAGGGTTATCACTGTTTTTTTGTGTGTCATATTGGGGTTGCCAGAGCTTATATTTTAGGCTATACGTTGGTTTTAATTTTTGTAACAATAAAATCATAAATTGTATAACGATGTTTGCATTTGTTTGGTGCATAAAAACCCCCTGGGGGAATATGGTTTCTTTTTTGGACAGTATACCATTTGGGGTGGGTAGCATTACCTTGTGGGCCTTCATTTTTTGTATATGTAATAAAGGTCAATTCTATGATTTTAATATACGCTCTCTGACTCCTATATCTAATGGATTATTGTATTTTTAAATATGATCAATTAGGGATGTGGTGCTCTGGTCACCCCTCTTATGTTAAAAAATATATAAATAAATTTTACAATAATTGTTTGGAGTAATTTTTTAACAATAAGCCGATGATATTTCTCTTGCAGTCAGTAGGGTTCCTGGTCACTGGCCATTATAACATACCATTGAGTGACGCGGTGTAGTGGGTGCATTCCCAATCCTGACCAACCCCCCCCCCCCCCCCCCACTTGGTTTGGCTCACACCCAATACATGCAGCAGACTCATTCCCACCACTCTCCTTATCTCATGTTTTATGGCCATCGTAGACGGCTCACATTAATTCCCCTATTACTGTGTTGGACCCAAGAAGACGGCTGTGTTCCTGGACCCAATAAAACCTGCCTGTAAACGTGACCGTTAGGGCACTTTATAGCACGACCCAGCTTAGCTCTACTGACAGCTGTCTAGTTTTACAGGAGCAGACGATGCCAACCTTCACTGACTACAGTCCTGTATCCGGCCATGCTGCCAGCTGTCACAGGGAAGGATATACCTCCAAGAACCACAAGATGTCTTTTTCCTTTAAAGATACAGAGTAAGCAGGCAGACATGTTCTCAGTGATCCTTGAAATGTAATCCCTGGCTTCTGGACGAGTTATTTTTACCAGTCAGGGTTCCTTAAACACATTGATGACTACAGAGCCAAAATAATATATACGTAAATATAATAAGTCTGTCTTGTGTTCACATTCCTAGTGGGAAGCAAAAAAAATAAAGTATAACTAAAGGCAAAACCTTTTTTTTCAGTTTTGGATCGAGAGGAGAGGGATTAGAACGTAAGGTTTTCATTGCTGCTTGTGCCCCTGTTAAGGGAAGATTCGCCCTCCGTATTTGTCCTCTTTACCGTCATCGCCCAAAGTGAAGGAAAATCACAAATTTTGGGTTGTTCCCATAACAGGAAATAAGGGAAAATCTTCCAAATGGGGGCACTCGTTCTGGTGACCCTCGAGACAAACAGGGATTCTCTTGCATTGGGGGGATTTCTTTCTTCCTTCTTGTTTGGCTATGGGCATAAAGTGAAGGGAAATTTACCCAATAGGTGTAAAGATGGCTAAAAAAAACTTACAAGGGTTATAACCATCCCTTACTCTATCCAAAATGGAAAAAAAGGAAGTTTTGCCTTTTAGTTCTAGTTTAACAATGGTACCCTATTACAATGTAGGGACAGATCAGAGATATATGGCCCCTGTAGAGTGCCCTTAGGACACCTTCCTGCCAGAATCCCTTCAGTTATAATTATGTGATGAGATGTAATGACTAAGTGCTAACATTTGCGTGAAATGCGTCTACCTTTTTGTCCCCTGCTCCATCTGTCAACCACTTGTCATATGAAGCTTCAATAAAAGGATTTTTGGAAGTGCAGTCGTCCGGAATCATTTCCTTATGTTACACAGCATGCGAGCTGAGCTAGCACCTGACTAGTGTGTGTGGGAATTAACCAGAGACTCACTCACCTGGAGCGGCTTTTCTTGCCTTTAGTTCTAGTTTAACAAAGGTACCCTATTACAATGTAGGGACAGATCAGAGATATATGGCCCCTGTAGAGTGCCCTTAGGACACCTCCCTGCCAGAATCCCTTCAGTTATAATTATGTGATGAGATGTAATGACTAAGCGCTAACATTTGCGCGAAACTCGTCTACCTTTGTGTCTCCTGCTCCATCTGTCAACCACTTGTCATATGACAGAATCCCTCCAGTTATAATTATAATAGAGCTGTCGTGTGTTCAGCTTTTTAGCAGGAAGTTCTACATAAAAAATAAAGTATAACTAAAGACAAAACCTTTTTTCAGTTTTGGGTTGAGAGGAGAGGGATTAGAAGGTCAGGTTTTCATTGCTGTCAGGGAGCCTACCCTATTTACCCAATTTGTCCTCTTTACTGTTATTGCCGAAAGTGAAGGAAAATCAAGAATTGTGGCTTGTTCCCATAACAGGAAATAAGGTAAAATCTTCCAATTGGGGGCAATAGTTCTGGTGACCCTGTAGACAAAACAGGGATTCTTTCACTTTGGGGGATTTCTTCTTTTTTCTTGCTTGGCTATGGACATGAAGTGAAGGGAAATCTACCCAATGGGTACAAAGATAGCACACAAGGGTTATAACCATCCCTTACTCTATCACAAATGGGAAAAAAAGTTTTTTTTTCAGTTCTAGTTTAACAATGGTGCCATATTACAATATAAGGACAGATCAGAGGCATAAAGCCCCCCTAGATCACCCTCGGGACTCCTCCCTGCATGGATCCTTCCATTTAGAGTTATTAGGGCCTGTATCTGTGAGATTGGGCTTGTGTCGATGGCATCAGTTTAACATCAATTTGAGATAATAAATTAATCGGATGCATTGGATCTGCAGTTGACCTGCTTTGCGCATGCATTTGACCTGCTTCAAGCAGGTTTTGCAATCCTATAGATTTGTATGGGACTGCAAACCCCATCTGACCTGAACAAAATCCCATCAACACAGACCATTATAAAGCTGTCTAGTGTTTAGATCCTTAGTAGGAACCTCTACCTGAAAACTGAACATTGGCACCATATCACAGTGTAAGGACAAATTATAGATCTACAGCCCCCATAAAGCACCCAAAGGACACCTACCTGCCAGCCACAATCCAGTCATTTACTGGGGCACTGCAGAAGAAAACAGAAATCATTATTTACAAGATTAAAAGCTTTGTGTCCCCACAGGCCTAAGTCATATTCCTCCCCAAAATTCTGAAGGGACATTCCCGTCCTGATCTGTCTCTTGCTGTTTACAGTACTGTTAAAGGGTTAGCTTACCTTTATGAAAAAAAAACAATACTCTATGCAGTCCACAAACACCATAATTCTAAATGAATCTAATCCAACAATGTAAAAATTTGCATTTGTGCTCCTCCCATACCTGTAAGGCCATTTGTGCATGAAGTCCGCCTCAAACACTTCTGATCGTTTTACAGCTCTGCACTGTCCTCTTTCCTAGGGTGGACCAGGCCAGCTGTTGGGGCGAGAGCCCCCTAGCAGTAAAAAAGTAAGTGCTGTCCTTCTTCTGAGCCCCGCACATGCGCATCGTGCTGTGAAGGGAGACAGAGCATTGCAGCTGATGAGGTCATATAAGAGATAGTGCTGCACATGTGCAAGGCTCAGAAGGACGGTGCTCGCTCTTGTACCACTAGGGGGCACCCGTCTTAACAGCTGGTCCATCCTAGAAAAGAGGACAGGGCGGAGCTGTGAAAACTATCAGAAGCATTTGCAGGTTTCCCTCTGTGCATAATTAGCCTACAGGTATGGAAGGAGCATAAATGCATATCTTTAAAATAGGATTAGTTTAGTGTTATGAAATGGTGTTCATGGACTGTATAGGTGAACTAACACTTTGTCATTGTCACCAATATAGAATCCTACTCTCTGAGATAAAGCATCATTTAAAAAGTATTTCAACTCAAAAACAAAAATGTAATATATTGCAGCTTACCATTCCTTAGATGTTATGGCTGCATTCGTTTTATTTTTTTCAAGCTTTTTTTTGTTTTCACCTGATGATTTGGTCAATAATACACTTCCTGTCTTAGGGTGACCGAACTAACATACTGCACTCTTCAAATTTGCCCCTTGCTTCATTTTGTTACTGTTTGCTTAATTTCCTGACTGCAGGGCTAAACCACAACCCCAGAACTAAACATGGGCCACCCAATGTTTCCTTAACAAAGGAAAGTGACCAACAAACTGTTCCTATTGGACAGGTGATTGATGGATCATCACAGCTTAGCTTCCGGGGTGGGGCTTTGCCCCCTAAATTGCAGCATTTGCATTTATGGACAAATGTGTGTTAATTCTATGTATCAACAACAGACACGTGCCCACCCACACAGACAACAAACTAGCCAATAGCATTTTGCTTTTCATGTCCCAAGAGAAATATCAGCAAATGAATTGGAGGATCTGATTGATTCCTTGCACCAAGAACTGTTCTCATTTCAGAAAGATTGATCAGTGAGGTTGATTGTATTTAAAATAGAATTTCTCTGTTTCACATATTAGTCCTGACTTGTATAAGGGGTATTATCAAAGTGTAATTCTTGGCCAAAACCAGGCAGGTTGACATTCTGTGAAATGGCCACACTTCCAAAGAAGTAGTAGTTCAATGGAAGAACATGATATAACTTAAAGATGGTTTAGTCCAGTCCAATGGTTTTTATGGTCTTATGGTAAATGTATGGGTTGATGATGTGAATATTTACGTAGACAGATTATATATCCAAAACTCACCTCGGACTTCCAGCCTGCATTCAGTCTCTGCTGCTCCATGTTCATTCACAGCTTTGCAGCTGTAGACACCTCCATCGAAGGGGCTAGGCTTTCTCAATTCTAGGGTCAGTACTCCCTGCTTACTGAAAGACCTGTAACGAGCCTCTCCAGACAGGTCCATCTTGTTCTTGTACCAAGTAACTTTGGGCTGTAGAAAGTCAACAGATGGTAGAAAAGGTCAGGAAGTGTGAGAATTGTTTTACATCTCTTATAAAGTAGTAAAGAAACTAATAAAAAAAAAAATGATAAAAATACTCTTAGGGTATAACCATCTTTTTAAATGAAACACTTATAATGCTTCCATCATAGGAATGCTGACAAAACCAAAA
The DNA here is from genome assembly GCA_037952835.1 of Lithobates septentrionalis. Lineage (NCBI taxonomy): Eukaryota > Metazoa > Chordata > Amphibia > Anura > Ranidae > Lithobates > Lithobates septentrionalis. Next base: position 821,098 of record JBBDGP010000808.1, read on the forward strand.
CAAGCCACCATTAGAGGTACATTCAGGTGGTGGGAATGTAACAGTTGGCATTCAATAAACTTTATTGTTCAGTATGAAATATGTAGAGTGCAGCTTTCATTTGCATGACTGTCTGAAATAACAGGATGATTTGAGGTTGGCCTGCACCCACAAGGGAGCCCAGAACAGATTTCTTGGCCCATTTGCAACACCATCCTCTGTGATATTCTGACCCAAACAAAATATCTCTATCATTTTCTCTGTCTTTCAGTTCTATAGTATTGTATTAGTATTTCATATTTTAATTACCAATGTTTTTTGTTTTTTTTATTGATAGCTAATCAAGCTACAAGTGTACAGCTTGTATAACAGTGTAAATTTGCTGTCCTCTTAAAATAACTCAACACACAGCCGTTAATGTCTAAATCGCTGGCAACAAAAGTGAGTACACCCCTAAGTCAAAATGTCCAAATTGGGCCCAATTAGCCATTTTCACGCCCTGGTGTCATGCGACTCTTTAGTGTTACAAGGTCTCAGGTGTGAATGGGAGTCAGGTGTGTTCAATTTGGTGTTATCGCTCTCACTCTCTCATACTGGTCACTGGATTTCAACCTCATGGCAAAGAACTCTCTGAGGATCTGAAAAAAAGAATTGTTGCTCTACATAAAGATGGCCTAGGCTATAAGAAGATTGCTAAGACCCTGAAACTAAGCTGCATCACAGGGGCCAAGACCATACAGCGGTTTAACAGGACAGGGTCCACTCAGAATGGGCCTCCCCATGGTCGACCAAAGAAGTTGAGTGCACGTGCTCAGCATCATATACAGGGGTTGTCTTTGGGAAATAGACATATGAGTGCTGCCAGCATTGCTGCAGAGGTTGAAGGGGTGGGGGGTCGGCCTGTCAGTGCTCAGACCATACGCTGCACACTGCATCAAATTGGTCTGCATGGCTGTCGTCCCATGAAGGAAGCCTCTTCTAAAGATGGTGCACAAGAAAGCCCGCAAACAGTTTTCTAAAGACAAACAGACTAAGGACATGGATTACTGGAACCATGTCCTGTGGTCTGATGAGACCAAGATAAAAACTTATTTGGTTCAGATGGTGTCAAGCGTGTGTGGCAGCAACCAGGTGAGGAGTACAAAGACAAGTGTGTCTTGCCTACAGTGAAGCATGGTGGTGGCAGTGTCATGGTCTGGAGCTGCATGAGTGCTGCCGGCACTGGGGAGCTACAGTTCATTGAGGGAACCATGAATGCCAACATGTACTTTGACATACTAAAGCAGAGTATGATCCCTTCCCTTTGGAGACTGGGCCGCAGGGCAGTATTCCAACATGATAATGACCCCAAACACACCTGTAAGACGACCACTGCCTTGCGCTGAGGGTAAAGGTGATGGACTGGCCAAGCATGTCTCCAGACCCAAACCCTATTGATCATCTGTGGGGCATGCCCAATAGGGTTAAGGCAGTGCTGGAAAATAATGGTGGCCACACAAAATATTGACACTTTTGGCCCAATTTGGACATTTTCATTTAGGGGTGTACTCACTTTTGTTGCCAGCGGTTTAGACATTAATGGCTGTGTGTTGAGTTATTTTGAGGGGACAGCAAATGTACACTGTTATACAAGCTGTACACTCACTACTTTACATTGTAGCAAAGTGTCATTTCTTCAGTGTTGTCACATGAAAAGATATAATAAAATATTTACAAAAATGTGAGGTTGTACTGACTTTTGTGAGATACCGTGTGTGTGTATACACATATATATATATATATATATATATATATATATATATATATATATATATACACGGTATATACATATATCATTGCATATCCTGGTCCTATCGGTTGTTTATCATATATGTTACATCACAGTACGGAATTAGTTATAACTTAGAATTTACATTGGTAATAATATCTTTGTTGGGAACACTCTGGGTTTGTACCCCTGGGTTAGCCCCTTGCTTCTGGACGACTCCTGGAAAAGGGTCATACTCGCTGGACTGTGCCTCCTCTGCATAGAGCCTCAGGCAGCCATCATCGTAGTTCATTTGTTTGTTTTTCCCTCTTTTTATATGCATGTTTTCTTTTCCTTTTGAGTCAAGACTGGTCAGTATTGCAACTGTGGACTGTTTTTTCCCATTAGCTCAACGGTTGTGAGTACTACCAGATGGAGATATGGGACTATATTGGCATCCCTCGATTTTGATACTACTATATGCTTCTACCATTCTTGATAGTCTCAACCATGTAAAAACGCTTACTATGTTGTAATACTCTATTTTGTAAAATGAATAAAAACGATTGAAACAGAAACCCTGTTCTACTAGATAAAGGCTAAAATGTGTTTGTTATAAGAAATACAGTACATTTATGCATATATTATTTAATCAATATATAAGCCACTGGTGTCCAATTCTGTGTATGTACTGCATATAAACAAGACAAAGCTCTTACCTTGGGTGTCCCACGTATAGAACAGCTGAGAGTCGCATTGTATCCTGCAACTACGGAGCGGTTCGCAAGTGGATGCGTAAACTTTGGGGCCTCCTCAAACTCATGATCTTTGTAATTGGGGGGTTTATATTCAGTGCCTGGGGAAAGGAAGAAAAGAAAAAAGCATATGATTAACAAGCTAGGATACCCTTATGTACCTACACCAGATATATTTTCTTCTAGTGGAACAAAGACTAGATTAGTTTCATGCAATGAGCTAGGTAATGTAAAACACAGGATACAGCATAAGATGTAGAAAACATTGCAGAAGTGCTTCAATGGAAACATAAGGTGGAACCTATGACAAGCATTGCTTCACTGTGTGATCCCTCCCGGGAAAAGAACCGTATCATGTGAAGACCAGAGGGAAGACTTTTCATTGTTCTGGTAATAGCAAGATCATCCCAAACCCTGAATAACAATTTCAGCTCTATTACAGTCTTTTTTTTTATATCAACATTACCATCACATGAACATGTCAGCTCACACTTGGCGTTACTGCCCTATTAATTAAAGGTGGGAATTATAATTCCTTAATGACTGTGTGATTAAATCCCTTAATGTATTAATTAAAAACTATGACAGTATAACTCGTTCTATAATTACTGCGTCATCCCCTGCTTATCTTGTGCTTAATTTACTGTTTTTGACATTGGCATTATTGTTTGTTGGGAACTGTAGAAATGATAAGTATAGATTGTTGTTCAATTAAACCAATCATAATGGAAACACACAGGCTGATATTGCTGACCTTCTTCCCAAAATGGCAATTGCCTCAATAAGTCATGCTGATCCTCTGGATTCAGTGTTTTGAGTCACTAATTTGGAGAAACTATACATAAGATATAAGGACTTTTATAACTTTTCTCCAACCTGATCTGTATACTTGTTCTGGGTTGATGAGCTCGCCGCCAGACAACTGGACTTTCAGAAGGAGGTTAGTACTGGTATGCCCCATACTTATCTCATGCTAGGTTTGGTTTAAAGCTAAACACCAGGCAAACATCTACATAAACATTTCTAATATCGTAATTGCAAAAGATGGGATTTTTGAGGCACAACTGTTATTCAATTAAATCTAAAAACATATTAATATACCATACAAAATTCCATAAAAAAGATCCATGATACAATCATATTCATCGGTTTCACCAAAACATATTGTAAAAGTGATATGCATATATGCTGGACTTTTGGGGCCACAAAAGTCCAGCATATATGCATATCACTTTTACAATATGTTTTGGTGAAACTGATGAATACGATTTTATCATGAATCTTTTTTTTTTTTTTTTAATTTTGTATGGTATATTAATATGTTTTTAGATTTAATTGAATTTATTTTATAATAGTTGTGTCTCAAAAATCCCATCTTTTACAATACGATATTAGAAATGTACACTTTGAATGTTTAAAAAAAAAAAAAAAAGAAATTTACAATATAGGGGTGTGGCACTTTACAATTAATTTAGGATAACATCTACATAAACCGTTAAATACATGCAATATATGAGACCTGTCTTATCTACAAAATAATTAGTATTTTTTTTTCTATCCATTTCTGAGCTATACACAGCTACTGTATATCAGGGACGTGTAGTCAAGGGAGGCAGGTGAGGCAGGGCTAAAAAAAAAAAAAATCGAGCTTCGAAGGTCGTAGCTCGCTGACCCCCAAATTTGGGGGGTATGTAGCCTATGTCCTACCCCACCACTGGGGTGCCTAAGACCTATGGTTCCAGAGATATGGGGTTCCTTGTGCAGCCTGTCGGTAGCTAAATACAGAGCGGCCACTTTAAATACAAGCTGGCACACTCTGTTTGCAGCAGACTGAGAGGATGAGCTCACAGTGCCTCTGACTTCTTGTCAGAGGCACTGAGCTCAATGAACAGCTTGGAGTCTTGGACCAATGGTAAAGTACCATTGGTCCCAGCTGTCCAATAAAAATGCTGCAGTGGAGGCACGCCTCTCACTGCAGTGTCCTAGAAGGGGCATGTGTCTAAAAGACAAATGCTCCCTTCCAGCCCAGCCCTCTTTTTAGAAGGAAAAAAAAACATGTGTTTATGGGTATTTACCCACAATCCCATGTTTTTCTCACACAGTTAAGAGGGAGAAACTGATTCTGTTAAAAAGGTACTGTTATGTTGAAGCTAAATCATATATTTATATGCTATATGTTATAACTAAATAATTTATTATTTATCTATTAATTGTGAAATTACTGGTTGGAAGTTATAACTTCAAACTTCAGAAATTTGTCCGTTACGCCACCTGCTTAAGTACAGATTTTGAAAATATAGTAAATTACCTTAAAAACAATATATAATAATTATTTGTATATCACTTACTTATGGTAATTAACCCCTTGCCACCCAGGCCAATTCTACCACTTCTCTCCTATATGTAAAAATCATCATTTTTTTTTTCTAGAAAATTACTCAGAACCCCCACTCATTATATATATTGTTTTAGCAGACACCCTAGGGAATAAAATGGTGGTCATTGCAACTTTTTATGTCACATGGTATTTGCGAAGCAATTTTTTTAAACGTGTTTTTTTGTGGGAAAAAAAACATGAATCGTGAATAAAAATTTTTTTTGTATAATGTGAAAGATGACGTTACGCTGAGTAAATAGATACCCAGCATGTCACTCTTTAAAAATGCACACACTTGTGGAATGGCGCCAAACTTCAGTACTTATAAATCTCCATAGATGACGCTTTCAACATTTTTAGAGTTACAGAGGAGGTCTACTGCTAGAATTATTGCTCTCGCTCTAACGATCGTGGCATATGTAATCTGTGTGTATCTGGCTCTGATACTAGCCAGTGCCTCACCAGCCACTCACCTCACCGCACGTCCTTGCTGTATATCAAGCAACACAGCCAAGCTGGTGACCAGACTTCTTTTCTGTTGCAGTTAAGCAACACAGCTTAGTTAACTCCCCGCCCTCAGCCTGTGATTGAACAGGAGAAGCAACTGACAGATGAGGTCATCTCTCTGCTCTCTCCTCTTGACAGCATATTCTTTGACATTCTGTGAATGCAGGACACGGGATTGTCCCCAAGCATACCTCCCAACTTTTTGAGATGGTAATGAGGGACACCTATTGGCAAAAGTATGTAGGCATAGGACACACCCCCTGCCACACCCCTTTTAAAGGAGAATTATACAAATAAAATTATTAGTTAAAGCGGTGTTCCGCTTAAAAAAAAAAAAATTAAAAGTCAAAAGCGATAAATACTGCAACTACTGACTTTTATTAATCGGACACTTACCTGTCCCAGGGTTCAGCGATGCGGGGGATGGAAGCCCCGCTCATCTCCCCCTCCTCTTGGCGGCACCTGCATTGTAACTGTGGGCACCCGGCTGTGGCTTCACAGCCGGGCACCCACTGCGCATGCGCGAGCGGAGCCGGCCGCCGTGATTGGCCGCACAATTATCTGGGACCTGTGACGTGTCCCAGATGATTGACAAGAGGGAGGGGGCAGAGCTGATCTCCCTTCCTGTACCGAGGGAAGTGATGTCAAGAGCCCAGGGGCTGAAGGAGGCAGACTACGAGGGACCCCCTAGCAACAGGCATTTAGAGGTGAGTAAAAAAAAATTTTCTCCAAATGTTTATTTTTTTTATTTTTTTTATACACATAAATTAATTAATTTTTTTTTTTTGGGTGGAACTCCACTTTAACCCCACGAGTGCTTTTTTTTACCACTACTTTTCCTTTTGCTCATTGGTATATTTTTTTTACGCTTTCTCATGTACTAATAAAATGGATTGAGGATTATTGGAGTTGCCGGCTCTATCTTCTGAAATTGTGTTTACTTTTCCTTTATACTGGCTATTGAAATTTACAAATGCAGCAATTTAAAAATCAGGTGAAAGATTTAGCACTGACTGGAAAACACTATTTGAGAGATAAGTAATGCATTTTATATACAAACATAAAGATCATACCAAAATGAGGGACAAATGAGAAGGAAAGAGGGACAGTTGGGAGCTATGCCCAAGTGCTGCCCCTCACTCACTCAATAAGTGCTGTTAAATAGAGGATTACACCAGGTTGATACCAAGTCAAACTCAGACATTTAGACCAGATACATTTAAAATACATTTAGGGGCTATTTTTAAAGCAGTGAATGTCACATTCACCAAACATTCACCGCATGTGTATCTTCATGATCCATGTGTATTCATGTAAAGTGAATTATTCACCCGGTGAATGTCACATTAACAACTTTATACATTTTCCCCTCAATTATTACTTTTTTTTAAATAAAAGCATACTTGCATTTATTGGTGTTCCTAAAAGACACGTATGGCTAAAGCTTTTTTGGCCTTTTGTGGGTCATAGGAGTGCACTAGCTATTGCTCTCTTGTGACCCAGAGTCAGCTAATAGCGGGCTGTTGTCTGCTATCAGCTGACATCACAGAGCCTCCCCGGGCCCTGGAGGGACCCCTCCCTAGCCTGGTGCTCCAGTGAGCACTGGAGGGGCAATGTGGTGAGCAGTAACTGGCAGTCATCGCTCTCTTCTCTAATCAAACCAAGAACTAAGTGATCAGTGGTCAAGTGATCACTCAGTTCTCGCTTGAGCTGATGTTGGACAGCTGCAGCATAGAGGTAAGCCTTTATGTTTGTTTTGTTTTTTTATATTCCATACATCTTTAAATATCTGCATAGAGATGAAATATTAAAAAGTCCTTAGGCAGATATGCTGTTATTTCTACTGGGAACACCTGCACAGGAACATTATTATTTTTGTCATTTCTTCCCTTTGAAATAGCTTGTTTACCATTCGTAAACCTGTAAATTATGCAAAGAGACTCTTGGATTCTTGTCCTTTGTGAAAACATCCCCCTATCTATGGGCAGAATTCATTTTACATAATTGTTATTGAAAGGAAAGACTTATGGTTCACTCAGACAGGTGATAAGCCTGACAGGCAGCAGCTCATCGCCTGGAGTTTCCAGGCATTATATGGATTGTTTGATAGAATCCATTCATCACTATAATGAACGGAGCTGTCATTCAAACACAATGCCTTGCTGGGCTTCTTTTATGACTGCTGATAACTGCTAGAGCAATAGCCTGTGCTATGAGTGAATGACAGCTCTGTAATGAATAGGACCTGTCAATTTTTTAGAAAACACACAAGTAAATGTTGGGCCACAAGCTGTATCTATCTGAACAAGCCCTTAAAGAGATATTCTATAAAAGCATCTAATTTTCTTCTGGTAACTATAGCCATTCTTACATTTGTACCCTCGCTATTAACAGCTGAAATCTCACTAGGTTTTATAGACAAGCTAGCTTTTGTTCCTCTAGTTTTGTAAGTTGTAATGTGATTGCAACTCTATTTGCCAAGTATTATTCTACTTTAATGTGAATCCTGGGAAAATGCAGTCATGTTTGTGGTGATAAGGTTCATGCTGGGCCCTTATTTGGTTACAACTGTTGCCGGTGTTTGCGTCTTGTGTCGTTTTCAGAGTATTTTCTTTATAGCATTTCTGGCCCCTAAAACATGAGACCTTTGACATCAAATGGACTGCTCTCTTAACTCAGTACTTCTTCTGCTTCAACGAGACCTAATAGTCTTTTTCCTGGTGTCTGGAACATCTCCACCTTCTCAACAAAACCTTCTTTGTAAATCTGGTTTGCCTTGTGATTACCCCAAACGTGACTTATTTTCTAAAGGAAGAAGAAGAACTACTTTGCCAGAGGGTTCAGATGGGTTTGCCTGGTGTACGCCTTACATCCTTTGGACACTATCAATGTGAGACTGCTGGGGGAGGGGGCAATGCAGGGGTCTGTAGAAGGAGGGAAGTTGGTCTGTGTAATGATGGGGGCAGTATGGAGGAGGAGGGTCCTGTGTAATGATGGGGGCAGTATGGGGGAGGGGGTCCTGTGTAATGATGGGGGTAGTATGGGGGAGGGGGTCCTGTGTAAGGATGTGTATAGTATGGAGGAGGAGGGTCCTGTGTAATGATGGGTATAGTATGGGGGAGGGAGTCCTGTGTAATGATGTGTATAGTATGGGGAGGGGGTCCTGTGTAAGGATGGGGGTAGTGAGGGGAATGGGGTCTTGTGTAATGAGGGGTATAGTATGTGGGAGGGGGTCCTGTGTAATGGTGTGTATAGTATGGAGGAGGGGGTCCTGTGTAATGGTGTGTATAGTATGGAGGAGGGGGTCCTGTGTAATGGTGTGTATAGTATGGAGGAGGGGGTCCTTTGTAAGGATGTGTATAGTATGGAGAAGGGGGTCCTGTGTAATGGTGTGTATAGTATGGAGGAGGGGGGGGGGTCCTGTGTAATGATGTGTATAGTATGGAGGAGGGGGTCCTGTGTAATGATGTGTATAGTATGGAGAAGGGGGTCCTGTGTAATGATGGGTATAGTATGGGGGAGGGAGTCCTGTGTAATGGTGTGTATAGTATGGAGGAGGAGGGTCCTGTGTAAGGATGTGTATAGTATGGAGGAGGGGTCCTGTGTAATGATGGGTATAGTATGGGGGAGGGGGTCCTGTGTAATGATGTGTATAGTATGGAGGAGGGGGGGGTCCTGTGTAAGGATGTGTATAGTATGGAGGAGGGGTCCTGTGTAATGATGGGTATAGTATGGAGAAGGGGGTCCTGTGTAATGGTGTGTATAGTATGGAGGAGGAGGGTCCTGTGTAAGGATGTGTATAGTATGGAGGAGGGGGGGGTCCTGTGTAAGGATGTGTATAGTATGGAGGAGGGGTCCTGTGTAATGATGTGTATAGTATGGAGGAGGGGTCCTGTGTAATGATGTGTATAGTATGGAGGAGGGAGTCCTGTGTAATGGTGTGTATAGTATGGAGGAGGGGGTCCTGTGTAATGATGTGTATAGTATGGAGAAGGGGGTCCTGTGTAATGATGGGTATAGTATGGGGGAGGGAGTCCTGTGTAATGGTGTGTATAGTATGGAGGAGGAGGGTCCTGTGTAAGGATGTGTATAGTATGGGGGAGGGAGTCCTGTGTAATGGTGTGTATAGTATGGAGGAGGAGGGTCCTGTGTAAGGATGTGTATAGTATGGGGGAGGGAGTCCTGTGTAATGATGTGTATAGTATGGAGGAGGGGGTCCTGTGTAATGATGTGTATAGTATGGAGGAGGGAGTCCTGTGTAATGATGTGTATAGTATGGAGGAGGGGTCCTGTGTAATGATGTGTATAGTATGGAGGAGGAGGGTCCTGTGTAATGATGTGTATAGTATGGAGAAGGGGGTCCTGTGTAATGATGGGTATAGTATGGGGGAGGGAGTCCTGTGTAATGGTGTGTATAGTATGGAGGAGGAGGGTCCTGTGTAAGGATGTGTATAGTATGGGGGAGGGAGTCCTGTGTAATGGTGTGTATAGTATGGAGGAGGAGGGTCCTGTGTAATGATGTGTATAGTATGGGGGAGGGAGTCCTGTGTAATGATGTGTATAGTATGGAGGAGGGGGTCCTGTGTAATGATGTGTATAGTATGGAGGAGGGGTCCTGTGTAAGGATGTGTATAGTATGGAGGAGGGGTCCTGTGTAATGATGTGTATAGTATGGAGGAGGGGGTCCTGTGTAAGGATGTGTATAGTATGGAGGAGGGGTCCTGTGTAATGATGGGTATAGTATGGGGGAGGGAGTCCTGTGTAATGGTGTGTATAGTATGGAGGAGGAGGGTCCTGTGTAATGATGTGTATAGTATGGAGAAGGGGGTCCTGTGTAATGATGGGTATAGTATGGGGGAGGGAGTCCTGTGTAATGGTGTGTATAGTATGGAGGAGGAGGGTCCTGTGTAAGGATGTGTATAGTATGGGGGAGGGAGTCCTGTGTAATGGTGTGTATAGTATGGAGGAGGAGGGTCCTGTGTAAGGATGTGTATAGTATGGGGGAGGGAGTCCTGTGTAATGATGTGTATAGTATGGAGGAGGGGGTCCTGTGTAATGATGTGTATAGTATGGAGGAGGGAGTCCTGTGTAATGATGTGTATAGTATGGAGGAGGGGTCCTGTGTAATGATGTGTATAGTATGGAGGAGGAGGGTCCTGTGTAATGATGTGTATAGTATGGAGAAGGGGGTCCTGTGTAATGATGGGTATAGTATGGGGGAGGGAGTCCTGTGTAATGGTGTGTATAGTATGGAGGAGGAGGGTCCTGTGTAAGGATGTGTATAGTATGGGGGAGGGAGTCCTGTGTAATGGTGTGTATAGTATGGAGGAGGAGGGTCCTGTGTAAGGATGTGTATAGTATGGGGGAGGGAGTCCTGTGTAATGATGTGTATAGTATGGAGGAGGGGGTCCTGTGTAATGATGTGTATAGTATGGAGGAGGGGTCCTGTGTAAGGATGTGTATAGTATGGAGGAGGGGTCCTGTGTAATGATGTGTATAGTATGGAGGAGGGGGTCCTGTGTAAGGATGTGTATAGTATGGAGGAGGGGTCCTGTGTAATGATGGGTATAGTATGGGGGAGGGGGTCCTGTGTAATGATGTGTATAGTATGGAGGAGGGGGGTCCTGTGTAAGGATGTGTATAGTATGGAGGAGGGAGTCCTGTGTAATGGTGTGTATAGTATGGAGGAGGAGGGTCCTGTGTAAGGATGTGTATAGTATGGGGGAGGGAGTCCTGTGTAATGATGTGTATAGTATGGAGGAGGGGGTCCTGTGTAATGATGTGTATAGTATGGAGGAGGGGTCCTGTGTAAGGATGTGTATAGTATGGAGGAGGGGTCCTGTGTAATGATGTGTATAGTATGGAGGAGGGGGTCCTGTGTAAGGATGTGTATAGTATGGAGGAGGGGTCCTGTGTAATGATGGGTATAGTATGGGGGAGGGAGTCCTGTGTAATGGTGTGTATAGTATGGAGGAGGAGGGTCCTGTGTAAGGATGTGTATAGTATGGGGGAGGGAGTCCTGTGTAATGGTGTGTATAGTATGGAGGAGGAGGGTCCTGTGTAAGGATGTGTATAGTATGGGGGAGGGAGTCCTGTGTAATGATGTGTATAGTATGGAGGAGGGGGTCCTGTGTAATGATGGGTATAGTATGGAGGAGGGGGTCCTGTGTAAGGATGTGTATAGTATGGAGAAGGGGGTCCTGTGTAATGGTGTGTATAGTATGGAGGAGGGGGGTCCTGTGTAAGGATGTGTATAGTATGGAGGAGGGGTCCTGTGTAATGATGGGTATAGTATGGGGGAGGGGGTCCTGTGTAATGATGTGTATAGTATGGAGGAGGGGGGTCCTGTGTAAGGATGTGTATAGTATGGAGGAGGGAGTCCTGTGTAATGGTGTGTATAGTATGGAGGAGGGGGTCCTGTGTAATGATGTGTATAGTATGGAGAAGGGGGTCCTGTGTAATGGTGTGTATAGTATAGAGGAGGGGGGTCCTGTGTAATGATGTGTATAGTATGGAGGAGGGGTCCTGTGTAATGATGTGTATAGTATGGAGGAGGGGTCCTGTGTAAGGATGTGTATAGTATGGAGGAGGGAGTCCTGTGTAATGATGGGTATAGTATGGGGGAGGGAGTCCTGTGTAATGATGTGTATAGTATGGAGGAGGAGGGTCCTGTGTAATGATGGGTAAAGTATGGAGGAGGGGTCCTGTGTAAGGATGTGTATAGTATGGAGGAGGGAGTCCTGTGTAATGGTGTGTATAGTATGGAGGAGGGGGTCCTGTGTAATGATGTGTATAGTATGGAGGAGGAGGGTCCTGTGTAATGATGGGTATAGTATGGGGGAGGGAGTCCTGTGTAATGATGTGTATAGTATGGAGGAGGAGGGTCCTGTGTAAGGATGTGTATAGTATGGAGAAGGGGGTCCTGTGTAATGATGTGTATAGTATGGAGGAGGGGTCCTGTGTAAGGATGTGTATAGTATGGAGGAGGGAGTCCTGTGTAATGGTGTGTATAGTATGGAGGAGGGGGTCCTGTGTAATGATGTGTATAGTATGGAGGAGGAGGGTCCTGTGTAATGATGGGTATAGTATGGGGGAGGGAGTCCTGTGTAATGATGTGTATAGTATGGAGGAGGAGGGTCCTGTGTAAGGATGTGTATAGTATGGAGAAGGGGGTCCTGTGTAATGATGTGTATAGTATGGAGGAGGGGGTTCTGTGTAATGATGTGTATAGTATGGAGGAGGAGGGTCCTGTGTAAGGATGTGTATAGTATGGAGAAGGGGGTCCTGTGTAATGGTGTGTATAGTATGGAGGAGGGGGGTCCTGTGTAAGGATGTGTATAGTATGGAGGAGGGGTCCTGTGTAATGATGGGTATAGTATGGGGGAGGGGGTCCTGTGTAATGATGTGTATAGTATGGAGGAGGGAGTCCTGTGTAATGATGTGTATAGTATGGAGGAGGGGTCCTGTGTAATGATGTGTATAGTATGGAGGAGGAGGGTCCTGTGTAATGATGTGTATAGTATGGAGAAGGGGGTCCTGTGTAATGATGGGTATAGTATGGGGGAGGGAGTCCTGTGTAATGGTGTGTATAGTATGGAGGAGGAGGGTCCTGTGTAAGGATGTGTATAGTATGGGGGAGGGAGTCCTGTGTAATGGTGTGTATAGTATGGAGGAGGAGGGTCCTGTGTAAGGATGTGTATAGTATGGGGGAGGGAGTCCTGTGTAATGATGTGTATAGTATGGAGGAGGGGGTCCTGTGTAATGATGTGTATAGTATGGAGGAGGGGTCCTGTGTAAGGATGTGTATAGTATGGAGGAGGGGTCCTGTGTAATGATGTGTATAGTATGGAGGATGGGGTCCTGTGTAATGATGGGTATAGTATGGAGGAGGGGGTCCTGTGTAAGGATGTGTATAGTATGGAGAAGGGGGTCCTGTGTAATGGTGTGTATAGTATGGAGGAGGGGGGTCCTGTGTAAGGATGTGTATAGTATGGAGGAGGGGTCCTGTGTAATGATGGGTATAGTATGGGGGAGGGGGTCCTGTGTAATGATGTGTATAGTATGGAGGAGGGGGGTCCTGTGTAAGGATGTGTATAGTATGGAGGAGGGAGTCCTGTGTAATGGTGTGTATAGTATGGAGAAGGGGGTCCTGTGTAATGGTGTGTATAGTATAGAGGAGGGGGGTCCTGTGTAATGATGTGTATAGTATGGAGGAGGGGTCCTGTGTAATGATGTGTATAGTATGGAGGAGGGGTCCTGTGTAAGGATGTGTATAGTATGGAGGAGGGAGTCCTGTGTAATGATGGGTATAGTATGGAGAAGGGGGTCCTGTGTAATGGTGTGTATAGTATAGAGGAGGGGGGTCCTGTGTAATGATGTGTATAGTATGGAGGAGGGGTCCTGTGTAATGATGTGTATAGTATGGAGGAGGGGTCCTGTGTAAGGATGTGTATAGTATGGAGGAGGGAGTCCTGTGTAATGATGGGTATAGTATGGGGGAGGGAGTCCTGTGTAATGATGTGTATAGTATGGAGGAGGAGGGTCCTGTGTAATGATGGGTAAAGTATGGAGAAGGGGTCCTGTGTAAGGATGTGTATAGTATGGAGGAGGGAGTCCTGTGTAATGGTGTGTATAGTATGGAGGAGGGGGTCCTGTGTAATGATGTGTATAGTATGGAGGAGGAGGGTCCTGTGTAATGATGGGTATAGTATGGGGGAGGGAGTCCTGTGTAATGATGTGTATAGTATGGAGGAGGAGGGTCCTGTGTAAGGATGTGTATAGTATGGAGAAGGGGGTCCTGTGTAATGATGTGTATAGTATGGAGGAGGGGTCCTGTGTAAGGATGTGTATAGTATGGAGGAGGGAGTCCTGTGTAATGGTGTGTATAGTATGGAGGAGGGGGTCCTGTGTAATGATGTGTATAGTATGGAGGAGGAGGGTCCTGTGTAATGATGGGTATAGTATGGGGGAGGGAGTCCTGTGTAATGATGTGTATAGTATGGAGGAGGAGGGTCCTGTGTAAGGATGTGTATAGTATGGAGAAGGGGGTCCTGTGTAATGATGTGTATAGTATGGAGGAGGGGGTCCTGTGTAATGATGTGTATAGTATGGAGGAGGAGGGTCCTGTGTAAGGATGTGTATAGTATGGAGAAGGGGGTCCTGTGTAATGGTGTGTATAGTATGGAGGAGGGGGGTCCTGTGTAAGGATGTGTATAGTATGGAGGAGGGGTCCTGTGTAATGATGGGTATAGTATGGGGGAGGGGGTCCTGTGTAATGATGTGTATAGTATGGAGGAGGGGTCCTGTGTAATGATGGGTATAATATGGGGGAGGGGGTCCTGTGTAATGATGGGTATAGTATAGAGGAGGGGGGTCCTGTGTAAGGATGTGTATAGTATGGAGGAGGGGGGTCCTGTGTAAGGATGTGTATAGTATGGAGATGGGGTCCTGTGTAATGATGGGTATAGTATGGGGGAGGGAGTCCTGTGTAATGATGTGTATAGTATGGAGGAGGGGGTCCTGTGTAAGGATGTGTATAGTATGGAGAAGGGGGTCCTGTGTAATGGTGTGTATAGTATGGAGGAGGGGGGTCCTGTGTAAGGATGTGTATAGTATGGAGGAGGGGTCCTGTGTAATGATGGGTATAGTATGGGGGAGGGGGTCCTGTGTAATGATGTGTATAGTATGGAGGAGGGGTCCTGTGTAATGATGGGTATAATATGGGGGAGGGGGTCCTGTGTAATGATGGGTATAGTATAGAGGAGGGGGGTCCTGTGTAAGGATGTGTATAGTATGGAGGAGGGGGGTCCTGTGTAAGGATGTGTATAGTATGGAGATGGGGTCCTGTGTAATGATGGGTATAGTATGGGGGAGGGAGTCCTGTGTAATGATGTGTATAGTATGGAGGAGGGGGTCCTGTGTAAGGATGTGTATAGTATGGAGAAGGGGGTCCTGTGTAATGGTGTGTATAGTATGGAGGAGGGGGGTCCTGTGTAAGGATGTGTATAGTATGGAGGAGGGGTCCTGTGTAATGATGGGTATAGTATGGGGGAGGGGGTCCTGTGTAATGATGTGTATAGTATGGAGGAGGGGTCCTGTGTAATGATGGGTATAGTATGGGGGAGGGGGTCCTGTGTAATGATGGGTATAGTATAGAGGAGGGGGGTCCTGTGTAAGGATGTGTATAGTATGGAGGAGGGGGGTCCTGTGTAAGGATGTGTATAGTATGGAGATGGGGTCCTGTGTAATGATGGGTATAGTATGGGGGAGGGAGTCCTGTGTAATGATGTGTATAGTATGGAGGAGGGGGTCCTGTGTAATGATGTGTATAGTATGGAGAAGGGGGTCCTGTGTAATGATGGGTATAGTATGGGGGAGGGAGTCCTGTGTAATGGTGTGTATAGTATGGAGGAGGAGGGTCCTGTGTAAGGATGTGTATAGTATGGGGGAGGGAGTCCTGTGTAATGATGTGTATAGTATGGAGGAGGGGGTCCTGTGTAATGATGTGTATAGTATGGAGGAGGGGTCCTGTGTAAGGATGTGTATAGTATGGAGGAGGGGTCCTGTGTAATGATGTGTATAGTATGGAGGAGGGGGTCCTGTGTAATGATGGGTATAGTATGGAGGAGGGGGTCCTGTGTAAGGATGTGTATAGTATGGAGGAGGGGTCCTGTGTAATGATGGGTATAGTATGGAGGAGGGAGTCCTGTGTAATGGTGTGTATAGTATGGAGAAGGGGGTCCTGTGTAATGATGGGTATAGTATGGGGGAGGGAGTCCTGTGTAATGGTGTGTATAGTATGGAGGAGGAGGGTCCTGTGTAAGGATGTGTATAGTATGGGGGAGGGAGTCCTGTGTAATGATGTGTATAGTATGGAGGAGGGGGTCCTGTGTAATGATGTGTATAGTATGGAGGAGGGGTCCTGTGTAAGGATGTGTATAGTATGGAGGAGGGGTCCTGTGTAATGATGTGTATAGTATGGAGGAGGGGGTCCTGTGTAATGATGGGTATAGTATGGAGGAGGGGGTCCTGTGTAAGGATGTGTATAGTATGGAGGAGGGGTCCTGTGTAAGGATGTGTATAGTATGGAGGAGGGAGTCCTGTGTAATGGTGTGTATAGTATGGAGGAGGGGGTCCTGTGTAATGATGTGTATAGTATGGAGAAGGGGGTCCTGTGTAATGATGGGTATAGTATGGAGAAGGGGGTCCTGTGTAATGGTGTGTATAGTATGGAGGAGGAGGGTCCTGTGTAATGATGGGTATAGTATGGAGGAGGGAGTCCTGTGTAATGATGTGTATAGTATGGAGGAGGAGGGTCCTGTGTAAGGATGTGTATAGTATGGAGGAGGGGGTCCTGTGTAATGATGTGTATAGTATGGAGGAGGAGGGTCCTGTGTAAGGATGTGTATAGTATGGAGAAGGGGGTCCTGTGTAATGATGGGTATAGTATGGGGGAGGGAGTCCTGTGTAATGATGGGTATAGTATGGGGGAGGGAGTCCTGTGTAATGATGGGTATAGTATGGGGGAGGGAGTCCTGTGTAATGATGTGTATAGTATGGAGGAGGGGGTCCTGTGTAAGGATGTGTATAGTATGGAGAAGGGGGTCCTGTGTAATGGTGTGTATAGTATGGAGGAGGGGGGTCCTGTGTAATGATGTGTATAGTATGGAGGAGGGGGGTCCTGTGTAATGATGTGTATAGTATGGAGGAGGGGTCCTGTGTAATGATGGGTATAGTATGGGGGAGGGGGTCCTGTGTAATGATGTGTATAGTATGGAGGAGGGGTCCTGTGTAATGATGGGTATAGTATGGGGGAGGGGGTCCTGTGTAATGATGTGTATAGTATGGAGGAGGGGTCCTGTGTAATGATGGGTATAGTATGGGGGAGGGGGTCCTGTGTAATGATGGGTATAGTATGGAGGAGGGGGGTCCTGTGTAAGGATGTGTATAGTATGGAGGAGGGGGGTCCTGTGTAAGGATGTGTATAGTATGGAGATGGGGTCCTGTGTAATGATGGGTATAGTATGGGGGAGGGAGTCCTGTGTAATGATGTGTATAGTATGGAGGAGGGGGGTCCTGTGTAAGGATGTGTATAGTATGGAGGAGGGGGGGGTCCTGTGTAATGATGGGTATAGTATGGAGGAGGGGTCCTGTGTAATGGTGTGTATAGTATGGAGGAGGGGGGTCCTCTGTAATGATGTGTATAGTATGGAGGAGGGGTCCTGTGTAATGATGTGTATAGTATGGAGGAGGGGTCCTGTGTAATGATGGGTATAGTATGGGGGAGGGAGTCCTGTGTAATGATGGGTATAGTATGGGGGAGGGGGTCCTGTGTAATGATGGGTATAGTATGGAGGAGGGGGGTCCTGTGTAAGGATGTGTATAGTATGGAGGAGGGGGGTCCTGTGTAAGGATGTGTATAGTATGGAGATGGGGTCCTGTGTAATGATGGGTATAGTATGGGGGAGGGAGTCCTGTGTAATGATGTGTATAGTATGGAGGAGGGGGGTCCTGTGTAAGGATGTGTATAGTATGGAGGAGGGGGGGGTCCTGTGTAATGATGGGTATAGTATGGAGGAGGGGTCCTGTGTAATGGTGTGTATAGTATGGAGGAGGGGGGTCCTCTGTAATGATGTGTATAGTATGGAGGAGGGGTCCTGTGTAATGATGTGTATAGTATGGAGGAGGGGTCCTGTGTAATGATGGGTATAGTATGGGGGAGGGAGTCCTGTGTAATGATGTGTATAGTATGGAGGAGGGGGGTCCTGTGTAAGGATGTGTATAGTATGGAGAAGGGGTCCTGTGTAATGATGGGGGTAGTGTGGGGAAGGGGGTCTTGTGTAATGATGGGGGTAGTATGGGGAAGGGGGTCCTGTGTAAGGATGGGGGTAGAATAGGGGAGAAGGTCTTTTGTAATGATGAGGGGGGGATCCTGTGTAACGAAGGGGGTAGTATGGGGGTGGGGGTCATCGGTAATGCTGTGGGTAGTATGGGGGAGGAGTCCTGTGTAATGATGGAGGGAGGAGCCCAAGAAAATGTTTGCCCAGGGTCCAATCAATATTAAAGATGGCCCTGAATATAGTCATCTGCCTAAAGTCAACTTCTTACCTGACTTCAGTATAGTTGCAAAGTCCTTGGTGGTTATAGGATTTTCGCTGAGTCCACACATGTTCTCACTGAAAATTCGGAAGTGGTACTGATTACCCATGATCAGATCAGACACTACACAGTGCAGACGTCTGTAGTGTTCAAACACGGTGAACCATTCCTGAGAAGGTAAGTGGTGAGAAAAGAATATAAATATCATGGTAAAAAGAAATAACTATACAAATTTTACCTCCTGCTTAGATTGTTTGGAGCGCCCTCTCCAGGGTGGCCACAGTTTACCCTATAGTCATAAAAGGGCACTCTGTACTGTACTTTCAGCAGTTCATGTATGGAGCTTTGAAGATTCTATTTAAGTTCATGGAACTCAAATGGAGCTCTTGTATATGAATATCTTTCTAAAATAGATTTTGCTTCCAGCATTTGTTTTTTGCTTCTAAGGGGAGTGGGGGAGAACATTCCTTAAACCCCAACTCTGGAAAAATAAAACACAAATAAAAAATATCGCTTCTAGGGGGGCTGTGCCCGCACTGCAATGGTTAATTGCTCATTTATGCCTAAGAAAAAGCAGGTTTACTTACCTGATCCTTTGCTCCTCCCCTGGTTTCTGTAGCATCTGCACCCCCACACTCCACCGGTCTAGGCTCCTGACTTCATCAATACCAGAGCAGGGTCCATAGCCCTGCAATGGACATGATGACCCAAAGGGACAGTCCATTGCTGGATCTCGGGGAAGTGCCGCCTGCTGAGGGAGTGGAGGTCCCAATGACTAAGCTCTGTAGGGCGAAGTGAAACGCGTTGGGAGCGTGGCCTGGTCGGAGTCCAGGCTGAGGTTGCCGCTCCAATCATTGCAGCAGGCACCATAGATGTGCGACTTCCAGGGGTCGCCCTTCCTTCCTTGAGGGAGTGGAGGATTAGGTAAGTAAAAACTCGTTTTCCTCTCCCCTATTTAAAACGAGTTGTTACCCCTTACAGTGAGGGTGCAGCTGTACTGTATGGGATACATTTTTATTTGCCTGGAGCTGGGCTTTAACCACTTGTCTACCAGGACAATTTTTACATTTTTTTGCATATGTGTTAAAATTAGCTTTTTTTTTTGTTGGTAGAAATTACTTTAAACCCCCAATTATATATTTTATATATAAAAGCAGAATATACTGTATTACATATTTATAAAGCAGAGAGAATAAAAATGCAGATCATTGCAATTTTTTTGCAGCTATGTACAGTATCAAACACATACACTATATTGTCAAAAGTATTGGGACGCCCGCCTTTACATACACATGAACTTAAATGGCATCCCAGTCTTAGTCCATAGGGTTCAATATTGAGTTGGCCCACCCTTTGCAGCTATAACAGCTTCAACTCATCCGGGAAGGCTGTCCACAAGGTTTAGGAGTGTGTCTATGGGAATATTTGACCATTCTTCCAGAAGGGCATTTGTGAGGTCAGGCACTGATGTGGAAGGCCTGGCTTGCAGTCTCCACTCTAATTCATTCCAAAGGTGTTCTATCGGGTTGAGGTCAGGACTCTGTACAGGCAAGTCAAGTTCCTTCACCCCAAACTCGCTCATCCATGTCTTTACGGACCTTGCTTTGTGCACTTGTCCAAATCATTTGGTGGAGGGGGGCTTGGCCCCTTAGTTCCAGTGAAGGGAACTCTAATGCCACGTACACACGACCGGACTTTACGGCAGACTTTGCCCGGCGGACTTTTCAACGGACTTTTCGACGGACTTTCTGAATGAACGGACTTGCCTACACACGATCAACCAAAGCCTGACGGATTCGTACGTGATGACGTATGACCAGACTAAAACAAGGAAGTTCGTAGCCAGTAGCCAATAGCTGCCCTAGTGTCGGTTTTTGTCCATCGGACTAGCATACAGACGAGCGGACTTTTCGACCGGACTCGAGTCCGTCGGATAGGTTTGAAACATGTTTCAAATCTAAGTCCGTCAAACTTTTGAGAAAACAAAGTCCGCTGGAGCCCACACACGATCGAATTGTCTGACGAAATCCGGTACGCCGGACCAAGTATGCTGTAAAGTCCGATCATGTGTACGTGGCATAAGGCGTCAGCATACCAAGTCATTTTGGACAATTTCATGCTCCCAACTTTGTGGGAACAGTTTGGGGACGGCCCCTTCCTGTTCCAACATGACTGCACACCAGTGCACAAAGCAAGGTCCATAAAGACATGGAGTGAGAGTGAAGCAAAAAATTAAAGGAGTTCTTTTGGATCCCAGTGTGACAACACAATATTCTATGCCCGCCCCCCCAGAACTCACCATAGTCTTCTTATCCGCTTTTTGGATGGTATAACCCGTTATCTCAGTATTTCCATCATCCTGGGGTGGAGCCCATTCTATAGCCACATTGAATCCCCATACTTCCACAATCTTCAACTTCTGAGGAGCACTGGGCTTGTCTAGAAGAAAAGGATTGCTCATGAAATTCCATTCGAAACACATACAATGGTTTTGCTAAGTCTTGTAGCTGTCTGCGTCGTTCTCCTCAATTACAGCCACTTACCCACAATCTGGATAGCGACGGTAGCTGAGTCCTCACAGTTCTCAATCTGGATCTTAACTTGGTAATCTCCAGAGTGATGCCTCTCGGCTGATCTGATGAACAGGATGGTGTCAGCTTCACTGTTCCTGATACCAATCTGTTTTGGATCAATGGGCTGTCCATCCTTCAGCCAGGTGACCACAGGGCGAGGCTTTCCCTATAACAACACACCCCAAAAAATTGTATTACAGCCAAAGTATTGTTATAAACAAACACCTGTGACATTGCCATGCCAATGTCTTGAATGCTACATTTGATTTCGGGAAGCACAGGTAAATTACAATAAGTACAATTTTTTTCAGGAATGAAACCACATTCAGTTACAATTTTGTTCATTTGAGAAAATTTTTTTTGCCTGATCCCTTAATTTTAATCACTGTGGTCAAAAATGTTAATTAATTTGACCCCCATTAAAGATTCAAAAATGGAAAGAATGCTCTGAAAACAAGTTTTTTTCAAATGTGAATCTACTGGTTTGTGGCCAGCTAATAAATAATTTTTGTGTTTATTCATATGCAGGCTGTGGTATATCAAAATCAAAGGAATTAGTGAGCTGGACTGAGTGGAATTCATTCTCAAGGGGCATATTAGGTCTTCTGATGTCACTCCTGCTTAATTCTACGATTATAGCACTTTTCTATAATGTGTAAAATTATAGAAAAAAATTGCAGCTCACTTTGATCAAACAGCAGAACCATTCCTTCAATACCGAAATACAGGTCTCTATACAGCCATGTGAATGTTTTCAGGGGTGTCAAACTGGCGGCCCTCCAGTGGTTGCAGAACTACAAGTCCCATTGTGCCTCTGCCTGTGGGAGTCATGCTTGTAACTGTCAGCCTTGCAAAGCCTCATGGGACTTGTAGTTACGCAACAGCTCGAGGGCCGCCAGTTTGACATCACTTTCTGCTTTTATCTTCAGTGATGCCTCAAATCAAATGTATAGAAGTATTTGGGTTGATCATATGATCATTTTCGAATTGTTATAAAGTAAGCCTTAAAGGGTAACTGCACTTTTGTAGAAAAAAATATAGAAAATAAAAAAATATAGCACATACAATTGCTGCACACCTCATTTATATTATTAAAAATGACCTTTCCTTTTCAGTGCTGTCATTTCCTGTACAAATCAATGTAATATGGCAGCCTGGAGGCTTTCTGTAGACAGGGGGTATACACAACGCCCCCCAGATATGTCATTTCCTGCTTGTGTGATTGGCTCACTGATTTTCCCAGAAGCCTACACTAAGTTAAAAATCAAATTTTAGGCAACCCTGGTAATAGAAAAGTACTGTAATGCCGTGTACACACGGGCGGACTTTCGACGGACTGAACACCGAAGGACTTTTTGACGGACTTTCGACGGAGTTCCGACGCAACGGACTTGCCTACACACGATCACACCAAAGTCCGACTGATTTGAACGTGATGACATACGACCGGACTAGAATAAGGAAGTTCATAGCCAGTAGCCAATAGCCCCCCTTGCGTCGTTGTTTGTCCGTCGGACTAGCATACAGACGAGCGGATTTTTCGACCGGACTCGAGTCCGTCAGAAAGCTTTGAAACATGTTCTATTTCTAAAGTTCGTCTGATTTTTTCGACAGCAAAGGTCCTGATGAAGCCCATACACGATCGTATTGTCCGGCGGATTCGTACCGTCGGACCTTTGCTGTCAAAGTTCGGTCGTGTGTACACGGCATAAGTGTTGTTGAGATATTCCCCAAGAGTTGATCACTTTTAAAGGGATGCAGACCCTGCAGCTTTCCTTATTAGAACACAGATTCAGCAGCAATTAGTCTGGTGAAACAAAGAGCTATTTCTTCACAGCAACTTAAGGTCGGAATTTGCTACAAGTAAAATATTTCACATATATGTGTTTAATCTTTAAGCCCCTAACACCGCATGGCTTCTGTATCATGTGACTACTCTGTGGTTGGCTCTAAATGGTCACATGATCAGGACCCCGCCCCGCTGGCTCCCGATCAGAAGCCTTGGCCAGGAGCTGTTGGTGACAGCTCGGTCTTTCAGCACACAACTTCATGCCACTATGAATATATATGAGCAGCGGCTGAGCATTAAAGGCCACCCTTCTTGTGGGTGCCTTTGCACATTATGTGGTCAACTAAACATTATATCTAAAGAAAGGTATAAACAAAACAAATCTACATTTTTGTATTCCGAACTGAAGCTTTTCCATGATCATGCTACCTGCACTACCTTGTGTATCTGACATGGTGGAAGATGTTCCTTGGTATACTGTATCTCTGAAGGACATATGTGACATTTTTTGGGGGCAGGAGTCTTTCCATATTTTTTGAAACAGCCGTGAAACTGCCACCAATTGAACAGAAATTCATAATGTACATAGAGATCCAGCTGATTAGTTGGTCTTTTTTTCCATGTCCTTCATTGTCCTCATTTGTGATCTCATTCTATTTCAGTTGCAAAATGATAATGGCGGCCTCTAGCTCCTGTATGTGCATGTCTTGTCTATCCTCTTGCATTTCAAATCAGCAAAGTTGCCTAAATTTAACCAGCACATGGCTTGTATTTTCTGCCATTGTCCTCACCCTCAATCAGCATCTCAGGATTGTACCAACTAGCCTGCATGTGTCATTCCCCTCACTCGTCTTCCCATACTTCTGCTCGCTGTGTACCCCGACATCACTCATCGCTGTGTTCTCAGCACAGATATACAATACACCTACTACTGGGGACCCGAAAAGGAATTCCTAAATACCTACAAAGACTGAAATCACAAACAGTCCATACCTCCCAACTGTCCCTGATTTTAAGGGACTGTCCCTAATTTCGAGGGACTGTCCCTGATTTGGAGCAATGTCCCTCATTCCTCCTCATTTGTCCCTCATTTTGGTCTGATCTATATAGTTGTATATAAAATTTACTTTTTATCTTTCAAAAAGTGTTTCCCAGTGCTAAACCTTTCATCCAATTTCTAAATTGCTGCATTTGTACATTTTAAAAGCCAATATAAATGAATAGTAGTGGTAAAAAAAAAGCACTTGTGGATTTAATTAACCTTTTTTTTGGGGGGTTAATTCTCCTTTAAGGGGGTGTGGCAGGGG
Source organism: Lithobates septentrionalis (assembly GCA_037952835.1). NCBI lineage: Eukaryota > Metazoa > Chordata > Amphibia > Anura > Ranidae > Lithobates > Lithobates septentrionalis. The sequence continues at coordinate 845,230 of JBBDGP010000808.1, forward strand.
GTGTGTCCTATGCCTACATACATTTGCTAGTAGGTGTCCCTCCTTCTCATCTCAAAATGTTGGGAGGTATGCAAACACCTAGTGAGATTTTAAAGTTAACTTGTCACAAGAGAAATACATTGGCTACCACTTCCGATCTCTCTGAAAATGCTAGCTGCCTGGTTATGATGCCTAATGCCGTGTACACACGGTCGGACTTTTCGGCTACAAAAGTCCGACAGCCCGTCCGGCAGACTTTCGACGGACTTTTGGCAGACTTTCAACGGACTTTCTAACGACCGGACTTGCCTACACACGATCACACCAAAGTCTGACGGATTTGTACGTGATGACGCACACCGGACTAAAATAAGGAAGTTGATAGCCAGTAGCCAATAGCTGCCCTAGCGTGGGTTTTTGTCCGTCGGACTAGCATACAGACGAGCGGATTTCTGGGTCCGGCGGAGTTACGACGTAAAGATTTGAAGCATGTTCCAAATCTAAAGTCTGTCAGATTTGCGACTGGAAAAGTCCACTGAAGGTCCGGTGAAGCCCACACGCGATTGGATTGTTCGCCGGATTCGGTCCGTCGGCGTCCGACAGACCAGTCCGGTCGAAAAGTCCGACCGTGTGTACGCCCCATAAGACTGTATTCACACCTGAGCAATTTCAGCTCGTAAAACACTTGTAAAACGCCCGAAAGAAACAACTGAAAAACGCCCAACAAGCAAAATCCAATTCATTTCAATGGCACCTGTTCGCAAAACGCCTGAAGCTCAAAAAAGTACATGCACTTATTTTTGGGCAGATTACAGGCGTTTTTCTGCTTTGTACATTGGTGACCTTCTGACCTGTACAAAATTGTGGCAAAATCGCTGAAAAAAAACACACGACTTTCTGCCTGAAAACGAAACGCTCAGGTGTGAATACAGCCTAATGCCGCGTACACACGAGCGGACATTACGGCGGACTTTGCCCGGTGGACTGGATTTCATCGGACAATTCGATGTGTGTGGGCTCCAGCGGACTTTGTTTTCTCAAAAGTTCGACGGAATTAGATTTGAAACTTGTTTTAAATTTATCCGTTGAAATCGAGTCCGGTCGAAAAGTCCGCCGTCTGTATGCTAGTTCGACGGACAAAAAGCCACGCTAGGGCAGCTATTGGCTACTGGCTATGAACTTCCTTGTTTTAGTCCGGTCGTACGTCATCACGTACGAATTCGACGGACTTTGGTGGATTGTGTGTAGGCAAGTCCGTTCATTCACAAAGTCCGTCGGAAAGTACGTCGAAAAGTCCGCCGGGCAAAGTCCGCCGTAATGTCCGCTCGTGTGTACGCGGCATAAGGCTCCATGCACACTAGTTTTTTTTTAAGCTCCTAGAAGCTCTTATTAGCATTTTTTTCTGCTCCTAGAAGCTAGTGTCATCCTATGTGTCCATGCACACTACATTACGCTATTACCGTTTTTTGAGCTTCAGCGTCTAGGACCAGAAAAAAAAAAGTTTTTGTAGAGTTTTTTGGAGCGTTTTTCCAGCAGAAACCCTCCTAAATGCTACTAATAGCATTTTGTTCGTCTCTGGTCATACCTGAAAGGGAATAACAATGTTCACCGTCTCGCCAACCCTCTTCACAAATTTCTGTCTCAGGTAACGAGGCAGCCAGATCTTTGGCCTTTCTGTAAGGAAGGAAACAAAGTTAGAAAGTGTTTCTAGCAAAAACGATTTTTTAGAATGAGTTTACAACCTCTGGCAGGTTTTAACTGTTGTCTCAGCTAGGGACATTTTTAATTCACCAAATTTTTTCAACACCTGTCATATGGATAGGAAGTGAGGGGAATCTACTCAATGAGGACCCTGGAAAAAAAAAAAAAACAGCTGTTTTACGCCTCTTCCTGTTCTACTTAAAAATATTTTTATTGCTTTCTTTGTCCCCATTGAACAAACACCCCTCACTTCCTGTTCTGTCTGACACCTGTTTTATAGACAGAGAGTGAGAAGAAGATTGAAGATCGGATTCTGGGTATTGATATTTATTGAGGCATTGATTTCAGGAGTAAGGGCCAATCTATAAAGTGGGTGTGATGAGCAGGGCCTACAGATTAAGGGGTAGTGTCTGGATGGGACCAACCCATAAATTATCATCATGCCCACCCAGAAAGTGAGGGGATGAAATGTGGACTGTGGGCAGTGTCCTGGGATCAAAATGTTGGTAAATATGAAGATTATATATGCATTTAACATCTATTAGGTATTTTATTTCATTGTAAAAGCCTCCTTTGTGTGGACAAATAAAATAAAAACTAAGACTATTGCTGGGTGCCACCAACTTGAATGTGATGTCAGCTGCCCCAGCAGACTCAGAGCTGTCACTCATGCAACGCTTTAATCTATAGTATTACCCTTATCTCCTCCTTCAGCAGCTACATAAAATGTTATGTAAGGAACTGAGGGAGGGGCAGAGGAGCTGGTCCAGCAAAGTAGTTAAACACCCCCAGAAAGGAAAGGAGGAGCTGTACTAGGGAATTTACTTTCTTACATAGTTACATACCGTTTATACTCGAGTATAAGCCGACCCGAATATAAGCCGAGGCACCTAATTTTACCACAAAAAACTGGGGAAACCTATTGACTCGAGTATAAGCCTAGGGTGGGAAATGCACAGCTACTGTAAGTGGAAAAGAGGGTCAACAGTGCCCATTTGCAGCCTTACTGTGCCCATTTGCATGCCTCACTGTGCCCATTTGCAGCCATAGGTCTCCTGAACTCAGGAGTTAAGGGTTCCTAGATGCCCTCTAGCTTCAGCCAAAATTTGGGGTCTCTGGACCCAAAGGGTCCCGAAATGACATTGCTGCAGATGGACACAGTTAACCGAATTTGGGGCCCCGTATTTCGGGGCCACTTAGTGCTAGGAACCTCAAATTTTGTGTGCTAACCCAGCGGAACTAGCACTAGAACATATCCAAAAGCTGGGGTTCCCAGCACCAAGTGGCCCCGAGATACGGGGCCCCAAATTCGGTTTGGAAAATGTCAAGCACTTTTCTGCAGCAGAGAATGAAATTTTCCAAACCAATTTTGGGGCCCTGTATCTTGGGGCCACTTGGTGCTAGGAACCCCAGCTTTTTATATGTTGTAGTGCTAGTTCTACTGGGTTTGCACACCACATTTGGGGTTCCTAGCACCAAGTGGCCCCAAGATACGGGGCCCCAAAGTCAGTTCGGAAAATGTTATTCTCTGCTGCAAAAAAGTGTTTGACTCCAGTATAAGCCGAGGGGGGCATTTTCAGCACAAAAAAATGTGCTTAAAAACTCGGCTTATACTCGAGTATATACGGTAGTTAATATGGTTGAAAAAAGACATCCAGTTCAACCAACACAGAAAAAAAAACACACACACACACAAATAGAAAACCTCCATATACACAATCCTATACTCAGTGGATCTAGAGGAAGGCAAAAAAAAAAACAATAAAGCATGATCCAATTTGCTCCAGTGGGGGAAAAATACCTTCCTTAACCCCCAAGAGGCAATCGGATATCAGATATTCCCTGGATCAACTTTACCTATAAACGTTAGTATCTGGTTATATTATGTGCATTTAGGAAAAAAATCCAGGCCTTCTTAAAAACAATCTGCTGACAATTTCATTAAATAGACCCAGGACATCTATTGCCTGATCCAACCACTTTTTCTTGGAAGAGGTGACAATCCTCCTACCAGACAGCAATAAAACCTGACACCCCTCCTTACACTATCCAACACTGAAAAAAGGATTGGCTAGGCTTCTTCTTTATCTTCCATCTTGTTTCATTTTAGTGAACTTACGCATGATCTCCCGGATGGTCACAGGCTCCTTCAAGGTGCAGGGCTCGCTGGGTCCTGCCAGGTTGATGGCCTTGACCCTGAAAGTGAGTCTCTCCCCGGTGGGCAGGTCTCTTATCAGACTTGAGGTCCTTTCAGTCAGGCCTTGAAGAGCTGGTACCCATTCTGAGGCTGTAGAAGGCAGCAAAGACACAGTGAGAACAGAGGTAACCAAGAGATCAAGAAGAAAGGAGATAAAGTTACCAAGCCACCAATAGATAGACAAATGTCTGGTGCTGGTGTAACCCTCCCCTTTTCAGGACAATGCATGGATAGGTAAGAAAGTGTTTCCAACAAATTATACTTTCTAGAAATAAGTGGGATTTCTTAACCAAGGCTTCCCAGAGGTTGCTAGGGCTTACTTTAACATATTCTGACACTCAGGTATGTAACCATTTGCACTAGTTTTTCTTTTAGCTATCTGTATGAGAAGCATTCTAACCACAAGTGTAATCAGCTTTCTCCCTACTGACTTCCAATGTAAGGAGCATTCTTCCCACTGACCACCAATCTAATGGGCATTCCTCCCACTTACCACCAATCTAAGGACAATTCTTCCCCTGAACACCAATATAAGCAACATTCTTCCCATTGACCACCAATGTAAGCAACATTCTTCCCATTGACCACCAATGTAAGGAGCATTCTTCCCATTGACCACCAATATAAGCAGCATTCTTCCCATTGACCGCCAATATAAAGAATATTCTTCCCACTGACCGCCAATATAAGGAGCATTCCTCCCAGCATCCTGAATTTCCTCAGTATATGACTATTTCTGGTTGAAGCTGAACACTTCAACCAGAAATAGCCTTTCACAGCCTTTCCTCTAGTCTTGCACAGTTGTACATTCTGCTCTCCTGTACTGAAAATTCTAACTCTGACCTGTATACCTGTTCAGCACAAGTAACTCAGAAATAGATTATTGCCAATGACAGCCAAGCAACTAGCATTTGTGTTTGATCAGAACGCAGTGGCAGAGCTTGCTCTTGTATTTGTCCCACTTTTAGTTTTAAAAGTACTGATAGCTCCTGGCGTGGGCTGACTCATAAATTCTACTTGAATGGAACTTTCGCTTTAAGGCCTCCTCCCCGGAAGCAGAAGCTCTCCTTCCCGAAGTCCTCTGGGACATATGGCAGGTCTTAGAAGACTTTGTGGCCAGTCATAGACCGCAGCACCGCTCATGAATGCACAGTGGGCACCCAGCTGTGAAGTCGCAAGCTGTCACAGCCTAGTGCCCATAGTAGAGATGCCGGCGCCGCTGAGGGAGGACATGGGGAGAACACGGCTGCGGTGAGTACACGGTTGGACCCTGGGACAGGTGAGTGACTGTTTATTAAAAGTCAGCAGCTACACTTCTTGTGGCTGCTGACTTTTAATAAACAGACAAATGACTGGACCTCCGCTTTAAGGCTCGGTTCACATATGTGCGGTGCAAACTGAAGCTCCGGTCAGGCTTACATCAGGATCAGGTCAGGGTTTTTTCCCGTTCACAACCGAATGACATGCGCAATTCAGAAGCGTTACCCTAGAAGTCAATTGGCCTGAATTTGCACCTGGGCTGGACCGCACTGCTCAGGACTCTCAATTTTCAGTCTGCACTCCGGCTGCACCGGACATATGTGAACGGGCAACATTTGAAAGCAGTGTTCTTTCCCATGTCATGCAAATTGGATTCGGTTAAAAAGCATCCAATTCGCATATGTGAACCCAGCCCTAAAGATAAATTGCAGGTGTGGCTTTTTTTTTTACATACTGTAGTTGCATTGGTCCAGCTTTCGCCAATGTAACTAGTTAATATATATACCATACCTGTGAGATCCCTCCAGAAGCAAGAAACCATTGAAGTAGACACCACTAATCCAATGATCTCCACTAGCTTCTGGGTCCTATGCCAAGCAGCTGCCCTACTGCTTTCTCACAGGCAACATTCAAAGAATGCTTTGCATGTTCTCAATGAATGCAAAGCTTTCTCTGATTGAACGAGATTGACAGCCCCACTGTGTCTCGCCACCTTGTCCAATCAAGGAACACTTTGCATTCATTGACGAAATGCAAAGCGAGCTCTCAATGGCGGCCATGCCGAGTGGCTGATCTCCTGTGTTCACAAAGCAGCGGGGCAGCTGCTCCGTACAGGACCTGGAAGCAAGTGGAGATCACTGGAGTAGTGGTGTCTCCTGCAACAATTTCCAGTTTCTCAATGGATCCCATAGGTATGGTATATACAACGTTACATTGGTCCAAGCCAGGGCTGTCTTAATGTGAGGGCACACCTGGGCACTGTCAAGGGGGCCCCAGCTGCATGGGGGCCCCTGCACTTTCCCCAAAGCAGCTGGTCCTTGAGCCCATGCTGCCCCAAAATTGGGGCCCCATGATGGCACTCAGAGTGATGGATACACAAGGGAAGCAGGCTGGCAGCGGTGCGCTGTGCTGTGCAGAACGATACCTATTATTTCATAGCCAGCAGGGAGGGGCGGGGCTGGAGCGCCAGTGATGCTCTGACCCCGCCCCATGCAGCTTGAATGCTCGGGGGTAGGAGCTGGAGTGGGAGCTGCTGAGTCGGCAACACTGAGAGCCCATCTGCAGAAGTGGCATTGTGGATGGTGTCATGGTAAGCCCAGCTGTCCAGCACTGTTTGCACCGAAATTCTTGGAATGCCCAGAGGGATGCTCCCTCCTCTGCCCCTCCTTCTGCCTGGTTGATTGGTAAAGGTGAGTCCAGTGCTGGGACACAGAGCCAAAAGTTTACATGAACTGCATCTCCACTGGAAAAGGGGGTACTACATGGATGGAATAATGGTGCTGGGGGATATCAAGGGTGTATGGGGGAAAACAATGCTGAGGGGGGATCTGGGGTGTATAGGCGGTAGCAATGCTTGGGGTAGCTTGGGTGGCTATAGTGCTAGAGGTAACAGGGATGTAGAGAGGCCACAGTGAAGGGGGTATCAGGGATGTAGTGGGGTCACAATATAAGGGGTATCTTATGCTATATGGTTACAGTGCTGGGGGAATATCTGGGGTGTAGAGGGGTCAGTGTGCTTGGGGGATATATGGGATGTAGAGGGGTCAGAGTGCTGGAGGGATATCTGGGGTGTAGAGGCGTCAGTGTGCTGGGGGATATCTAGGATGTAGAGGGGTCAGTGTGCTGGGGGGATATCTGGGGTGTAGAGGGGTCGGAGTGCTGGGGGATATCTAGGGTGTAGAGGGGTCAGTGTGCTGGGGGGATAGCTGGGGTGTAGAGGGGTCAGAGTGCTGGGGGGATATCTGGGGTGCAGAGGGGTCAGAGTGCTGGGGGGATATCTGGGGTGTAGAGGGGTCAGAGTGCTGGGGGGATATCTGGGATGTAGAGGGGTCAGAGTGCTGGGGGGATATCTAGGGTGTAGAGGGGTCAGAGTGCTGGAGGGATATCTGGGGTGTAGAGGGGTCAGTGTGCTGGGGGGATATCTGGGATGTAGAGGGGTCAGTGTGCTGGGGGGTGGGGGGATATCTGGGGTGTAGAGGGGTCAGTGTGCTGGGGGGATATCTGGGGTGTAGAGGGGTCAGTGTGCTGGGGGGATATCTGGGGTGTAGAGGGGTCAGTGTGCTGGGGGGATATCTAGGATGTATAAGGGTCAGAGTGCTGGGGGGATATCTGGGATGTAAAGGGGTCAGTGTGCTGGGGGGATATCTGGGGTGTAGAGTGGTCAGAGTGCTGGGGGGATATCTGGGGTGTAGAGGGGTCAGTGTGCTGAGGGGAAATCTGGGGTGTAGAGGGGTCAGTGTGCTGGGGGGATATCTGGGGTGTAGAGGGGACAGTGTGCTGGGGGGATATCTAGGATGTATAAGGGTCAGAGTGCTGGGGGGATATCTGGTGTGTAGAGGGGTCAGAGTGCTGGGGGGATATCTGGGGTGTAGAGGGGTCAGAGTGCTGGGGAGATATCTGGGGTGTAGAGGGGTCAGAGTGCTGGGGGGATATCTGGGGTGTAAAGGGGTCAGTGTGCTGGGGGGATATCTGGGGTGTAGAGGGGTCAGTGTGCTGGGGGGATATCTAGAATGTATAAGGGTCAGTGTGCTGGGGGGATATCTGGGGTGTAGAGGGGTCAGAGTGCTGGGGGGATATCTGGGGTTTAGAGGGGTCAGAGTGCTGGGGGGATATCTGGGATGTAGAGGGGTCAGTGTGCTGGGGGGATATCTGGGGTGTAGAGTGGTCAGAGTGCTGGGGGGATATCTGGGATGTATAAGGGTCAGAGTGCTGGGGGGACATATGGGGTGTAGAGGGGTCAGAGTGCTGGGGGGATATCTGGGGTGTAGAGGGGTCAGTGTGCTGGGGGGATATCTGGGGTGTAGAGGGGTCAGAGTGCTGGGGAATATCTGGGATGTAGAGGGGTCAGAGTGCTGGGGGGATATCTGGGGTGTAGAGGGGTCAGAGTGCTGGGGGGATATCTGGGATGTAGAGGGGTCAGAGTGCTGGGGGGATATCTAGGGTGTAGAGGGGTCAGAGTGCTGGAGGGATATCTGGGGTGTAGAGGGGTCAGTGTGCTGGGGGGATATCTGGGATGTAGAGTGGTCAGTGTGCTGGGGGGTGGGGGGATATCTGGGGTGTAGAGGGGTCAGAGTGCTGGGGGATATCTGGGATGTAGAGGGGTCAGTGTGCTGGGGGGATATCTGGGGTGTAGAGTGGTCAGAGTGCTGGGGGGATATCTGGGGTGTAGAGGGGTCAGTGTGCTGAGGGGAAATCTGGGGTGTAGAGGGGTCAGTGTGCTGGGGGGATATCTGGGGTGTAGAGGGGACAGTGTGCTGGGGGGATATCTAGGATGTATAAGGGTCAGAGTGCTGGGGGGATATCTGGGGTGTAGAGGGGTCAGAGTGCTGGGGGGATATCTGGGGTGTAGAGGGGTCAGAGTGCTGGGGGGATATCTGGGGTGTAGAGGGGTCAGAGTGCTGGGGGGATATCTGGGGTGTAAAGGGGTCAGTGTGCTGGGGGGATATCTGGGGTGTAGAGGGGTCAGTGTGCTGGGGGGATATCTAGAATGTATAAGGGTCAGTGTGCTGGGGGGATATCTGGGGTGTAGAGGGGTCAGAGTGCTGGGGGGATATCTGGGGTTTAGAGGGGTCAGAGTGCTGGGGGGATATCTGGGATGTAGAGGGGTCAGTGTGCTGGGGGGATATCTGGGGTGTAGAGTGGTCAGAGTGCTGGGGGGATATCTGGGATGTATAAGGGTCAGAGTGCTGGGGGGACATATGGGGTGTAGAGGGGTCAGAGTGCTGGGGGGATATCTGGGGTGTAGAGGGGTCAGTGTGCTGGGGGGATATCTGGGGTGTAGAGGGGTCAGAGTGCTGGGGGGATATCTGGGATGTAGAGGGGTCAGAGTGCTGGGGGGATATCTGGGATGTAGAGGGGTCAGTGTGCTGGGGGGATATCTGGGGTGTAGAGTGGTCAGAGTGCTGGGGAATATCTGGGATGTAGAGGGGTCAGAGTGCTGGGGGGATATCTGGGGTGTAGAGGGGTCAGAGTGCTGGGGGGATATCTGGGGTGTAGAGGGGTCAGTGTGCTGGGGGATATCTGGGGTGTAGAGGGGTCAGTGTGCTGGGGAGATATCTGGGGTGTAGAGGGGTCAGAGTGCTGGGGGGATATCTAGGATGTATAAGGGTCAGAGTGCTGGGGGATATCTGGGGTGTAGAGGGGTCAGAGTGCTGGGGGGATATCTGGGGTGTAGGGGGGTCAGAGTGCTGGGGGGGCATCAGTCTAGCAGATATATTATATGCACAGGACAGCTTTGTTACTTTATGTATATAGTAATTTCCCACTGTTTCTTTGCTGTACAGAATGATTGTTCATGTAGTTATTGAGGAGCTCCACCCAAAAGGGGAAGCTCCGTTTGTCTGCCTCCTACCTACTTGATGTCTGTTTACCTGCACTTTCTCCATTGTAAGGGCCCCAGAGCATTACTTTGTCCAGGGGACCATGATGCTATTAAGACGGCCCTGGTCCACGCTGGAACAATGTAAATATGGAAAAATATCCATACCGGGAATTCATCTTTAAAGGAAACCTGCCACGAGAGAAACACGTAGTCTGTTAATAGTGTCCTCTTTTAAAATGCCAATTGCATGGCTGCTTTTACTTCAATTCCTTCTAAAACATTGACAAGTACAGAGCTCAGGAAATTACCTAATTTCTCCAACTATACTTGTTCTAGGCTTGGCTTTCTGAAGTACCAATTCTAAAAACAGCCAGGCAACCCGTAAATTTAGAAGGAGTAAATCCCATATACCCATAATTACCCAACACAACCAGTCAGAGTTTATTTTCAGCTCACTGAATGGCTCATGTATTATTGCTGCTGCTTCTTTTTATAAACTGGGCTCATAATGCAGTATATATAACGAAGACTTCTACTATAAATATAGGCTTATGTAGTAAAGCAATGCAAATGGTAATGATGGTGTACACTGTGCTGTAGACCACTGCATACCGATTCTAGTTAAAGAATAACTAAAGGCGAAACCCTTTTTTTTTTTTTTAGATTTGGATAGAGTGGTAAGGGGATGGAACCTCTGTGTGGTTTTTATTGCTATGTCCCCATTAAGGTGGCATTGCCCTGATCACCAGTGTCACCGGGAAAGGAAGTTAGAATCAACCTAAAAAGTTGTCACCAGAACAGGAATAGAGGAGAGATCGTCTAATGGGGACATTTGATCCCATGACAGCTGTCTAAGGGTTCTTTCAGATAATTTGTGTCTGTTCCAATCAGTTTTGAATCTGTGAACAGCTGCTTTTGTGACATTGGCGTACGTTCAGCTTTTTTTTTTCCCTTGCTGAGCTGAACAGACCCATGTTAGGTCTATGGGCAGGCAGATGGACATGGGCAGGCAGATGGACATGGGCAGGCAGATGGACATGGGCATGCATCTCTTTTTCATTATTTACCTCTACCGGGTTTAGGTCCAAAAACCAGAAAAGGACAGAAACTTTTTCCATTTTTTTCCTGGACCTAGTCAATTGGATGTAACTTCCAGGACTAACTTCCTGGACCTAGTTAGTTGGATGTAAATGGACACACTTCCCTTTACATCCGCATGCCCATGTTCGAATCGCAGGGGGTGTTGTATTGCCTCTCCACTGCTTGCTTTAACCCCTTGAACCCGGTACTAGCATACCCCAATCGTGTGCATCCCACCTAGTGGCAAAGCGCTTGCAGAGCAGCCCCACTCACTTGAATGGGACACGTTCATCGGGGGATATGCCCGTCGAAAGCGGGGGTCTGATTCCTGCTGCAGTCGCCAAGCAAACCATTGCAGCCGTGACATGTGTAAACCCCAGGCTGCTGTCCCTGCAGCTTAAAGGGGTAGCAGTTGGGGGCAGTAAAAGCGTGGCTCAACCGCTGGGTTTTACCACCGCCAACCGCTAGAGTGAATGAGCCCTTACATTGTAAAGCTATACACTGGTTTTCTGCTGAGCTTATAGAACAGGAAATAAAGGTAAATCTCCCTAATGCCCTGACAGCAGTTCTAACTCTCCTTAAGGGTTTATTCACAAGGGCAGCCAGTCTGGCAGTAAAAGCAGATCGAGCCGCAGTTTTATTGCTCCGAATCGCCCAGCTAAACACAGAAATGTAGCCACTCGGGGCTGTACACATGTCATGGCAAATATTAAACGGCATGTCATATTTGGCGGGCATTACCGCCGCTGCATGCAACTCATTCAAGTGACTAGGGCCGCGCCCCCACCGCCCCGCAACCATGTGCTGTGCACACAGTTTCGGCACGATGGATCTGCAATTTGAATGTTAAAACAGGAGGTGAGGAAGTGATATATAGGGGTTGATTTACTTAGGCCCCTTTCACACTGGGGCGGTTTGCAGGCGCTATTGCGCATAAAATAGCGCCTGCAAACCGACCCGAAACAGCCGCTGCTTTGTCTCCAGTGTGAAAGCCCCAAGGGCTTTCACACTGGAGCGGTGCGCTGGCAGGACGGGAAAAAAAGTCCTGCCAGCAGCATCTTTGGAGCGGGGAAGGAGCGGTGTATACACCGCTCCTTCCCCGCTCCTGCCCATTGAAATCAATGGGGCAGCGCGGCTATACCGCCGGCAAGCGCCTCTCACCCGCTAGTGGGGGTAAAACCGCCCAGCTAGCGGCCGAATACCGACGGTAAAGCGTCGCTAACAATAGCGGCGCTTTACCGCCGACACCGCCCCAGTGTGAAAGGGGCCTTAAAGCAAATAGACTGTGCACTTTTGCAAAGTGCTCCAGATCATAGTAAATGAGGTAAAGTTTCACTTTACAAAGAATACCCAATCACATGCAAGAAAAATGTTTAAAAAATGCATTTTTGCTTGCACATGATTGGATGATGGAATTCATCAGAGCTTCTGCTCATTTACTAAGCTCTGGAGCAACTGTTCTTGCAGAGTGCAACATTTGCCTCTAGTAAATCGACCCCATAGCCTCCTTGCTGCCTGTCAAATGCCCACTGAAAAGTTATCCATCGCGGATCACTTTTCTTAGGAGAGACGATATATGTGTTTTGGAACTCTTATGCCCTGTACACACGGTCGGACATTGATCGGACATTCCGACAACAAAATCCATGGATTTTTTCCGACGGATGTTGGCTCAAACTTGTCTTGCATACACACGGTCACACAAAGTTGTCGGAAAATTCAATCGTTCTGAACGCGGTGACGTAAAACACGTACGTCGCCACTATAAACGGGGCAGTAGCCAATAGCTTTCGTCTCTTAATTTATTCTGAGCATGCGTGGCACTTTGTGCATCGGATTTGTGTACACACGATCGGAAATTCCGACAACGGATTTTGTTGTCAGAAAATTTTATAGCAAGTTCTCAAACTTTGTGTGTCGGAAATTCCGATGGAAAATGTGTGATGGAGCCTACACACGGTCGGAATTTCCGACAACAAGGTCCCATCACACATTTTCCGTCGGAAAATCCGACCGTGTGTACAGGGCATAAGTTTATAAAAAAAAAGTTTTGACTTTAGGTATAGCTTACCTAGATGCAGTTATGAGGCTATGGGTTAAGGCTTATTCACACCAGCCCATTGGGCAATTTGCCTTATCCTATTGCTTCAGTTCACACCAAGATGTTGCATTGGTGCGCCCTGAAAAAAATAATAGGACATGTTGCATTTTTGCACAGTGCAGTGCCGTTAGGTATGCTATAACATCACAATACACTGCTGTGCATAGAGTTCAATAGATTGTTCCGTGCCCTCCATGCTCTTTGCACTTTCTGGCTGTACTGTATAAAAATACCCGACAACTGGCTTGATCGGAGCTGGCACATTAATGCATGTGTTGGGCTTATCGGCACAGCGGAGCGGGTAATGTTTATAAATAAAACCTACACGGCCGCCAAGAATGCACACACGCCTTCATTTCTTGATCTTCATACATCTCGCAACGCTTGATGCTTCACCCCAACTCCTGCAGCCAGGATATTAGATATCGGGTTCTCTGAGTCATTTTATTTTATTACAGATAGTAGAAGAGGATAGGTGGTGCCACCCTCCAGTAAAGTGTACTGTAAATCCTCCTAGTGGCCTTTTGGGCACACGGGCACGTTCTGCATGCTTCACCAGACTTGAAGGACCACGTAGAGATGCTAGGGTTTTGGTGACATAGCCCAGCAAACATCCTGCCCAAATCTTAGGAAATCATTATCAGTTGGGTGGTGGCCAGTAAATGGATAATTGGCGAGGAGCTCAGGTAGCACCTGATTAATTATAACAGGATTAGTGAGCCTGGATTATATTAGTCTTCATCCTTGGCATCAACCTGGGTCCCAGGAGGCTACAATAAGGCCGGAGTGCTTAGGATGGCAGGGACCCAGTTCTGAAGAGGCATGGAGGAACTGAAAAGGATAAGCTTCTAATCTGATCTCTAGTGTCAGGGACAGTCTGGGATGATCCTGTGCCTACATAAGGAGCACATAATGTGCCAATGATGACAGACACTAAATCCATCACTGTCTATTTTCCAGATCTTTGTGCTGTCACTCACCGATCAGCCACCATGAAAACACCAGTTCTAACCAGACCTAGATTAAAGTGTATCCGAAGGCAATTTTGTTTGGATTTTGGTAGAGTGATGGTGGTTTAGAACATCTGCCTGGTCTTTATTGTTGTTTATGCCCACACCCCATCCAATGGGGACATCTATTTCTGTGACAATTGTCCAAAAGGTGAATTTTTAAAGAGTTGTAGAGTTGTCATGTAAAAACTGCATGTAGATTTGTTCTGTGCAAATCTGGACCAAAACATATGTTATCAGACTATTTTCTTTCTGGGACAAATGGTTTTCGTCATAGAGAATTGAGTGAATTAGGAAAATACTGCATTATAGCCACTAGATGGGGCTAGTGATTATGAGAAATGAAAACAAATTTACTATGATCATCAGCTCCTTATAGTTGTCATAATGTAGTATTTCTTTGATTACTATATGAATAAGGAACATTCAACCCAGAAACAAAAAAGCTTAATAACCTTTGATTTTTGCCCCGAGGCGCACACACACAATGATTGTGCACAGGGGCGTTGCTAGGGGGTGGCTTTTGGGGCTATAGCCCTGAATCTGAGGCCAATAGCCCCAAGTCTCTGCAGGGGTCCCCAAGGGGAGGGGAGGCTCTCTGGGGACCCTTATGTAAGTGGGGGGGCTCTCTGGGGACCCTGATGAAAGGGAGAGGCTCTCTGGGGACCCTGATTTTAAGACCTAGGCTCTCTAGGGACCCAGATTTAAGGGGGAGGCTCTCTGGGGACCCTAATGTAAGGGAGCCTCTCTGAGAACCCTGATGTAAGTGGGGGGGTCCTCTGGGTACCCTGATGTAAGGAGGAGGCTCTCTGGGGACCCTGATGTAAGGTGATGTAAGGGGGGGCTCTCTGGGGACCCTGATGTAAGCGGGGGGGCTCTCTGGGGACATGTGTATGCCCGCCCAAGCGTATGACTTTCTTTACTACGCTGCTATGGGCTCTAGCCCCAGATATTTTGTAGACCTAGCAGCACCCCTGATTGTGCATGCAGTTTCTCAGGACAAATAGCTCTGTGATTTTTTTCTTCAATACACCATTAAGACTTTGTTTCTCTAATGAGGGTCTTAAGACAGCAAGTAAGGAAAATCTTCCCAATGTTACACACATAACAAAACGTCTCTACTACTCTCTCTATCTAAAGGTTTTGAATTTAGATACACTGAGAGAAAGATGGAGGCTTCCATGGCTGACTCCTGCTAGTTGCTTGGCTATCTCAGCGGTACTATGACTTTCTAACCTGTGTTCATGTTCAGTATCTCAGAGTGAAATTAAAACTTCTGATCTGAATACTTATTAAAAGTCAGAAGGATTATCATAATAGCCAGGCAACTAGCATTTTAAGTAGCCTGCAGCAGTAACAGTCTACATATTCTCAGTGCAGGTTTCCTTTGAAGCAGCCTTTCTCACCCATTTTACCCCAGAGCAACTTTTCAAATATTTTTATGGTTTCGGGGAACCTAAAACCAATGCATTGGAGATCAGTAGGAAAAATGCCCTGTACATTTGTGATTGAAAAAAAAATTGAGAATAATAATGGCCATTAAAGTCCTGTAAGGGGGAGTTTTCTCCATTTTCTTGACTCTTTGGGATGTGGGCCCATTCCATTGCTCAACCACACCACCTTTTTCTTTGATGTACATTAGTGATTAGTAGAAAGAATGTCCCCTTACATCGGTGGTCAGTGGGAAGAATGTCCCCTTACATCGGTGGTCAGTGGGAAGAATGTCCCCTTTTATTAGTGGTCAGTGGGAAGAATGTCCCCTTATATTGGTGGTCAGTGGAAAGAATTTCACCTTATATTGGTGGTCAATGAGAAGAATGTCCCCTTCCATTGGTGGTCTGTAGGAGGAATGTCCCATTACATTGGAGGTCAGTAGGAAGAATGACCTTTACATTGGTGGTAGTAGAAAAATGTCATAATAGAAAATTATCCCCTTACATGGGTGGTCAGTAGGAGGAAAGCTCCCTTACATTGGTGGTCAGTAGGAGAAATGTACCCTCACATTGGTGGTGAGTGGGAAGAATACCACACTTACAGACAGCTAAAAAGGTAATTGGTGTCATGCTTGTTGGCTATGCCAAGTGGCGTTAGTCCAGGAACCATAAAATGGAAGATCAATCAGCTACAGCTTAAGGAAAACCAAGCAACCTTTAGATTAAAGAGAAACCCTAGAGTTTGTTGGAGGGTTGATGATAGCTACTTTAAAGTGTATCACAAAGATTTTTTTTTTGTTTTGGATAGAGTACAGTTTGGTTAAAACTCCTGTCCGATTTTGTTTTTGGGGTCTTATGGGGGTTTTCCTTTCACATTTTGTTCTGTACACAATAGCAAAATTATATGAGAGGAAATCTCCCCAAAGTTTAGACTGGAAGAGGTGTTTACAGGTTTCCTATCACGTTCCGTTCCTTCCAGTGACAAGCACACAATTTTGTATTTACCATAACTTTCTGTCCCATGACAATGGTCACCAAGAACAATAAAAAAGGTAGACTTCCCAGGTGTGAACACAGACAGCATCAAAAACCTCACAGGGGTTTTAAACCTTTCCATACCATATCCAAAACTAAAAAAAAAAAGTTGGCCTATCGTGCTCCAAGACTGAAGTCTAGGGCTCTCTGGTGGATTTAGACAAGACTTATGGGCAGTACACACAATAGGATTTTCCGAAAACAAATGTTGGATGTGTGCTTGTTGTCGGAAAGTTCGACCGTGTGTATGCTCCATAGAACATTTGTTGGCGGAATTTCCGCCAACAAATGTTTGAGAGCAGGTTCTCAAATTTTCAGACAACAAGACTTGTTGTCGGAAATTCTGAGCGTGTGTACACAATTCTGACGCACAAAGGTCCACGCATGCTCGGAATCAAGCAGAAGAGCCGCACTGGCTATTGAACTTCATTTTTCTCGGCTCGTCGTACGTGTTGTACGTCACTGCGTTCTTGACGTTTGGAATTTCCGACAACATTTGTGTGACTGTGTGTATGCAAGACAAGTTTGAGCCAACATCCTTCGGAAAAAAATCCACGGTTTTGTTGTCGGAAAATCCTATCGTGTGTACATAGCTTTAGAGTTATTCTACTGTCTATGTTTTATAGATGAGATGTGCTCATATCTTTCTATCACTTGAAAAATAATTACACAAGGCAAATGTAATTGGATGGAGGAAAGGAGGCAGTCATGGTATAGAATGTCACTGGGGGCATTTCCAGGGACAAACATTTCCTGTAACATATGTGTAAACCCTGAGAGTGTCCAGACCAGACAGTTCATTCCTTAGATTCTTAGGACTGATGGGAGTGTAACACTTACAACCCTCCTTGCAGTATTCCACGATGTAGCCATCCAGTCCTCCTGCACCAGTTCTCTCTGGAGGTCTCCACTTCAGTACGACGCTGGTGTCACTGACATCGTCCACTGTCAGGTGAGTGGGCTCACTGGTAGGAGCTAAAAGGAAGCAAAGCAAGTAATGTGAGCTTTTATATGATATCATTGGTTTCACAAAACAGCACTGACAGTGATCTGTGTCTGTCTTCACTGTATTATTCTGGTCCTAAGTGTCCCCTGCCATCTGCGCTCTAACAATCACCCCCCACTCCACAAGTCTTTTTTCTGCTGCTTCTGTCCCCTTCCACCTCTGCTCCAACAATCACCACCTCTCATCAATTGTACCCTCTGCTGCTTCTGTCCCCTTCCACCTCTGCTCCAACAATCACCACCTCTCATCAATTGTACCCTCTGCTGCTTCTTTTCCCCCCTGCACTTAGCTGTAACAAAAAATCACCACTTTACAAGTGTCCCCTCTAGTGCCCCTGCCCTTCGCCACCTCCACTCTAAAAATCACTGTTGCTCAACAAATGTCTTCTCTGCTACCTCTCTCCCACCACCTCTGCTCAAACAATCACCACCACTTCACAAGTGTCCCCTCTGCTGCCTCTGTCCTCCACCACCTCCCCTCTAACATTCACTCTGCTCCACAAGTGTCCCCTCTGCTGCCTCTGTCCTCCACCACCTCCCCTCTAACATTCACTCTGCTCCACAAGTGTCCGCTCTGCTGCCTCTGTCCTTCACCACCTCCCCTCTAACATTCACTCTGCTCCACAAGTGTGCCCTCTGCTGCCTCTGTCCTCCACCACCTCCCCTCTAACATTCACTCTGCTCCACAAGTGTCCGCTCTGCTGCCCTTGTCCCCCGCCACCTCCGCTCTAATATTTACTCTGCTCCACAAGTGTCCGCTCTGCTGCCCTTGTCCCCCGCCACCTCCGCTCTAATATTTACTCTGCTCCACAAGTGTCCCCTCTGCCGCCCCTGCCCTCCGCCACCTCCACTCTAACAATAACACTTGTTCAACAAATGTCCTCTCTGCTGCCTCTCTCCCACCATCTCTGCTCAAACAATCTCCACCACTCCACAAGTGTCCCCTCTCTTTCCTCTGTCTTCCGCCACCTCCACTCTAACATTCACTCTGCTCCATAAGTGTCCTTTCTGTTGACTCTGTCCTCTGCCACCTCCGCTCCAACAATATTCCCCAGTCCTTAGATGTCCCCTCTGCTGCCTCTGTCCCCTGCCACTTTTGCTCTAACAAAAATCCATACTCCACAAGTGTCCCCTCTGCTATGTCCGACTCCCACCACCTCTAATCTAACAATAATCTCCACTCCACAAGTGTTGCCTCTACTGCCTCCAGCTATCTATCTATCTATCTATCTATCTATCTATCTATCTATCTATCTATCTATCTATCTATCTATCTATCTATCTATCTATCTATCATTAACATTGCAATACATAATATTTATAAATCTCAATTGATTGTCCTGTCCTCTCAATCCTGGTTAATATTTGTACAACAAGAACTTAAATATACATAGATAAATAAATTATGCAAATAAAAATGAGTATGACGGCTGTGTATTTTTTATTCTATATGGAAATCAGCTTATCTGATACCTAGTGAGATGCATAAGATTTCATATTTTGCATTACCCTCGCAATAGACATAATTATGTGTATAATAAAGAAGCAAAGCACAATGAACCCAAGTAACCGAACAGATTTCCACAGATTGATGTTTGCAGGTTACTATAGTAAAAGGGTCACATTGTCCTGGGCTGTAAGTGTCTATAGTCTAGAGCAGAACGGCAGAGGGTATTTCTGTACCTGGGGGATCCAGTCATAAGTTTTGAACAAATTACCGGTAACATTTTTCTCAATCCCCTTTTGTTATGTGCACATTTTTCTCAATCCTCTTTTTGTTGTGTGCAGAAAAAAAAAAGAAATGATATATGCATATATATATATATATATATATATATATATATATATATATATATATTTACTCACCAAGGACTTTGCTATGGGTAGTCACAGTACAAATTACATGTGCAATATATATATTATATCTTTATACAAAGCAAAAGACACACACAATGTGAACCTTTTATTCACGTTAAAGGATGGCTTTCTAACGTTAGAACCCGATTTTACTCCCTAAAATGCCAAAAACTCTATACAGAAGCTTGGATTATAGGCAGATCAATTATAGATGAATTAGAGTCTATGGGTAACAGCAGTTATTGAATACGTCTATCCCCCTGAACAAGGGGAATACATCAGTGTGGAGTTTCACATTTACCATATATATCTGGATCAACCATGTAAAAAAATTCTCAACATAGTACGTGCAAAAAATGTATTACCAAACAAAAGCACAGCTTTCTACAGCTAACTTCTAATTTTTAATATCTTTTAAATCTATCAAACCATTTTTCATCATGTTTTTCATTCTGGTTACCATTGTGGGCAGGTCAAATCACTAAACATTAATGTAACACTTTTAAAATGTAAGGTTTTGCTTCATTCTATTCCTAAAAAAAAATTAGAATGTGCTGGAATCTTGCTCTATTTGTCATGAAAACGGTCACCTTCTAGCAATATACAGCATTTTGCATCAATAACACAAGTATCACTTTCATAAGATTACAATTACACAGTAAGAGGTGGAGTTATGACAACTTTACCTATACTGTGCAAAAGTATATCCCACAGTAGCCAATCAAATATCTTGTTTTGTAGGAAACCCAATTGGTAACCATGGGCCTCCACACATTTAACTCCTTCCCAAATCCATAATATTGTGGCCCATAAAAGGATCTGGTCTGAAACCTTTTGACACAGATCTTAAAAATGAATGAAAAAAGTATAACTACATTCAAAGATTATTTTGGAAAAGGCCAGCCAGTGTCTGTAGTCCAACTTGATTCCCACCAATTAGCAGAGATAAGCCAACCATCTAAGCAGCAGAGATAGCATCCACCGAAATAATACACTTAAATATTCCATGAACCAGTAAAACAGAGGTCGTCCACACCTAATTTTTCTTTTTTTTGGATTTTCCTTCTTGACATTCTTGGGGAATCCACTTTAACGGGTTCTTGAACTGACACACGGGTCATGGTGGCTCTATGTCTCCAAGCTTAAATGGAGCCTTCAGATACTGAAACCCAACTCCTCGTAGAAGTGTAAGGATAGTAGAAGGAAAGCAGAGTTCTATGAACTAAGGATCTGGATGAGTGAAGGGGAGGGGGGGGGAAAGAGGATGAGCTTAACCAAGACCCTGCTCCCACCCCTTCTCTATAGCTAAGAACATTTCTTTCATGTACTCTGAGCCTTCATCCCCAATCACCCTTATGCTCTCACCTCTAAATATAGCCAGCACACTTCCATCAGCATATTTACCAGACCAAACCCAGGCAAGGTGAATGATAATTGTAGATACATAATAGAGAATACAATGTAAATGAGTTCAATGACAAAAAAGACTGAGATGTTCGCAATTCTCATTAAAAACAAGGGCATCCTAATGGTATTTATATATAGATCCTGAGTACAAAGAAGAGAACACGAGGATCAGTTACCTCTTAGTGAGTCACCCCGCCGAGTATGTGTGAAAGGTGACTTTAGGTGACATAACGATTTATGAAAATAACCTTCCATCATACTTAACGTGACTCTAGCCATATTAGTGTGCTTGCGACAACACAGTTGAAAACTGTCCATGATTCTTTAAATTTTGGACTTGCATGTTTAGGATAGTGGTCTACCCCGTCCTTGGACTGAGAACTAGGTAGAATACCCTGAAAGCTTGTCCTGAAATGTAACTATTTGTGCAAATAGGTAGCACAGACAGTCCCTGTGTCTGCTGCGGCACTTGATCTCTTAAAAATGTCACTTGGCTCATGCACGTGGGCATAATTAAATACTAATATAAAAGTTGGATCTTGCTGCCGGAAAGATTCAGTGTAAAATGCATGCAATAGCTCATAGCATACTTTTGTGTTTCATTTTTGTGTTTATTCCAGACACAAGAGCAAATTTACGTGCAAACGCAGATGGACGCACTCATTTACACAAATTTTAGGTGTTTAGACCCCGTTCACACCGAGGCGCTTTTCAGGCATTTTAGCTGTAAAAATAGCACCTGTAAAGTGCCTGAAAAGCGCCTCCCCAGTGTGCAAGCCCGAGTGCTTTCACACTGGGGTGGTGCGCTCGCGGGACGGGATAAAAAGCCCTGCAAGCAGCATCTTTGGGGCGGTGTGTACACCACCCCTGCCCTGAAAGGAATGGGCAGCGCTTCCAAAGCGCAACAAGGGCGATTTTAACCCTTTCTTTGGCCGCTATCGGGGTGCTTTTAACCGACGGTAAAGCGGCGCTAACGGACCCGCTGCCCCAGTGTGAAAGGGGTCTTATATGTGTAAAAAAAACCCACAAAAATACTCTTCCCTGAATTCAGGATTTTACAGTTTAATGTCCCTGAAGGCTACTCTAATAAATGGAGTTAAATGCCTCCATGTTTAAAGCAGAGTTCCGCTTAAAAAAAAAAAAAAATTAAAAGTCAGCAGCTACAAATACTGTAGCTGCTGACTTTTAATAGCGGACACTTACCTGTCCCAGGGTCCAGCGATGTGGGGGAACGAAGCCTCACTCATCTCCCCCTCCTCTCTACGGTGCTGGCATAGCCACTGTGGGCACCCGGCTGTGCCTTCACAGCCGGGCACGCACGGCACATGCGCGAGCCGCGACTGGCCGGGCAATCATCTGGGACCTGTGACGTGTCCCAGATGATTGCCGAGAGGGAGGGGGGAAAGGTGATCTCCCTTCTGGTGCCGTGGTGCACCGGGAGGAAGTGGGAGCTGGAACCGTCCAAAAAGAGGGTACCCCCCCCCCCCCCCAAAAAAAATGACATGCCAAATGTGGCATGCCAAGGTCACCTACCCTTAAAGCGGAAGTTCCATTTTTGGGTGGAACTCCACTTTAAGGTCATATTGGATTGACTAGAGCTGCGTTCAGATCCGTGAAAAAAAAAATGCTAAATGCAGCATTTTTGCCATCCACGTGCAAAGCGCCTTAGATGACAGTCATTTGTAAATTACATTTATATGCTTCAAAGCAATAAATATAAATCCGGTCAGCTAATCAGTGAATAATTTTTGTTCTCCTGAGGAAGATGATTGAAGCATTCAAAACGCGTTGAGATAACATGTGGATTTTGAACTGAAATAAGTTTTGTGAACTCTACTTTGCAAATGCTGGATATGGTGCTATATAAAATTTTAATATTTGTATAATAAACTTTTTATGAATTTAATTTGTGGTACCATTTTCTATATGCCCAGAAAAAAAAATTCCTACTATGAAGAGAACAAGAGAATGTTTCTAGATACAGGAGGACCATGAACATGAAGTCAGATCACAGCAGCAAAAAAAAAAGGAGTTTGGAGATTTGGAGGAGTCTGAGAACAATATTAAGGCCCATACACACGATAGGACTTTTTGACAACAAACATTCAAATTAGCTGTTTTAAGGCAACACCCGACCGTGTGTATGCTCCATCGGACAAACTTTTTCGTTTTTCATCGGACAAATGTTGGCTGTGCGAACAGACAAACTTGGCGGCAACAAAAGTCCTACGTCGGCAAGTCCGATCGTGTGTACACAAAACCATCGGACTTTAGTCCAAAGTACAAACACGCATGCTCAAAACCAATGCAAAAGATCAGACAACAATACAGAAGTTGACCAAAGGGTGGCGCCGGAGAATTGAACTTCCTCTTTTGAAGTGTCATCAGTACTCGTGTTTGTTGCCCAAAAAGTCCTGCCGTGTCTATGCATACCAAGTTCACGGCCAACACCCTTTGGACAGAAATCCACGGAAAAGTTTGTTTAAAGTCCGCTCGTGTGTACGAAGCTTAAGAGAGTTTTGCGGTAAGAAGACATACTTGAATAGAATTTTTAAAAAAACCTGTATTTCGTGTCACTTTAATGGTAAGTTGGTCAACAGGTTTATGGGACTCCATAAGAAATGTATGGTGTCCAGCCATCTTGCATACCTAAACATTTGGGGAAATAGGTCTAAATGATCCTGCCTTTTGTGGCCCACTTTGAGTGTAATTTATCAGAGGAAAAGTGAGGACATCTATTAGTCCATTACACAGAAGTCAGACTTGTGGACTTGTGCGTGTCTTGGGTTTCTGCTTTGTATCTGCGTCTGCAGTAATGGTGACAGATGAATATCTTCTACATGGACAACAAACCCCTGACATTCCCTGGCAGCTGTGTGTAATACTGGAAGCCTCCATGTTAATTGGAAGAATGAGAGATAGTATGACATATTATAGGAGAACTATGCCACACATGCAAACCAGCCACATAACACTGCCCAATGCAATTTCAGAAATACAACAACCATTCGTGATAGAAACAGGAGTATTCTATATCAGTCATGATGTATTCCTGTATATAAAACACTATAGGGGAGATTTACTAAAACTGGAGCATTTCGAATCTGGTGCAGCTGTGCCTGGTAGCCAATCAGCTTCTAACTTCAGCTTCTTCCATTAAGCTTTAACAATAAAGCTTGGAAGCTGATTGGTTTTTATACAGAGCTGCACCAGATTTTGCACACTCCGGTTTTAGTAATCACCTCCTTTATCACACTATGATGCAACTACTTAAGATATTACATGTATTTCTTCAAGTTAAAAACTTAAAAGGCAAAAGTGCTGTGTAAAAAAAATGCACAAAAAGGTAGATATACACCTGATATAAACTCATCTGTCACAAAGAAAAGCTGTATCCTTCAATAAATAAATTTTTTGGCTGGATTTATGCTTTAAAGGAATAAAAAAAAATCAAAAAATTACATTTATTGCAGCTTACAGTCCTTAGATGTGGTGACTGTATCAGGAGAGCAGCCTAGGGTGACAACCGTGGCTCCTCCATAGATACAGTGGAGGAGTGACATAGCCAACCAGGTACAGGAGGTGTGTTATTTGCAGGATTACAAGGTGAAAATGAAAAGGATAAAACCTGTAAAACGAATTCAGCCACCACACAAAGGACTAGTAACCTGAAATATATTATATTTTTCATTCTGGGTTTATATACAGTTTAACAGTCATAAGGAGTTCAGAGACTCCATATAAATGCATGGAGTACATCCTATTATTAATGTAATTTACAACAGAGGTATATTCATTTATCATAATTGCCTGCTGTTATGTGAGACACTATCTTCCTACAAATACAAACCATGTGGAGAATTCACTGAGCTTTTTGATCCAGGGTAAAATGATGGACAATTTTGACATTGTTTGGAAGTTTGCTTTGACAAATGTGTCTCAAGTATTTCAGTAAACGTCATGTAGACGGCACATCACTAGACGCAGACTGAAGCCTGAGCTAGTTATAAATCACGGTACCTTAGGCGTCATAAATATAGTGTCTGCCTTTTCTGGCTATGCAATAGAGGTGTTACCTAGCTGATGTTTCCACTCCAACTGTTTACAGATGAACTTTGGGTACCCCCTACTCCCTTCTTTAGCTAATTATTAGGTTTAAAAAATATGCTGAAAAACATTTGCCTAAACGTGTGGTCACATGATGTACCGGGTCCTGAGTCTTTGTAGTGGAGGATAGTCCTCCTTCAGGTTTTCATGCCTATCCCTGGGTGACACGGACACTTCCTACTGGGTGTCCATCCATGGGTTACTTTGAAGATGGCAGCAGCTGAAGACATTAGGAACAGGCAACTGGTCTACTGCAGCACTGGATCAACTGCTCTCGACTCCCGGAAGCAGTGCCAGTGAGGGACATGGATGGTGATGTGTATAAAATAGTTCTATAAGGTTGTTACCATAAAAAAATAGCTGAATGGATGATTTGGAGGGGGAAGAGGATAAGCTTTAAGATGGCGGAAAGCCATTAGCATTACTAATGGCTTTCCGCCATCTTAAAGCATCTTGGCAGTGATATACTAGACATGGCAATTTGGTGGAGTGATTGAACTTTTTTTTTATTTCACTGGCACCTGGGACTGAAAGCCATCACCCTCACAAAATGTTGGCTGGAGGCCCTAATGGAGGGGACGTTTATTATTGTCCCATTGACTTACATTGTCATGGTTACATACCACTTATTTTTATTTTATACATTACAGAATTCCCATTCACCACGATATTAAGATCTTTCACACATGACACTCCATTGGGGATGGTGTGTGTGCTCCCGGTTTTCCTGTTTGTTCCCTTCCTCAGCTCCCGGGCTAGACTCATTTGGCTGACCCCTGGAATGTAGTATTGCACGGTCCCTTTATCAGTTTATACGTGAGTATTTTTCAGCATGGCCAGTCATCTCCAATTTACTCCCTTCTCCCCATGTAAGTAGTTACACCAGACTATATTGGTTATCTATATCCCTTTACAGAACATCGATGCATTTGCTCCTGATGAGTGGATAGAAGTCCACGAAACGTGTCAAGCTCATTCTGATGCATCCAATATACATCAAGAATTTTAGATGGTTTTCCCCTCTTTTAGATCCCATTTTGTGATATGGTTCAACCTGCACGTGGGGGATTATGATGTACAATTTTATTTGCTTGTGCCATGTTGTTATATTTCTTACTATGTATATTGATACCTCTTATGCTTTCATGCATGTTATACTGTTTTATGTCATGCCAATCATTGGTTTACCAATAAACATACAGATGTTTATACCTAATGTGAATTTGTTTGATTCCATCACGCAAACTTCATTCAAAGTCCCAACCTTCCCCCTCTTTGCATATAGTATAGGGATGGGGGCGTGAACCTTCCCTCACGTCCCATTTAAAATCCCAATGTTCCCCCCCCCCCCCTTTTTTTCATACAGATTATGGATGGAGGTTTTATGTGGTTAGGACCGATCATTTTCCTATGGCTGACCCTAATGGATCAGACCATAATTCAATGTCATTTACAGAATATAGTGTTGACTGCGCTACCCCAATATCATAACATTGAATACACCACTCTTGTTCAACCGTGAAATAAATCATATAAATGACAAAAAAATGGGATATAAATTGTGCCAACCTTCCCCCTCTTTGCATTAACATATACTCAGCCCGCTGGTGGAATGTTCATATAGCGATTGAATATGGAAAGGGGTTACAGAACTTGTCCAACTGAAAACTGGCCACAGACAGTATACTTGCAGTTCACGTATTACAGAGGTCAATTGAAATACACAGTTGCATGCAATTGCATAGGCTGTTCAATCATGTTGGGGTGTATTTAAACAAAAAAAACTGCATAGCAATTCAAACAGTGAAAAAATACCATATTTGGCAACTGGATGATGCTACGTACTAGAGGTAATTCCTATGATCCGAGGATTTTATGAATACATGCCTTTGTAAAAAGGAGGAATAATTTAAATCGCTTACCAATGGGCATGAATGGCTGAGAGGGCTGGCTGGGACGTGACATACCGATGGCATTTACTGCATAGATACGTATCTCATATATGACCCCCTCAATCATCCGTTTAGATTCGTAGCTTAGTTCATTCACCAGGTCATAGTTCAGCCTCATCCAGCGGTAGCTTTTCTTCTTCTTCCTCTCCAGGACATAACCTGTCAGTGAAGTGACACTGTTAGTAACAGCACTGAGAACATTGGTAAAGAAATGGGAAAGTGCAGTTTCTCTCTGTAATATACAAATAGCTGCAACAAAAGCATACAATGCAACAGAAGGCGGCACATCTAAAATTATTTTAAGGGGAAACTCTTATGTGTTTTTATTAAATACATATTTCAAGGTGTTGTACTGCAAAAAGTAGGTTTTAACCAAGCACCGCCAACAATGGCGAGCTGGATCCAGAGGGTAGAAGATGTCAGTAAGCTGGAAGACCTAGTGCTATCTGAGAGACACCAACAGGAAAAATATAACAAGACATGGGCGATATGGAAACACTTCATCCTCTCTCCAGAGGGCATTGCCCTCAGGGCTTCCCAGTAGTACAGATACCTTAGAAATTGGTACCTCGGGGCCCTCTTGACCAACCAGGGCCCTAGTCTATCCCGCCCTAATAATCTACCCCCCGTTCTCCTTTCATTCATCCTACCTCCCCTTTCTTACCTTCCCTTCTTTTTGTTGTTAGTGCAAGCATGCAACTAGTCCAGCAGATGGAGGTTAGAGATGGAAAGAGAAGGGGGGGAAATAGGAAAGCAAATGTGAAATGCAGATGAAGATGAAAGGACCCCAGGGCTCCTTGCCTAATTCCTCAGACTGATAAATATACATACAGAATGTACATATTAATGTATACCTTACCACCTAACGTTAACCTAGCAAAGAGGCAATATCTGTAACTAAACTGTATGGTCAACTGTAAATATGAAACCTGACTGCTATTCCTTCTCTCTGTAATGTTGTTGTTATAGTGGCGTTGTATGCATGTATTGCACTGTCTTTGCCCATGTTGGGTGTTATTATAAAAAACATACATATTTGAAAAAAAAAAATTAGGTATTTAATTGTATGCTGGAGATGTGCTGGTTTTCCCTCTAGTGCAGGGTTTCTCAACCAGGGTTCCAGGATTCCTCAAGAGGTTGCTAGGGGTTCCTTGAGCAAGGAGCAATTTCTGCCTCTCAGATAAGTTCCCACTTATATTATTGATCTTTTTAGCTATCTGTAAGGAGGTAATTCTTCCCTAATGACCTCAAGTGTGAGGAAAATTCTTCCCACTGACCGTCACACTAATGTATACCGAGGTGTAGATATAGTCATTTTTAGCAGAGGTTCCCTGAGACCAGAAAGTTATTTCAAGGGTTACTCTGTGTTGAAAAGGTTGAGAAAGGCTGTTCTAGTGGTTATCTTTATGTCACGCAACCTAATCAACAACATGCCTAAACAATGGCTGTCATTGAATAAATCAATGGTATTGATGGATCTAGGTACCTGTAGAGAATGTAACTAATGCAAATGCAACTAGTAATAGGGCTAACCATCATGTACATATATATTTACATATATAGTTACCCATTTCAATAACAAAGGTTAAAAAGGTTATGCTTGTTAAAGTATCTCTGAAGTTTTGACTAGAGTAGGGGATGGTTACCAACCCACTTACATGGCAAAAATAAAAACATGGCAATTATGGTAAATGGCAGCGCAATGCACTATGGCAGTTGTGGACAATGCTAGCACTGAAGCACACCACACCATGCATGCCATGTTATTTTTTTTGATTAAAAAAGGGTCATTGTCTAGTGTGTTAAGGTGCCCTGCCAACCAATCAATATAGAATATGTGTAACTGAGACCTGGGTTTGACCCATCAGTGGATCACAATTGGAGAAGATCAAACAAATTCACATGGGCTACAATGGCTCCCTATAAACAGGGGACCTCAGATTTGGAAGGTACAAATACAATATCCAAAAAGAGTGCCAGGCCTGCTTATTGGTCTAGTGCTTGTTTTGGACTATGAATAGATATTTACCATTCAATATAACTGCAGCACACATTAATGCACAACAATGTGTTGTGGTAATGCAAGTGCATTAATGCAGAGTATAGTGTGAATGGGTCCTAACACTATTCCCTCTTGCCCAGTTGGGGAGATTTCCCCTCATTTCCTGTCCCAGGGACACAACGGACAATTGATAAATAATAGTTTGGAAATTATAGTATTTTGAATGGTGAGCAGTGAAATTCCGCTAAGCAGTGGTAGGTACTATGGATGGATGGTATTTCCCTCACCCAGAATTGGCATGCCTCCATTGTACTGGGGTGGATCCCACTGTACAGTACAAAAGTCCTCTCCGATGTTTAAGATCCTGGGGGATTCAGGAGGGTCTGGAACCTCTGTAAGAAAAAGCAAGGAGAACATTGTAGAGTATATCATTATAAATCCTGTATATAGGATGACTTCTGAGACAACAACATTGTCCACTCCCAACATAAAGCTACGTAGAAGTTGTTATCTGAGAAGTACAGAATTACGTTTGTACAGAAGGCATTAAAGCCTCATTTTAGTAAGAAAGAAAAAAGGATCAGCTCAACTGACATTACCTATTATCGATTTGGTGTGTCCCTTGTGCTGCTAGCTTCTGGTTTAGTTGAGATTTACCTCTTCCAATCCTCCCCACCTCCGCAACCTTAAACTTCCAGTGTGGTGGGCGTTAATAGAGAGAAGGGCCCTCTCAAATGCACTCATCAAGAGTGGCGATAATTCCCACTCTTTCTGCCTTCTTCAAAATCATTAAATGGATAAAAGTTTCAATCATCTACCATTTATATACTGTAGCTCTTTTCATTTACGGAACCTATAGTAGAGCTTCTATGAATGGAGGAGGAGGCGGAAAGGGCAGGGATAGTCGGCACTCTTAGGAAGTGCATATGATAGGTCCCTCAGCTCTAAAAACCCCTGCTGCGCCAGAAGGGTTTGGTGATGGGGATCGGGAGAATTTGGAGGACAGAGGGTTTCAACTAAACCAGGAGCCAGCAGCACAAGGGACATGTTACATTGATAGTAGGTATGTTCCTTGTGCTGTTTTTTTCTTACTAAAGTGTATGTAGATCCTACGAATTAAGTTCTTTAATTTGCTCCCTTTGGGTCTGTGAAATGTACCATTTAATGTGTTTTGTTATATCTCATAACTTACAGGATGTCTCCAATGCACAAGCCGACCTCAATGCACTGTCTAATTGGGCAACTATGTGGCAGATGAGGTTTAATGTTGATAAATATAAAGTTATGCACTTGGGGGCTAAGAATATGCATGCATCATACATACTAGGGGGAATACAACTGGGGCAATCCATAGTGGAGAAGGATCTGGTGGTTTTGGTAGATCATAAGCTCAATAATAACATGCAATGCCAAGCTGCAGTTTCCAAAACGAGCAAAGTCCTTTCTTGTATTAAGAGGTATGGACTCCAGAGAGAGAGATATCATTTTGCCCCTGTACAAATCATTAGTAAGAACTCATCTGGAATATGAAGTTCAGTTTTGGGCACCAGTTCTCAAAAAGGATATCGGGGAACTGGAGAAAGCGCAGAGAAGGGCAACCAAACTGATAAGAGGCATGGAGGAGCTCAGCTATGAGGAGAGATTAGAGGAACTGAATTTATTCTCTCTTGAGAAGAGGAGATTAAGGGGGGATATGATCACCATGTACAAATATATAAGGGGTCCATTTAGTGAACTTGGTGTTGAGCTATTCACTTTACGGTCATCACAGAGGACAAGGGGGCACTCTTTATGCCTAGAGGAAAAGAGATTTCATCTCCAAATACGGAAAGGTTTCTTCACAGTAAGAGCTGTGAAAATGTGGAATAGACTCCCTCCAGAGGTGGTTATGGCCAGCTCAGTAGATTGCTTTAATTAAGGCCTGGATTCTTTCCTAAATGTACATAATATAACTGGGTACTAACATTTATAGGTAAAGTTGATCCAGGGAAAATCCAATTGCCTCTCTGGGATCAGGAAGGAATTTTTTCCCCTGGGTATAGGATTGTGTATATGGGATTGTATGATATTTTTTAATTTATTTTTATGGTTGAACTAGATGGACTTGTGTCTTTTTTCAACCTGATTAACTATGTAACCTCAGGTCCCAAATGTTTCCCCCTACCCTTCCCAGTCTAGTGGATGCTGAACAGAGATCCAGCCAAATTCACAAATTTACATTAGTTAAATGTAAGAAAAATGTTTTTTCAACTTTAAGGCTAAAGGGATCACAGGGATAATAGCATGGCAATCTCCGCGCCCTGTGAGGCCAGTGGCCAAAAAAAAATAAAAAATATACATGTATCTCTATATATCATGCTAATAATGAAACTGTATTTCTTCATTACTGCAGTAATGTCACACAGAGGGCTTCATGCTAGAGGTGCAGACCATTTGGATGTCTTTTAACAGTTCACTATTACCAGATAATAACAATAATAATAATAATAGTAAATTGTAATTTCCCTTAAAAAAAATCTGCACCCGAAAAGTGTTTCCTTTAATTTAAATTTGCAAGTTTGTTGCTTTGCCAAAGCTTTTATTATACTATATATATTTCATCCCCATAGTATTTATACAGCTAGAATTGTCTTAAAATCTTAAATTTTGCTTAAGGTTTGGGATTAGTGTTAGGGGGCAAGATTAAGGGTTACTGTTATGGGTAAGCTGACCTTAAGACTAACATTTTGGTGTTACATTTACAGTTGGGTTTAGGTTTAGGAGTTACATTGGGTTTAAGGAGTCTACTTATAAAAACTTTTCCCTGCACGTGTCTTAAACGTTCACACAGCATAAATAATCCCCATAAATGTATGTAATATGTTTATATCCTATAATCGCCATCTAGGGGGCATAATGTGGTATTTTCCTGTCTAATATGTTTTCCTAACTTCAGGAAAATACTGCAATATGGCCACTAGATGGAGCTGCCAATCATAGGAAGTAAACATATTACACAAAACTACAGAGATTATTTGTGACTGCTGTGTGAATGCTTGAGACACTTCTAAACTTACAAAGTTTTTTGTAAATAGAATCCAAAGACCCATCAAGATTCGGTACTCTACTTTAAAGTGTGTGTGATAATTTTTCGAGCATGATAATTGTACCACACAAGCAACAAACACTATTAGTGCTGAGATTTCAGAATCTGAAAACGAATATATTATCCCTTTTGCGTTGAGGGAGAACAAGGTAGAGGGTTTGTTTGTCCACTATGATCTTCCTATCCCCAGCAAAAGGTTTCATAACTGTGAAAGACTGTAAATTTAGACAAACTAGTTCTTGTATCTGAAGGTTCTTTTTGAATTTTTCTGGGGAATCCACTTGGGTATGAAAAAGCATTTCTATGTCCTGCACTCTCTAGTGGAAAATAAATATAAACTGGTGACAACAGGAAGTTGACTGAAAAGCTAAACCCAGGCTGCTAGGCTTGTGCCAATGGCGAGGTAAGACCTCTTCTGGTGTTTCAGGTGACAATGAATAGCTAATGAAGGATTAATCCCTGTTACCCTCCATCCAAAGTTAGAGATCCAGTTTAGGATTTAGTTATTCTTTAGGGCCATGACTATGGCTTACCAATGACTTTGACATTGACAGTGGCTTTATCCTCTCCAGCGGCATTCGTCACCAGCACGGTGTAGGCACCTTCATCCAACTTCTCTGCACCCTCAATGATGAACACGCAATGGTCGGCGAAGGTCTCCACGTGAACTCTGCCGTCAGTTTCTGAAATGAGCTAGAAGGATTCTGGAGTGTTAGTCCACAGATCATCAGACATTAAACTGACTTCACTGCCGAAAGAGCCTACTAGAGGGAAACACATACAGCAGACACAACAAGAACACGGTGGAAGGTGTACACTACAAACAGGCACAGCTGTGAAGAGCAATAATAAATCAACTGGGATACCTTTCAGTGTGCCGAATAAATGTAAAATCAGATACTAACAACCCCCATTTTACTAGTGTTACATCCACTTTCCTGTTTCAGCTATTTTGCAGGGAGTCTAAATACAGTAGTACCTTGTACCAGAAGAATGCTTGTAATCCAAAGCACTCATATCAAAGCGAGTTTCCCCATAGCAATCAATAGAAACTTAGACATTGCTTGTCTATGCAGTACCGCATGTTGCCAGAGGTGGGGGGCGCCGGAGACACTCGGAAACACTCGGAGAAGCTCGGAGACCACTCTGAGACGCTCAGAAACACTCAGAGACACTCAGGAACGAAATGTGTTTCTGAGTGTCTCCAAGCATCACCGGCACCCCCGCACCTCTGTCCAAATGCAATACTGCACACCCCAGAGGCTTGAATCCTGCTCATCTTGCGAGACAATGCTGGCAAACCAAGTCAGGATTTAAAAAAAAAAAACAACTCGCATTGCGAAATGCTCGTAAACCAGGTTACTTGCAATCCAAGGTTTTACTGTATGAGTGTTCAGGTTCATAGGCACCAGAGTTAGACCCAGTGCTCTTAGTAATCAGCACTCAGTCACAGTGCCAACCAAGTACCTCCATATCTATAATCCCTCATAATCCTCAGGAATTTATTTTTTTTAAATTAAACTCCAGCCATAACTTTGTATTTCCTTTTGGAAAGAATGATGAAAGGTTAAAGCCTCTATTGGGTATTTACTTCTTATTGGTGAGCAGGGCAGCCATCAGATATTTTGGGGGACCCTTACATAGCTTTAGGCCTGGGCCCCCCGGGGCCTGACCGCCAACATTCCCTAGAGCCCGCCCACTGGCCGTCACAGTGAATACGCCCACTGGCCATCCCACCGAGTCCTTCGATGCACCCACTTTTATTTTAACACTCTTATCCCAATGTATTTCCATACCCACCCAGAATCCGCATCCCTCTCCAAGAGAGGTATGGATGATTCAGGGCAGGGATGGGATACATTGTGGAGAGGGATGGATGATTTTGGGTGGGGACGAGGATGATGGAGTACAGTGATGGCTGGTGCTCCATCGGTAGGGAGGGGGAGACGGACCAATCGATCCAGCACGCCACCACCCGCCAGTCACCCCCTCGTCGCCAACTCTCTTACCCTGTGTTGGAGATAATAGGGGGTTTCATGCCCAGGGATGCCAGATGAGGTCGACGGCATGGGGGGATTGATGCCGGTGCAGATCAATGAGGTGTCTGCAGTGTCACAGGGGCGATCGGTGTGTGTGCCTCTCTTCTACAGCCACAGGAGGAGCTGGCAGCACTCTGCATGGAGGGGCCAGAGGATCGGACTTGGAGGCTAGTGGGTCAGTCTCTCGGTCCTCGGCCATGCGTCTCCTCCCTCCTTATCCAATGGGATCGCTACTCCTTTTCGGCCAATCGGGAAACGGGTCTCATGACATGCTTCCTGATTGGCCGGGAGGAGGATCAGTGTGAGAATAGCGAAAATTCATTCGCTATTGTCACACAACTGGGATGGCTTTGGGCGCCATGCTCTGCGCCCCGAGCCCACCCTATTTTGAGGCCTATTAGGGCCTCTGGCTCTAATCACATGCTTCAAAAAAACACAACCCTCCATTGGAATCCATGCGTCCAGCGCCCTACATGTGCGTCCTACATGCACTCGTGTGCCCCCAATGGACGGGCCGCCACTGAGGAGTTACTCTGTGAAAATGGATGAGGATGATCTTGGGTGGGAATGAGAGTTATATTGTGAAGAGCCTCTCCACAATGTAACTTTCATCCCCACCCAAGATCATCCTCATCCATTTTCACTGGTCCACCCCAATTTACAGCACAGCAGAACGCCACTGCACACTGGTGACTTTTCCTCCATGCTGTTCTCTCGCATCTGCAATGCATGCACCCCAGAGGGCTTGGTCCACTCCCACCACTGATGAGGCTGAGCACACTCCATTGCGGGCGCCGCGCGGGCTGCCTGCTGCGCTAACAGTTTCATTCATTAGGCTGCTGTATGAGGGTGCGGGCCGGCCTTGGGCCCGTCCAGGACCCTTGGGATGCTTGTACCCCTTACAAGTGTATTGCCTGTACCCCCTTGATAGCAGGCCCTGTTGGTGAGAGTTGCTCTCACTTCCTGGTCTAAATGACGGGAAGAGAAATCAATTGAAAAAACAAATGACTTATTTCATGACTGAGAAGGGTTTACTCTTTTCTTCTATAGTGACGTGAGACTAAGCAGCTGGTCTCTAAGTGTTTTTGTATGCACCATTTATGTATTTTTAGATAATGATCGTATCCCTTCTTAAGCATAAATAGATTTGACTCAGTCTTTTAAGTTTAGGGTGTCAGTATCTCCAATTCCCTATCTGACGGGGCAGTGCTGGTAGACCACCATTGATCCATACAGAGATATTATGTAACAAGTTAAATGGAAACATTGTACTAATTATGGCAGCCTTTCTCAACATTTTTACCATGGAGAAAAACCCTTGAAATAATGTTAAAGCCTCAGAGAACCCTTGCCAATAATTACAATAAAGCACAGTGAAATAAGAGAAAAATGGCCTCAGCGCTTAATGGTATATAGCTGCTAACAATTAGTGTAGCTTTACAAAACACTGTAATAACAATAACAAAGAAAAATTGCAGCGCTCAGCACAATACCAAAGAACCCAAAACACCTTAAAGCGGAGTTCCGCCTTGGTAAAAAATAATTAAAAGTCAGCAGCTACAAATACTGTAGCTGCTGACTTTTAATATAAGGACACCTACTGTCCAGGGAGCCCGCGATGTCGGCACCCGAAGCCGACACGTTCCTTGGCTCCAGGTGCAGGGGTCGGCATCCTTACTAAGGGAAACAGGAAGTTAAGCCTTACAGCTTCACAGCCTGTTTCCTATTGCGCATGCGCGAGTCACTTTCTGATTGGTGCCTGCTGTCTTCTGGGATCTGTGTGTCTCCCAGAAGACAGCGGGGGGGTGGGGGGGGTGGGAGGAGGGGCCGGACATTGCGTGGTTTGATGCACAATATTGCAGCAATCTTTCCCTGCAAGTGGGAGCTGATACCTGGACTAGACAGGTATCCGCCCCCCTCTCCCCCCTGAAAGGTGCCAAATGTGGTATCGGAGGGGGGGGATCCAAACCGCAGAAGTTGCATTTCTGGGTGAACTCCGCTTTAAGTGTTATATTAGTGAGTCCAACATTTAAAATATTAAAAAAAAAAAAAAAAATAGTTCAAATTTTATCCTAAGAAGAAGTATCAAGTAATAGATTCAGGTGATCTCCGTCCTCTAGTGCTTCAATCACTTAGTGCGACCTCCACCAATGCCAGGAAAACGCACTCACCAGATATAGTTGCTAATGAATGGCAAAAATCGCATTTCTGTCAGTGGTTACATATCTGAGAGGCAGTTCTCAGGGAATCCCTAGTAACCTCTGAAGGAACCTTAAGGCTGGCCATACATGTTCAATCCTCTTATACAATTTTCCTTTAGATTTACCAAAAACCATATTATATGAGGTCAAAACTAAAAAAACACTTTCAATTGTATCCAATTAGGCAGGCCCTTGCACTACATAGTTGAAGGTAAATCTAAAGAAAATTGTACAGAAAATTGTAAGAAAATTGTATAATGTATGGCCAGCCTAAGTTTTCTCTGGTTGAGAAAGGCTGGATTATGGTGATGGTCATGTTAGTAAATCATCAGGTATATGTGGAGGTACCAGTGAACACCAACTTTAACAAGAATCAACCTTTTAACTGTGTCTTCGACTTTGTGGTTAGCAGTGACACCTATGCCGAAATCAGGAGATAGGGTCTCCTCCAGCCCCTCCCATTTCACATTCCTCACCAGTCAGCTGACCTTTAGTCTCTGCCCCCCAGCCATGCTGTGAACTGAATGGGCGGCTGCGAAGAGGCTGAGTGGGTGGCCACGGGCTCCAGGAACCGCCCAGCTGTGTGGCCACGTAAAGGCTGGGAGATTGGTGTGGGATTCAGGAACAGCCCAGGATTTGGTGACCCCTGGCAAATCGTAATTTGACCCCCGGGGGGTCCCGACCCCAGGTTGAGAACCACTGCTTTAGAGGCTCCAGATTGACACTGTATGCTGTCATGGAGCTCAGTGCTTACAGGAACCAAGTCTCTCTCCATAACAAATACACCCTGCAATTTCCCATCAGGGTTATATGACACACAAACATTTTTACTTATAACGCCATCAGTTTACACTTCCCACACTAGATCTCACTTTTTGTGTTTGCTCTGTCTAGGGATATTTCTACTCTGAACACATCTTCCATGTTCTTTTTTATTACATCATATCTTTTTTTAAACTTAAAGTGTTTATTAACCCCCCCCCCCCCCCAAAAAAAAATACACATCCTGGTCCCTAAAGCAGATTAAACAGCATAGTGCTTGTGCTGTGTAATTTGCCCCCCTCTAAAGTGTAAAAAAACCCTCCCTGAACCTGCCACTTTCTGTATGCCCTCTCTATACTGACCACGATAACCAGGGCTACTAAGCTATGACCACCGTGGTCAGAGTGCGTCCCTCCGTCATACGCTGCTGTTCCCTCTGCTCTCCTCTCTCCCCCTCACCCCCTCCTTCCTGCCTGTCATCTCCCTCTCTCTGTCTCCGTCTACACCCACCGCTGCTATTATTAAAAACGAAAAACCTAACATTGTCACTGCCAGACCCTCTATTAGAGCCTGGCATACCACACTATGGAAGTTATTTAAAGAAAACTAGTGTTCTAAATACCTATTTACAGCTGTCTTCAGGCCGGTCACATGACTCACGGCCACCCCCCAGCTACGAGACAGGGCTTCTGCGGGAGGAGCCGAGTGGCCACGTGATCTCTCCGACTGACGTCAGAGGGAGATCATGGCTCCTCCCGCAGAAGATATGTCTCGTAGCTGTAAAGCGGCCGCGAGTCATGTGACCGGCCTGAAAACAGCTGTAAATAGGTATTTAGAACCCTTGTTTTTTTAAATAAATTCCATAGTGTGGTATGCCCGGCTCTAATAGAGGGTCTGGCAGTTACTTGCAACTTAGACTTCACAAACACTTTAATAAGAAAATTGCTATCCTAGACACCTGGCATTTATGTGGGCAGCAATCAACATAAAAGGATTTTGTTGTTTTCTGTGAATATCTACTGATCCAGTTCCACCCTTTAACAAATAAAACCAGCGCTTAAAGCCTAGTACACACAGGCTAAATGTTTGGCGGCATCAGCCGGTTCAATAGAACCTAATCTATTGAACCGGCCGACATTCAACCCGTGTTTACGGCAGCCTGTCGTCTTCTGTCAAAGCGTCATGACCAAAAAAGGTCTGCCAACCGGCTCCCAATCAGTGCTGTCAGCTAATGGCTGAGAGCGCTGACCGGAGTGTTCTTACGGGTGGGCCATCCCCCTTTCATAACACAATAACACAGCAGGGGAGATCGCTGTACTAACATTGGATTGTTAGTACAGAGGCTCCTAACTGACCTGTCAGTTTTTTTCATTCAACCCACTGGGTTGAAAGAAAAAAAAAAACTAGTAGTGTGTATGAGGCTTTATAGACAATTGACACAATCTTGATGCTTGCAGACATACAGGTGCTTATAGCAATTTGAAATCATCATCAGACTGTGCAACCCAGCATATATAAAGGCCCCGTTCACATTTCACGACTTGGGATCTCCGGCTGCAATTCCAAATCGTGCCGCAATCGCAGCACAATGTGTTTGGGTGCCAGTATCCTTCAATGGAATCCCAAACGCAATGTGACTCTGCCGCAATTGTCAAGCTCTGGGATCACAGGCCAATAGCGGCGGCAAACCGCACCTTTGAAAATCATGTGAAGCTAGTTGCCTGAAAAGGAGCGGAAGCTTCTTTTCGGACAACAAATGCACATGCGACATGCAAAATCGTGTGACAATCGCCTGTCAATGCGGGAATGCTACATCAAAATTGCATAGCGTAAAAAAAAAAAAAATTGCGTAGCGAAAATGCGTAGCAGGAACAAGAAAACGAGAATGCAGCCTAAGGGTCTAATAAAGCTTGCATTGCCCAAATAGATGCGTGATGCCTTCTTTTTTTCTAAAATATTCACATTCAAAGCTCCAAAATGGTGTTCCCCAAAAAATATATAAAAACTATAAAGTGTAGTATATCCAATACACCATATAATCAATATTACTTGATTATGTGCACTGCAAGTATATACTGTGCATCACCCAGTGTTTCCCATTCCTTGGCATCCACATGCCAAAATACCCAAATACTAATAAGCCTTCCAAGTTTTTATATGTTGTTTGGGGAACACCATTCTGGAGCTTTGAAGGCGAACATTTGAGAAGAAAGAAGATGGCACCACATATCTGTTTGGGAAATATGAGCTTTATTAGACCCTTATATATGCTGGGTCACACAGTCTGATGAGCGTTTGAATTGCTATAAGCACCTGCATGTCTTCAAGTATCAAGATTGTGTCAATTGACTATTAAGCGCTGGTTTTATCTGTATATGTTCATTTGCCTGGGCGACATCTTTGTTTCCAGCAGCTGAAGGTTTTTTCCGGTGGAACTGATTGCTTGGACATCTGAGCGCGGAGGATTAGCTATTGTGATTGCCACCTATCAACAAGCCTTGCAATGAGGAAATCTGTACTGACAGTACATTGCCATTGCTAATCTCTCCTTCTAAAAATGCTACTTTTTTTTGGCTGCAATGATAATCCCATGGCTTCAGGATTTTTTAAAGCATAGACCTGGAACAAGTATGCAATTAAGGAGTTCTGACATTTTAATCTGCATGCTTATTCTGAGTTAGTGGATCAAAAAAAAAATCAAAGTCCGAGCCAGCAAGGCAATGAATATTTTTAAAGGAGATCAATGAAAGCTGCTGCTTATAGATACACAAAAGTGTTCCATATCCAGATTTTAAAGTCTAACTCAAGCCTCCGCCCTCACTTTTTTCTAAACTCTTCAGGTCAGTAATGTAGGTGCTGTGATGACGCCCATGTATGTCCTCAGTCTTCCAGTCTTCACTGGGTGTCATTCAACTTAGAAAACTGAGGACATCTTGTGGCGAAAAAGAGGCACTGCACCAGCGAGTAGACATGTGCACTGCCGAAAAATTTGTTCATTTTCGTTTCATTCCTTTTTTTTCTTTTTGTTTTTTCTCGGGTCATTCGTTATGATCGCAATTAGAAAATTCATAAATTCACGAATTCGCTAATTTGTAAATTCAAAAATCCGAAAATGAGAAAGAAAATCCGAAAATTCCAAAGAATAACTAATAATAACTTCGTAAATTTGAAAATTCGGAAATTTGAAATTCGAAAACCCGAAAATTCGAAAATCTGAAATAATAACTACCGTATATACTCGAGTATAAGTCGAATTTTTCAGCACATTTTTTTGTGCTGAAAGTGCCCCCCTCGACTTATACTCGAGTCAAGCACTTTTCTGCAGCAAAAAATTTCATTTTCCGAACTGATTTTGGGGCCCCGTATCTCAGGGCCACGTGGTGCTAGGAACTCCAAATTTGGTGTGCAAACCCAGTAGAACTGGTACCATAACATATCCAAATTTGGGGTTCCTAGCACTAAGTGGCCCCGAGATACGGGGCCCCAAAATCGGTTTGGAAAATGTCATTCTCTGCTGCAAAAAAGTGCTTGACATTTTCTGAACCGATTTTGGGGCCCCATATCTCAGGGCCACGTGGTGCTAGGAACTCCAAATTTGGTGTGCAAACCCAGTAGAACTGGTACCATAACATATTCAAATTTGGGGTTCCTAGCACCAAGTGTCCCTGAGATACGGGGCCCCAAAACCGGTTCGGAAAATGTAATTTTCTGCTGCAGAAAAGTGCTTGACATTTTCTGAACTGATTTTTGGGGCCCTGTATCTCGGGGCCACTTGGTGCTAGTAACCCCAGCTTTGGAAATTTTATGTGGCTAGTTCCACTGGGTTTGCACACCAAATTTGGGGTTCTTAGCACTAAGTGGCCCCAAGATACAGGGCCCCAAATTCGGTCAACTGTGTCCATCTGCAGCAATGTCATTTCGGGACCCTTTGGGTTCAGAGACCCCAAATTTTGGCTGCAGCTAGGGGGCATCTAGGAACCCATAACTACCGAGTTTAAAGTTCAGGGGACCTATGACTGCAAATGGGCACAGTGAGGCATGCAAATGGGCACAGTGATGCTGCAAATGGGCATTGTTGACCCTCTTTTCCACTTACAGTAGCTGTGCATTTCTCACCCTCGTCTTATACTCGGGTCAATAAGTTTTTCCCATTTTTTTTGTGGTAAATTAGGGCCTCGACTTATACTCGGAACGACTTATACTCGAGTATATACGGTAACTGATTATAACTAACTATTAAATTATAGGTATTGGAATTTCCTTTCAAATTTGGCTGTTAGTGAATGTAACTATAAACAAATTTATCCGAAGGTACAAATTATAAGAAATAACGAATGGGGCATCTAAACAAATGGAACGGAACAAATTAATAATCAATAATAATAATAATAATAATAAAACATTTTTATTATTATTATTGTTCATTATTATTATTAATTTGTTACGTTCCATTCGTTTAGATACAACATTCGTTATTTCGGATAATTCGTAACTTCGGATAACATTCGTATTCGGTACGCTCACTAACAGCCAAATTTGAAAGGAAAATCCAATACCTATAATTTAATAGTTAGTAATAGTTAAGTTATTATTAGTTAGTTATTATTTCAGATTTTCAAATTTTCGGGTTTTCAATTTTCAAATTTACGAATTTTCAAATTTACGGATTTTCGGACAAATTAGTTAAACGGGTTTTCGTTCATTCGGATATTTCCGAATTTGTTGAAATTTGTTAAAAAAAGAATTCGGAATGAAACTAATTGCACATGTCTACCGGCAAGGAGGATCTGCAAAGTTTTTTGTTTTTTTTTTTTGTTTTGTTTTTTTACACACTGCCTTTTTTTGCCCAGAGTTGACACTGTATAGGTGTAAAATGGTCACACTTATGGGGTTGATCCATAAAACATTCATTGCACAAATGTCAGAAGTATTCGTGCAAGCTGAATGAAATGTCACCATATTTTTTCTCCAAGGAATTAATGCATGTATCATCAGTTCCATCTAGTGGCCAAATTGCGGTATAGGTTTCTGAAATACCTCAATGAGAAAACTATACTGCATTTTGGCCACTAGATGGTGTTGATGATACAGGAATCAATCGCTTAGAAAAATTATGGGTGACATTTCACTCAATTTCCAGGAATGCTTTTGATGTTCGTGCAACAAATGTTTTATAACTAGACCCCTTAAATCTACAATTTTAGCAGGATTTAAACCTGATGTGCATTTTAATTTCATACAACATATGTATTTTGCAGCAAGAAACCAGAGAAACCAAAATATAAGCACACTAAACTTAAAGCGGGGTTCCCATTTATAAAAAAAAAAAATTAAAAGTCAGCAGCTACAAATACTGCAGCTGCTGACTTTTAATTGGACACTTACCTGTCCCAGGGTCCAGCGATGCGTGGGACCGAAGCCCTGCTTGTCCCCCCCCCCCTCCGCTCGTCAGCGGCGGCATTTCAACTGTGGGCGCCCGGCTGTGGTTTCACAGCCGGGCACCCACTGCGCATGCGCGAGCCGCGCGCTGTCACTGGCCCTGCAATCATCTGGGACCGGTCACGTGTCC
Organism: Lithobates septentrionalis; assembly: GCA_037952835.1. Classification (NCBI taxonomy): domain Eukaryota; kingdom Metazoa; phylum Chordata; class Amphibia; order Anura; family Ranidae; genus Lithobates; species Lithobates septentrionalis. Next base: position 887,552 of record JBBDGP010000808.1, read on the forward strand.
CAGATGATTGACAAGAGGGAGAGTGGAGAGGCGATCTCCCTTCCTGCGCTGTGGTAAGTGACGTCAGGCACCGAAGGAGGCAGACTACGAGGGACCTTCTAGCAACAGGCATTTAGAGGTGAGTAAAAAAAAACATTTTTCTCCAAATGTTTTTTTTTAAGAACATTACTAATTTTTTTTTTTTTTTGGGGATGGAACTCCACTTTAAGCTTTAAAACATCCAAGAATGATTTTATTGCTCTCCCAGCCTTCCTGTCCCAGTGATTGCCAGTGTCTCAGGTACAGGAAATTAATAAAAATCTCCCCCGAGAGGTTACAGATAAATAATACTACACTACAATAATACATAGGTCACATGCTAAGTTATAAATATTCTTTGTGCTGCCCCCCACCCCACACACAGACAGACATACATATAAATTCAATCAGAAATACAAAAGTGGTGGTAAGTTGCGTGTGATCACACCAAGAAAGGTTCACAAGTGGGATAAGTAAATGTGATGTGGTAACTCGTATTTCCAGGCACACATTAGAGTGCCTCCACTTACATCCACATCCTCGTTCATCTCCACCCCAGACTCATTGTCAGCCCGGACAGGTTTCTGCTGTATCACCTGATTGTGGAAAATAGAGCTGAGATGCAGGGAAGGATAGATATCAGGGGAGGGGGTGGGGATATGGAGACATATATTGTTTGTCAGGTGATCCATGACTTCTTGCTGAGCTTCAGCCTTACCTTTAGTCTTGCACAGCTGTACAGGCTTCTTTCCTGTACTGATATTGCTTACTCTGATTTCACGGCACACAGAGATTCCCATAGTGTACATTTGAATCTGCAGATAAAACCTGCCTTATTTCCTGGCTGGAGGACATCCATAGTTTCATAACTGGTAAGGTTGAATAAAGACACCAGTCCATCTAATCCAACCTGTGTGGGTGCATGTATGTGTTTGTGTGTGTGAGAGTGTGTTTGTGTCAGTACCATTTACCATATTTCTGTACAGGTATATATTGCATTTACTTATGCCATGTACACACGAGCGGACTTTGCGGCAGACTTTGCCCGGCGGACTTTTCGACTGACTTTACGATGGACTTTCTGAATGAACGGACTTGCCTACACACAATCCACCAAAGTCCGTTGAATTCGTACGTGATGACGTACGACCGGACTAAAACAAGGAAGTTCATAGCCAGTAGCCAATAGCTGCCCTAGCGTGGCTTTTTGTCCGTCGAACTAGCATACAGACGAGTGTACTTTTCGACCAGACTCGAGTTTGACGGATAGATTTAAAACATGTTTTAAATCTAAGTCCGTCCAACTTTTGAGAAAACAAAGTCCGCTGGAGCCCACACACGATCGAATTGTCCGACGAAATCCCGTCCGCCGGGCAAAGTCTGCCGTAAAGTCCGCTCCTGTGTACGCGGCATTAGATGTCTGTCCAACAGTTTTTTAAAATTATCAACACTTCCCACTGACACCACTGATTGTGAAAGGGAGTTCAACATCCTTACCACTCTAATGCCCTGTACACACGGTCGGACATTGATCGGACATTCCGACAACAAAATCCATGGATTTTTTCCGACGGATGTTGGCTCAAACTTGTCTTGCATACACACGGTCACACAAAGTTGTCGGAAAATCAGATTGTTCTGAACGCGGTGACGTAAAACACGTACGTCGGGACTATACACGGGGCAGTAACCAATAGCTTTTGTCTCTTAATTTATTCTGAACATGCGTGGCACTTTGTGCGTCGGATTTGTGTACACACGATTGGAATTTCCGACAACGGATTTTGTTGTCGGAAAATTTTATATCCTGCTCTCAAACTTTGTGTGTCGGAAATTCCGATAGAAAATGTGTGATGGAGCCCCCACATGGTCGGAATTTCCGACAACAAGGTCCTATCACACATTTTCCGTCGGAAAATCCGACCGTGTGTACGGGGCATAACAGTAGAATCCCCTACGCAGTTTAAGGTTGAACTGCTTCTCCTCCAGTTTCATTGAGAATCTGCTAGTCCTTTCCTCCCAATCCTGACTACCCCAGAATCAGCTAGTCCTTTCCTTCACATCCTGACTGCCCCAGGATCCGCTAGTCTTTTCCTCCCCATTCTGAATAAGGTGAACAAGAATATAACTGCGCTAACCCAGTGAAAAAGAATAAAGCTGCTACACAAAAATATAACAAGTACTTCAAAAATAGGATGGTGTAAACATGTAGCGCTAAAACTTGTCAAAAACATATATTGAAATAAATGTGATACAATAACCTGTGGGTGGCCCCCACCATAATGTGGGTGTAAATAAAGTCAATGACAAAGTCCAAAAATATAAAAAAAAGTGAAATCCAGTGATGTGAAAAAATCTCCTAGTGTGTAGTTCATCAACATGGAAATCTTGAGATGGAGAGAGAATAAACACTCTTACCGAAACCGGTGGATTCAGGTGTCGGTGACACCGAATCAAACAGGCTTAGAGATCCAGATGGATGGCTGTCCTGGAAAGAAGTGGAGGTGCCGGATCTCGAAACACAGGTGACCACCTGTCCAGCACCTGAGGGAGCCCTGAGTGCAGACTACCATACACAACAATCTGGATCCCCCTGCTGGACGTAGGATTCCTTTCGGGCGGTGGATACGGTTGTAGCTATTCCAGACCAGAGGAGATGTGTTTTTCGAGATCCAGCACCTCCACTTCTTTCCAGGACAGCCATCCATCTGGATCTCTAAGCCTGTTTGATTCGGTGTCACCGACATCCGAATCCACCGGTTCCGGTAAGAGTGTTTAATCTCTCTACATCTCAAGATTTCCATGTTGATGAACCACACACTAGGAGATTTTTTCACATCACTGGATTTCACTTTTTATTATATGGTTGGACCTCAATGTCCCAGGATCTGGTAGTCCTTTCCTCCCCATCTTGGACTGCCCCAGGATCAGCTAATCCTTTCCTCCCCATCCTGACTGCCCAAGGATCTGCTAGTCCTTTCCTCCCCATCCTGACTGCCCCAGGATCCACTAGTCCTTTCCTCCCCATCCTGACTGTCCCAGGATCCACTAGTATTTTCTTCCCCATCCTGACTGCCCAGGATCCGCTAGTCCTTTCCTCCTCATCTTGACTGCCCAAGAATCAGCTAGTCCCTTCTTCCCCATCCTGACTGTCCCAGGATCTGCTAGTCCTTTCCTCTCCATCCTGACTGTCCTAGGATCTGCTAGTTCTTTCCTCCCCATTCTGACTGCACCAGGATCCGCTAGTCCTTTCCTCCCCATCCTGACATCCTCAGAATCCGCTTTCCTTCCCATCCTGACTACCTCAGAATCCACTAGTCCTTTCCTTCCCATCCTGACTTCCCCAGGATCCGCTAGTCCTTTCCTCCCCATCCTGACTGTGCCAGGCCCATGCCTTTCATTGAAACTCAGTTCTTGGAGGCTCAACATCACATGTGGGCATTACCAGTGATGATGTCATAGGGTCTACAATAATTTTTTAAATAAAAATGAAAAGTGGAAATTTCATTAGCATGTTGATGGAAAGGAAGTAACCACGAAAGGCAAAGTAGTGAAGGGTTAGACTTTATGTTAAGTAGTTATTGCAGTCTGTGTGGGTAGATTCATCCTTGCTAATTGGCTGGGTGATGGTTATCACTGGGACAGAAAGTGATGGAAATCCAACATTTTACAGTTGTCCCCAGAACAAGAGGTAAGGGGAAATCTTCCACCACCTATTGCTGTCTACAACGGAAATGCCCTTCACTTTGGAGAGATCTGCTCTCTCTTCCTGTTACATGTCCAGGACAGAAAGTCAAGGGAAATCTTCCAATGGGAAACAGATGGAAAAAAAATAATGACAGGGGCTCTACCTATTCCCCACCTATTACGTAAGAACATTTTGGCTTTAGATACATTGTACTTTAATCTAAGCCAATGTGTTGTCTCAACCTATCCTAAAGATATCCATAAACATGGGATGACCCCTCAAAAACGAAAATGTTGGGCTATGCATACACTTTAATGTGAAACTCAATTTATTAAGTCAGCCAAGCAAAAAGTAACTTTCATTGTTCTGACTGCTGTATCCTGCTGCAATGTTATTAATTGATATGATATGAGAGGTTAGTGGTAGACAGCTCTGGTTAAAAATGAATAATAGCATCTTTCTTATGCCACTTTTCAGTATACAATGCTTCTCTCATGTTACTGTAACTTAGAAATAATTAAATGGTTGCACTCATGCCAGTTTTCAGACGAGCTGAGACCGTTCTATGAAAATTTGAGACAGAACAGTAGTCTGAGCAACCCCTAATAACCAGCTGGACTACCTGAAGATCATCAGTATGGCTGAAGTGGAAACTTTTTTTCCCCTAGTTTTTCTATAGATCATAATTTGTACACTCTACATATGGAGGAAAACATAGCATGTTCTAACCTTATCTCCTTTGCTCCAAATCACAGTTGGTGCCGGATCTCCGGTGATAGGAACATCCAGACGCAGTTTATTGCCAGCAACCACAATGATGGTGTCAGCATTTCCAGACCCGCAGTCCAGTTTAATTTTTGGTGGCTCTGTGGAAGGAGATATATGTTCAATCAACTGCATGATCAGAGACGTGGGGACTATCATAATGGGATCAGTGATAAAGCATACAGCTGCCCAAAAAGGGCCGATTTATATAGCAGTGGTAGGGCCTTACTCTGGCCTGATACTTTTTAAATAAAACCTCCTCCAGCACATTTATAAGGCACAGCAGTGTGCTTACCAAAAGTGTATTTTTAAAAAATGTGAAAAAAAGTGACCACACTATTCCCCTATCACAGAGTGTTCTGCAGCATTATGCATAGAACAGCCCGAAGACACTGCAGGCACCTCACTATGCAATGCATTTTTGGAAAGAAAGGTAAAATGCAGCAGCGGTAAGTATCAGCTCTCCATTATAATTTTGTCCCTTAGTTATTTATAGTTATCATGGTAACCAAGTACAAAAACCAACTGCCATTTGGGTTCCCCCAGGGTGCCCCGGGCATGAGACTCAGTTTGCTCCAGATCAGAGATGGGTGAGGGGACTCTGTGGTAATGGAGATACTCGGATGTGATGGAGAAACTGATATGTTGAGGCTCGCATGTATAGGGGGGAACTCATACTCTGTGATGGGGGGGGGGACAACTCTGATGTGATGGGGGACATCTGATGTGATAGGGGGATTCTGATTTGAATGGGAGGGCTCTGACATGAAGGTGGGACTTCGATGTGGTGTGGGGACCTCTGACATGAAGGGGTTGTCAGGGCTGGGCTTAGCCCTTCCTTCTCTGAGCTGGCCGCTCAGCTGTTGGCTAATTGCCAGCTCCTATCTCTCCACAGTGACTCACCTGTTGATGATATCCTGCTCGTCAGTCCTGCCTACTTAAGCCGTATAGCTCAGATGATCTCTGCCTTCGTCTTTGTCAACATCACAGAGACTATATCCTGCGTTCCTGTTAAAGACTTGCTTGACTGACATTCCTTCTGGCTCCAGATCCTGCTTGTTGTTACACTACACTGTTCCCTGGCTTCCTGAATTTCTGGCTTGTCTGACTATCCGTTCCGGGTTACCGAACTTTGGCTATGTTTTGACTACGTTTGTTCTATTTACTTTTATTGTTAAACAAGTGTGATTTAACTGTACTTCTGTCTCGGTCTGATTAATGGTTTCTGACAGGGGTCTGATGTCAAGGGGGGCTCTGATGTGATGGGGGGGGGGGATATCTGATGGGAAGAGGGGCTTCTGATGCAAAGTGAATTTCATCAAGATGGTTGTATGCACCATTTCAGGCTCAGGTTTCCTATTGATAAATAAACATTTTTTTACATTTTAGATTGGGTGTCTTAAGATTTTGCATAGTTTTAAAGGGTGCCACAGCTGAAAAAAAGGTTGAGAAATGCTGTTCCAGCCAACAAAGTTTGCTCTCAATCACATTAATGATTTTCTATTCATTTGTTACACACACTCTCATTACTCAGGCTGTGACAAAAGGACTTAAGTCTAGTACACACGGACCGAATGTTTGCCGGCATCGGCCAGTTCAGTAGAAACATTCAGCCCGTGTGTATGGCAGCCGGTCCGAAATAAGCTGGCCGAAAGGCTCATGGCTGAAAAAGGTCTGCCGATTGGCTCCCAATCAGCGCTCCCAGCCAATGGCTGAGAGCGTTGATCGGAGGGTTTTGGTGGGGGGCCGCCTCCCTGTCAGAACACAATAGCAGGGGAGATCATTGTTCTAACATCGGATTTTTAGTACAGCGGCTCTGACCTGAGTTGTCGTATGCGAGGCTTTACACACAGGTCAGTACATTTGAGATTTCACTTACCTTGTCTGGGGACGAAGTCAATCTTCACCTCTGGCAGGGAAAAAGCAGAGAGAAAAGAAAGGAAGAGAAAAGAAAGGAATTATGAAATGTGTGATAAAAACAGCTTTGTATTAATCCATTAGTTTTATAAAATCAAGCATAAAGAATACAGAGTGGAGCTCCTACAAATAGGGAACATAAGGGAAATACAAAGACACTGAATTTCAAAAGAGCCAACTTCTCTAAACTACGAACCTTGCTAGAAGATATAAATCGGGATAAAATCTTAGGAACAAAGAACACGGAGGAGAGATAGGTTTGCTTTAAGAGCATATTAAATAAGGGCATTAGCAAGTGCATCCCATTGGGTAATACATTTAAAAGAGCGAACAAAAGTCCTGGATGGCTTAACGCCAATGTAAAAATGCATATAAAAGCAAAAGAGAAGGCCTTCAAAAAAAATACAAGGTTGAGGGATCATCAATCATGAGCATTCAAACTTTATAAAGAATGCAACAAGAAATGTAAGGGTGCAATTAGGGCGGCTAAGATAGAACACGAAAGACACATACCGGAGGAGAGCAAAAAAATCCCAAGAAATTCTTTAAGTATGTAAACAGTAAAAAAAGGGAGCCCATATTGGCCCCATAAAGAATGAGGAAGGACATCTGGTTACAAAGGATGGGGAGATGGCGAAGGTATTGAATTTATTCTTCTCCTCAGTCTTAACGAGGGAATCGGGGGGCTTCAGTAACCAAAGCTGCAGTGTTTATCCTCATGGCTAACAGAGGACAGAATCAGAATTAGACTTGGGAAACTTAAAATTAATAAATCACTGGGACCGGATGGCTTGCACCCAAGGGTACTTAGGGAACTCAGTCAAGTAATTGTCAGACCATTTTTCCTAATTTTTACTGACAGTCTACTAATTGGAATTGTACCAGCGGATTGGAGAAAAGCCATTGTTTAAAAAGGGCCCAAAATACATCCCTGGGAATTACAGACCAGTTAGCCTAACATCAATAGTATGCAAGCTCTTGGAGGGGATGATAAGGGACTATATACAAGATTTTTGTAATGAAAACTGTTTCATTAGCAGTATTCAGCATTGATTCATGAAGAATCATTTCAGCCAAACCAATCTGTTAACCTTCTATGAGGAGGTGAGTTGCCATCTAGATAAAGGAAGGCCCGTAGACATGGTGTATCTGGATTTTGCAAAAGCATTTGACATAGTTCCCCATAAACGTTTACTGTACAAAGATAAGGTCCGTTGGCATGGACCATAGGGTGAGTACATGAATTGAAAACTGGCTACAAGGGCGAGTTCAGAGGGTGGTGATAAATGGGGAGTACTGGAAATGGTCAGAGGTGGGTAGTGGGGTTCCCCAGGGTTCTGTGCTGGGACCAATCCTGTTTAATTTGTTCATAAACAACCTGGAGGATGGGGTAAACAGTCCAATCTCTGTATTTGCGGACGATACAAAGCTAAACAGGGCAATAACTTCTCTGCAGGATGTGGAAACCTTGAAAGAAGATTTGAAGAAATTAATGGGGTGGGCAATTACATGGCAAATGAGGTTTCATGTAGAAAAAATTAAAATAATGCATTTGGGTGGCAAAAATATGAATGCAATCTACTCACTAGGGGGAGAAACTCTGGGGGAATCTAGGTAAATGGAAAAGGACCTGGGGGTCCTAGAAGATGATAGGCTCAGCATTGGCATGCAATGCCAAGCTGCTGCTAACAAAGCAAACAGAATATTGGCATGCATTAAAAAAGAGATTAACTCCAGAGATAAAACAATAATTTTCCTACTCTACAAGACTCTGGTCCGGCCGCACCTGGAGTATGCCGTCCAGTTTTGGGCACCAGTCCTCAGGAAGGATGTACTGGAAATAGAGCGAGTACGAAGAAGGGCAACAAAGCTAATAAAGGGTCTGGAGGATATTAGTTATGAGGAAAGGTTGTGAGCACTGAACTTATTCTCTCTGGAGAAGAGACACTTGAGAGGGGATATGATTTCAATTTACAAATACCGTACTGGTGGCCCCACAATAGGGATACAACTTTCTTGCGAAAGAGAGTTTAAAAAGACATGTGGCCACTCATTAAAATTAGAAAAAAAGAGGTTTAACCTTAAACCACTTAGAGGGTTCTTTACTGTAAGAGTGGCAAGGATGTGGAATTCCCTTTCACAGGCAGCGGGGGGGGCATCGATATTTTCAAAAAACTATTAGATAAGCATCTGCACGACCGTAACATACAGGGATATAGAATGTAATACTGACATATAATCACACACATAGGTTGGACTTGATAGACTTGTGTCTTTATTCAACCTCACCTACTATGTAACTTCAAGGCATTTCCAGGCCAAGCATAAGATATAATTTCTCAGCAAAGTTCCAAGTCTGTCTGTAATTTGTACATGCATGAATTCGTTCCCAGAGATCCTTCTGGGGGATCATCTATATATGATGTCCTCAAAATTCTAAGCAATGCTCACTTTAAAGCCCAATTCTAGGCTATTTTTAATTTTTTTTTAAAGGGGGGGGGGGGCCATGTCCGAACTGTTCCCTGCTCTACCTTTTCTTCACCATAAGATGTCCTCAGTTTTCCAGAATGAATGATGCCCAGTATCACTCAGCCTGGAAGACTAAATAAGGTCTGTGAGTGTGCGGCGTCATGGCCCTGCCCCCTAAGCAAGGCGTGTGCACTCACAGCCTATTGATGCAACTGATCCACTGCCACTCTCTGCATCATCCAGGCCTGCCCACAGCCAGTGGATGAAATACTGGCAGGAGGGTGCACTGATAGGATGGGGGCGTGGAGCACAGAGTTGAGATTTAAAGAAGCCATAGATTCACCATGAGGTGCTATGGCAATAAATGAGTCAATGCTCTGATTATTAATTCATTTGAGTGTTTAACTTACAGATTGAGCTACTGGGATCTCTAAACAACAGTCTTTTCACAGCAATAGAGCAAAGGAGGAAGTGGGAAAAGGGGCGCCACCTGCTGGCTGAATAGAAGACTATATAATATATCTATGTAATATTTCATATTTACTGGAGCAAAAAGAGATAATTCTTTTTTTTTTTTTTTATTTGGTCCTGGTCACAAAAGTAAAGTAGCATTATATGTACACAGCCAGGATATTGTATGCCCCCCTTAAATAGACAGCTTTCTTTACTTGCAGCTCCGGGTCCTGTGTTCCAAACCCAGCAGGGATAAGCATAGAATTTGTATACTTTCTATGTGTATGCATGTATGCTCTAGTTTTCTTCCAAATACATTAAAGGGAATGTGCAGTCTTTTCAATGTTGTTTTAGATAAACATAAAAAAAGATCAGCTTGATGTAAATTATTTTGTTTGTATGCATTAATATTTTATAAAATCTTATTTCTTTGTTTAGGTATTTGTTACATGTAGGAACCTGCACTGCAATTATTTTACCCCTTGATGCATATAATCTGTATGACAGTTCATTAGAGACTTCCCATCATTTTTATTCTTTATGTCAGTGCAATAAGTGTTATGGAAATTGTATTATTACGTTCATACAGGTGCATTGTTTTTTTGCTAATAATATTTGACACATTTATTTGTCAGTATATATATATATATATATATATATATATATATATATATATATATATATATATATATATATATATATATATATATATATATATATATATATATATATATATATATATTGTATAGTATATACTGTATATGGGTTGATTTACTGAAGGCAAATAAACTGATTACTTTGCAAGTGAAGCTTAGTAAGAGAGGCAAAGCTCTGCTGACTTCCATGATCCAATCATATACAGGCAAAAATGCTGTTTTTTTTTTTTCTTGCATGTGATTGGGTATTGGGTAAAGTGAAGCTGTAGCTCAAAAACTAAACTCTGGCCAATGAAATGAATTAAGGCTCAAACACTTGACGCAGGTAAACATGCCTAAATGAGTTAAACGCGTTTACAATCTTTTTTTTTTTCTGCCAAAATGCCGCTGTCAGGTGGAAAGGCGTCTAGGAGACATAGAGAAGCATCCAGTGTGCATGAGACCTAAGAAGAAAGTTTTAGTTTTTTTGTAGATTTTGACAATATTAATGGTCAGCTAAGGTCGACGCTTTTATAAAGATATTTATTTTCCAGTGGAAGAACTGCAATAGCTGAACTCACCCATAAAGTGCAGTTTGGCGGACAGATTGAAAGCAAATCCATTGGGAATGAAGGAATAGTCTCCTTCGTCTGAGGCCACCACATTGTCAATGGTCAGTTTGTGTACCCTGCAGACAGAGGAAACACGTTGTTAAGGATTCAGTCTTTTCACAAAACATTATAAAACTTCTAATGATGTTTAAATCAAAACGGTCATCACAGAAACATGGGAGCTGCCATTGCTGGCTTTGTTTCACTACGATGCTAGGGGCTGTCATGCTCATCCAATGGCTCCATTTCTTAGCAAGTAAGTCACTGATTTGCAAAAAATATGTGACAACTAAAGTAAAATATCCCAATGCTTTTTCTATCTCAATTACTCAGTAGGAGGAAAAGCCACATGATAAGCGTGACAGACTGGGCACTAGCAACCTTTAAAATAAAAAAGTCAATGGCAGCTCCCAATTTTCCTTTATGCCAGGTTCACTTTTACTTAAAGTGGTTGTAAAAGGTTCGCGTTTTTTCACCTTAATGCATCCTATGCATTAAGGTGAAAAAACATCCGACAATACCGGCCCCCCCAGCCCCCCCGTATTACTTACCTGAGCCCCTAAACCTGCTGCGCTCTCCCCGATGTCCTCTTCGCCGCTCAGCCTGGCCGTTGATTGGCTAGAGTGGATGGATTGAAAGCAGCACAGCCATTGGCTCGCACTGCTGTCAATCACATCTAATGACGCGGAGCGCCGGGGGGCGGGGCTGAGTGATACAGTGAGTGGCTATAGCGCGCCCGCAAGAACTAAACACCATGCGAGAGAGCTCGCATGAAGGTGGTTAGTTCTTGCGGGGAGGAGCTGAGACAGCCGCCGAGGGACCCCAGAAGAGCAGGTTCAGGGCCACTCTGTGCAAAACGAGCTGCACAGTGGAGGTAAGTATAACATGTTTGTTATCTTAAAAAAAAAAAAAAATTCCTTTACAACCCCTTTAAAGCGGATCTTCAGTCATTTTTTCATCTTTCCATCTATTAAATCTTCTGCCTTTGTTGTTTTAATTTTGGATAGTAAAACATTTTTTTTTCTGCCACTAAATACCTTATACAGCCCACTTCTTGTTTCTTGTCTGGTCATTAGCCTAGGCTTAAGAGAGTCACGGAGCCAAAGGGGGACCCTAAGCGCAGGGACGGCATGACAGTGCTGGACTGCACATCTGCCTGTCTCTGTAGGGTACAGTTCTCCTTTTAGAGAAGGGGAGGGGCTGTAAGAGGAAAGTGTAGGAGATGTAGGAAGGGGAAGTGACCTCAGTCGAAGAGCGGTGGTGGACGAGATTCCCACCCACCCTCCCGATTGTTGGCAGTTGTTGTTTTCCTTTAATAGGATAAGTTCTGTTACAAGTTGTAACATGTGTACCCATCCAAGGATGGGGGGTTGTTTGATGGTACCCATCCAGATGATGGGAGGTTTTTGCTGGTACCCATACATGGAAGGATGGGGATTGAAGTTGGTACCTTCAGGCCTTAAGGGTTAACCTGCAGGAGTTAAAAATGCTAGGTCACTGGGGTATGTTGTGATAATGCCGTGTCAGGGGTTTCCGACTGGCAGGTTTTAAATTAAGGAGGTTGTACCAGTGACCAGGGTCATAGTCATCGTTCTTACTGAGAAAGTTACCTTAACAAGTTATTTAAGAAAGTACAGTTATTGATAATATTTATGTTAATTTATACGTTTGAATAAAAGGCCGCAAGGCCATTTTACTCCAAAAACTAGTCCGAGTCATCTATGATGTTTTTGAAAGGGAGGGTATGTACGGGTAGGATGGTATTAGGTATATGGGCTTAAGTCCTACAGTGTCATGACATCATTCACAGCTTTCTCTCTCACTCTCGTGAGAGTTTGCCAGGAAGGGAGGGAGGATGAGTTATAAGAGGGCCAATAAGAGCTGCATAGCTGGAGGTGTGCCTCTGTGTGTCTGTGTAAATCCAGGAAGTGAACAGGCAGCAGCTTAAGCTGCCCACAATTAAAATGGATGCAGCCATACTCAGTGGAGGGAGATTTCTGCAGTATATTTGGCAAGTACAGAATCACAGTAAAATAATATGCAAAGTGGTTGGAGGGAAGCTTCAGATGTTTTCATTACAAATTATGTGAGCAGACTGCAGTTCCTCTTTAATGTCAACCTGTACTCTGTTTTTAACTATTAGTAGCAGCTACACCATTAAATGTCTTCTGTTACCTCATAAGCCCGGAAAAAAATTTCTGAGCACATCTCTGATTTAGTTTCACTTTGCTAAGGTCAGACTTTTTTTATTTCATAGCTAAGCTCTATAGGGCACCCTCATTCACTGGATCATGGGATGGAGGTGTCAACTTAACTATGGACCTCGATCAGATACCAATAACAAAATCCCCAACCTTTTTTTTTAAAACATGCTGTACAGAACGGCATAGTCCTGCGGCACCATTCGGTATCGCAAATGTGGGTGTTTTGCCAATGCATGGAGGTGCCATTAAGAACGCGTCTGCCAAAGAGCAGCACATCTAACTTGCGGGTCGGGAACTTGCGCAATAATGCACGTGTTCCCGACCCGTACATACATGAATCTAGTGTTGGATCTAGAATGCCAAAAACAAATATATTTTTTGGGGGGATTTTCACAGTACCATTGAATACATACGGTATATTAATTATCATAAATATAAATTATATTATACACTATTTCATGTTAAAACCAGGGCTTTTTTTCTCAGGAAATAGGTGCAGGAACTCCCTCCTTTTCGAATCACCCCTTGTCTCCACCCCCTACACACCTCTGAGCACCGACCTTGGGTTCCACCCCCTACCTACCTCCCAGTACCCTCCCTTCCAGAGAATACAGAACCAAGTAATTAGTATAGAATTTGACACTGATAACAAGAAAAGCTATAAAATAGATCCCCTGCAGCCAACAACAATAGACAACCCCCATTCAATAACATACCCCCAGCAACAATAGACCCCCCACTAGCAATAATAGATCTCCCACCCGCCAGCAACAATAGACCCCTCCCTCAACAGTAGATCCCTTCCAGCAACAAGTAACCCCCTCCCACAACAATAGGACCTCCACCAGCAACAATGAACCTCCCCAGCAACACTAGACCCCCCACAACAATAGATCCCCCCAACGACCATAGATCCCCCAGCAGCCAGCATCAGTAGTCCCTCCAGCATACTATAGTACCCCTCTCCATTACATAAATTCTGTGTTGGAGGTGCCATGACTGCGTTCCCCTGCGTTCCCCTGCGTTCCCGCTGAAAAAAAGCCCTGGTTAAAACAAAGGGCACAAATACATATGAAGGCTACATGAATGTGTGTATTTGCCCCTGCAGTGTATTTCACTGGATGGGTGAAGGTGGCTGTACGCAGCTATGTGTCGCTCATTGCGTAAAGTAGTGCACACGAACAGACATGATGCTGGTGGCTGTACTGGTCTAGGATATCCGACAAACTAGAAATAGGCTACGCTGTACAGGGAAATGCACCCATTTTTGTGCCTGTAGCCTAGGAACTGTCAGGTTCTATCCCATCCTGTAGCTCATCCTCCAGCAGAAATACATGTCCCTATTGAAGGATGACATGGGAGGTGAAATAGGATTTTGGAATTATCATCATGTGATTGCATACCTCAATACTAGGGATGAGCCGAACACCCCCCGGTTCGGTTCGCACCAGAACCCGCGAACGGACCGAAATTTCGCACGAACGTTAGAACCCCATTGACGTCTATGGGACTCGAACGTTCGAAATCAAAAGTGCTCATTTTAAAGGCTAATTTGCATGGTATTGTCCGAAAAAGGGTTTGGGGACCCGGGTCCTACCCCAGGGGACATGTATCAATGCAAAAAAAACTTTTAAAAACGGCCGTTTTTTCGGGAGCAGTGATTTTAATGATGCTTAAAGTAAAAAAAAAAAAAGTGAAATATTCCTTTAAATATCGTACCTGGGGGGTGTCTATAGTATGCCTGTAAAGTGACGCGTGTTTCCCATGTTTAGAACAGTCCCTGCACCAAATGTCATTTTTAAAGGAAAAAATCTCATTTAAAACTGCTTGCGGGTTTAATGTAATGTCGGGTCATGGCAATATGGATGAAAATCAGTGAGACAAACAGCATGGGTACCCCCCAGTCCATTACCAGGCCCTTTGGGTCTTGTATGGATATTAAGGGGAACCCCGCACCCAAATTAAAATAAGGAAAGGTGTGGGGCCACCAGGTCCTATATACTCTGAACAGCAGTATACAGGCGGTGCAAACAAGACAGGGACTGTAGGTTTGTTGTTAAGTAGAATCTCTTTGTAATTTTGAAGGGGTACATTTTTAACGTGTTTAGCTCCAGCCAAAAAATCTTTTTTAAGCTTTTTGGAAAACATAGGGAAGGGTTATCACCCCTGTGACATTTGTTTTGCTGTCTTTCCTCCTCTTCAGAAGATTTCACCTCACTTTTTGTCCCAATGAAAAATGTTTTTTGAAAATTTGGGTTTTTTTGTGGAACAAGGATTGGAAAGCATCAGTGGAAAGGAGAAATGTTTTTCCCATATTAACTCTTACAGGAGAGAATTTCCCTTCCTAGGGGTAGATTTCATCTCACTTCCTGTTGTCTCCTTCCGTTTGCAAGTAGGAGTCGTTTGTAAGTTAGATGTTTGAAAGTAGGGTCCTGCCCTATATACTCAGCAGAAATTTGGGCCTTAGGTGTTGCTGTGGCCACAACACTGTAAGCCCTCACAGGGCCCTGCTGTGAAATATTAGATCAAGAATTGTAATTACATGCCCCTGTTGAACAGGAGCTGAAAAATTAGGCCTTAGGCACTGGTGCTGGTGCCACAACACTGCAACCCCTCACAGACACTCTAGTTGGAACGCAGGAACGAGCCCTGCTGCAAAGTATTGCTTCAAAAATTGTAATTACACGCCCCTGTTAGACAGGGGCAGAAAAATTGGGCCTTAGGCACTGGTGCTGGTGCCACAACACTGCAACCCCTCACAGACACTCTAGTTGGAACGCAGGAACGAGCCCTGCTGCAAAGTATTGCATCAAAAATTGTAATTACACGCCCCTGTTAGACAGGGGCAGAAAAATTTGGCCTTAGGCACTGGTGGTGGCGCCCAGAACCAAAAATGTTCTTACAAGCTATCAGCGTGATGATTGAGGAGGAAGAGGATAATTACTCAGGGATAGTCACTCAGCATCAGCATAGGCAGTCTTTGAAGGGATCTGAGATTTCAAAAAAAATTATTCGGTTACATCAGCATCAGGTGCTTGGTAGCTGGTGGTGATCCAAGACTGATTCATTTTTATGAAGGTCAGCCGATCGACCGAGTCGGTGGACAGACGCACCCTGTGATCGGTTACCACGCCTCCAGCAGCACTGAATGTGCGTTCCGAAAGAACGCTGGATGCAGGACAGGCCAGTAGCTCAATTGCATACTGTGCAAGCTCTGGCCAGTGATCCATCCTCAAGACCCAGTAACCCAGAGGATTTTCGGTGGGAAAGGTGTCCAAGTCTGATCTTGCCCCTAGGTATTCCTGCACCATGTAAAACAGACGCTGGCGATGGTTGCTGGAACCGATCATACCTTGGGGCTGCGGACCAAAAAATTGTCTGAACGCATCGGTCAGACGGCCACCTTCTCCACCGCTCCTTCTTTGACTGACCGAAGCCTCAGCAACACGTTGTCCAGAAACAGGAGTTTGTAACCTCCCAGTCTCTGGGAACGCGTTGCACAGACCTTTCTGCAAGGCCTCCCGAAGATGTTTCATCCTCTGCTCCCTCTGCGATGGCAAGATAAGGTCCGCAACCTTACCCTTGTAACGTGGATCAAGGAGGGTTGCCAGCCAGTATTGGTCCTTCTCCTTGATACCACGAATACGAGGATCCTTACGCAGGCTTTGCAGGATCAGGGAGGCCATGCAGCGTAGGTTTGCTGAGGCATTCGGTCCGGAGTCCTCTGGGTCACTAAGGACAACAACGTCCGCAGCCACCTCCTCCCAGCCACGTACAAGTCCATGTGTTCCTTGGGACTGATCCCTTAAAGACTGCTGATGCTGAGTGCCAGGCTCCACCTCCATACTGACACAATCTTCCTCCTCCTCCTCCTCCTCCTCGTCCTCTTCCTGTGTGATCGGCGGGCACGCAGGAACACTGTCTGGATAAAGGGGGCCTTGAGAGCTAAGGAAGTCCTCCTCTTCCTGCCTCTGTTCTGCCTCAAGTGCCCTGTCCATTATTCCACGCAGCGTGTGCTCCAACAGGTGGACAAGGGGGACAGTGTCACTGATGCATGCACTGTCAGTGCTCACCATCCTCGTGGCCTCCTCGAATGGTGACAGGACAGTGCATGCATCCCTGATCATGGCCCACTGGCGTGGGGAAAAAAAAACAAGCTCCCCTGACCCTGTCCTGGTGCCATAGTCGCACAGGTACTCATTGATGGCCCTCTGCTGCGTGTGCAGCCGCTGCAGCATGGCCAACGTTGAGTTCCACCTGGTGGGCATGTCACAGATTAGGCGGTTTTTGGGCAGGTTAAACTCCTTTTGGAGGTCCGTCAGCCGAGCACTGGCATTATATGACCGGCGGAAATGCACACAGACTTTCCTGGCCTGCCTCAGGACATCCTGTAAGCCCAGGTACCTGCCCAAGAACCGCTACACCACCAAGTTAAGGACGTGTGCCAAACAGGGCACATGGGTCAGTTGTCCCTGTCGGAGGGCAGAGAGGAGGTTGGTGCCATTGTCGCAAACCACCATTCCTGCCTTAAGTTGGCGTGGCGTCAACCACCTCTGAACCTGCCCCTGCAGAGCTGACAGAACCTCTGCCCCAGTGTGGCTCCTGTCCCCCAAGCACACCAGCTCAAGCACCGCATGGCATCTTTTGGCCTGCGTACTTGCGTAGCCCCTTGAACGCCTACGGAGCACCGCTGGTTCCGAGGAAGAGGCCATGGAGGAAGAAGAAGAGGAGGGGGTGGAGGAGAGAGGTGTGTCACAATCAGCATTTTGGAGGCGTGGTGGCGGAACAACCTCCAACACTACTGCACCTTGTCCTGCATCCTTCCCAGCTGCCAGCAGAGTCACCCAATGCGCCGTGAAACTTAGGTAACGTCCCTGTCCATGCCTGCTGGACCATGAGTCAGCGGTAATATGCACCTTACCGCTGACCGCCCTGTCCAGCGAGGCATGGACATTGCCTTCCACATGCCGGTAGAGAGCCGGAATCGCCTTCCGTGAGAAAAAGTGGCGTTTGGGTACCTGCCACTGAGGAACCGCACATTCCACAAACTCACGGAAGGGGGCAGAGTCTACCAACTGAAAAGGCAGCAGTTGAAGTGCTAGCAATTTTGCCAAGCTAGCATTCAACCGCTGGGCATGTGGATGGCTGGGAGCAAACTTCTTTCGGCGGTGCAGCAGCTGGGGCAGGGAAATTTGCCTGGTACAATCTGACGTCGGTGTACCAAAAGCAGATTGCCCACAAGTACTTGGCTGTGACACACCTAATTCTACACCTTCATTCCTCTAACTGCAGGTCTCAGAGAGGACTGAAGGTCTAGTGGGGTTGGAAATCTCAGCTGATGAGGAGCAAGGAGAGATCCTCTTTGTTCTTTGGTGTGGGTCTTTTAGATATGCTTGCCAACGAACTGCATGGCAGGTCAACATATGTCTGGTCAAGCATGTGGTACCCAAGCGGGAGATGTTTTGGTCACGCGAGATACGCTTGAGACATATGTTGCAAATTGCAGCGGTGCGATCTGATGCACTCGTCTCAAAAAAGGCCCACACCAAAGAACTTTTTGAATAACGCGCAGAGACTGCAGCGCCCTGCACATGTGGAGCTTTGGGGTGTGATGCAGTCAATGTGCTGCCCTTAGGCTGGCCCCTGGAGGGCATCCTGCCTCGTTGGTGATGTGCCGCCTCCTCCTCCTCCTCCTCCTCCTCCTCCTCTCTCCTATCAGGCACCCACGTTGAGTCAGTGACCTCATCATCCCCTCCCTCCTCATCACTGGAGCAAACCTGGCAGTATGCTGCAGCAGGGGGAGCATGACTGCCAGATTGCTGTCCTTCTTGGGCACCCCCTCTGTCCGTGCTCATGTTACTGCCTTCATCGAGCTCAGTATCATCATCAGAGCCTTCCAAACGCTGGGCATCCTCCTGGAGCATGTACCCAACACTGTGGTCAAACAGTTCGAGGGAATCCTCAGGAGGACATGGTGGAGCTAGGGAAGGAGTCACTGATGACATTGAGCTGAGGGAAGAGGCCGCTGCTTTGCCAGGCAAAGCACCCTGGGCATGGGTGAGAGAGGATGAGGAGGATGAGGACGGCTTGGTCATCCACTCGACCAAGTCTTCCGCATGTTGCGGCTCAACACGGCCAGCTGCCGAAAAAAAGGCCAAGCGTGTCCCATGGCCACGTGCTGATGAGGATGCACCGTCTCCACGACCAGCACTAGACACAGAGCCTGCTTGCCCTCTCTTATTGGCTTGTGACTGTCTGCCTCTCCTTCTTGGCCTTCCAGACATACTAATGGCCTGTAGCTGCACAAAGCTGGGATAGAACACCTGTAATTTTCTTCAGGTAGCTTTATATACTGTAACCAGACAAGCCTGCCTGTCAGTAGGAAGATAACAGGAACGGATCTAGCTGAACACTGTGAGCAGGACGCACTGCACTAAATGTAAATAGCAGGAACGGATCTAGCTGAACACTGTGAGCAGGACGCACTGACTGCACTAAATGTAAATAGCAGGAACAGATCTAGCTGAACACTGTGAGCAGGACGCACTGCACTAAATGTAAATAGCAGGAACGGATCTAGCTGAACACTGTGAGCAGGACGCACTGACTGCACTAAATGTAAATAGCAGGAACGGATCTAGCTGAACACTGTGAGCAGGACGCACTGCACTAAATGTAAATAGCAGGAACAGATCTAGCTGAACACTGTGAGCAGGACGCACTGCACTAAATGTAAATAGCAGGAACGGATCTAGCTGAACACTGTGAGCAGGACGCACTGCACTAAATGTAAATAGCAGGAACGGATCTAGCTGAACACTGTGAGCAGGACGCACTGACTGCACTAAATGTAAATAGCAGGAACGGATCTAGCTGAACACTGTGAGCAGGACGCACTGACTGCACTAAATGTAAATAGCAGGAACGGATCTAGCTGAACACTGTGAGCAGGACGCACTGCACTAAATGTAAATAGCAGGAACGGATCTAGCTGAACACTGTGAGCAGGACGCACTGACTGCACTAAATGTAAATAGCAGGAACAGATCTAGCTGAACACTGTGAGCAGGACGCACTGCACTAAATGTAAATAGCAGGAACGGATCTAGCTGAACACTGTGAGCAGGACGCACTGACTGCACTAAATGTAAATAGCAGGAACGGATCTAGCTGAACACTGTGAGCAGGACGCACTGCACTAAATGTAAATAGCAGGAACAGATCTAGCTGAACACTGTGAGCAGGACGCACTGCACTAAATGTAAATAGCAGGAACGGATCTAGCTGAACACTGTGAGCAGGACGCACTGACTGCACTAAATGTAAATAGCAGGAACAGATCTAGCTGAACACTGTGAGCAGGACGCACTGCACTAAATGTAAATAGCAGGAACAGATCTAGCTGAACACTGTGAGCAGGACGCACTGCACTAAATGTAAATAGCAGGAACGGATCTAGCTGAACACTGTGAGCAGGACGCACTGCACTAAATGTAAATAGCAGGAACAGATCTAGCTGAACACTGTGAGCAGGACGCACTGCACTAAATGTAAATAGCAGGAACGGATCTAGCTGAACACTGTGAGCAGGACGCACTGACTGCACTAAATGTAAATAGCAGGAACGGATCTAGCTGAACACTGTGAGCAGGACGCACTGCACTAAATGTAAATAGCAGGAACAGATCTAGCTGAACACTGTGAGCAGGACGCACTGCACTAAATGTAAATAGCAGGAACGGATCTAGCTGAACACTGTGAGCAGGACGCACTGACTGCACTAAATGTAAATAGCAGGAACGGATCTAGCTGAACACTGTGAGCAGGACGCACTGACTGCACTAAATGTAAATAGCAGGAACGGATCTAGCTGAACACTGTGAGCAGGACGCACTGCACTAAATGTAAATAGCAGGAACGGATCTAGCTGAACACTGTGAGCAGGACGCACTGACTGCACTAAATGTAAATAGCAGGAACAGATCTAGCTGAACACTGTGAGCAGGATGCACTGCACTAAATGTAAATAGCAGGAACGGATCTAGCTGAACACTGTGAGCAGGACGCACTGACTGCACTAAATGTAAATAGCAGGAACGGATCTAGCTGAACACTGTGAGCAGGACGCACTGCACTAAATGTAAATAGCAGGAACAGATCTAGCTGAACACTGTGAGCAGGACGCACTGCACTAAATGTAAATAGCAGGAACGGATCTAGCTGAACACTGTGAGCAGGACGCACTGACTGCACTAAATGTAAATAGCAGGAACAGATCTAGCTGAACACTGTGAGCAGGACGCACTGCACTAAATGTAAATAGCAGGAACGGATCTAGCTGAACACTGTGAGCAGGACGCACTGACTGCACTAAATGTAAATAGCAGGAACGGATCTAGCTGAACACTGTGAGCAGGACGCACTGCACTAAATGTAAATAGCAGGAACAGATCTAGCTGAACACTGTGAGCAGGACGCACTGCACTAAATGTAAATAGCAGGAACAGATCTAGCTGAACACTGTGAGCAGGACGCACTGCACTAAATGTAAATAGCAGGAACGGATCTAGCTGAACACTGTGAGCAGGACGCACTGCACTAAATGTAAATAGCAGGAACAGATCTAGCTGAACACTGTGAGCAGGACGCACTGCACTAAATGTAAATAGCAGGAACGGATCTAGCTGAACACTGTGAGCAGGACGCACTGCACTAAGTGTAAATAGCAGGAACGGATCTAGCTGAACACTGTGAGCAGGACGCACTGACTGCACTAAATGTAAATAGCAGGAACGGATCTAGCTGAACACTGTGAGCAGGACGCACTGACTGCACTAAATGTAAATAGCAGGAACAGATCTAGCTGAACACTGTGAGCAGGACGCACTGCACTAAATGTAAATAGCAGGAACGGATCTAGCTGAACACTGTGAGCAGGACGCACTGCACTAAATGTAAATAGCAGGAACGGATCTAGCTGAACACTGTGAGCAGGACGCACTGACTGCACTAAATGTAAATAGCAGGAACGGATCTAGCTGAACACTGTGAGCAGGACGCACTGCACTAAATGTAAATAGCAGGAACGGATCTAGCCGAACACTGTGAGCAGGACGCACTGACTGCACTAAATGTAAATAGCAGGAACAGATCTAGCTGAACACTGTGAGCAGGACGCACTGACTGCACTAAATGTAAATAGCAGGAACAGATCTAGCTGAACACTGTGAGCAGGACGCACTGCACTAAATGTAAATAGCAGGAACGGATCTAGCTGAACACTGTGAGCAGGACGCACTGCACCAAATGTAAATAGTCTAGATAGAAGATAACAGGAACAGATCTAGCTTAACTGAATACAGTGTATATATATATATGCAACACCAGGGATGCATATATATACACAATACACTGTAAGTGCAGCTAACTGACTGACTGTTCTGCCTAATCTATCTAACTCAAATCAAATGACACTGTCTGTCTCTCTCTCTATCTCTCAGCACACCGGAACACACTACACAGGGCCGCCGTGCAGGCGGCCTTATATAGTGTGGGGCGTGTACTAAATCCCCTGAGCCATAATTGGCCAAAGCCACCCTGGCTTTGGCCAATTACATCTCTCTCTACTGACGGCGCTGTGATTGGCCAAGCATGCGGGTCATAGTGCATGCTTGGCCAATCATCAGCCAGCAATGCACTGCGATGCCGCAGTGAATTATGGGCCGTGACGCGCCACACGAATTTGGCGCGAACGGCCCATAACGTTCGCAATTCGACGGATGGTCGAACAGCCGATGTTCGAGTCGAACATGGGTTCGACTCGAACACGAAGCTCATCCCTACTCTATACCTAGCCGTGCTTCATATAAAGTCCCACCCAGTCCCCCCCCCCCCCCTTTCTACATGTAATACTAGGTTTGTATGCTTACTTAAATTCCTCTTAGATGTACTAATACTTGTATAGTTTAGTTACAGTACTTCATAGGGCCATCATGACTTGTTGCAATTGAATGCAGTGCATAAAAAAAACCCTTACTTTTCAAAAAGGTTTGGTAAATCTAATAGTGGCCATACACCCTTTAATAAATAGTAAACAAAAAAATCATACTATTGGAGTAATCATTAGTAATAGTAGAAAAGAACCCATTTAATCGATATGCCACACGGGAACATGGATAAATATTTAAGATGCAATCATATGTTATGATTGTATATTTTCAATTGCAACTCTGTACTAGGCAGAGAAAAAGGAAAAATATCCGCGCAAAGGACTAGGTTCTGGATAAAGAGTTGGAGGGGGTTGTACTAGGCAATCCCATAATCTGTTTGAACAAATATGATCAGATTGATGACCATAATATATTGGTGCTGTTATTCAATGCAGCATGATCAATAATTTTCTGCCCTAGGCAATCGAATCACACAAAATGATAAACGTGTCCCTGCATGTCTCTCGATTAATGCAGGGCTTGTGATTCAGATAACTCTGTCTCTGTGCTTTACAAGCATATTTGAAAAATAATAATGAGAATGAGATGGTTGGACCAATTTTCAGACGCTGAGTTTTGATCGAACCTTCCAATGTGGGTCATCTTGATCCTGTCGCTGGCCACCACTTCCTTTCCGTTCTTTACCCATATTCCAGTGACAGTCTCGTCGGACACCTCACACTTGAAGACGGCCTGTTCCTTGGCCTTTACGGTCAGATCGGCCACATCCTGAAGAACCTCCAGCTGCTTTGCTGGAAAGGAGATACAACAGGAGGTTACATAGAATGACACGTCTTCCAATACCAGATATCCGATAATACAATGTCAGACAATACAGATTAGGAAAAGTGTTCTGATGGCTTATGATGATTAATAGAACTTCAATAGCTTACATGTCACAGTGTTAATGACTATGTGCCCCAAGAGCTTATCCTCATTAGCAGGGGTCTCCCAACTTTTCAAACAAAGGGCCAGTTTACTGTCCTGCAGGCTTTAGGGGGGCTGGATTGTGGCCAGTGGGGGTAGATGTTGGGGGGGGGGACCCAACATAAGTGAGAATAAACATAGCCTCCTGTTTGGTTGTCAATAGGAGGAGGAACAGTGCCCGTCATTGGTATCAGGGGGATTTTTGGTGTCAGTGGGAGGAATTATACCCCATCATTGATATTAGTGGCAAGAATAGTCCCCCATCATTAGTGTCAGAGGCAGGAACTATGCCCCACTGTTGGTGTTAGAGGGAGAAATAGTGCCTCATATCACTGGAAGGTATAGTGCCCCCAAGGGCCAGATAAAGGCTAGCAAAGGACCACACCAGGCCACTCTCAATCAGGGTTCCATGGAACACTAAGGTTCCTCCAGGGGTTGTTAGGGGTTCCTTGAGCTGTGGCGGATTTCCCTCTCTTGTGGTACCAGGATGGTTCCATGCCCAATGCATCTTGGCAGAGCTGGCAATATGACGCCAATGATCTTTTAGGCTCTTTTTGTGTGATTAGGAATCGCAGGCAGAACCAACAAAATGACGCCCTTGATTCAAAATCGCAGCAAACTGTGTGCCTGGGTTCCATTCATCCTGAATGACACTCCAAACACGATGCAATTTTGACATAATTGTCGCATGACAAAATGTGCAAGAATCACAGCAAAACAGGCGTGTAAAATCACGCCTGGCCCAGGGCCAAAATTTGGTCCCTGAGCTTTTTTGTCACAACAACACAGGGCAGCCCATTTGCCATGATGACTTCATTTTAGCAAAAGTTACTTGAGACTTGAGAATTATTTCATGGGTTCCTCTAAGCATGAGAAAGGCTGATCTACAGTGTTAATCAATGTGTCACTATGTGCCTCAAGAGTTTATACTTTGTATTGTCAATCATATTGTCCAAGACCTTACACTGTTTAACTGTGTACTCTAAAGCAGGAGTAGGCAACCTTTGCCCTCCAGCTATGGTGAAACTACAAGTCCCATGACACATTGCAAGACCCTGACAATCACAATCATGTCACCCATAGTGGTAGAGGCATGAGGGTTTTTTTTAGTTTCACCACAGCTGGAGTGCTGAGGTTGCTACCCCTGCTCTAAAGGGTGTACTTATAAAAAAACTGGCAGAGCTATACATCCTGTTAAACTGCACGTAAATCTGTTTCATTTAAATGTGGTGCTGGTGTGAATGAGCCCTTAAAGAGAACCTCTATCATGTTTACCTGGAAGCCCACCTTCCGGCCCCCACTGATATTTACCTGATAGTTCACCCTCCTGCTCCTACTGATATTTACCTGGTAGACCACCTTCCGGTTCTGGCTGATATGTACCTGGTAGCCCACTCTCCTACCTCTGTTAATATTTACCTGGTAGGCCACCCTACTAATCTTTCTGATATTTACCTGGTAGCCCACTCTCCTGCTGATATTTACCTGACAGCCACACTTCAGGTCCTGCTGATATTTACTTGATAGCCCACCATCCTGCTCATGCTGATAATTACATGATTGTCTTTTCCTGCTGATATTTACCTGGTAGCCCACCTTCGGGCTCCCGTTAATATTTACCTGGTAGCCCACTCTCCTGTTTCTGCTGCTATTTACCTGGTAGTCCACTCTCCTACCCCTGTTGATATTTACCTGGTAGCCCACTCTCCTGCTGATATTTACCTGGTAGTTCACTCTATTACCCCTGTTGATATTTACCTTGTAGCGCACCCTCCTGCTCCTGTTGATATTTACCTGATAGCTCACTCTCCTACTACTGCTATTATTTACCTGGTAGGCCACCCTACTACTCCTTCTGATATTTACCTGGTAGCCCACTCTCCTGCTGATATTTACCTGACAGCCACCCTCCAAATCCTGCTGATATTTACTTGGTAGCCCACCATCCTGCTCATGCTGATATTTACTTGGTAGCCCACCATCCTGCTCATGCTGATATTTACTTGGTAGCCCACCATCCTGCTCATGCTGATAATTACCTGATAGTCCACCCTTCTTTTCCTGCTGATATTTACCTGGTAGCCCACCTTCGGGCTCCCACTAATATTTACCTGGTAGCCCACTCTCCTGCTCCTGCTGCTATTTACCTGGTAGTTCACTCTCCTACCCCTGCTGATATTTACCTTATAGCCCACTCTCCTACTCCTGCTGATATTTACCTGGTAGCCCACTCCTACCCCGTTGACATTTACCTGGTAGCCCACTCTCCTACCCCGTTGACATTTACCTGGTAGCCCACTCTCCTGCCCCTGTTGACATTTACCTGGTAGCCCATTCTCTGGCCCCTGTTGATATTTACCTAGTAGCCCACTCTCCTACCCCTGTTGCTATTTACTGATAGCCCACCCTCCTACTCCTGCTGTTATTTACCTGGTAGCCCACTTTCCGGCTTCTGCTATTATTTATTTACCTGGTAGCCCACCCTCCTACCCTGTTGATATTTACCTAGTAGCCCGCCCTCCTACTCCTGCTGATATTTACCTGGTAGCCCACCCTCCTGATGATATTTACCTGGTAGCCCACCTTCTGGCTTCTGCTAATCTTTACCTGGTAGCCTACCCTTCTACCCCTGTTAATATTTAACTGTTAGCCCACCCTCCTACCCCTGTTCATATTTGCCTTCACTGCAAAAAAAAAAAAAAAAAAACACCCATTAACAAGCCATAACCAAGTGAGATTTCTGCTACTAAGTAGGTAAAAGTATGTGACTGATGGTGCATTATTGGATACTTGCCAGGCTCACATGCGGTAGCTAGCCCTACACAAGGATTTGTCACTTGGCTCCAGAGTGCAACATGGCTATTTGGTAACTTTTTCCAGCAGCAGGCAGAGTAATACAGCAGTTATCGGTTCGCTAAGGGCCCATTTACACTATTGTGTTGATGAACAGTAACAAGTATTCGACCTTGTGTTATTCCAAGGTACAATAATGTACAATGCATGGTGGGAGATTGTTTTAAAGCTTATTTACAACCTTCGAATGTCCACAACCTGATCACAAGTTCACTTGAAAATGAATCTGACAAAATCCAATAATAGCAGTTTTGGTGTAGCGTGATTGTACCCTCTACATTACACTGAGTTCCTTTATTTATAGCAAAAACTAGCTACCTGCAAACCTTCTTGTGCAGTCTTCCCTGCCATTGGCTCAGCCCCCATTGTCCCTCTATATGTCTCATC
The DNA here is from genome assembly GCA_037952835.1 of Lithobates septentrionalis. Taxonomy (NCBI): domain Eukaryota; kingdom Metazoa; phylum Chordata; class Amphibia; order Anura; family Ranidae; genus Lithobates; species Lithobates septentrionalis. The sequence continues at coordinate 914,468 of JBBDGP010000808.1, forward strand.
TCCTGCAATATTTACCCACCATCACCGATCCTGACACTCAGCCAGACCCTCAACCACCGACACTTACCTTGCACCATCAGCTCAGCCACTGACTCCCCTCCATTGGTCTTGACGGTGTAGTTGCCGCTGTCTTCCAGTGTGGTCTCATTAATAAAAAGGAAATGCTTCTTTCCATCTTTCTTAAAGCGATATTTAAAGGTTTCTTCTCTGGTCAGCTCCACTCCATCCTTCTCCCTGTAGGAAACATTTATAATATTTCCATCATAAGAAGCAGTGACACCTTCTGCTGAATAAAATGCAATTTCTGCTCATCATCACGAATAATCACCTCCGCCTAAATCCTAGGTTTCAGTTTTAGGAGGCCGAGTTGTACTCTATGCTTGTTTAATTCAGGTATGTTTGTGCCTAGGGAATATATAAACTCCTACCTGGCTTAGTTAGTACTTTTCTTAGTAAGCATGATTTCTGTATGGTGTCATTTCCATGAACATTCACAAACACCACTTACTGGCTTACATTTCTCAAGATGACAAATTTTTATATTGAAATGCAGAACTGTATGTATCCTTAGGCTAGATGTCATGGAATGTCAAAAACAGGAGTTATTTTAAAAAATCCAGCACCCTTTATTTCATGCAATTGTCTTTCTTCAGCCCTCTAGATGGAAGTCCTACATTTAAAATTTACAGATGCTGTGAAGATGCAATATTATACTATTGCCTGTAGATGGCGCTCTTCTACTAGAATGTGTTAAAATAGAAGCTCAAACTATATTCATAAATAGCAGTTTTAACAAAAGTTCAGAGATGGAATTTACATGTGTTCATTTTAGAAGTCCTGAATACTAAACAAATCTTTCCAAATGGGGAAATTAATTCATTAATTTTCATAAGGCCAGACACTCAAGGCACCGGGTTTGGTATGGCAAGGAATGTAATTTAAAAAGCAAACTTATTAACTGATATAGAACACTAAAGCCTCTGAAAAGTAATCACTATGAGAACCCCATGCAAGGTAGATACATTGGTTGCCCAATTATTTTAATTGGAAATAGACAAAATGATCGCTAGCTGGTGTTCATTATTTACTCAGATAGCAAGCAATTGTGCTGCAAGTTTGAAAATGACTTGCTAAGCTATTGGTAGACTTGCCAGGCTTTACAGGTTTGTTGCACAATTGCAGCAAGTCCGCATTGTATGACTCCAGATCAACTTTCTTTGCAAACATGACTATGGGATGTGGCATATAGTGAGGCTCCAATTCATTACCCCAGCTTATTCACTATCTATTCCTTACCCAAATGACCAGACGACACAAACTTCTCTCTTTTGGAGTCGAATGGCCATAGCAGCCTTTTATTATAACAAAAGAATACCAGAAATATCAACATTCTTCAACATATAACTTAAATGCTTATAAATACATCTATAAATAACATTAAACCAACTATACAGCATAACAACTTTTATTTTCTAGGAGGTCCTTGAAGGCAAAATCTAACTTTTTCCAACTCATTGCATCGGTATCCCCAGGTAAGGCCCCACGCCGTGCATTACGCAAGCTCAGGGACAAGCACATTAATCCTTCCAGATGCAATTTTTCTACCACCAATGTTGCCATTTTTCTTTTTGGGAAAGGACGCCCATACATCCGTATGAGCCCAACCCCCATTTTAAACCACAATTATACTCATCACCGCCTTCAAAGACCCCCAATACCTCCTGCCGCTACGACATTTTCAAAATAAATACCCCTACCCTGACAACTGAAACACCCCTTAGAATAAAACAAAATTATCCTTCCACGCCCACGGAACCCACTACTACATACCTATAGGGAGGGCGGGCGGGAAATTCACCTTCCTCTCTACCTACTTCTTCCCAACTGACCCCTGCCCCTAAGCTCCACCCTCCTAAAAGTATACCAAACTCCCCCCATTGCCTGGCTAGTTAACCCTTCTATCTCTGCCTCACAGCTCCACCCTAGTCATGCTAGCCCTACACCTATGCTGTGCTCAGTTCCGGGCTGTACTTGACTATGGGATGTGGCATATAGTGAGGCTCCAATTCATTACCCCAGCTTATTCACTATCTATTCCTTACCCAAATGACCAGACGACACAAACTTCTCTCTTTTGGAGTCGAATGGCCATAGCAGCCTTTTATTATAACAAAAGAATACCAGAAATATCAACATTCTTCAACATATAACTTAAATGCTTATAAATACATCTATAAATAACATTAAACCAACTATACAGCATAACAACTTTTATTTTCTAGGAGGTCCTTGAAGGCAAAATCTAACTTTTTCCAACTCATTGCATCGGTATCCCCAGGTAAGGCCCCACGCCGTGCATTACGCAAGCTCAGGGACAAGCACATTAATCCTTCCAGATGCAATTTTTCTACCACCAATGTTGCCATTTTTCTTTTTGGGAAAGGACGCCCATACATCCGTATGAGCCCAACCCCCATTTTAAACCACAATTATACTCATCACCGCCTTCAAAGACCCCCAATACCTCCTGCCACAGGACGAACACGTGACAACCTTACGTGTGCGTCCCCCTCCAAACTCTAACTGCTCTCTCCACACCATCTTGTAATCCCAACTGCCACAAATCAATACCAATCGCGTTCAGATGTACACCATCCGAGCGCAGAAAACGCCACGTCTCCTCCTCCAACTCCCTGTGTCGAACAGCCAAACCACCATTCCTCACAAAAAATTTTGCTACCGCTTTATTAACTTTTACACGCGCTCTATTCAATCCTGCCACAGAGCGCGCCAAACGCCAAGCTGTCCTGGCCACCATGTCCGACCACACAAATATAGTGTCAGGAAAGCTGGATTGCAGGCGCAGCAGATCAAACTTTATATCCCTAATCAGTTCCCGAGCACACCTCACTCCCAAATCATTGCCCCCCACATGTAATACCACTACATCCGGAGGGCGATCAAGACCAGCGAACTTGTGCATTTCCGGAACAACCCTAGACCATAACATCCCCGGGAAACCGATCCACCGCACCGTTCCCTCCTCCCCCGCCAAACCCAACAACCTGCCGTCTTTCCTGACATCCGCCCTTCTGGCACCCCAATAGACATAAGAGTGTCCAAAGATCCATACTAGGCAGGTTGCTGCACCTGAAAAACAAGAGACAAAAACACAGAGAAAAAATATAGCAAATCAATTATAACACTCCGTCTGTGATACAGTTCCCAACAAGCCAACAATATCCCCCTCTCCCATTCTACAACAAATTAGGTCGAACATACAGCCTAAAGCGAGCTGATTCCCAACGCCCAATACGTTGTACTACCTGCTCATCCAAACCCCATCGAACCGCTTCCGTAGCCGCCCCAATGCGGAACGAGTGGGAAGAATACTCCTCCGCTTTCCGCCCAGTCGCCCGCAGACATTGCCGAAAAACAGCCTGAAACTGAAAACGGGACAGGGCCGAACCATCCTCATGACGAAAAAACGTCCCACCCCCGGCAGGTCTAACCCTACAGAATTCCCCCACAGCCGTCACCGGACACAAGGGGGAACCTGGGACCGACCTCAACTCCACCCATGCCCCCTTTCCCAATTGGTCTGTCTTGGACCTCTTGAGGAAGACACCTAAAACATCTCCCCGCAGCTGTACGTCTTGTACATCCACACCGCCTTCCCCCCTTTTATTCTTACTCACTACTTCCCCGACCCGAAACGCCCCGAAAAAAATCAATATAAATGCTGCCCTGAACAGCACACACTCAAAACCAGACCGACAAACAGTCTCCAACATCGAAACTACTTCTCCTAACACGGCAAATGAGACCGGGCGTCTTGTGTCGGCAACGGCTCGACCAGCGCGATATCCGCGCATCGCACGCCGTACCCTAAAATCCTTTGTAACATCCCGCTTACCCGCCATTTGGAACAGAAACGCCAAACCAGCCAACTTGCGAGCCATATATGCCCCCGATATCCCCTGCTCAAAATTCCGTCCTATAAAGTACAGGAGTACCTGTACCTTGCTCTCCCCACCAACAACATCACCTATTTCCCGCAATAACGCCTCCCATTCCACCCACACCTTACTGTATGCTTGCCAAGTAGTTGCCGAGACAGACCTACGAATCAACAGTTGCGCCGTGGTAACACGATGCTCCACAAACTCTCTGGGCAAGGACTCCCCTGCACTTCCGCATCCGGCACCAGTTGACGAAACCTGTCCCACTGGAAACGAGATAATGCATCAGCTACAGTATTCTCAATCCCAGGAACATGCACAGCAGTAACAAAACAGTTCTTACTTAAACAAAGCAACACCAAATGCCTCAGCAAGCGCACCACCGGTGGCGACGACGCGGTGTTGTTATTAATGGCCTGCACTACCCCCATATTATCACAATGAAACCTTACCCGCCTATTCCGAAAGTCCTCACCCCATAGCTCCATCGCTAACACGATGGGAAAAAGCTCCAAAGCCGCCAAGTTACGTACCAAACCCTCCTCCTTCCAATGCTCCGGCCACTCCCCGGCGCTCCACCTACCCTGAAAAAAGGCCCCAAAACCACCGGACCCAGCCGCGTCCGTAAATAATTCCATCTCAAAATTGGAAACAGCCTTTTCCAACCACAATGAACAGCCATTATAGGACGCTAGAAAAGAATCCCAAACTCTCAAATCTTCCCTGAGTTCCGCCCCTAACCTGATAAAGTGATGTGGGGCCCGCACCCCCGCCGTAGCAGCCGCCAAACGCCGGCAAAACACACGCCCCATGGGCATAATCCTGCAAGCAAAATTCAACTTCCCGAGCAGCGATTGCAACCCCCGAAGTTGAATCTTCTTCCCCCCGATGGCCTCAGCAACCTCCCGCCTTAAACCTTCCAATTTATCCAGTGGCAACCGGCACTCCATGGCCACGGTATCAATTACAATCCCTAAAAAACACAACTCGGTGACCGGGCCTTCCGTTTTGTCCGCAGCCAACGGCACCCCAAAATTGGCAAACACATGTTGTATTGTGCCCAACAAAGATGCACAAACCTTGCTCCCCGCTGGCCCCATACACAAAAAATCGTCCAAATAATGTATAACAGATTGCAGGCCGGAAGTATCCCGCACTGCCCATTCCAAAAACGAACTAAACTGCTCAAACAACGAACATGAAATAGCACACCCCATGGGTAAGCACCTATCTACAAAATACTCTCCCCGCCAGCGGCAACCCAACAATCTGCAACACTTCGGATGAACTGGTAAGAGGCGAAAAGCTGCCTCAATATCCGTCTTAGCCAGTAAGGCCCCCTGGCCTAAGCGCTGCACCCATGCCACTGCTTCATCAAAAGACGTGTACGACACCGTGCAGAGGTCCGGATCAATGGAATCATTAACCGACCCCCCCCTAGGATGGGACAAATGGTGAATGAGCCGAAACTGATTCGGCTCTTTCTTAGGCACCACTCCCAACGGGGATATCACCAAATCTGGTACCGGCGGTGCCCTAAACGGACCGGCCATCCGGCCCAAAGCCACCTCCTTTAACAATTTTTTGGTAACTACCTCAGCGTGCTCCTCTGCCGATTTCAAATTTTTTGCTGCTGGCGGAACCACCCTGAGCTGACTGTTCAATTGAAACCCTTCCCTGAAACCCAATTCCAACAGCCGGGCCACATCCCTATCCGGATACCGCCTTAGAAAGGGAACCATCCTTTCTACCCTCACCGGCGTCTTCCCTTTTTCCAACATCCCCTCCCTTTCCACGTCCGTGTTTAAAGCATCTGGACTGCGGATGGGAGCCCCCGCATGTAGAGCACTCATGTCGGAACCGACACTTGGCTCCGAATTTGCAACTTCCCGCATTAAATTGCCAGCAGAAACCCGCTCGCCCTCCGGCCGGTTGTCCAGACACCCCCGAACCCCCGGCCCCACCCTGAAAGGGCGACAAAGAACCTCTCGGAGAAGACATCAGCTTCATCCAAAGACTAATGTCTTTGTGATCCCACCTTATTGAAGGGCGAACCGCTTTTTTCTGCCTGAACTGCTCATCGTAGCGCAGCCATGCAGTCCCACCATACACTCTTTGTGCTTCCCCGATGGAATCGAGGTAACAGAAGAGCGGCGAGCAATTCTCTGGCGCCTTTTCCCCAATCACACTTGCCAGAATCGCGAACGCCTGCAACCAATTTGCAAACGTACGCGGAATCAATCGATAGCGCCTCTTCTCCTCTTCCTCTTTTTTGCTCTCATCCGGTTTAACCTTGTCGAGGTTAAACTTCTCCAAAGGCAGCAAAGAGAAAATTTCAACATATTCCCCCTTCCAAATCCGCTCCTTAATCTCTGCCTTTAAGTGCGCTCCCAACGGCCCCTCAAAACACACGTATACCTCGCATTTGGCAGCATCCGCCAAACGCAATCCATCCAAACCAGCCGACCCTTTTCCGGCCGCAGCCCCATCCACAGCCACTGTGGTCGCTACAGCCGCCACCACCTGCGCTGCCGGTGTGGGCCCTGTACTGGCCGCCCCCATCCCCCCAACACTCGTGTCCACCACCGACACCGTACCTCCTGGAGCCACCACCGGGCCTGGGGCTGCCAACGCAGCTCCCTGACCCACCCCGATGCCGGGTACTGCCCACGCAGCCACGGGGGAGATGCCACTCACCGGCCGTGCGCTAGCCTCACAGCGTGCAAGCACCTCCCTGAGACCCGCTAATAACACCTGCATCATCCCCCCGGCCTGTTCCCCAGCTGTTCCCATGGACTGAATACCCACACTGGGACCCTCCCCAGCCTCCCTATCATGTGCACCCACTGCCCCCCCCTTTGAGGGCCTAACATTTCTAACCAGAGAAGAAAAAGGTACAACAACCCGCTCACCTGGCTGCCTCCGTTGCACCGGACTTCCAGCCGTGCGACCAGTTCTATGCGCCGTCTCACGTCCTTCTGCTGGGTTCCGTTCGTCAATTTCGCCCTCAGACAGGCTGTCCTGGGAACTCCCGGCCATCTCGTGATCCCCCTCACCAGGCCGCTGTTCAGGATTCCCCGTTGCCGCCGAGCGCCCAGGCGTGACGTCATCACCCTGCGCCGTTCGCTCTAACTCCACACGAGGTCTGGCACTGCCATGCCGGGCTACAGGCCGAGCTGGCGAAGCCCGCCTCGCCGTGTTCCTGGACCGTAAAGCGACATGGTCCCCCCGAACTCCTCTTGTAGCGTCTGCCAGCCTGCTGCGGCCTCTCCTCTCAGGAATACAGGCCCCGGCCGCCTCGCCTGCCAAGCCGGCACCCGTCGCGACCTCTCTCCCCCGCCGAGCCGACTTCTGGCCAGGCGGGGAGCCTGCCAAGGCCGCCGTTCTCCTTCTCTCTTCCCCCGCTGTAGGAGCGGGAGCGGAGCCCACTGATGCGCTCCCCCCCCGTGCCCGCCGTGTCCGCGTATTCGCCGCCGGCGACTTCTTCACAGGCGGCTCCCCTTCCGTCTCACCGGCTCCAGTCCTCCCCCTATCCCCGTCGGCCTCAGGACTAAAACGCTCGGGAGGTCGCGACCTCCTAGCGCGTGGCCGTTCCGCGGGCTGTGCGGGCGTGCTAATGGATGCCTGGCTGGGACCCTGAAGCAAGGATGCCAGGGTGGATTGCAGCCACTCAGTCCCCCTCGCCGCCGTCTCCTCCCGCAGCTGCTGTAACAAACGCTCCACATCCCCCATGCTAACTAACTAACCTGCACCGCCGAAATTCACCTTCCTCTCTACCTACTTCTTCCCAACTGACCCCTGCCCCTAAGCTCCACCCTCCTAAAAGTATACCAAACTCCCCCCATTGCCTGGCTAGTTAACCCTTCTATCTCTGCCTCACAGCTCCACCCTAGTCATGCTAGCCCTACACCTATGCTGTGCTCAGTTCCGGGCTGTACTTTCTGCAAGTCTGCTGCAAGTTTTGGTTCAGTTATGTTGTGCAACAGTCATCCCACCACAGGGGTCACTGTGGCTGAATTTTCTTGCTGTAGACTTGCAGAGCTCTTGCTGTAGACTCACCACTGCAACTTTGCTCTTGCTAGAGACTTGCCATGCAAATTTGCTACAAATTGGAAACATGTCAACTAGAACTTGTGCTTGGGCTGAACAATCCCCTTTCATTAGGGCTTAGATTAAAAAATGTAAATGCTTCCTATAGGAATATAAAGACTTCTGTAAATGGACCTGTGCTGGTGAAGTTCGTGTAGTTTACATAAGCTTCACCAGCACATGTGCATTCTGACCATTTCTATTAAGCTTACCCTATCTTATCTGACACCTACTGTCTACAGGCCATCCTTATGGAGTGACAGGAAGGTGCACCAATTGTACTGCAGGAACATGAAAGTTGTACCTGGACACCCTGAACATCCACCAGGTCCTAGGCTCCTGCCTAGTTTGCCTTGTGGATAATCCAGCTCTGTGTGCAGATGCAAAGGGTTATGTGATTTCTCATTAACTGCCAATTGGATTGGGACTTGAGGTTTAATAACAAATGCTACTTGTCTTTTTGAGATCAATAAGAGAAGAAAGGTTGACAGAGATGCAACGTGGAAGGCACAGAAAGCCCCAAATATGTTGGCCTACTTGCCTTGATTTTGCAGAACGGCTGATAAAGTCCAATGTCTGGTGAAAAACTTGTTACTTTAAACACCTCTCATATTTATTAACAGCATGCACTACATAGAGCAACATACATGGAGCTGAAAATATGGATTTTCCATTTCAATCTGGTAACTAAGATTTTTTTTTTCCACTTTAGTTTTTCTAAGCTAGGAAATGCTGAGAAAATGGACCGGCCCCATACAGCTGCTTAGCTTTTATACACTGTCTGAGGTTAAGAGATGCTTATCTTTTTTGAGGAACCACTGTCACCCATGCAGACAAAGTGACAATGGGGTTGATTCACTAACGGCAAATAGACTGTGCACTTTGCAAAGTGCAGTTGCTCCAGAGCTTAAAGTAGTTGTAAACCCTTACAGACCACTTTTTGCTACAGGTAAGCCCTATAATAAGGCTTACCTGTAGCTACCACGGATATCTCCTAAACCTGCACGGTTTAGGAGATATCCACTGTATTTGCATGTGCCTACGTCATCGGCACATGCGCACTGAAGCAATGGCACGTACATGCCGTTTGCTTCAGTGAGTGTGCCGTTACCGGTGGCCCCCGCGCATGCGCGGGAGTGACGTCATCACGGCTCCGGCCAATCACATCGCCACGATAACCGGAAGTAAACCCTGGGAGTGATGTCGCCGGCCGGTGCTGTGTACGCGCACCGTAGCATGGGCTTCGATCCCAGGTGAGTATTACATAATGAGCTAGTATGCTATGCATACTAGCTCATTATGCCTTTGTCTTGCAGGTGTTAGGTTTTTTTTTTTCAAAGTGGGTTTACAACCACTTTAATAAATGAGGTAAAGCTCCGCTTAGCAAAGAATACACAATCACATGCAAGGAAAATAAAAAAAAACTGCATTTTTGCTTGCACATGATTGGATGATGGAAGTCATCGGAGCTTCTGTACATTTACTAAGCTCTGGAGCAACTGCACTTGCAGAATTCACAGTCTATGTGCCTTTAGTAAATCCATCTCTAAGTCTGTAGAAAGGGCATCCCTCCACCTCCACATACTTAGCTTACTTGCGCTCCCCCGCAGCTTCTGGCTCCTCTGTAGGCAGCGACTAGTGGCTAAGCATGGGCATCATCACCAAGAAGCAGGTCACATGACCAAGGGGGTGATGTCACTGCTACCTCAGCATTTATTATGTTGCCAGATTTCATGAAATAATGCTCAGTAGAGTACATTTTTAGAGCCTAAGTTTAGCATTGGATAGAATGTTGGATAGAGTGAGGAAGAGTTAATTTGTCTGTTGAGTTTTTAATTCTGTCTGTGACCCCGATGGGAAAATTTTCCTTCAGTTCCTGTCCCTGTTTTTGTTTGTGTACCTATTGGAGAGATTTCCTATCATTTCCTCTCTTTCATGTTCTCTTCTGATAAGAAGTGTGGGTGGCATCTCATCAAAGGAGCCAACAGATAAGGTACATCACCAGCACACCGACATGCCACCAAGACCTTTTATTCGTTACATTAAAGTGGTTCTAAAAGCATTCTCTGCACTAAGCTGAAAACCTTTTGGGTGCAGCGCCCCCTTATACTTACCTGAACCTGATCTCGATCCTGCAGTATGCACAAGAGCAGTGTCTCTCACGGCTCCCTCCTTCTTTTTTGGCTCAGAGACAGCAGAAGGAGCCATTGGTCAGTAAGGAGCGGGGCCGAGGTGCACTCCGTGTGTCAATGGACACACAGAGCAGGGCTCAGGAGCGAGCATGCATGAGTGCCCTCACAGCAAGCAGCGAGGGGGGGGGAGGAGCCAGGAGAATCAACAAAGGACCTGAGACAAGGAAGATCCAGGCTGCTCTGTGCAAAACCATTACAGGTAGCAGGTAAGTATACCATGTTTTATTACATTTTAAAAAAAGTGAGCATTTACAATCACTTTAAAGAGGAAGTAAACCCTGATGGGTTTTACTTCCTCTTTTTTCCATTGCAAAGTAAAAGCATAATGGCCTAGTATACATCGCATACTAGCCCATTATGTTGCACTTACCTGCAAACGAAGCCCACGATGTCCCTGCTGGAGACTGCATCCATCTTCACCCCTCCTCCTTCCAGGGCCTCCAGCCCTGTGACTGGCTGGAGTAGTGTGACCCCAAAGGTCACGGCATGAGCCCCTTGGGGCACGATCGCGCTGTCTCTTTCTTCAGCGTGCACGCCCCGATGACGACGGCACATGCGCAGACGACGTTGGCACTGACGACGACAGCGCGTGCGCAGATGACGTCTGCGCAAGTGTATATGGTAAATATCTCCTAAACCGCGCAGATTTAGGAGATATTTCCAGTACCTACAGGTAAGCCTTATTATAGGCTTACCTGTAGGTAAAAGTGGTGTAACTAGGTTTACAACCTCTTTAAGAATTGGGCTATTTTGGGCCCAAAGCAAACCTCTTCATCAGGAAGGTTACTGCTGCCAACTGTAACTCAGAAATGTCCCAGCTCTTGATGTGACAAAGACTTTTGGCGCACATATCGGTGTGCTGGTGATGTACCTTCTCCATTGAATCCATTTGCAATGTCCCCATCCATTGTTATATAAAAAAAACGGACAGGCTGGTTGTACTGAAGTTGAATGAAACATCGACTTCAGTACCACCAGCCTGCCTATAGATGGATCAAAGTTCACCCGGTTCCTGGCAAAGCGGCCACATTTGGATCCATCTATGGGCAGGCTTAAGCCTGAATCTATGCATTATCTCTAAAATAAAGCCTTGGTAATAAAAGCTGACTGACACTTTATACTTCCCCACTCTATCAAAACTCTTTTAAAATGTTTTGGCTGGAGTTTGGCTTTAAATTTAGCTGACACAGTATCCCATAGGTGGGCACACAATGTTCTTATTTGAAGGTCCAGACATGGAAGGATGATCAGTACTCAAGTCCAGTGACAGGCACTGACTGGATGAATGTCTGGCTAAGGGGGTTCTGGGGGGGTCTATCCAAGGTGCCCTTCACAGGGGACTTTGCTGACACAGCAGCACCTATCACTCTAGCGCCTATGATGCCTGGAGACACACTTTGGCAGCTGTGACATGACATAGCTGAGATTGCATCCCTCGCTTTTACAAGTTATGTTTGGGAGCAGTTAGGCCTCCCTGGAGAGTTGCTATTTTAAAGCTGAAACCTATCCCCTGCTGTAATTATAAAGCTGAAAGAAGATTTGTTAAAATGCCAGCACTTCCTCGGAGAGGCGTACGACTCTTTCTCTGGAATGTGAGGGCTGCTCCACAGCCTAAAAGGGATGGGAGATGTCCTACAGTGTCATAATTAAGAGATAGGGTTTAAACACAATCAGTAGTTGCAAAGTGGCAGCTTGTCAAGAGGATGTGACGGTTGGAAGCCACAGGGGATCCAATTGCCAAGATGATGGGCTTAATTAAAGCAACCCTTTTCTAATGCCAATGTTTACAGCCACTGTTGAAGATGAACTAACTTAAAAAACTTAAATTCCAACTCCAGGCCAGCGTAAAAAATAAATCCTTGCAGTGGGACCCCCACACTGCAAGGGTTAAATGCTTGTTATGTGGGGGGGGGGGGGGTAAAAAGGCTGCATTACTTAACCTATGCCCACTCCCTGCCTCTTCACCTCGTCCAACCAGGGAGCACGTTGCATTCATTCAGAAAATGCAAAGCATCTTCTGAATGGGGCCTGTGCTGAGCGGCCAACCTCCTGTATTCAGAATGCAGCAGGGTACTACGGGACCCGGAAGCAAGTGAAATCACTGGAAGAGCAATATCTCAGTGATTTCCAGCTTCCAGAGGCATCAGTCTGGTATGGTATATAGTGTACATAGTTACATTGGTCCAAGCTGGACCAATGTAACTATGTATAAAATATTCATACTTGGAATACTTCTTTAACGAATACAATAAAGGCTAATTTTATCTTTTGCCACTACAAAAAGCAAAAATGTGCATTTATTATTTTTTTTGCATTAGAGCCTGTATTGCGTTGCAACCATGATCAGTGGAACAATGCTCTATTGCTCCTGTGGACTGTTCTTCCAGCTCAGGTACAGTATGGACCTTCAGTTATGGAGCCAGAGGAAGCATCAGTGGATTCCAATTATCCCGCACTTGTGCTGCATTGAGAACTGAGTCTATTTGCTGGGGTGGCTCATGGGAAGGATTTAAATTCACACATCTCTATGAATTCATGGTTTTGCTGTACAGAACCCCACAGTTCCGTAAGGGCGACAGATTAGGGGTGGGCTGCAGAATCTGACCATGTTTCAGGTTACATCCAAAATATGGGTGCAATAAGAAACATGGTCAAAAGGATGGACTTGGCTTTTCATTTTTGACTTTTATATCTGCCTGGAGTTCAGCTTTAACCCCTTCAGCCCCGGAAGGTTTCTTCCTTACCAGGTTATTTTTTGTGATACGGCAATGCGTTGCTATTTACTGACAATTGCGTGGTCGTGCGACACTGTACCCAAACAAAATTTATTTTTTCCTTTTTTTTCCACAAATAGAGCTTTTCTTTCTGCGTTTTTTTATTTTTTGTGCTATAAAAAGAAAAAGAGCAACAATTTTGAAAAAAAAAATCGTACATCATGGGACACAGAGCCTAAGGAAAAACTTAATGGGTATATAGGCACCTTCAGGTGATGGACACTGCTGGTATACCCAATCCAGGAAGTTCACTCCTTATATAACCCCTCCTCCTATCAGGAGTACCTCAGTTTTTTCGCCAGTGTCTAAGGTGTTGGTCACGAGTGAAGATGTGCTCTGAGGAGCTCCAGGAGGGATCCTTGCTGGATTTAAATAGCCTCGATAGACCAGATCCATCCAAAGTGCCAATGAGGCCAAAGTGGATGGTACCCGGGCATGAGGTTTTGCCTGTAACGCCTCTCTTTGCAGGGCTGGACCCCGGGGCTTAGGGCTTTGGTCATGCTACATTGCGGGGTGCTTTTTACAGGTCCAAGGGAATGGAACCCCGATAAAAAGGGACCTGAAGGGTGAAGGTTGGATTGCCTATTAATTCAGCAAATCCTGCCGCGGGGATAAGGTAAGGGAAGAAACTTAGGAACTAAAAAGTCCACCTATGCTTTCTTCTTTAAGGGAAAAAAAATTTGTTATGCCTTAAATTTCCACTAGAGGTAGTGTATGCACATACATTAATCTGTTGTCTTCACTTTAGCTCAATGTCAGTCTGTGTGTGGCCACAGCAGCTTGTGCAGGGGGATTCCTCTGAAGGTAAGAGATCTGCCGAATGCTTTTCTCCCCCCTGAAGGGACCAGAAGGGTTAGGGAGACAGCTGTGGTTGTACCCACCTTGTAACACCCCCCCCCCCTCCGCGAGGGGTGCGGAGGTCCCGTTTTTTCTGCATCAAAAGTTGTTTCCTCTGCCTGCTGTGTAAATGGGCTTCCCCCCCCCCCTTCGTGCTGGGTCTGCGGACCTGGAAGCCGCCCGCGCTTCAGCGCGGGAATATTTTTTCAAATGAAAAGGAGGGGCGGGTTTACGAAGGGGGTGGGGCCGTGCAACATCCACGAGGACGCACGGAGGCTTAAAGGATCAGCTGGAGCAGTCTCTCCTCGGCAGCGAGGAGGAAGCAAGCAGCCTACACTGGGACACAGGAGCGGTGGGGCACGGAAGGGTGGCAAGTGGCATTCCTGATACAGGAAGGACTTTTTTCCCAGCACTAGGCTGAACTTAATAGCGGCATTACTGTCATGGCTATCTTCAGCAATTAAGTGCAATTTAATAGTGCCTCTGCTGTTGTGCTTAGGACAATATGCGTACCAAAAAAGACACCACAAAGACCAAAAAGGTACCAGAGGTTTCACCCCCAGACGCTAGGATCTCCAGTCGCATTTCCACACTGTCATCCTCGCCTGAAATACCAATTATGGCAAGCCAGGTTAAGACATTGGAACAAATTGATGGTGCAACTGCTTCTCACATCTTAGCCCTTGTATACGTGACTTGAAGATGTCTTTTCTTCCACCCTGCAGGGTCTGGAAGGAAGAATAGCGGCTTTAATCGCATCCTCCATTCAAATGGATTGGAAGCGTGCTAGATCCCCCTCCCCCACTTTAGACCCTGTGCAAGGGGAACAGTGGGCACAGGATGAGGTGTTACCCTCAGGCGATCAGGAGGAAAGACAAACCGATGATTCCTCTGCGGAAGAAACAACGGTAGATGAACCTTTTTCAGCCTCACAATCTGAGAAATTGCTGATACAATCTCTTACGGAGATGGTTCGTTCTACTTTCATGCTACCCCTAATGGAGTTTCCTGAAAGCTCGGTTTCTTCCTTGGGTTCCTTAAAACCGTCACAGCCTTTGCATGCATTTCCTGTCCATGCATTACTAGAACAGCTTATTTATGCTAAATGGGAGCAACACATAAACACAGCCCAGAAAAAGGTGTTCTTGCCTGAGGCAAAGATCAACTCCATAAGAGAGCTGGTACGAATGGTCAGGTCAAAAGGCGATCCCTCCATTTGCCTTTGCATGAGGTTGCTAGGAAAGATGGTGGCTTCATTCGAAGCGGTTCCCTATGCCCAGTTCCATTCAAGACTGTTGAAAAACAGTATCCTGTCTACTTGAAACAAAACAATTCAAGCTTTAGACTTGCCAATGTGGCTGTCCCCAAGAGTGTCCCAAAGCCTCAGTTGGTGGTTACTAACCCAGAATCTGCTGAAAGGAAAATCCTTCAGACCAGTTATCTGGAAAGTGGTAACGACGGATGCCAGCCTTTCAGGCTGGGGAGCAGTACTAGAAAAGACAACTGTCCAGGGACAGTGGTCAAGAGCCGAAAGAACCTTGCCCATCAATATCCTAGAGATTTGGGCAGTGCGTCTGGCTCTGAAGGCCTGCACATCCAGGTTACGGGATTGTCCTATCAGGATCCAATCCGACAATGCCACAGCTGTGGCCTATATCAATTACCAAGGGGGCACCAAGAGTCTCTCAGCGCAGAGAGAGGTGAACCATATTCTAACTTGGGCAGAAAAGAATATTCCGTGCCTATCGGCAGTCTTCATTCCGGGAGTAGAGAATTGGCAGACGGACTACTTGAGTCGCAGTTATACCAGGGGGAATGGTCACTTCAACCCGACATCTTTTGGGCTATTTGCCAAAGATGGGGGACTCTGGACGTAGATCATCTAGCGTCCAGATTCAACATGAAGTTAGTTAATTTTGTGTCCAGGACAAGGGATCCACTTGCATGCGGAACAGATGCGTTGGTGACCCCATGGGATCAGTTCTCACGGATCTATGCATTTCCCCTATTCAGTTGCTGCCTCGACTTCTTTGCAGGATCAAGCTGGAAAGAAAGCCGGTAATTCTGGTAGCACCAGCATGCCCCAGAAGGTCATGGTATGCAGAAATCCTAAAGATGGCAGTGGAAGGGCCATGGTCCCCCCCACTACGACCAGACCTACTCTCACAGGGGCCGATATTCCATCCTACCTTACGGTCTCTAAATTTAACGGCTTGGCTATTGAAACCCACATGCTGAAGAAACATGGGCTTTCCGGGTAAGTTATCTCTACCCTGATTAATGCAAGGAAGCCAGCTTGCAGAACTATATATTGTAGGGTCTGGAGGGCTTATGTTTCCTGGTGTGAATCCAAGGGTTGGCACCATCGGAGATATATCATAGGCAGAATTATTGCCTTTCTACAATTAGCGGTAGAGATGAAATTGGCCTTGAGTACTATTCAAGGCCAAGTCTCAGCTTTATTGGTCTTATTTCAAAAGACCGCTTGCTTCACATTCTTTAGTCCAGGGGTTTTATGCAAGGGGTGATGCGGCTTAATCCGCCAGTCAAACCTGCTTTGAACCCTTGGGACTTGAATTTAGTTTTGTCAGTGTTACAAAAACAGCCATTACAACATATTCCCTTAGTCCTTCTGACAAGGAAGTTGGTATTCTTGGTTGCTATATCCTCAGCAAGGAGGGTTTCGGAATTAGCTGCTCTTTCTTGTAAAGAGTCATACTTGATTATTCATGAGGACAGAGTGGTGTTACACCCTCGTCCAGACTTTTTGTCAAAAGTGGTCTCAGGTTTTTCAACCAAGATATTGTCCTGTCATCGTTTTTTCCAAAACCATGTTCCAGGGAAGAAAAGTCACTACATTGTCTTGATGTGGCGAGAGCCGTGAAAGTCTATTTGAAGACAGCTCAGATTCGTAAGACTGATGTCTTATTTATTTTGCCAGAGGGTCCTAAGAAAGGACAGGCAGCATCGAAATCCACTGTCGCTAAGTGGATTCGGCAAGTTATAATTCAAACGTATAATTTAAGGGGTAAGATTTCCCCTTTTCAAGTCAAGGCGCACTCTACCAGGGCAGTTAGTGCTTCTTGGGCAGTGCATCACCAGGCTCAGATCTGTAAGGCCGCAACTTGGTCTTCAGTTACATACATTCACCAAGTTTTATCAAGTGGATGTAAGGAGGTATGAGGATATCGCCTTTGGGCACAGTGTGCTGCAGGCAGCAGTATAAGTCCTCAAGTCTGTTGGTACCCTCCGAGTTGTGTCTCCCTCCTCTCAAGTAGCATTGCTATGGAAAGTCCCATTAAGTTATTACTTAGGCTTTGTGTCCCATGATGTACGATAAAGAAAATAGGATTTTTATAACAGCTTACCTGTAAAATCCTTTTCTTGGAGTACATCATGGGACACAGAGGTCCCTCCCCTCTTTTGGGGTTTAAGTATATTGCTTTGCTACAAAAACTGAGGTACTCCTGATAGGAGGAGGGGTTATATAGGGAGTGAACTTCCTGGGTTGGGTATACCAGTGTCCATCACCTGAAGGTGCCTATATACCCATTAAGTTATTACTTAGGCTCTGTGTTCAATGATGTAATCCAAGAAAAGGATTTTACAGGTAAGCTGTTATAAAAATCCTATTTTTTTTACTTTCTGCTATAAAACATTTCCAACACAAAAAAAATTAAAAAAATCTAATTTCTTCATCAATTTAGGCCTATATGTATTCTGCTACATATTTTTGGTAAAAGAAATCCCAATAAGCGTATATTGATTGGTTTGCGCAAAAGTTATCGTCTACAAACTATGGGATAGATTTGTGGACTTTAAAACAATATTTTTTACTAGTAATGGCAGCGATCAGTGATTTTTAGCGGGACTGCGACATTGCGGCAGACAAATCTGACACTAAGCGACACTTTTTTTTTTTTGAAAATTTTTTTTTTTTTTCCGTATAACAAACACATAGACAAAACAAACATACAACAGTACAGCCAACATTTGGCTAACATCAGGAGTGGGACCCGCACAGGGGTCGCAAGTCAGCATAACGGAACCAAGAAATGTTAGATTATTGGCGACTACCAGAATATACCATCATCCATGTGCGGGCCTGGCTCATGCTTCAGGGGTAGGTTAATAGTTACCTAGCTCACCTAAGTTACTGTGCTGGCAAGGGTTGGTTTATCAGGGCTTCAAGGGAGGTCGTCAGATAGCAAGAAACCTCCTAGTCTGCTGCAGCAGTGGAGGGTTCCGCCAACCACTTAGACTAGACCCTGTCATATTTTTTTGGACAGCCTCTATGAATATAGGTATCTTTGTATAGGGGTATCACATCATTGACAAGCGTTTTCTATAGACCTATAGAGGGAGGAGCTTTCCGCTTCCAGCATAGGAAAATGGATTTCCTGGCGTAGAACAGCAAGAGACCCAACAGGGTTCTCTCAGCAACCCTGGGTACCAGGTCCTCCACCAGTCCCAACAAGCATATTCTTGGGGATGGGACAATAGAGATACTTAGTAGTTCATTCACCTCCATAAGAATTTGTGACCAAAATATTGAAATTACCGGGCAGGACCAGAAGATGTGAATGTAGTCCCCTGGAGCGTGATCACACCGCCAGCACTCCGGGGAGAGGAAGGACCTCATCTTTTGCACCCGAGCGGGAGTGAGATATGATCTATGAACAATCTTGTACTGAACGAGGCGATCTCTCAAGGAAACCAGCATTTTAAATGGGAAGTCCCATATATCCTGCCAGTCCTCGGAGTCTAGCTCCGGAATGTCTTGGCCCCATTGCTGACGGAGCCTGGACAACTCAGGAGATGAAACCCAGAGGAGATGTGTGTAGAGCACGGAGGTGGGCTTGTTGGTGCAGTCAAATCGCAAAATCCGTTCCAAGTCAGATTGCACTAGCTGCCCCTCGCCTGGTGGAAAGCGACACTTTATGAGGACCAGTGACACCAATACAGTGATCATTGCTAAAAAAAAATGCACTGTCACTGTATAAATGACACTGGCAGGGAAGGGCTTAACATCAGGAGCGATCAAGTGTTAAGTGTGCTCCTAGGGAGCGCTTTCTAACTGTGTGGGCGGTGGATGCCCTAGAGGAAAACAGAGATCCCCGTTTCTGCTTAGCAGAAACACAGCATCTCCATTTTCCTCCCTCACAGAACGGCGTTCTGCCTTGTTTACACAGCCAGACCGCTGTTCTGTCTCTCCTCTGAACGATCACGGGTGGCCGGCAGCCATCGCGGCCGCCGGACTCGCTGATTGGCTCCAGCTGTGTTCAATCACAGCAGGAGTGGCTTGTCGGCAGCGCATGCGTCTCATACCTGGAAGTCGCAAACAACGTGCAAGTATGTTGTTTCGCGCAGCCGGGCCACCCTGCCGCAGTATAAGTGCGGTGGGCGGTCCGGAAGTAGTTAAAGGATATGTTACCCCGACATTTCATAGTCCTGATATGTGTCTGTTGTACCATGTACTTGTGTTAAATAGTGTCCTGTTCTCTTTGTATGTCTTACTTGTCTATGTCTTTTCTGAAATACCCAGTGATCATGGCAGTCTCCCTGCTTTTCTATTTCAAACTTACCAAAGCTAGGCATGGGAGCACATCCATCCCATCATGGTCAGTTTTCTGGCTGTGCTGGGAGAACAGCCTGCCTGTTCTCCAATGGGCAAGACCTGTGCTCACATGAAGTCCTGCACAGCCATTCACTGGGAAGACCAGTGTACTGCTGTTTCTCAACCCCCCTCGAAGCCCCTTATACAGCTGAGAACAGAGATTATGTGACCACTTATAAAATATATTTATACTGTGTATATATATATATATATATATATATATATATATATATATATATATATATATTTTTTTTTTTTTTTTATTTATTTATTTATTTATTTATTTTAACCGGTCAGCTTGGAACTGTTTCTGCTCTTAATAGTAATCAACTCACCATTTCACCTGTGCACCTTCCTCTGATACTTCACACTCAAATTCCACTCTCTCTCCCACCACCACCACCTGATCTTCCAGTGGTCGCAAGACCAGTATAGGGGGCTCTGAAAGTAAAAAGGACAGGTTAGAATTCTTACAATTTACAGGCTGCTGTTCAGTTTGTGTATTCCTAAAATTGCTTTATGTCCATTTTAAATAAAGCCCAATTTCAGATGAAACATTTTTGTTTAGTAACAAAGCTGTATTATTTTAATTGCCATTATAGTGGGAAAAAGAGAAGGTCCTTTAACTGCATGCACATTAAATGTTGCCTTGGTTGAATGGTATTAGCTCCTAGTGTTTGCCAAAACAGACCATTTATAATGGCCTCAAGAAAATCTTAAGCTGGCCATAGACAGATCGAAATGAAGCAAGTTCAGCGGGACCGGACACATTTTCGATCCATCTTTGGGTAGACTGGTTGCACCAAAGTCGATCTATTGGCCGACTTCAGTATAATTAAGCCTGTCTGGTTTTTCTTTCATATAATCACTAACGGCTAACGGATAACTTAAGAGGAGCAGCCCTGGAGTGTGGAAAAGGTGCTTATACACCTTAAGCCATTGGGTGTATATCCAGACATCTCCAATAAATATTCCTCACCCACCAGATGAACAGGGGGACTCAATGCATCAATGGACGCCTTCAGGGTGAATGAAGATGTCACGCAATGACGAAACGTCGTCAAGATGGAATGCATGGTGCGTGTAGATGGAACGCACAGTGTAGATGGAATGCACACTGACACCCAGCGTGCACTTGTTTCCACCACACGGTACGGATGCCTGTTTTTGTCTGAGTTTTGTACCATTTTTGGGTTTTATGTATGCTAACCTTCCAAAGAGGTTCAATAAAGTATTGTTTACAATGCTACGCAATGAGGAGCTTGTTCTTCTCTCGTTTTCTCCACTAAACTCTGCCACTGGAATGACTGGATACCGAGCAAAGGATACCAGAGAGAGCCTACCTGGGACACAGGGACCACTTAAGCATTTTTGACTCCTGTTTGTCGTAGGACAATAGCCTTAATTGTCTGGTGAGTGGGAATTTTTAGTAGACATGTGCACTGACGAAAAATTTGTTAATTTTCATTTTATTCATTTTTTTTTCGGGTCATTTGTTATGATCGCAATTCATAAATTCGTACATTAAAAAATCAGAAAATAAGTGGGGCATGGTTACCGCCCACCAACATGGCGGCTTAAGCAGAGAGCTTTGCTCTGTACGGGGAAATCAACAGCGCTACACCTGCCCGAGGCTGTGATCTACGACTGCTGACACTCTCCCTGGCCTCCTCTTGACCCGCTGCACTGCCCAACATGAGGAGGCGCCTCCAAGACCATCCGCACACATTGAAATAGCCCAACTTCTTCCCTGCAATGACCCGCAGGCTTCAACAAAATGGCCTGTTCTCTTGTGTCTGACTCGCTGGAATATACAGACACAACAGGGGGGAATGAATGCGCCGCTGCTGCTTCAGTGGACTCACAATTAAACGACCCCAGCTCTCCTACAGCTACCCCATCAACCAGAAGCCCTATCAAATCAAAGCCAAGGCTGAATCCTGAAGCCACTGACGATAGCTACTCTGCACTGAATATGGGTCAATCATTGTACCCTCTCTGATCCTATAGCCCAATTTCCAACATGGGCCAACCCATATCAGATATCACACTGAAAGAGATGCTGATGTCATTAAGATCCTTGCTACAGTCAGACATGGTCTCATGCATCCAACAGTGCAGAGCAGAAGTGCAAGACCTGGGGGACAGGGTCCACCAAGTGGAGACAAGGATGTGCGAAGTCACATCTTCCTTTAATTAATTTGTGGACTCTCATTCTTCACAACAAGATATCATCTCCAAAATCCAATTGAAATTGGCCGACCTTGAAGATCACTCCCGCCGAATACAATTAAAAAATTTGTGGGATCCCTGAATCCATTTCTTCGCATCAACTTCCTCACTTCGCTCGAGACCTCTTTAAAGCAGTTATCCCCATCATTGTCTTCGGCCGACCTCACTATCAACAGAATACATAGAATACCTAAACCGTCCTTCTTGCCCCCTGAGATTCCCGAGACGTGTTGCTGAGAATTCACTTTTTTGAAGCTAAAGAAAAAATCCTCAAAGCATTTTGCAAAGCATCCCCCAAGCCATTAGATTCCTTGCTGGCTGAATACAATCTTCCTAATACAAGTCCGTTTTTATATAGGCGTGTTACCTCTTTTCTGTCTAAAAACCCCCCTCCATTGATATATCTAAATTCACAAGTGTGGCAATTCTACATAGCTGCAAAAAACAACTGTAAAGGTATGACTTTCATGCAGCTTCTGAGGGTTAACATTGAAGTCTATGGCCCTCAAATTGCATGAAAGTCGGACCAAAGTAGTGCATGAACTACTTTGAAGTTGCTGCAACTTTAAGTCCTGCATATATGAATGGATATCATTGGAAACATGGGAAACGATTTGTCATGCAACTTTGATGTCCAAAGATGAATGGCAAGTCGCACAAGTTTGAATGGAGCCTTATAAGTTTCTTTGAATTATGTATGTCACATTATAAATATTATATAGGCAAGCGCTATTTACATACTAAGTATTTTACTGTTGTGGGTACATATTGTGGGTACATATTGTATATATATATATATTTTGTGCCGCAATCCCACCTGAATTTTCTCTATATTTTGAAGCCCGTGGGAAGGCTTGATTGCTAAGCACAATCTACTGTGACTGGCGTGCACCTCACCTCTTGCCTTAATATATTGCAAATTCTTGTCCTTAATAAACACAACATCTACTAACTAATGTAACAATATAAGAGACTTGATGCAATGGCCATGTCTTGAAAAGCAGACACCCTGACAAGCATTATCACCAATATCTCAAAACCTGGAGCCATTCCCGTAAATTATAAAGCCAGCAATGTCCACATAGGTTTGAGTACCTTTTTCAGTCCAGCCTCACTATATCAAGACAAAATTTAAAGTGCTAAACCAAATAAATTTAGATGATGATTATACAGTATGGGGTTGATTTAGTAAAACTGTAGAGTGCAAAATCTGGTGCAGCTGTGCATGGTTGCCACTCAGATTCTAACTCCAGCTTATTCAATCAAGCTTTGACAATAAGCCCCCGGTTGATTTGGACTTGTCAAATCGCATGGAAAGTCGCACCCTATTGTTGGCAATAAGACTGTTCAAATCAGTGTGACGCCGACTTTGCGGTGCTGCACCGATTTGAAAAAGAAGTTCCTGCACTATTTTTGCCAATTTCAAGTAAAACTTGCATAGACGTCTGTGCATGAAAGCTCACAGATGTCAGCCAAGTCACACCTGAAGTCGCACTGACATGCGGTTTTGAAATTGTGCGATTTCCAATGAAGTCAAGCAATTTCAAAGTCGGATTTGGGGCGACAGGGAGCTAAAACCTGGATGCAGATTGGTTTCTATACACAGCTGCACCAGATTGGACACTCTCCTGCTTTAGGAAATCAACCCCCATGCATTTTGGAAAAATGCTCTAATGAGGTAAGGTGGCCTAGTAAATAGATTAAGATACAATATAACAGCTGAAAAAATGAAAAAGGAAACATGGGTACAAATGATTACAACTAGGTTAGCCAAAAAGCCATATTAACATTATTTTAAAGGAAAACTACAATAATTTGCGTCAACTTTTTTTTCTATTTTACTCACTCAACCTAAAGCTAAACAAGAAATGAATGGACACTATAATTTAGTCCATATGCCTCACTACAACCAGGCCTCCTGAGAAGAAATGCAGGGTCCAACCCTCTCATTATAGCTATGACTTACATGGAGAAATGGTTTGGTCCAACATGCCACACTACAGCCAAGGCTCTGAAAGAGAAATGTTTTGGACCCATGTTCTTCACTATAGCCTGATCTACTGGAGAGAAATGGTATGGTTCAAAACTCTACACTACAGCCATGGAAAAATGGTTTGGACCCACAATCCTCACTAGACCCTTGACTCCTAGAGAGAAGATATTTTGTCCAACACAGTACACTACTGCCTAGACTCTGTAGTAGAAATGGTTTGGACTCACAATCCTCAATACAGCCAGGAATCTAGGCTAAAGCCACATCTCCTGGTGAGGAACGGCTTTGACCCACGACCCTGGAGAGAAATCGTTTGGTCCAAGTCTCTACACTACAGTTAAAACTCCCACAGAAATAAAGGCAACAGATGATTCAACTGGTATTTTGGTGAACTAGCCATTAGAAAATAACTTTTGAAATGTATCTTTCAATGATACGAACCTCTGACAAGCAGTTCAGTAAAGCATTTCTCATCTCCAATCACACACTGATAAGCGGCATCGTCTGCCAGGGAACAGTTGTTAATGGTCAGGATCCTTTTGTTGCCAATACTCTCAAAGATGTACCTTGACAATGTAAAGAAATGTAGGTGAGTAAATAATTCACTGACAAGAATGTGGAAAACACAACCTTTGAATATTTTACAATGCTCCGTAGTAATGTGTGTTCTTTCATTTAAACCCAGTGTCATCCCACCTATTTTGTCAGTCCTCTCTCAACATCTGACTGGTTATACTCTTATTAACCATAGAAATAAATGGTTTCCTTACACTGCATTGTTGAAGGACAAGTCTGAACCAACTGTATGTAACTTAGAGCTTACAAAGAGCTTCTTCTCCTTGCTTCCAGCAGCAACCTCTACACCATTCATTAAACCACATTTTTATAGAGATAGCTTTGTATGCAGGGGCACAGTCATGCTGCAACAGAAAAGGGTCTTCCCCAAACTGTTGCCTCAAGGTTGGAAGTGCACAGTTGTCTAATATGTCTTTGTTTTGCCTTCAGCATTACCAATGACTCTTTAACGGAAACACCGAAACTCAAAAACATAGAGGAGAATCCACATACATAGTTTAGGCAATATACCGGAGGCATGTGCAGACAGCTGATGGGGCTTGCATTAAAGTAAACCTATTGCTTTGTCCTACAGCCTACATGACCAGAGCACAGGATCACATTAAGCTGTATAGGGTTGATTTACTATATAGGCAATTAGACTGTGCACTTTGCAAAGTGCAGTTGCCCCCTGCAAGTGCAGTTACTCCAGAGCTTAGTAAATGAGCAGAAGCTCTGCTGACTTCCATCATCCAATCACATGCAAGCAAAAATGCTGTTTTTTTTATTTTCCCTGCACGTGATTGGGTACTCTTTGCAAAGTGAAACCTTACCTAATTTAAGCTCTGGAGCAACTGCACTTGCAGAGGGCAAATGCACTTTTCAAAGTGCACAGCCCATTTGCCTTTAGTAAATCAACTCCTATGTGAGAGCTAATAAACCCCCAGTCCTTAGAAGAGAAACAATCCTCTATTTTTTGGATTTGTTAATGAAATAATGACATGTAAATACATTTATAAAGTTAATCAACTATACATTTATAGATATCAATTTTTCTAGATTTTACTTAACACTAATAGGGCGTACACACGGTCGGACTTTGTTCGGACATTCCGACAACAAAATCCTAGGATTTTTTCCGACGGATGTTGGCTCAAACTTGTTTTGCCCACACACGGTCGCACAAAGTTGTCGGAAAATCCGATCGTTCTAAACGCGGTGACGTAAAACACGTACGTCGGGACTATAAACAGGGCAGTGGCCAATAGCTTTCATCTCTTTATTTATTCTGAGCATGCGTGGCACTTTGTCCGTCGGATTTGTGTACACACGATCGGAATTTCCGACAACGGATTTTGTTGTCGGAAAATTTTATCTCCTGCTCTCCAACTTTGTGTGTCGGAAAATCCGATGGAAAATGTCTGATGGAGCCCACACACGGTCGGAATTTCCGACAACACGCTCCGATCGGACATATGCCCCGTGTGTACGGGGCATAATAGTGTTACCTACATATTGTAAAGAGTATCTAAAACCAGTGTTTTGTGGTTTTGCATAGAGTAGGGGAGATTTAGAACCCAGGTTTTTATTTTTTGTCTGTGCCCATGCTAAGATAAGGCGAACATTGTATCACGACAGAAAGTTATAAAAAATAAAATATAAATATACAGTTGTCACCAGAACAGGGACTGGGTGGAATAATCCAACAGGGACACTTGTTTTGGTGTCTGATCTCTAAAATGGGATTTCTACTTATATTGTAATCATTTTTATTAACTCTTGAACAGGGAATAAAGGGAAATCTCTCCATCAAGACATAGGAACCAGAAGCACCAGATAAAACGTGTTATAGTATGATCAATACATAATATGAACAATAAAATTTTTGGGGGGATTAATGTTTTTATTCCTATTACTGGCTTTATGAATGATTTTTTACACAACTCACAAATTAAAAAATAAAGAAAATTTATGAACACTTACTTGCTGAAGATTTCATGTTCACACCCCAGGTCCACAAAAGTTCATGATGACATAGTAGGTAAAAATCATACATGGAAAGAAGAAAATGTGAGTGAAAGCTTGATATAAAAAAGACAAAATGCAGAACAAATATGCAACATAACATGTGAAGTTATAGTAATATTTGTATATACAAAATTATGCAAAATATGAAAGTATCTACATAAGAACAAACATTGCATTCTTATCCACATACTTTATTCACTTATACAATATCTACCAGGCGATTGTTTTGGATATAAGACTTAAGAGGGGGGTCTTTATACAAGGAATAGTGGTCAGGACAGAAGACCAAAGATATTCAGCCTTAGGATGATGTCATATGGGCAAATCTACTACTAGCGACACAACGCCAGCAGCAAAGTCACCTAGGAGAGCCTTCTACTCATCTCTGTGGAATCACTGGCCCCAGTGAGGAAGCAACATGTTGTTGACCTGGCTAGCGAGGTCTGTTTCCATAGAGAGTGGCAAGTGGTTTATTAGCACTCTTGACAATGACGAGTTGCCGTTACCGTCGGGATTGCCCATGTGACATGACGCTTAGGGTATGGTCCTCAAACCAAATGCCAAAATCATTTTGAAATTAACAGATCATTGCGATGCCAGGACTCATTATATTGGGTTCTATATTTTTTCTGCTAAAAGCAAATAATGATAAATTGGAATCTTGACAACTTGAGGGTGAGCAAAAACAAAGAACTGATTATGACTTATCTGCTGATTTGGTAGGTATGATATGAAGTCATGTTACCTGTTAGAAATATTCACCACTCAAAGGACTCACAAAACGCCAAACCTTTCCACTACAGATTTAGTAGAGGGCAACTCAATCTTGACACTAAGAATGAATGAAATTGAGGTTTTATTTCCATGAAAATATAGTAAAATTGGGAGATCCGAGATATCATCAAATTTTCACTTTTTTGGCAAAATACATTGGCGTCTATAAGAAAGGTTAACTTTATGTATTTTTTGGTTGTGGTTTTAAGGGTATAGTGGCTCCTACGGTTTAGAAAAATACCTTTCAACTATTCTGGACCTGTTCTTGTGCCAAAAAAGTAATATAAATGACATATTCAAAATAGTGTTCTGCTTGCTGTGTTGTACTCTGTTATGATATATATGTTATGGTATATGTACTATTTAGGGAAGAACAGAGTGATTTCAGCTAAAATCATTTGGCTGGAAAATTACCAATTTTGCCATCAGCAAAATTTTGTTAAAAGAGGATTCTCTCAGTTTGGCTCCTTGAGCTGCTTATATAAAATCTATTTTTTTCTTTAATGACAGGATGTATTTTTGGTAGTTTGGCTTATTTAATGTAGTATTCTTTGTAATTGTGTTGCTTCCTGTTCTTTTGTGGGTATTTGTGTACCGTCGCTTTCAACTTTTTGATTTCATTTTTGTTTTCCCTTTCTGTGAAAAAAATGTTAATGAGTCTAATTGGGGGACTTTTTTGGCACAAGAACAGGTCCAGAATAGTTGAAAGGTATTTTTGTAGACCTCAGGAGCCACTTAACCCTTAAAACCACAACCAAAAAATACCTAAAAGGTAACCTTTTTTTATAGACTACAATGTATTGTGCCAAAATACAAAAAATTTGATGATATTGCCCAATTTTTACTATATTTTCATGGAAATAAAGCCTCTCAATTTCATTCATCCTTAGTGTCAAGTTTGAGTTGCCCTCTACTAAATCTGTAGTGGGAAGGTTTGGTGCTTTGTGAGTCCTTTGAGTGGTGAAAATTGTCTCCTCTGGTTTTCTTCTTTTTTACAATGTACCACTTCCCACTCTTTCTGGAGTTATAATGTTATATATTTGAAAAAAATTCAACAAAAACTTTATAGAACAAAAAAAATAAATAAAAAAAAAAATTGGCTTCCATTATTCCTGAACATTTTTAGGTATTGGTATAGTCAGTGAAGACTCACCTTCCAGTGACACGAATCTCCTGGCCATTCTTCAGCCATTTCACTTCTGCATCAGGATTGGCCACTTCCACAACCAGCTTCATCTTTGATCCCTTATCGATTTGGTAGGCTGGATCTAGTTTCTTTAGGAAAGCTAGTGGACCAATGAGACAGCTTTGGTCAGCCAACAAAAAGTAAAATTTCTGTGCAAAGACCCCTTACACAACCTCAGCCATGGTGCAGATGACAGAAATTGCATTTTTTTGCTACGTAAGATGAACTTGTACTAACCCTACTATTTGATATCTTAACCAGAAACTAAAAGACTTTAGTCTTTGAGGCTTTGAAGTTCCAACACGATGAACATTCTCCAACACATAGGCTTCTTTTACATGCAGGAATTGGTAATGTGCATTAATTTCCTGGAGCCTTTAAAGAAACACCAGTTCTAACATGGTGATGGGAGATTATGTCAGGTTACGTGTAAAACTATACTTTCCTTGGCTGCCTTGGGGTGATTATCCAGACTTTTAGAGTCCATCTGGCTATCACTTCCTATCATTGCACATACTGCTAGAGCCTTTGTGGATAATCTGATGTCAACAGAAAATCGCAGATGTCAACAGAAAATGACACACAAGGACTTCAAAAGTGGGGAGGACAGGGAACTTTTTGACCTGAGAAGCAAATACAACCAACTGCTTCTCTCATGTTAGGGATAGTTTCCCCAGGGTAAAGTGTGCACAGTAATTGGTGACCATGGTAAGCGTAGGTAGAAAGCTTAGTTTATTTTGCATACAGTACTCTGCAGAAGTTATAGGCAGGTGTGAAGAAATATTTAGTTGTTTATTTTTATCAATTTACAAAATGCAAAGTGAGTGAACAGAAGAAAAATCTAGATCAAAACAAAATTTGGTGTGACAACTCTTTGCCTTCAAACCAGCATCAATTCTTGTAGGTACACTTGCACACAGTTTTTGAAGGCACTCGGCAGGTAGGTTGTTCCAAACATCTTGGAGAACTAACCAGATCTTCTGTGGGTGTCGGCTGTCTCATATCCTTCTGTCTCTTCATGTATCCGCAGACAGACTCGATGTTGCTGAGATCAGGGCTCTGTGGGGGTCAACCCTTACTTCCAGGACTCCTTGTTCTTCTTTACGCTGAAGATAGTTCTTAACGACTTTGGCTGAGAAATGCTGCGAAATACCAGCAGATACTTTTCCCAACATGCCATACCATCATTGAGGTGTGTGATTGGTCCCAAATTTATTCTGCAAAAGGAAAACGACCCCAAACTTACAGCGAATGTCATTAAGAACTATCTTCAGCGTAAAGAAAAACAAGGAGTCCTGGAAGAGATGATTTGGCCTCCACAGAGCCCCAATCTCAACTTAATTGAGTCTGTCTGGGATTACATAAAGAGACAGAAAGATTTGAGGCAGCCAACATCCACAGAAGATATGTGCTTAGTTCTCTAAGATTTTTGGAACAACCTACCTGCCGGGTTCAATCAAAACTGTGTGCAAGTGTACCTAGAAGAATTGATGCAAAGCGTGGTCACACCAAATATTGATTTGGTTTGGATTTCTCCTCTGGTCATTTACTTTCGATTTTGTTAATTGATAAAAATAAACTATTAACACTTTTTTAAAAATCATTCTTAATGTACAGCATTTTTTCTGCCTAAAATCTTTACACAGTACTTTGTATATGGTAAAATGTTTTGTAAGATATTAATTGAAGACAATGAAGGACACTAACCAGCTGCCCTATAGCAGATTTACTACTACAGGGCAGCCGTTCTGTGCAGAATCACGTGTATATATACGCCAGTGCGCCGCTTCTGCTGTGATTAGTCACAGCAGAAGCCAATCAGCGGGTGCCGGTCAATGGATGACCACCGGCAGCCACTGATCGTCGAGGAGAGAGTCTGGACAGAGCTCTGCACATGTAAACAATGCATAGCTCCGTCCTGTCAGCGGGGATGTGCTAGATTTTATTCCGTGCAAGGCAGGAAATAAAATCCAGCACATCCTGTGGTAAAGACACCACACTGTACACACAAAAACACTGGTTAGGCACACATTTAACCCTTTGATCGCCTTAGATGTTCTTCCCTGCCAGTGTCATTAGTACAGTGACAATGCAAATTTTAAGCACTGATCACTGTATTGATGCCACTGGTTCCCACAAAGTGTCAAAAAGGTCAGTTAGTGTCAGATTGTCCACCGCAATATGGCAGTCCCGCTATGTCGCTGATCGCCATTCGCTGATCGCCATTACTAGCATAAAAAAATAAATAAATAAAAATTCTGGTATATATACCATGGTTTGTAGACGCTATAACATTTACACAAACCAATCAATATACGCTTATTGGGATTTTTTTAACCCAACTTATGTAGCAGAATACATTTTGGCCTAAATTTATGAAGAAATTGTTTTTTTTAAATGTTTTTATTGTCCATCTTTTATAGAAGAAAGTAACAAATATTGTTATTTTTTTCAAAATTGTCGGGTTTTTTTTGTTTATAGCGCAAAAAAGAAAAAAACCCAGTGGTGATCAAATGCCACCAAAAGATACCTCTATTTGTGATTAAAAAAATTACACCAATTTAATTTATTTACAGCATTGCATGACCGCGCAATTGTCAGTTAAAATATCAGTGCTGTATAGCAAAAAATGGCCTGGTCCTGAGGGGGTGTAAATCTTCCGGAGGTCATGAGCTAAACAAGATGGCTGCTACTCTTTGAAAAAATCATAAGCTCACCTAAATAAAATAGGCTGTCATCATCACAAATCATTTTTATTATTCAGCTTCCTTTTATAATAGCACAACCAAGTTTTATACTCTCCCAGCATTGACTTACTTTGCAGCTCTCTGCATTCTGTCAAATATAGTCTCAGAGCTGCAAAGAAAGTCGATGCTTGAAGATCGAAGATCTGGACAGAAAGCAGATAGATTTAAAACGCCCGGCAGCTGTCACTAACTGCAGGTCCTACTCTAACTATGGTATGAATGGGTGAGTATTTTCACTCATGGCCACCTGCCCAACATATATTATTTGTACGGACTCGGGGGTCAAATGCTACCCAGCCTAGACCTCCCCTGCCTCTAAAAACAAACATAGCTTAGGTGAGGGTCTTTCGCTGCCACCTTACCTTCGCTCTTCTTTTCCTCCTTCTTCATCTTCTTCAGACGTTTCAGCAGTCCACGCAGATCAGTGATACCATACTGGAAGGCAATCTTCTCGTACTCGGATGGTGGGGCCTTACGAAGGATATCCCAGACATCAACGTCCGGCACGATCTCTTGCTTCGCTTCATTACTGTCAAAAATCACTTTGTTAGTAGGCAGCCTTGCTGACCTCCAGCCTGCAACACAGGCTTGAGGTTGGAGACCCCAAAGCACATGGCTATTATTCCGGCTTTCAAGGGTCTTCACATAATGCCTAATGTGCTGCATCCCTGCAATGGGATAAGTAATAACAGTTCTTGGGTTTTTACATCACACAGATATACCAGCCTCTCAGCTGCCAATGTTAATTAATATGCATACAGTAGAAATAGATATGTGATTTGGTTAGTAATAGTAGTGAGATCCCACAAATAGAAACTGGTTGTTTTAATCTATCAAGTGTTGGCTGGTGATTGATACTGTGCTTCTGTACACATTACATAGTAAAACGCAACCAGGACACGTGTGCGTGTTTACAGGGGGTATTAATCTCACAGTCCTTCATATCCCTATGAACAGTAAATCCTTTTTATATAGAGAGGCTTGAACCTTTCTATCAAGGGCTCTCTTAAAAATCTCATTCTATGAACACCTACGCGTCTGTAACTATTCTTCTAGGTTTCTCTGTCTTTTTTTTTTTCAAGTATGTATATTAAATTATAATATAGTTAAGAAATAAAATATTAACGTAATATATTAAAGCCCTCATGACACCTCTTGGACCTGCTGCTGGGTCCACATGCAACCTAATTCTTTCAAGGCCTTGATGAGACGCTAATCACTAAACTCTTTCTCCAATACAAGATGGCATTCCACACCTGTCCCCCCCAACCTTTTTCGATAATCCAACTATTGTGGCTTCTGTTAAAAGGATATGACTCTATCATTGAATAATTACAACCTCAATGTGCAAGTACAGTACATTAGGGTTTGACAATTTTCCTTTTGCACTTCTCTTTCCCTTTTTCTCCCTACCTTATTTCTTCCCCCCCCCCCCCCTTTGTTTAAATTGTCACTCATGACCACTGTATTGTTTTGTTAATGTTTTGTAGATGTAATAATTACAACTGAATAAAGACATACTCTTTATTGCCAAAAGTATTGGGACGCCTTCCTTTACACGTTCATGAACTTTAATGGCATCCCAGTCTAATGCCCCGTACACACGGTCGGACATTGATCGGACATTCCGACAACAAAATCCATGGATTTTTTCCGACGGATGTTGGCTCAAACTTGTCTTGCATACACACGGTCACACAAAGTTGTCAGAAAATCCCATCGTTCTAAACGCGGTGACGTAAAACACGTACGTTGGGCCTATAAATGGGGCAGTAGCCAATAGCTTTCGTCTCCTAATTTATTCTGAGCATGCATGGCACTTTGTGCTTCGGATTTGTGTACACATGATCGGAATTTCCGACAACGGATTTTGTTGTCGGAAAATTTTATAGCAAGCTCTCAAACTTTGTGTGTCGGAAATTCCAATGGAAAATGTGTGATGGAGCCCACACACGGTCGGAATTTCCGACAACAAGGTCCTATCACACATTTTCCATCGGAAAATCCGACCGTGTGTACAGGGCATTAGTCCGTAGGGTTCAATATTGAGTTGGCCCACCCTTTGCAACTATAACAGCTTCAACTCTTCTGGGAAGGCTGTCTACAAGGTTTAGGAGTAGCACATTTGTGAGGTCAGGCACTGACGTTGGACGAGAAGGTCTGGCTTTGCAGTCTCCGCTCTAATTCATCCCAAAGGTGTTCTATCGGGTTGAGGTCAGGACTCTTTGCAGGCCAGTCAAGTTCCTCAACCCCAAACTTGCTCATCCATGTCTTTATGGACCTTGCTTTGTGCTCTGGTCCAAATCATTTGGTGGAGGGGGGATTATGGTGTGGGGTTGTTTTTCAGGGGTTGGGCTTGGCCCCTTAGTTCCAGTGAAGGGAACTCTTAAGGCGTTAGCATACCAAGACATTTTGGATAATTTCATGCTCCCAACTTTGTGGGAGCAGTTTGGGGACGGCCCCTTCCTGTTCCAACATGACTGTGCACCAGTGCACAAAGCAAGGTTCATAAAGACATGGATGATCGAGTTTGGGGTGGAGGAACTTGATTGGCCTGTACAGAGTCCTGACCTAAACCCGATAGAACACCTTTGGGATGAATTAAAGCGGAGAATGTGATCCAGGTCTTCTCGTCCAACATCAGTGCCTGACCTCACAAATGTGCTTCTGGAAGACACACTTCCAAACCTTGTGGACAGTCTTCCCAGAAGAGTTGAAGCTGTTATAGCTGCAAAGGTTGGGCCAACTCAATATTGAACCCTACGCACTAAGACTGGGATGCCATTAAAGTTCATGTGCCTGTAAAGGCAGGCGTCCCAATACCTTTGGTAATATAGTGTATTTGAGCTAAAAATTTATGAAAGCCAAATAAAACCATAAGATTATATTCCATGTTCATAAAAAGGTGTGCAAAGTCTAATGCCGCGTACACACGATCGAATTTTCGACAACAAAACCGTGGATTTTTTTCCGAAGGATGTTGGCTCAAACTTGTCTTGCATACACAAATGTTGGCCCAAAATTCCGAACGTGGGAACGTGGTGACGTACAAGACATACGACAAGCCGAGAAAAAGGAAGTTCAATAGCCAGTGCGGCTCCTTCTGCTTGATTCAGAGCATGCGGGAACTTTTGTGAGACGGACTTGTGTACACACGATCAGACTTTCCGACAACAAGTTTTGTTGTTGGAAAATTTGAGAACCTGCTCTCAAACATTTGTATGTGGAAATTCCGACAGCAAATGTTCGATGGAGCATACACACGGTCGGACTTTCCGACAACAAGCTCACATCGAACATTTCCCGTTGGAAAGTCCGATTGTGTGTACGTGGCACTACTGTTTGTCCTCTTTAGAAAACAGCCATAACCTGAGTAGAAATGTCTGTCCTCTGTTAGCATACTGTAGAGAAAGACCCCTGCTCTCTGTATGGAAAAGTGGTCTATCCAAAATGCCCTCTACCAAGTCAGAGTGGGCTTTGCAAACAGCAAAGCACATGTTCCCCGCTGGTTGAAAAACTCTAGTGGGCGGCATGGCAGACCTCTCTAGAGAAACTACTGTTTCCACAAACAGAGTAATAGTTTTTCTCTGCTGCATGTTGGCAGAGCACAGACGTTTTACTTAGACTATGGCTGCTTTCTAAAAGACTTTAACTGTAATGCCGCATACAGACGATCGGACATTCCGACGAAAAAACTGTGGATTTTTTTTCGACGGATGTTGGCTCAAACTTGTCTTGCATACACACAGTCACACAAATGTTGTGTCGGAAATTCCGAACATCAAGAACACGGTGACGTACAACACGTACGACGAGCCGAGAGAAATGAAGTTCAATAGCCAGTGCAGCTCTTCTGCTTGATTCCAAGCATACGTGGACTTTTGTGCGTCGGAATTGTGTACACATGCTTGGAATTTCCGACAACAAGTTTTGCTGTCGGAAAATTTGAGAACCAGCTCTCAAACATTTGTTGTCGGAAATTCCGACAGCAAATGTCCGATGGAGCCTACACACGGTCGGAATTTCCAACAACAAGCTCACATCGAACATTTGTTGTCGGAAATTCCGACCGTGTGTAGGCGGCATAAGACTTTGCAAAGCTTTTGTTTTGACATGCCTGGAAAGTACAGTATTTAGCTGAAAACCCAGTTGGGCTTTAAAGAAAATACAAATTTTTGGTGCACTGACATTTTGAATATCAATAACCTAATTGGGTGGTAAATGTTCATTATCATAACCCATCTTACCCTTAGGTGTTGCTATTAAAGGGTTTTTAGACCTGAAAGCCAATCACTAAAACATACTGCACCAGGTTCCAGGCCTACTATACTTTTAAGCAGCCCCAATGATTGTAATGTTTTTAGACATTTGTAAAGTGCTGGAATTGATGCTTTAGTATGTTTTTTGTGTGGTTTGTGGCATAAGAGCTTTGTGACTAGTTATCATGCGTTTCACCACACCAGCTCTAGTTGTGTCTTTTTACGAAATATGTCTGAATGTACCCAACCTATTTCAGTTTTTCTTCTCTTTTAGTCATTCTGTTCAAAGAGTCACTCTTGATAATTCAGTTTTAGGGCAAAGGGCAGGTTCTCTTTACAGGTCACCACCCCAACCACTGATACTTATCCTATTGTGCTCCCCTGCTGCTCCATTCATCTTTCTGAGCCCTTGGAAATATCTGGTTTCCAGGAAATGTACGTTTCTCCCCTTCCTTCTAAGATGCAGTTCCTTGCCAATCGCCAGATCCAGAAGGGTAGGAAGTTGTATAACCTTGTATAAGTTTCAACACAGACTAACATTAAGCTTAAAAAGGGATTAGACTCAGTGTAAAGACAAATGGTTTGGTGGAGGTCGTGCAGGGAAGATAAATATCAATTGGTAGGGGTTGTCAAGAGAATCAGTCACTTTGCCTTGGATATAGAAAGTAATGGACTCTTTATGACACAAATACAGTAGAAGGTTTTTCCTCTTAAGTGGGATTTTAAAGGGCGGAGGTCTCAAAAAAGTATAACAGAAAGTATAAGAAATTATCAAAATTTTATTATATCAAAGGTTTAAAAGTATGACATATGCTAAATTGAGAACAATGAATAAAAGCAAAAATGGATGCCAAAATGTACAAATAATGAAAATACAACCAGGATAAACACGACAGGTCGACAGAGCTACACAAAACCCCACAGAGGCTGTATCAGCAAGGAGCCAATTGACAGTGCAGGCCCAACGCGTTTCGAGGTTTTTTCTAAGGATTGCAACCTCTTCTTCAGGGGCTGGAGGTAAGGTGTATATCTGTCATGCTATTGCAGGGTCAATATCATATGGCATCCACTTTAGGCGAGGGGGAGGGAGAGAATGGTTATCCACCGGGGTCCAGACCCGGATACCAGCGCCGCTGCCGCAAAACCAAGACCGCCAGCAGGTCAGGACCAGACACAAAGGGCGTCACGTCCGTCAGCTAAGTTGTAAGTTCTCTTTATCAGCTATTATCGCATGAAGACTAAGGTTGTCTATGCGCTGACTCCTCGAGCGGGTATACAGCAACTGACAACACCCCAGGTATAGGGGCTATTGGTACATAATGGAGAGTTGATCCCTGTGCTGATTCGCAAAAAAATGTTCTCTACAGTAGCTGATAGATACCACACTCCAGGAGAGAATAGCAGAAGAGCGCCTATGTTCAGCAGCTTGAGCATGTCATAGCAGCACCTTCAGTTCTGTATCCTCCCAGGGATAGCTGATAAAGAGAACTTACAACTCAGCTGACGGATGTGACGCCCTTTGTGTCTGGTCCTGACCTGCTGGCGGTCTTGGTTTTGCGGCAGCGGCGCTGGTATTCGGGTCTGGACCCCTGTGGATAACCATTCTCCCCCCCCCTCGCCTAAAGTGGATGCCATATGATATTGACCCTGCAATAGCAAGACAGATATACACCTTACCTCCAGCCCCTGAAGAAGAGGTCGCAATCCTTACAAAAAAACCTCGAAACGCGTTGGGCCTGCACTGTAAATTGGCTCCTTGCTGATACAGCCTCTGTGGGGTTTTGTGTAGCTCTGTCGACCTGTCGTGTTTATCCTGGTTGTATTTTCATTATTTATAAATTTTGGCATCCATTTTTGCTTTTATTCATTGTTCTCAATTTAGCATATGTCATACTTTTAAACATTTGATATAATAAAATTTTGATAATTTCTTATACTTTCTGTTATACTTTTTTGAGACCTCCGCCCTTTAAAATCCCACTTAAGAGGAAAAACCTTCTACTGTATATGTCCAAAGGGATGCGGGTTGGTTGTCTCCTTCCATAAAGTTTGTGTCACCACCTTAGTTTCTTTATGACACAAAGAACCTCATTCCTGAAGGAAAGGCTCACTGTCTCCCTTCTTTTTCAACTGGAACAAAGAAAGGAGCTCAGGCTGGTGTGGCTATTATATATATAATTTCAATGTTTTACCAAGAGTAGAGTTTAAAGTTAAGAACCACCTCATAAACAGAAGATAGATGCCTTCCACGTATGTTTAAAATGTGTTTCTTTTACCACTTTGATTTTAGCTAACTGCAGGGTGTCCCTGTTTTTTTGCATGTCTATTTCTTATATGTCAGTGAACTAGAGAATATAACACAGGTACACACTAGTATTCCTATTTGTAGAACCGTACATACAAACCATTTTATGGCCTTATGGGGAGACCATTATATATTGTGGGTCTTACCGATTTACAGAACGCAGGAAACTGCTGGACTTGCAAAGAAGTATTCAGAAAAAGCATGCATCGGAAGACAGCGCCCACATCACCGAGGGCAAAAAAGAGCAAGACACGTCAGTCCAAGGCAATCACATTCACTTGCTGACACCAGGCCAAGAGGTAGACAAAAATGTAAACATTGCTTCTTGGACATGCACTAGGCAAAGGAAAAGAACTATACCATGGCATGCAAAGAGAAAATATGGCATTCAAAAAACAGTGCAAGCCAAAGATGGGTGCAAAGCTGAAACTTATGCAGGTGATACAAGGCAAGTAGTTTATACTACTCTCAGATAATAATTCTAGACATCAGCAATCCTGTAGCTGTGACAGCATTGAAAGAGCTTGTAGGGCTCATAGGCATGGCAAAACTGTTTGGCACCTCTGGTTGTGGACATCTGTTAAGATAGTGACCACAAAATGCAGACAATGACTTCTGCCTAAGATGGTAATGTAATGCCCTGACACATTAACATATCTAAGCGCTGCTTAGCTACCAGTACCGGCATCCTTGAAATTCCAACCATATTTCTGTATGAGTCATTTTTAAACCAGTGGAGCAATGATATTTGTATCAAGTTACCTGAGACACAACAGGAAGTGAGAGGAAATCTCTCTAATATATACCATCTTAGACTTATGTCACCAGAACAGGTGATCCTATTGCAACATTTTTTCTAATCTCTAGTTGAGGTGACAACCATAAACAGCTCACAGGAGCTCAAAGAAATCTATTTGTTCTCTTTCACACACCAGCCATTATGCCCTACATCAAAGTTAACAGTCTAGGCCTGTATGAGCCTTTTCAATCAGGCTGGGTCTCAAAATTTTCCCATTGGGTTATCATACTTGGGGGTAAGTGGATTTTTCCAAAGCATCAAGTTGGAGCAGAAAAAAAGTTATTATTTCCTTGTGTCTTTGCTTTATATTATTAAAAAAATAACCATAACAATAATTCACTTCATTTTATGTTGGGTTAAAATCAGGGCTTTTTTTCAGCGGGAACGTGGGGGAACGCAGTTCCGGCACCTCCAACACTGTATGTAATGGCAAGGGGTGCTGTGATGCCGCTGGAAAGTCTTTTGATGCTGGCTGCAGGGGGATCAATTGTCATTGGAGGTGATATATTTATCAAGATAGTCTATTGTTGCTGGTGGGGGTATCTATTGTTGCTGAAGGTGGGGCTTATGTTGCTGGGGGGTCAATTGTTACTGGGAGGAATCTACTGATGGGAACGGGGTTCATTGTTGCTGGCTGCTGGAGGGTCTATTGATGCTGGCTGCAGAGAGATCTGTTGTTGATGCAGGGGGTCTATTGTTGCTGAATAGATATTTTGTTGAGGGTGGTCCATTGTTGTTGGGGGGTCTATTATTGCTAGCTGCAGGGGATCTATTTTACTGCTTTTCTTGTCATCATTAACAAATTCCATAACCACAAAATTATACTTGGTTCTGTATTCTCTAAAAGGGTGGTACTGGGAGGTGGGTAGGGGATGGAACCAAGCAACAGTGCTCGGAGGTGGGTATGGGCGGAGACAAGGGGTGAGTCAAAAAGTGGGAGTTCCAGCACCTATTCTCTGAGAAAAAAAGCCCTGGTTAAAATAGACAGAGCTTGTGGCATCCAATTTTGTATGATGCCGCATTTTCATTCATTTGTGGCCTTTCCTTACCCAGAAGAACACTGATCTTCAAGGGCAACAGTAAGACCCTCACAAAGAAATTTCACTATGTGTTATGTGTGCAAAGCCTTAAAGCAGACCTAGACTCAGTCAACCTTATCCTTTAAACAATGTAGGACAAGTCAGCTGTGACTGATGTAGAACTTACAGTAGTCATTCTACAGCTGTTCTTTTGCTCAGGTCTACTTTGTCATCCATTCTTCTGTTGAGCTGCATGGAGGCTAACATATTAGCGGAGGTACAAGCTATCATAAGATAGCTTATTCTGTTCCTAAACCTTACTCCTTGATAACTGTAATTTGGGTGAAAATCAGGACTGGGCAGGATGTGCCTCTTATGAAGTCAAATTCTTGGTTGGCTCCTGCAAGGCTGGAAGAATGAAGGTTGCCTTAGCATTTTCCT
This sequence comes from Lithobates septentrionalis, assembly GCA_037952835.1. Classification (NCBI taxonomy): domain Eukaryota; kingdom Metazoa; phylum Chordata; class Amphibia; order Anura; family Ranidae; genus Lithobates; species Lithobates septentrionalis. The sequence goes on from JBBDGP010000808.1 coordinate 954,277, forward strand.
GTGTGGAAAAAAGCTCTGCTGCTTCTAGTCAGGAATCAATTGCAAAAGTTATTTTTCACTTAATGCTTTGTCATATTAAATGGTACTAATAAATGCTAAAACTCTGGGGCCAAACCTTTTATTTTCAAAAATAGGTTTGCGCTAAGGTGCCTTTATACACAAGATAGTGATCTCATGACTCTGGGTGCCTTGGTGGACATCCTGTTCAGATAGGTTAGAAAGCCTGTCCTTATTGCTTTTGCCCTTGATTAGCACCAGCAGTGCAGTCCCTCCTTCTCCACTTGTCTCTCTCCACTGGAATAAAAATGCTTGGTAGAGCAGAACTTACACGTCTATGAAGTGATCTGCAGCAATTAGGTCTTTAGGTCAGGCGTCTCCAAATTTTCTAAGCAAAGGGCCAGTTTACAGGCTTTTAGACTTTGGGGGGGCCGGACTATACCCAGTAGGAGCAGAAAATGCCCCAGCATCAGTGGGCACAAACAATGCCCTATCATTGCTTTGATTGGAAGGTTTAGTTCCCCCGTTGTTGAAATCAATGGGAAGAATAGTGCCCCATCAATGCAGTCAGTGGGAAGGATCGTGCCCCAAGAGCCAGAAAAGGAAACCATGGGCCACATCTGAACCCGGGCCGCAGTTTGAAGACCACTGCTTTAGGTAATGAAATCCTGCCAGCACTTCTTACTGTTCCCTAAAATAAATGGATAGCTTTAGGCTTTCTGGGAACTTTTGAGACTTGGTACAGACCAGACTTCACAAGCATGATGTTCTTATGCTTGCACATTTCCCGTCAAACATTTTCCTGAGTGGGTCATCATGGCAAAATCAACACATATGCTCTGGTTACTGTTGTCTCAGCTACAAGTTTGCTATGACATGATCTGTGCAAAAACTCTCAACAAAACACATACACATAGTATGGTGTCACATACAAATATCCCTCTAGCTTATATTTATTGGCAGAAGTTATGACAGTTTTGCTTACAACAGGATAATCATACTGTATCTAACCAGTTTACCAGAGGTTAAAATGCCCCTCAAGGTCACTGATGGAGGCCTTAGCTAAGACCACTATTCCCTAGCCCTCAAAATGTACTACCCAACCTTTCATGAATTGGAGCTGCAAACATGGCACCTTCTTTGAATTAACTCTAGTCAATCAGATCTGAGGCTAAACAACAGTCTCCATCACAGAAACATTCATGGCTACATCATTTTAATCTCAAGGATTATGAAACCTCCAAGCTACCAAAAATTACCGGCAGATTTCAAGTCTCTGTTTTTGGAAAACAGCAAAAAATAGTTTATAGCAAACGTAAAATAAACAAAAACAAAGTTATGATGGTGTTTTGTCTCACAAAAACTGAAAACTGACCGGTAACTTCCAGTAAGCTAATTAAAAAAATTGTAGAAGTGTTTTTGTTTTTTTCAATCCTTATGAGTCGACTTGCAAATAAATAAAGTAAAATGAGAAGATAAGAATAAATAATAGGTCCCATTTTACTCAGTATGGCATATAATGAGAGTGCACAGACTTAAATAAAAGGAGGTAAAAAATATTGTTAGGACCTCTGACCTCATAGGCCTCTCTGTCAAAATGACATAATGTGAAGGGAAATTAGGAAAAAGCCCAAATGAACACTAAAGCAATAAAAATAAAACTGATAGAGAGTCTAACCCTCCCCCATGCTGCCCAAAACGTAAATATGACTGCTTTAGGTATACAATTACATTTCCCTTTCTTATATTGGCATTAAAGTAGATCTGAACCCTTACTGGATAATATTTAGTTGTATACCATAAAATAACTGACATGTTGTTTTGCTCTCATAAAATACAATTTCTGCCCTTTTGCCATCCTTTTTTGCATCTTAGTGCTGCTGTTCTCCCAACCACCTCAAACCCCCTTTTCAACCACTTTCTGTCTACATGCACTTGCTCCTGCATTGGTTGCACATCATTGCTCAGGACTGGGTTCTGAAGACTATAGTGGACCATGCCTGCCCAATGTGTATTAGTACAGTCACTTGAAGTCTTCACCATGGTGCATGTAACATGGTGACAATGCAGGAGCACAACTGGTAGACAGGACCTTCATAGCAGGAGATCACCTGGCGTTTATTTTATGAAAGCTGCAGGGTTAAAATAATAGAAAACTACGTTTGGAATGACATTAACAGAGAAGATTTTAGTTATTGGGTTTAGATCTACTTAAAGTGTAAATAGACACCTGTTTTTACCCAGAATGACTTGCTCTTTCAACATTGTTTCTGCCATCCACATTTTTTTCCCACTTGAACTATTTAGTGATGAAGGATATATTTCAAAAAGCAGTAAGGGAGGTTTTAATATAGTAACAAAACTCTTTCTTGAGCCTATGATGCACGCTATCCTATTACTCATTGGAGTTCAGCTGTCACCTCCTTGAAGAGGTGTCACTTCTTCCAAGACATAGACAGATGGGTTACATGCTGTTCCACAGTCTCTCCACTTACTGGTGAGAAGAATGGACAGACTGGTCACTCAACACAGTGACATCACAGGGGTCACTTGCTATAGATAATAAAATAGCAGAACCAGTGAAGTTGATTCATCAAGTTAGAACTAATAAGCAGAAAATGAGTAGCCATTATTTGCTTAGCATTAAGGCGCATTACCGGTCACCAGACATGGGCCTGAGCCACTCGCATTGTTACGCCAGGCCAAAAGCATCAGTAAAGCTAAATCACTCATATCGTGCATATCACATAAAACTTACTCTCTGTATGCAGGATGAAGGACAGAAGAAGATAAGAAAATGACAGTTATAGAACAGAAAAGTGATAGCGTAAAAGAAGAGAGGAAATACAGAAGGAAACAGGATATAAATCATTACTTAATAAGTACAAAAAATATATACTAAGGGATGCAGAAATCATTGCTAGACAGCATGACTGAAGAATGCAGCAAGCATTACAACACAGCAGGACAGAGGGATGCAGCAAACACTGATAAAAAGCAGGACTGAAGGAAGAAAATTGTATTGCTACACAGTAGGATTGGAGAATACAGTAAACATTGCAAGCAAGCAGGAATAAGGGATGCATCAAGCATTGAAGAGCAGAAGAATGGAAGGATGCAGTAAGCATTGCACAAGAGCAAGATTGAAGACTGCAGCAAGCATTGCAAGAGGGCGGGACTAAAGGATGCAACAAGCATTGCAAGAGAGAAGGACTGAAGGATGCAGCAAGCTTTGCAAGGCAGCAGGGCTAAAGATTGCAACGAGGATTGCTAGACAGCAGGACTTAAGGTTGTAGCAAGTGTTGAAAGGCAGCAAGATTGATGGAAGCAGCAAGTGTTGCAAGAGTGCAGGACTGAAGGATACTGCAAGCTCTGCAAGACTATAGTACGAAAGGGGGCAGAAAGCAAGCTGCAGGAAACACAATGGCTGCAGAAGTGTGGGGTGCCTGGAACACAACCAGTCCCTAAGCCAATTGGACAGATGAACAGGGAGAGGGCATGGAGTGTACATGGAGAAAGCTCTGCAAGAAAGCTAGATACATATAAGGAAAATAGGAAAAAGACACATGGATATGAAGCATAGAAAACACGTCAAATATCATTGAGTAATGAACAGACAATCAATATAGTATGATCCATCATTTACTGGTTTTTCTTTTCTATCCTGCACTGGAAAAATGCTTGTTGTCACCTGGCAGGTTACTATGGAAAGCTACTACTTCCCTTTCCAAGAGTGTATAATAAGTTATGAAATAGCATCGTTCAGGCAAATGCAACCACTTTCTACCAGTTTTCTGGTATATTATACTGAACAGCATAATGCCGCATAGACACGACCGGTTTTGCCGACGGAATAAACTCCGAAGGTTTCTCCGACGGAACTCCAACGGAATTCCATTCAAGCAGTCTTGCCTACACACGGTCAAACCAAAGCCCGACCATCCAGAACGAGGTGACATACAGCACGTATGACAGGACTAGAAAAAGGACGTTCAATAGCCAGTAGCCAATAGCTTCCGTCTCGTACTTGCTTCAGAGCATACGTCGTTTTTGGTCCGTCGGAACAGCATACAGACGTTCGGTTTTCCCGATAGGATTGGTTCCGTCGGAAATATTTAGAACATGTTCCATTTTTAGGTCTGTCAGAATTTTCGGAAAAAAAAAAGTCCGATGAGGCATACACACAATCGGAATAGACGATGAAAAGCTTCCGTCTGACTTTTTCTGTCGGACGTTCCACTCGTGTGTACGCGGCTTAAGGCGACCTACCACCAAACATTCTGATTGCTTAATGACAAAAACTGTTCGCAGAAGGTTGAATCATTCTGTTTGGATATCTTTGTGACCGATGGCTACTTGCAAATAGGTGATATTGCCAGAAATTGCCAAGTGTATGGCCAACCAGCTTGTGGTTTCAAAAATGACCAAAATTAATACAACCTGCCACCAACCGTTTTTATCAACACCTTGAAAAGATCAAAAAGGTTTGGTGGTACACTATTTGATGGAAAGAGGTTGAAATTACCCTAAAGAGACCTTTTTTTGCCCATTCATTTAAGGAATGTACCCCCAAACAATGATATTCACTGTTGCCATGCTTCCCCACCACTAAATTTCTGCCCTGGAGACAGGCGTCCAAACCCTGTGTAATCTTCATTTTGGATGCTTACATAAGGTTAACCACTTGAGAACCGGGCATTTTTCTCCCTTAATCCCAGAGTGTTTTTTTAATTTCCCGGATGTCTAAGTTCAACAAATGATGCCTTTTAGTAGTTGTATCCTACCCTGACCCATTATATATTGCTTTCTTTGGGACAGACAAGGCTTTAATTTGTCTCAAAGGTTTCAGAAGCATAGAGAGGGACTACTCACCAAATTGAAACCCTCAAAACGATTTACTGAATCATCCAACAAACAGACTGCTCCATCCGATTTACAATCCCACTAAGGAGGGGTTTGTACATCAGATGGAGTAGTCTACTTGTTGGATGACTCAATAAAATGTTTTAAGGCTTTCAATTTGGTGAGCAGTTTCTCTCTAATGCTTTGGAGCCTTTATAGATACTGTGCTAGCGGTTGATGGCTATAGGGGCCGTCTCCATTGATCGGCAGTAACCTGGGGATCAAGTGCCTGTAACAGGAGATTTGTTCTCTGTGTAGGGCTTTAACTTGATAGCAGATTGGTATAAATGCATTTTTATTTCTTAAGGGTTCTTCAAGCAAACCTATCATTTGACCCTAAATGGACAAACTGAGTGTTTTTACAACTCCCAGCATAAGCTTTATGGTTGAATATTTGTGAAAATGACTGCCCTTGGTATATCATCTTATAAATTATTTTGTTAGGTAAGGACTTTACAGTTTGTTTCCACACCCATTCAGCAATAAAGGTACGATATAGTCTAAGGCAGCATTACCCAGCACCAGCAAGTTACAACAGATGCCCTAGGCTGTTCTTCATAAGTTTCCATCTGGGCAGGTGTCCCACTGTGATATGTAACCCGGACTGGAAACCATTCTACAATTCCCATGTATTACAAGCAGGGTAAACTTTCTGTGCCACGGATAAGAATACTGTGTGAAGATAGCTGAGATAGAATGTTGTATCAATTTAGGGAAGCCGTGTAAGGTGATAAACGGTATTATATATATATGTCTCATATGTCAATGGGAATTCTACATATGACATGGAGGGGAAGATGGGAGATTGCAAGGAATTATAAATATCTATATCAGTGACAGACTGTTGGCTACACAGAAGTGTTTCCGGAAGGGAGGATAGATGTGTTGCCCACTAAGAAGCATGGAATTAGAACTATGATCAGTGGAAGGGGGTGTACTGCCATCATATACTAACCTTTTCTTAAGAAGGGCACTGAAGTCCAACTCTCCGGCTTCCTCTGCTCCATCTCCACTAGAAAGAGTATCATGAAAAGAAAAAGGTCATTAAGAAATGTTTACAAAAATTTTTTCTCTTATATGTTTTATGCTAGCTGACTGCCAAACACAAAAAAGCATAACACTGGAACAGAAATGTTTTGAGCTAAGTGGGCACAGTGTGATCATCTCTTATGCCGCGTACACACGGTCTGACTTTTTGGCTACAAAAGTCCGACAGCCTGTCCGACAGACTTTCGACTGACTTTTGTCAGACTTTTGGCGGACTTTTGGCGGACTTGCAGCAGACTTTCTTACGAACAGACTTGCCTACATATGATCACACAAAAGTCCGACGGATTCGTACGTGATGACGTACACCGGACTAAAATAAGGGAGTTGATAGCCAGTAGCCAATAGCTGCCCTAGCGTGGGTTTTTGTCCGTCGGACTAGCACACAGATGAGCAGATTTCTGGGTCTGGCGTAGTTACAACGTAAAGATTTGAAGCATGTTTCAAATCTAAAGACCGTCAGATTTGAGGCTGGAAAAGTCCGCTGAAAGTCCGCTGAAAGTCCGGGGAAGCCCACACTCGATCAGCTTTAGTCCGTCAGCGTCCGTCGGACTTTTGTAGACGAAAAGTCCGACCGTGTGTACGCGGCATTAGGTCTTCCTAGAACTCACAGGTAGACCTCCACCTGCCTTTAACACATTCGTGACACTACACTTTACAGCCAAAAGCAGAGCGTCACTGGTCAAGCTCAGTTTTTCATCTATTCCTAACGAGAATTCACTAAAGACTATAGACTTTACTTTTGTCAGTGACACTATCAGCTTGGCTGAATAGCTGTGATTTTTTTTCTTAAAGAAACACGACAAACCAAAAGGGATATTTTATTGATCAGTACAGCCTAGTGGGCTCTGTCAGCCCCTGGCTTCTTGTATGTCTTCAGCTGAGTTGGATGACCTCTAAAAATACCTGGCGGTGGTCCAATGGGCAGAGGCACTTGTCGTTGTGTATTTAAAAAAGGATTAGGGTTGACTGTTTTTTGTACAATGAATAGCTTTATTATGTAATAAAGCTATTATTTGAATGATAAACTAGATGACTTTTTGATTAACAGACGACCCCGATCCTTTTTTAAACACACACGATGGGCGCCTCTGCCAATCAGACCACTGATGGGCTTTTTTAAACATAATTCAACTCACCTGATCCAACACCCACCTGAGAACCCTGCAGAGGATCCAGGCCAGGAACTCATGTGGCATTGAGTGTGACCTTTCTTATACTGCGTAGGAACAGAATATTCTCCACCTGTGCTCACGGAAAGTTGTGTGTATTTATCTTATGGAGTCACCGCAACCTAAGCAGATGTAAGTCACTTCCTTTTTGTGTTTTTTGATTTTATGGAGAAACTATTTTGAGGTAATCATTAAATTTGAGTCATTCGCTACACAATAAGGGTTTTTCCCACCTCCTTTTCTTTTTCAGTGAACACTGAGTCGTCCCAAGGGTCTGCAACCAACAATTTTGTAGCTGAATCCCTTGGATCTCCTTCAACATTAGGTTACATAGGTACATAGTAGGTGAAGTTGAAAAAAGACACACGTCCATCAAGTCCAACTTATGTGTGTGATTATATGTCAGTATTACCTTGTATATCCCTGTATGTTGTGGTCGTTCAGGTGCCTATTCAATAGAGACCACAGCCTGTGGAAGGGAATTCCACATCCTTGCCGCTTTTACAGTAAGGAACCTTCTACGTAGTTTAAGGTTAAACCTCTTTTCTTCTAATTTTAATGAGTGGCCACGTTTCTTGTTAAACTCCCTTCCACAAAAAGGTTTTATCCCTATTGTGGGTTCACCAGTATGGTATTTGTAAATTGCCAGACCGTTGTTCCTAATTTTTACAGACAGTCTATTGACTGGAATGGTACCAGCTGATTGGAGAAAAGCCAATGTAGCACCAATATTTAAAAAGGGCCCAAAGTACATCCCTGGGAATTACAGACCAGTTAGCCTAACATCAATAGTATGTAAACTCTTGGAGGGGATGATAAGGGACTATATACAAGATTTTAGTAATAAGAACGATATCATTAGCAGTAATCAGCATGGATTCATGAAGAATCGTTCTTGCCAAACCAATCTATTAACCTTCTATGAGGAGGTGAGTTCCATCTAGATAAAGGAAGGCCCGTAGACGTGGTGTATCTGGATTTTGCAAAAGCATTTGACACAGTTCCGCATAAACGTTTACTGTACAAAATAAGGTCCGTTGGCATGGACCATAGGGTGAGTACATGGATTGAACACTGGCTACAAGGGCGAGTTCAGAGGGTGGTGATAAATGGGGAGTACTCGGAATGGTCAGGGGTGGGTAGTGGGGTTCCCCAGGGTTCTGTGCTGGGAACAATCCTATTTAATTTGTTTATAAACGACCTGGAGGATGGGATAAACAGTTCAATCTCTGTATTTGCAGACAATACTAAGCTAAGCAGGGCAATAACTTCTCCGCAGGATGTGGAAACCTTGCAAAAAGACCTGAACAAATTAATGGGGTGGGTGACTACATGGCAAATGAGATTCAATGTAGAAAAATGTAAAATAATGCATTTGGGTGGCAAAAATATGAATGCAATCTATACACTGGGGGGAGAACCTCTGGGAGAATCTGGGATGGAAAAGGACCTGGGGGTCCTAGTAGATGATAGGCTCAGCAATGGCATGCAATGCCAAGCTGCTGCTAATAAAGCAAACAGAATATTAGCATGCATTAAAAGGGGGATCAACGCAAGAGATAAAACAATAATTCTCCCACTCTACAAGGCTCTGGTCTAGCCGCACCTGGAGTATGCTGTCCAGTTCTGGGCACCAGTCCTCAGGAAGGATGTACTGGAAATGGAGCGAGTACAAAGAAGGGCAACAAAGCTAATAAAGGGTCTGGAGGATCTTAGTTATGAGGAAAGGTTGCAAGCACTGAACTTATTCTCTCTGGAGAAGAGACGCTTGAGAGGGGCTATGATTTCAATTTACAAATACTGTACTGGTGACCCCACAATAGGAATAAAACTTTTTCGCAGAAGAGAGTTTAATAAGACTCGTGGCCACTCATTACAATTAGAAGAAAAGAGGTTTAACCTTAAACTACGTAGAGGGTTCTTTACTGTAAAAGCGGCAAGGATGTGGAATTCCCTTCCACAGGCGGTGGTCTCAGCGGAGAGCATTGATAGCTTCAAGAAACTATTAGATAATCACCTGAATTATCACCCGCAACATACAGGGATATATAATGTAATACTGACACATAATCACACACATAGGTTGGACTTGATGGACTTGTGTCTTTTTTCAACCTCACCTACTATGTAACTATGTATGAAATCATATCTCCTCTCAAGCGTCTCTTCTCCAGAGAGAGAATAAGTTCAGTGCTCGCAACCTTTCCTCATAACTAATATCCTCCAGACCCTTTATTAGCTTTGTTGCCCTTCTTTGTACTCGCTCCATTTCCAGTACACCCTTCCTGAGGACTGGTGCCCAGAACTAGACAGCATACTCCAGGTGCGGCCGGACCAGAGTTTTGTAGAGCAGGAGAATTATTGTTATATCTCTGGAGTTAATCCCCTTTTTAATGCATGCCAATATTCTGTTTGCTTTGTTAGCAGCAGCTTGGCATTGCATGCCATTGCTGAGCCTATCATCTACTAGGACCCCCAGGTCCTTTTCCATCCTAGATTGCCTCAGAGGTTCTCCCCCCAGTGTAAAGATTGCATTCATATCTTTGCCACCCAAATGCATTATTTTACATTTTTCTACATTAAACATCATTTGCCATGTAGTTGCCCACCCCATTAATTTGTTCAGATCTTTTTGCAAGGTTTCCACATCCTGCAGAGAAGTTATTGCCCTGCTTAGCTTAGTATCATTTGCAAATACAGATTGAAACTGTTTACCCCATCCTCCAGGTCATTTATGAACAAATTAAACAGGATTGGTCCCAGCACAGAACCCTGGGGGACCCCACTACCCACCTCTGACCATTCCGAGTACTCCCATTTAACACCACCTTCTGAACTCGCCCTTGTAGCCAGCTTTAAATCCATGTACTCACCCTATGGTCCATGCCAATGGACCTTATTTTGTACAGTAAACGTTTATGGGGAACTGTGTCACATGCTAAAGGTTCCTATTTACATTATACATGACTCGCTTCTTGTCCGCTTGAGAGGTTTGCGTGATACTGCACCCCTTTGTGCATCCCATCTCCTTTAGTTATGTTCTCCATAATATGAAGTAATTAAATAGTACAACAGGAAGAGTGGCAGCCCCTTAATGGCCACAGTAGGTGCCAGTAGAGATATAAGAAATGTTTCTTTGATATAAGTCTCCAGCCTTTGCCAGAAACTGAAATATCTATTTTGGGAGGTCTGAAGTGGCCGAAGTCACAATTAGGATGGTGGTGCCCAACAACAGTCATTAAATGTACATACTGTATAATTTTATGAGAAGACTGCTGTTGAAATGAATGGTCTAGTGACAGGGTTCCTTTAGCTGCTTATAACACTGAGCCTGCAGTGAAGACCACCATGTTCCATGGTTTACATTCAACCTCCTCAGAGATCCCCCAATTGCCTCATCCACATACAATGTAGAAAGAGGAGGAAATTGCACATGTCAGAATTAATTGTCCACAGTCCTCATCAGAAAAAATAAATGTGAACTGATTTTTTAAACAATAACATAAAAGTAGACTGGTTGGATATTTGGGGGCATAATTACAAAAGCACAGTATGATCAGTTGGCCAAATCATTTGCTGTTCATTTGCCATCAAATGACTTTGATGTTGTTGATTCCCTTTTAATGCAAGTCTGGATTACCCATTCTTTGAGGGAAGTCCATGTTTCTGTGACATTTGCTATACTTCTAATATGGTGATTGTAATGGGGCGTACACACGGTCGGACTTTTCAGCTACAAAAGTCCAACGGACGCTGACGGACTAAAGCTGGCTGGTAATCCGATCGTGTGTGGGCTTCTCCGGACTTTCAACTGACTTTTTCAGCCTCAAATCCAACGGACTTTAGATTTGAAACGTGCTTCAAATCTTTCCGACGGACTCGAGTCCGGTCGAAAAATCCGCTCGTCTGTATGCTAGTCCGACGGACAAAAACCCACGCTAGGGCAGCTATTGGCTACTGGCTATGAACTTCCTTATTTTAGTCCGGTGTACGTCATCACGTAAGAATTCGACGGACTTTTGTGTGATCGTGTGTAGGCAAGTCTGTTCGTTAGAAAGTCCGCCGCAAGTCCGTCGAAAGTCCGCCAAAAGTCCGTCGAAAGTCTGTCGGACAGGCTGTCGGACTTTTGTAGCTGAAAAGTCCGACCGTGTGTACGCCCCATTAGAGTCACCATCCCTGGCCTGCTTGTGGGATTTCCTGCCTGTGGATGGCAAATCTTTGATCCTATCAGTGATGCACCACTGAAGTCATGTAGCGGCCACAAAGAAGCTGTAAAATCCTCATTGGCATTTGCCCCATTCCCCACCACAAATCGACACTACAATGCTATTGAATGTCTGGCAATGAGAGGCAAAGATTTGTCCTAGGAATATACAGTATCTAGACACTGACACTTGTATAAATATGCTCTGTTGACTTTAGTGCACTAACAGTGTTCCTCTTGGATTGCAATATAATTACTATTCAGTTTAACAGCTCAAAGACCCAGAATATCACTTACCTGGTTTCTATCCTCAGAATCTAGCAAGCTACTTGCCCTTATAGTGTGTGAAGATCCACCTCTTAATTGGTCCTGGTGACCACTCTCACAGAGATAGAAACCCAAAGTTTTATGCCGCGTACACACGGTTGGACTTTTCGTCTACAAAAGTCCAACGGACGCTGACGGACTAAAGCTGGCTGGTAATCCGATCGTGTGTGGGCTTCTCCGGACTTTCAACGTACTTTTTTAGCCTCAAATCCGACGTACTTTAGATTTGAAACATGCTTCAAATCTTTACGTCGTAACTACGACGGACCCCGAAATCCGCTCGTCTGTGTGCTAGTCCGACGGACAAAAAGCCACGCTAGGGCACCTATTGGCTACTGGCTATGAACTTCCTTATTTTAGTCCGGTGTACGTCATCACGTACGAATCCGTCGGACTTTTGTGTGGTCGTGTGTAGGCAAGTCCGTTCGTTAGAAAGTCTGCCACAAGTCCGCCGCAAGTCTGCCGAAAGTCCGCCGGAAGTATGTCGGACAGGCTGTTGGACTTTTGTAGCTGAAAAGTCCGACCGTGTGTACGCGGCATTAGAGTTGCAACCAGACCAAAAGGTGATAGTTAATCTTCTTATGGGGACACCTGTTCTGCTAACCATTAAGAGGGGAATTCCGGGATAGGAAATAAAGGGAAACCTCACCAAGAAGACACAGATGGCAACACAAAATAACTTGTTAATATTTTAAACCTTCCTTCCTCTATCTAAAATTAAAAAAATGATGGCTACATTTAAACTTTATTCCTAGCAAGGCAGGTCCTCGTAACACATACAGGATAAAGTTGATCAACAGTAGGATAAGTGGAGCCTAAATCGACTGTGACACGCTCAAGTTAACTCACATTGATAAGACCTAGTATTAATGTGGTATAGTGCATGTATATCAGGAGAACAATAAGAAAGTAGAAGAACTTTTCCAAATTATTGGCTGATGTTCTGATATTTAGCAATAATTAATCACGTTAAGTTTTTTCCTCTAAACTGCTATAATTTTTTGGAGAACTATTGGTCTTGTGGAACAATTTGACACTGGGGAAGTGTCCTCTTCTACTGCTTTGTGCATTTTGCAAAGCATTTCCACAGCAGTAATTATGCATGGCATGTTGTATCTTTGTGTAGGTGTGATGTTTATATACAGTATGTGTGTGGTGTTGTATTTGTCCCTGTGTGGTGCAGTGGCATAACAGTTGTCATAGCAGCCCATACAGCTGCTATGGGGTCTGGTGGTGAAAGGGGGTCCCATTGGCAATAAAAAATAGAAAATCTGACGGCATGTGAAGATAACACATATTCATCATTAGGTCTGGCACTACGGCTTAGTGAACTAGGCAGCCGCCTAGGGCACACTGCCGTCTAGAGTGCAGCCATGGCCGCTGGGTTATTTACTCTCTGCTGGCTTCCTAACACTCCACTGGCTTCCCCACACACTGCCCTGATGTTCCGTATACTGCTGCAGGATTGGATGATGTTAGCTGGAGACGAAGCGGTCTCCTGCAAATTTCAGCCAATCCGTGAAGAAGAGGTATCCAGCCAATGAGGTGCTGTGCAAGCCAAGCTGCGTGCAACATCACTTCCTCACAGCTCCCCAGTCAGTCTCCACACGTAGCTAACATTGGCAAGAAACAGGCTGCATTTGATATATATCCGATATATTAAGAAATGTATCAGTAATCAGTAGTTGGACTTGGACTGCAAATCATATACTTTTCTTAATATAATGGTATCATCATGGTTTTGGTTCCCTATTTTCTATTTTTTTTTAAATGTTGAATTTTTTTTTTTCTTGGGGGGGTTGGGGTACAAGTAGCTGGTCTTGGCTAGGGCGCAAAATAGTCTAGCACCGGCCCTCTCCATCACTCCTGCTGCTACCTGTCCTTGATTTTATTTTATGTTAAGAGCAATGATAGTAGGGAGGTCATAGTGGGCCCCATATACATTACACTATGAGGCTTCATGATCCAACTCTCCCGTTGTGCCGTATATACAGTATCTCACAAAAGTGAGTACACCCCTCACATTTTTGTAAATATTTTATTATATCTTTTCATGTGACAACACTGAAGACACTTTGCTATAATGTAAAGTAGTGAGTGTACAGCTTGTATAACAGTGTAAATCCCCTAAAAATAACTCAACACACAGCCATTAATGTCTAAACTGCTGGCAACAAAGGTTGTCACTGGAGTCCTCTGCCCCTGCTCCATGATGAAATCATGGAGCTGGTGGATGTTAGAGACCTTGCGCTCCTCCACCTTTCATTTGAGGATGCCCCACAGATGCTCAATAGGGTTTAGGTCTGGAGACATGCTTGGCCAGTCCATCACCTTTACCCTCAGCTTCTTTAGCAAGGCAGTGGTTGTCTTGGAGGTGTGTTTGGGGTCGTTATCTTGTTGGAATACTGCCCTGCGGCCCAGTCTCCGAGGGGAGGGGATCATGCTCTGCTTCAGTATGTCACAGTACATGTTGGCATTCATGGTTTCCTCATTGAACTGTAGCTCTCCAGTGTCGGCAGCACTCATGCAGCCCCAGACCATGACACGCCCACCACCATGCTTGACTGTAGGCATCACATACTTGTCTTTGTACTCCTCAACTGGTTGCCACCACACATGCTTGACATCATCTGAAGCAAATAAGTTTATCTTGGTCTCATCAGACCACAGGACATGGCTCCAGTAATCCATGTTCTTAGTCTGCTTGTCTTCAGCAAACTGTTTGCGGGCTTTCTTGTGCAACATCTTCAGAAGAGACTTCCTTCTGGGACGATAAGCCTTGTAGACCAATTTGATGCAGTGTGCAGCATATGGTCTGAGCACTGACAGGCTGACCCCCACCCCTTCAACCTCTGCAGCAATGCTGGCAGCACTCATACACTCATACATCTATTTCCCAAAGACAACCTCTGGATATGACGCTGAGCACGTGCACTCAACTTCTTTGGTCGCCCATGGAGAGGCCTGTTCTGAGTGGAACCTGTCCTGTTAAACCGCTGAGTGGTCTTGGCCACTGTGCTGCAGCTCAGTTTCAGGGTCTTGGCAATCTTCTTATAGACTAGGCCATCTTTATGTAGAGCAACAATTCTTTTTTTCAGATCCTCAGAGAGTTCTTTGCCATGAGGTGCCATGTTGAACTTCCATTGACCAGTATGAGAAAGTGAGAGCGATAATACCAAATTTAACACACCTGCTCCCCATTCACACCTGAGACCTTGTAACACTAACGAGTCACATGACACCGGGGAGGGAAAATGACTAATTGGGCCCAATTTGGACATTTTCACTTAGGGGTGTAGTCACTTTTGTTGCCAGCAGTTTGGACATTAATGGTTATTTTGAGGGGACAGCAAATTTACACTATTATACAAGCTGTGCACGTTATTACTTTACATTACTTTACATTGTAGCAAAGTGTAATTTCTTTAGTGTTGTCACATGAAAAGATATAATTTATTTTATTTATTTATTTCAGGTACTTATATAGCGCTGTCAATTTACGCAGCGCTTTACATATTCATTGTACATTCACATCAGTCCCTACCCTCAAGGAGTAATATAATAAAATATTTACAATAAGGTGAGGGGTGTACTCACTTTTGTGAGATACGGTATCTATCCTTCTATATATATTTATTAAAATGAAAGTGATCTGCGTGGACTTCTAACACATTAATATTATAAACCCAAATAGTGTGAAAAAAGTAAACACAATAGCTGAAATCCAAGAAAAAATGTGTATACATCAAAAAAGTCCATCACAGTGATAGATTAGTGAAAAGAATCATGAGTGTCCATAATCCTGGTGAATCTTCTAAATAAACAGTTGTATTGTGAAATTGGTATTAATCTTCTTGACTAAATAGTCACGTCCGTACTCCTAATCGATATCCGTATAGATGGTTATGGACAAGGTTCACGATCCGCTGAACAAGCCCTCTGCTGACAGCTTGAATGCCCTCCCCTGATGAAGTCACGTGTTGTGACGTAACGTGCGTAGGGATTGGCCGGAAGTTTGAGAGACCGGAAGTGATGCAAGGAGTGTGTTTGACACACGGAACATACAGATAAGCTTGTTTTTAACTTTTTTGATGTAAGAGGCAACTTGGCAATTTCAATAAATTGTAATATCTTTACATATTACACTATAGGAGCCCTGTTTTCTTTTATTTCCTTTAATGGCGAACACTGAATGTCCATAACGGAACCACGAGATTTTGAGGCCATTCAAGCTGTCAGCAGAGAGAGAGGGCTTGCTCAGCGGATCGTGAACCACGTTGATAACCATCTATACCAGGGGTCTTCAAACTATGGCCCTCCAGTTGTTCAGAAACTACAATTCCCATCATGCCTAGTCATGTCTGTGAATGCCAGAGTTTTACAATGCCTCATGGGACGCGTAGTTCCGCAACAGCTGGAGGGCCGTAGTTTGAGGATCCCTGATCTATACGGATATCGATTGGGAGTACGGACGACGTATAGGTGATCCCATCCCAGGATATCGTCTTAAGGCTTATTTTTCTCCATTTGGAGGTAAGGGCTCTGGGAGCATTACGTGACTATTTACTCACGAAGATTAATATCAATTTCACAACACAACTGTTTATTTAGAAGATTCACCAGGATTATGGACACTCATGATTATTGTCACTAATCTATCACTTTGATGGACTTGTTTGATGTATAAACATTTTTTCTTGGATTTCAGCTATTGTGTTTACTTTTTCACACTATTTGGGTTTATAATATTAATGTGTTAGAAGTCCGCGCAGATCACTTTCATTATTATATACCGTTTTTTGTGTCTAGTGTACACTTCAGATCTTGCAGCGATTTCACGTACTTCACATTATTAGTTTTCATTGTTTATTCACTTAATTTGTAGCGTGAAGGACCTCACTTTAAATTTACATTTATATATCTATATACTACATATATACGTGTTTATCACATGTGTATGATGTAATTGAGCATGTTTGTGGGATGATTTCAATACGTATATCTGTACAATCAATTCCAATAAAACATCATGTTCTGTGCTATTTTCTATATACCAGGTGACAGAAGTCATATACAAAGTGTGAAATGTGCTAGTGCAGCAAGGATCAGACATAGCACGTGGTAATATATAGACATTACAGGGAAACATTAATCTTTGAGTGACAGGTGTAACACAAGCCTTCAAGAATTAGAGTGCCGTAAATTCTGTACATTTTGCTGTGTGCACAGGGGACACGCTATACATGCATTGGATGGAGCAGAGTCTTAGGAAGGCAGAAAACAAGCTCAGTATTGCAGGGGTTCATGAAAGTGTCCGGTGTATTAGAAACACATGGTCTCCGACCAGTATCACAGAATTTGTTGGCATCGGAAGTCTGAATACAGCAGCAGATCTTCCATGACAGCTTACATAGAATTCTGGATAATCATTTGCTCAGCAACTATCCCAATGGCAAGGAAAAGCAGTCTTCCTAATGAGTGATAAAATCTGCCCTGATACTGATTCCGGGTTTACACCCATCATACATAACCCCCATATTTCACTATCACTGGTATAGCCCACAGTAGCCAATATTATTTTTTTTAGTGCAGGCTAGAAAATTGAACGAGACTTGCATTTGCTCAAGCATCAGCTGCATGTCAAGGCTTTTTGGACTGGCTTCCTGACAATGAATGGTGGATGATCCCCATGCAGTTCCCATGTGTTGGCATGGACACTTATAGCGTCTACCAGGGGTGCATGTCACAGGGTGAAAATACAGAAGCACAAGAGAGACAATTTTCACCCCACAACAGGAAAAAGCCCCTTCATGGCAGGATCGCCAGGGATTATTTTAACCCTTTTGTGCTGACCGCTGCCACCCTTGTACAGAGATCTTGCTATAAGCTGGTGGGCAGGCTCCTGATCATACAGTGCCTTGGAAAAGTATTCATCCCTCTGGAAATTTTCCTCATTTTGTCATGTTACAACCAAAAACATAAATGTATTTTATTGGGATTTTATGTGAAAGACCAACACAAGGCGGCACATAATTGTGAAGTGGAATAAAAATGATAAATGGGTTTCAAAATTTTTTTACAAATAAATATCTGAAAAGTGTGGCGTCCATTTGTATTCAGCCCCCTTTACTCTGATACCCCTAACTAAAATCTAGTGGAACCAATTGCTTTCAGAAGTCACCTAATTAGTAAATAGAGTCCACCTGTGTGTAATTTCATCTTAGTATAAATACAGCTGTTCTGTGAAGCCCTCATAGGTTTGTTAGAGAACCTTATTGAACAAACAGCATCATGAAGGACAAGGAACACACCAGACCGGTCAGTGATAAAGTTGTGGTGAAGTTTAAAGCAGGGTTAGGTTATAAAAAATATCCCAAGCTTTGAACATCTCACAGAGCACTGTTCAATCCATCATCCGAAGATGGAAAGAGTATGGCATAACTGCAAACCTACCAAGACATGGCCGTCCACCTAAACTGACAGGCCGGGCAAGGAGAGCATTGATCAGAGAAGAAGCCAAGAGGCCCATGATAACTCTGGAGGAGCTGCAGAGATCCACAGCTCAGGTGGGAGAATCTGTCCAAAGGACAACTATTAGTTGTGTACTCCACAAATCTGGCCTCTATGGAACAGTGGCAAGAAGAAAGCCATTGTTGAAAGAAAGCCATAAGAAGTCCTGTTTGCAGTTTGTGAGAAGCCTTGTGGAGGACACAGCAAATATGTGGAAGAAGGTGCTCTGGTCAGACGAGACCAAAATGTAACTTTATGGGCTAAAAGCAAATTGTTATGTGTGGTGGAAAACTAACACTGCACATCACCCTGAAAACACCATCCCCACCGTGAAACATGGTGAAGGCAGCATCTTGTTGTGGGAATGCTTTACTTCAGCAGGGACAGGGAAGCTGGTCAGAGTTAAAGAGAAGATGGATGGAGCCAAATACAGGGCAATCCTAGAAAAAAAAACGATTAGAGTCTGCAAAAGACTTGAGACTGGGCTGGAGGTTCACCTTCCAGCAGGACAACGACCCTAAACATACAGCCAGAGCTACAATGGAATGATTTAGATCAAAGCATATTCATGTGTTAGAATGGCCCAGTCAAAATCCAGACCTAAATCCAATTGAGAATCTGTGGCAAGACTTGAAAATTGCTGTTCACAGCGAAAGGTGGTTGTATAAAGTATTGACTCGGGGCGGCTGAATACAAAGGCATGCCACACTTTTCAGATATTTATTTGTAAAAAATTTTGAAAACCATTTATCATTTTCCCTCCACTTCACAAGTATGTGCCATTTTGTGTTGGTCTATCATAAAAAATCCCAATAAAATACATTTACATTTTTGGTTGAAACATGACAAAATGTGGAAAATTTCAAAGGGTATAAATAATTTCTCGAGGCACTGTATATCTAATGTGATTGGCTGTAATAGTAGGGGTTACAGGGCTTCTGGGATAGATCAGAGTAATTCTGTTTGGTCAGGTGTCGGCATGTGACTGCTTGGACCAATCGGAATCTCTCTGATCTGTCCCAGAAGCCCTAAAGAAGGAAGGAGAAGAATAGCAAGAATTTCAGATCTCCAGACTGCTATACTGGCTGGGTCGGCACTGACAGCTAATCACCCTATGGCAGTGATGGCGAACCTTGGCACCCCAGATGTTTTGGAACTACATTTCCCATGATGCTCAAATACACTGCAGAGTGCCAGAGCATCATGGGAAACGTAGTTCCAAAACATCTGGAGTGCCAAGATTCGCCATCACTGCCCTATGGTGAGGTAAGTACAGGACCTTTTTTTCTGAAAAGGTGAACTAACCCTTTAAAGTGTATCTAAAGTCAAAACTGTAGTTTTTTTTAGATTTGGATAGAGTGGTGAGGGGTTAGAACCTATGTCTGTTATTTATTGCTCAAATCAAGAATAAGTCAGCACTCAACCAATTACCCTCACGGTTTTAATGAGGTCATATTGCAGTAGTGATAACAAAAAGTGCAAGGAAGGGCATGGTACCCCAAGACAGTCAGGTGTTGTACCTTGCTTTTTCTTGCACTGAAATACAATCTCATTAGAACCATGAGGTTTATTGGTTGAGTGTTGGATTTTCTTAATTTGAGCTATAATATGGTATCATCCTTAGCTGTGCACTCCCAACCTGTGGTGATAACGGTCAGGTGCTGGATGGATTTGTTGATAGGTTTTTACTGCCGTCTTTGTCCCTGTTAGAGAGATTCACTCTTCCTATGTGCCTGGTGACCACTGTCATAGGTGAGGAAACATCCACATTATGAGTGGTCATCAGTGCAGGAATATAATAAAAATCTTCCAATTGGTGCAATTGCTCCAGTGCCATCTGTATAGAAGAGCCTTTCTCAATCTTTTACCCCAAAGGAACCCTTGCAATAATTTTCAGGTCCAAGGGATCCTCTGCTAAAATGTATCAATTGGTGGTCTTGGGGAAAATGTCACTTCCACTGGTGGTGGTCAGAGGGAAGATTTCTCCCCTTACAGACATATCTCGGGCTCTGCCAAGTGGTGTTGGACCTGGAACTATGCATGCACCATCACATGGGAGGTCAGTTAGCCACAGCTCAAGAAACTCCTAGCCACCTATGTAGGAACCCCAAGGCTCCACAAAACCCTGGTGGAGAATAGCTGATATAGAGGATTTTCCTCATGTTGGAGACATTTCCTTTTAATTCCTGTTGTGTCTACAGAACACAAAGTGAAGGTAATCTCCCAAATAAGCGAGGGATGGAAAAAATCCCAATTTGGGTTCTACCTATTCCCTATTCTTTGTAAACAAAAATATTTAGGCTTTAGACATTCTTTATTTCGAGCCAAACTGTTGTCCCAACCCTATCCTAAAGGTACCCATAAACACGAGATGACCCAAAAGACTACATGAAGAGATGAACGGTAATGCCTAAAATGCTCTGCCAGAAAACCACAGAGGTGTGAATGTAACTTAATGCATTAGGTTTTTAGCAACACCATGCCTCACTACATGTGCCCCATGCTAACCATAATCAATGTTTTTTTCACAAAGGATAGTCATTTTCAGAAATTGCACTTGGTAGCATTATGTGGGCAGATTGGATGTAAAAAGTGTTTAGCGGGGTTCTACTTTAAAAGGGCAGAATCATTCTAGCCTTTCTGCCCCTACCCCCAGTTTCATTATAAGGGCAGATTTTTAATTTTCATATTAGGAAGACATTCATTGAGACGTTTTAGAAATGTTGCTGGAGCAAAGTTTGTCTACCTGGCGATGGATATCCTCCTTCCTGCTGGTCCTACTATGGTCCTGGATGTATCAGACAAGTTTTAGAGATATACATGTATTGAATTACACTTGGAAATGACCCCTTTATTCCCCCCCAATGCTCCTAGCAAATATTGTCTCAACAGATTGTATAGCCATGCTACAACACAATTAAGAACATTCGTATGAAAATTCTCAGTACATGTGATGACTTGACAAATGTCGTTCGAGAAGTACTTCAAAATTTGTTTGCTTTTAACATGTGATTTTGCAATGATTGGACTTTCCTGAATGAAAACCACAGGCACTTTTAGAAATTCATTCCTTGAAAAAATTTCCATACCGCTTTTTCTAATGTTCTCATCACTGCGGTCAAAAACAAATGGCACTAATGATTAGAAAATAGAATGAATGTTCTTAAAGTAAAATATTTTGAACAGAATTCTAATAGTGTATGGCCAGCTTTAAAAATTTTGCAACAATATTTTTTTTTTTTACCCTATAAAATTGTATACAAAAAATAAAAGCAAACACACATACATACAGTGTATTTTCCCTTTACAAATCTTTTATTGAGTTTGGTGTTTTGCCCGACATATTCTTTTAACCTGCACACATTAAGCACATGACCATGCATGGTAACATGGGTATCAAGATAAGGGCTCTCCTATTGGTATTAGCCAACCTCCATCCGCTATTCATATTTGGAATTAGTCTTTTTCTATAACTCATTCAGAATATTACTAATATACTACCCTGACTATATGCATTTTTTAAAATTTTTTAACAAAATAACTCAGCTTCCACATTCAACTAACAGGCACTCACTCTCCTGTTGTAGCTTCAATCAGACAGTAAAATAGGAATGTATTTGGGGCAGATACTTACGTCCGCTTGAATGCAGCACGGATATCAATGTCTCCTGCATTTGAGGCTTCTACACAGAGAAAAAAGGGGAAGAAAATATTGGCATAAGGAAGAATGTACAAGTGGAATAAAATATTAATAGTACATGTATGAATGTCATCTACTACAGTTGATGGAAACTTTGGTAAATCCCCATAAACGTATAAACCGCTAAACCTTCCTGAGCTGTTGACTCTTGTTTGACAGATCATTTCCACCATATAGTTACTTTGTTTGAAAATGTCCATCAACCAACAATTAATAAAGACAATAAAAACCCCTTGCATTCTTAGAACCCTAATTTCCTAGTTGATCCAGAGAAAGGCAAAGAAAATCCCTTAGGTCCCATTAACACCGGGTGGAGTGGGACTGCGTTGGGTGGCTTTTTCAGCGCAGTCGCACCGCAAGACAAGGCAAAATATCTCCTTTGTGCCTGGTTCACAGGCGGTTTGCACTGAAAAAGTACGACCAGCTATACTTTCTCCAGCACAGCACTGTGCGAAGCAATCCATCGCCTTGAACCAAGCAGCAGCCAATGAAACTTAATGAAATGTCACTGTGTGGACAGAGCTGTGCATCTCTGTGCATCGGCACTGCAGCTATCAAGCCAGATCCCACCACACATCAGACGCTGCGTTGTAGTGCAGCAGCTGTTGTGAATAAACCCTTATATAGCATGGTTCAATTTGTTGTAATAGGTTAAAAAAAACCTTACTGGTCCCCAATGGACAATCCCTCGATCGGTATTCTACATTGTTATTTCGTACAAAAATATTTGTAGCCATTTATATTTTTGTGCAGTTGGAAACCCAGTACTTTTTTGACACAATCTACTGAGATGACTATTCCACATTTTTACAGCTCCTAGTATAAATTGATTGAACTAGATGGTCTTTTTTCAATCAGACTAACTATGTATCTATAAAGAACCTTTTTGATTCTGAGCAATTATGGCCTCTGGAGAGTATAATTTTGATTTGTTCATAATACCCTGACCCTAATGCCGTGTACACACAGTCGGACTTTTCGACAACAAAGGTCCGACTGTCTTTCCGACGGACTTTCAACAGAGTTACGACGGACTTTCTAACGACCAGACTTGCCTACACATGATCACACCAAAGTCTGACGGATTCGTACGTGATGACGTACGACCGGACTAGAATAAGGAAGTTCATAGCCAGTAGCCAATAGTTGCCCTAGCGTCGGTTTTTGTCCGTCGGACTAGCATACAGACAAGCGGATTTTTCGACCGGACTTGAGTCCATTGGAAAGATTTGAAGCATGTTCCAAATCTAAAGTCCGTCAGATTTTTGACCGAAAAAGTCCGCTGCAGGTCCGATGAAGCCCACACACGGTCGAATTGTCTGCCGGACTCGGTCCGTCGGACCAGTCCGGTCAAAAAGTCTGCTCGCATTACTCTTGGAGTTGAGAAGCTGAAAGGCATAGTTTGCCCACTCTGGCTTTACTTGTTTTCTGGGGAATACAAAGCCTATATATAATATTGCCTATATAAAAATCTGACCACAATCCCTATCTACCCCTGTTCTACATTACTGATCACGCCTTCTTTCCTGATGTGGTTTCATTGTAGGCAGTCATAAACCAGTTAATGATAATAAAACTTTTTAAAAATGAAAGCACAATTGAACACCGGATTTATGGCAGTACCATTAACATTCAGATTGAAATTGCAGCTGTCAAATTTGTCCTTGCTGGATACTTCACAGCGGTAGCCTCCTGCATATGTGGTCTTGGCCTTGATAATGTGTATTTCAAAGGTATAAACCTGGATAAGAACACAATAAGACAGTGAACAGGAGATCCTTTACTTAGGAGTGATTTTAATTAAACTTCACTTTGCTATATATAATTTTATCAGTGTCTGCTTATATTTTAAAACCTTACTTTGTATGTGTACTTCATAATTATGTATGTGTAAGGGGGCAGCCATGTTTTCTGATCCCATAGGCAGACTTTCCTTACAGCTTTGCAGTGCTACCTAGCGGTTGTACTTTACGCTCCATCTCAGAATGCTATAAATCTATATATAGATATAGATTATAGATAGATATATATATATATATATGCAAGCAAAAATCTGATGTATTTTTCATATTCCTGTAGACATGATTAGTTCCACCATATATCTTATACAAAACAGTTCCACCTTATTCAGTAAGCTAAGTGAAGCATTAAGGGTGAAGTGACAGAGTCCCTTTAAAGCACATACCCCAACTTACTAATTCTAGAGCTGGGCGAACGGTTCAGCCCAAGCATCAGTTTGGGGCCAAACATTGGCCGTTCACCCTGTTCGGGGAACACCCAATTTGCAGGGTGTTCGCCCCGCTGAACGCCCTGCAATGCACTGCACGCTGCACAGTGCACGCTGCACCCTGATTGGGCAAAGCCCAATGCGGGCACTATAAAAACTGGTTGTTAAGGAGCGGGGCTCTTAAGGCAGCCGCGGTGTCCTTAACAACCGATAAGTCATCAACTGTCAATGGGCTTCCCCGCTGACAACTGAATAAAATTTTAAAAAAAATGCAGGTAAAAGAAAAACGACGTGGGCTCCACCCCAAAATCCATACCAGACCCTTATCCGAGCATGCAGCCCAGCAGGTCAGGAGAGGGGGGGACAAGTGAGTGCCCCCCCCGAACCATACCAGGCCACATGCCCTCAACAGCATGCACCGGTCCATTACGTCACAGGGCGGGGGGCGGTGCGACCAGGTGATGTCGCCAGGTGGCCTCGCCCTTACCTATATAAGAGCTGTCAAATGGCGGAGCCTGCAGTAGGCGGCCAGCCTTCATGGACAGCGGGAGCATTTTTTTCGGGTGCGGCGGGCGGTGTGATTGATGATGAATTTACATCGGGGGACACTGTTTTTTTATTTTTATTTTTTTAATAATAGAATTGTCAAAAACTGTCTCTCTGTTTTTTTTTACTTTTTGATACTTTTTTGGTTAATGGGCACCCCATATTTATTCACATGGGGGGGTGAGATCTAGATCCTTTGTCCCAAAGCACACTCCACATGTCAAGGGCATGTGGCCTGGTATGGAGGCTGCTTGCTCGGATAAGGGTCTGGTATTGATTTTGGGGGGGCCCAACATAGTTTTTTTCTTTATTTTTTTTAATAGCCGGTGGCGGCAATTGCAACAGCGAGTCAATTTATATGTGATTTGACCCGTCTTTTTTTTCTTTAGAAATGTAATTTTTTCTGCAGCATGTTTTATGCATGCTACAAATGTGACAATTTACAGGCAGACTAAGGGGACCCCCAGGCACTATATTTCAAATAAATTTTACGTTTTTATTGTTGCACTCTAAGCATCATTAAAATCACTGCTCCTGAAAAAACTATAATTTTATAAATTTTGTTTGCATTGTTACATGTCCCCCAGGGCACTACCCGGACCCCATACCCCTTTTATGGCCAGTTACTTGCTATAAGCCTTCAAAATGGGCACTTTTGGTTTTTCCTGTTCGGCTCCCATAGACTTCAATAGGGTTTGCCGTTCGATTTAGAACTTTTCCCCTGTTCAGGAGTTCTGCTGCGAACCAAACAGGGGGGTGTTTCCAACATTTCCAACTAATTCCAACCTTCCCCGTATCTCCATTCCTTTGACAGTCAAACCTTGTATGATCTTCGTGTTAGATACTTTTGGAGCTTACACAAAATTGTTGTCTTCCATCTCCTCACATTCTTTTTGCGATTAAGGAGTGCTGAATCCAATAGTGGTTTGTTGTAACGTAATATGTGGTATGTGGTCCTGGAGGCTGCTCATCAACAACCTTAATGTCCTGCTGGACCCTTGGAGGAGTTTGCTAAAATATTGTAAACATGGGAGTGGAAAACTAATTTGTAGTCGATCAGGGCTTGTAGAATTATAACCATAGGAGGAGGGATACCATCCTGGACTGTACTGTTTTTAAAATCTTCATGGACAGTATTAATTAGTGTGGCACTCCCTTCTTTTCAATACCTTAGCATCCTCCCCCTCCCATGACAATGCTGGGGCTGGGTGATTGCATCTAGGGAGAAGGTCATATGCTCCCTCATATCCAGAAGAACAGGATACTTGCAATAGCTGTGGTGTAAGAACTGAGTGTCGGGAGAGTGTGTCGGGTAAGTATAGGTGGGTTGGGATGGACTAGTAATAGACTGTCACTTTGCCTTGAATAGACAAAATGACTCTCTTTAACTCCTTCAACCCTTGTGAGGCATTGTAGAAGCTAATTTACACATGTCTGCATTTAATACAAAAAGAAAAAAAAAGAAAGAACAAGCTTGTAGTAATGTAAAAGTTGCTTCAAGAATAACTAAAAATAAGCACTCACTAAAAATATATCCTACCTTTCCTTCAAACATTTTTTTTAAACTGCAGGTCATGTATATTTCCTAGTTCCACCACAAATGGTCTCTGTAAGACCTCTATGTGTTCTTGAGAGACTCTTCCGCTGGCCACTTACTTTCGTGTTCCGATCATATGTCTCTGTGATCTGTAGGTGTTTTCC
The DNA here is from genome assembly GCA_037952835.1 of Lithobates septentrionalis. NCBI lineage: Eukaryota > Metazoa > Chordata > Amphibia > Anura > Ranidae > Lithobates > Lithobates septentrionalis. The sequence goes on from JBBDGP010000808.1 coordinate 980,610, forward strand.
AACTTTGGTAGACAAGTCCATCCATTTGCCTTTGAACCATTTCGCCACTGGTTTCTTTATGAGGTTGGTGGCATTCACCTTTGCAGTAAATTTGATGTTATCACCTAAAATTAATGGGAAAAAATGGGCACGAATATAAATTATCCAAAGAAAAAGTTTTCAAGTTACTGAGTCCAACCAAAATTGATACTTAATTCAGCACATCTAAAGGCGTCACATGGATGTCAAAGTTATTCTAATTGTCTTTCTTTTTTATTAATAAATGAGGGGTCCAACAGGGAGGGTGTGCAAACTAGGAAGGTTTGCTGAGTTTTCTTTAAGTCTGAGGTTCTTTTCCCTGCAGTTTGATGCCTAACATGTAAGGTTTTACTACTCCAGCTTTAGTCTCTATACTGTAAACGTAATAAAAAAAATGTATACACAGCAATGTTATATTGCAGATAACTTGCTCCTGGTGGGCAATAGATGATTCAATATTCCAATAATCACTCAGAACTGAAATATCAATATTGGGTGCACTGACACTTTAAAGCTTAACTCCAACTAAATGTTGGACAGACATTCTAAGGCCCCATACACACTATTCGATTTTCTGCAGAATTTTTTTTGTCTTCAGATTTACCAAAACCATGTAGTGCAAGGGCCTGCCTGATTGCATACAAATTGAAACTCTTAAAGAGGAAGTAAATCCTGATGGGTTTTACTTCCTCTTTGTTTCCCTGCAAAGGTAAAGCATAATGGACTACTATACATCGCATAGTAGCCCATTATGTGTCACTTACCTGACACAGGAGCCTGCGATGTCACCGCTGTCCCCTCTTCCACGAAGCGTCCATGTTCCTTCTGGGTATCGCGACTCCGGCACTGTGATTGGCCAGAGCCGCAATGACGTCACTCCAACGCGTGCGTGCAGGAGCCTCCACTAACGGCACGATCGCCGTTAGAGATGGCACGCTCAGTGCGCCTGCGCGCCGTTGTCTACGGCGCATGCGCTGTAGACATCGGTGCCTGTCTTTTGCAAATATTTCTTGCGCCTACAGGGAAGCCTTAATCTAGGCTTACCTGTAGGTAAAAGTGGTCTGTAATGGTTTACAACCACTTTAAAGGGGTTGTAAAGTAAATTTTTTTTTTTTTTAAAAATAACAAACATGTTATACTTACCTTCACTGTGCAGCTCGTTCTGCACAGAGTGGCCCCGAACCTGGTCTTCTGGGGTCCCTCGGCGGCTGTTTCAGCTCCTCCCCGCAAGCATTAACCACCTTAATGCGAGCTCCCTCGCATGGTGGTGAGTGCTTGCGGGCGCACTCCCGTGATACAGTCGGCGGCTATAGCCGCTCGCTGTATCACTCGGCCCCGCCCCCCGGCGCGCCGCGTCATCGGATGTGATTGACAGCAGCGCGAGCCAATGGCTGCGCTGCTTTCAATCCATCCACTGCAGCCAATCAGCGACCAGGCTGAGCTGCAATGGAGATGACGAGAACGAGCAGCGAAGATTCGAGGCGTCAGGTAAGTAAAACGGGGGGGCTAGGGGGCGGCGGTATTGTCAAAAGTTTTTTCACCTTAATGCATAGAATGCATTAAGGTGAAAAAATTTTTACCTTTACAACCCCTTTAAGGTTTGACCTCATATTATATGGTTTTGGCAAATCTGAAAAAAAAATCTGCAGAAAATCGAATAGTGTGTATGGGGTTTAGGCCTTCCCCACTTTTCTGAACAAAAGTGCGTTTGGTAACCCCATTAAAGAAACTTTCCATCTCTTCCTGTCCCTCTGACCCTGTTTCAATGGGATAGGAAGTAAGGGGATAACTTCCCATTGAGGGCACAGAGGGCAATAAAAATCTTATACAAAAAAGCAATAAGGGCACCAAAACAATGGTAATTGAGTCCAGAGTGGTGGCATTAACTCTTAAAGTCCAGAGTGGTCTTTTACTGGATAATCAAAAGAATCAAAGAGCCAATGCGTACAGGGGTTCAAACATTCCCCTTCAAGAAGGCTTGATTATTGAATAATTTAAACAAAGCTTGGAGATTTAGAAGCATATTTAAATAGATCTTCTATAAACAAAGCTTGGAGATTTAGAAGTATATATAGATCTTCTATAAAATATTAACATCTGTGTGGCTGCATGCACCCACGTTATTCATAGTTGTTGGGAGATCTATATCGCCCCAAATCTCCAGGCTTTGTTGAACCTATACGGTAGTCAAGCCCTGATGAAGAGGGAACATGCGAACCCCCAAACATGTTGACTATTTTAATCCTTTCATTATGCAATAAAAGTTGATTCTGAGCTTGATCGCCATTGTTGCGGTGTCCTTACTGTTTTCTAGATATCTGGATTCATTTTAAAACAGCTGCTTATGCATTGGACACCCTGTTGTGTGCTGGCAGCCTTACTGAAGCAATTCAGCTTGACAGATGAGGTGGACACTAGCGTTGACAATTTTACATTTTGAGATTTGGCTCATCTTATGCATTGCTTCTAACATCTCTCTATCGAAAATGAAGAAAACAGTATTGGCTAGGGCTGGGCTTTAAAATTAACCAAAACCTCTATATAACCAGTGCAAACCAGGATACTGACCGACAGTCACCTCGCCATCCACTGGTCTTTGCATAAACAGGCCAATTGGATCCTGCGGAGCCTCTGGTTCAGGAGCAGGAGCTGCAGAAACAAAACAAAAATTTTGTTTGTAACAAAACAAAAATGTAAATGTTACACACAGACAATCTATTTTTAACAAAAAGTTCATATTTCAGAGGACAATAGATAGAAATAATGACTTTATCAAGCAGTTTGATGACACCAACCTAGAACACTTAGCTGAGCCACAACAAAGCAAACATTTGTATTGAAACCCAATTGGCCACTAAAGTTCCAACAATGGCCTACTAAATGGTAAGTTCAAGCTTATCTCCAGAGGCAGGGCTTCACTTTTAGTCAATGTGGAATTTGAAGTCCACTTATATAGTGTTTGCCTGGGATCAAGGGGCACCCCTGGCATACCAAAAATGATTAACAATGATTAACAAGAACCCTTACACGTTGGAGTCAATGCTAGTTTGAACACTTTTATGGCTATGCAGGCTTCCTTTAATGACAAATGGGTATATTTAACTGCTTCAAATCTTGTACTATTACACCTAGCGCAATTTTTACATTTCCATTATGGGCCTATTTATTTGGGCATAACTTTGCCATTACTTAAGAGAACAAAAGGATGCATACACTGTTTTTTGGGGGGACAAATTCAGATTGCTTTTGGCAATATGAAAAAAAATTCTATTTTTATGTAATCTGCAGACAAAAAGATGCAAATACTTTAGGAAAAAAAAAAAAGGGTAAGGCAGGCCATAAACGGTGCAAATTTTATTTTTGCAACCTGCAATGGCTTCACACTATTCCCCCCATCAACACAGGCATCAATCCCTTCTGCCGAGACATTGCATTTTTCCGGTGAGGGGCGAGGGGAGAAGACAGAGGTTATTGCTAGTGGCTATAGCAGCCGCTACCGATAATCGCATCTAAATCCGACAGGCTGGTTGTACCAAAGTTGATCGATTTATCAACTTGGTACATTCAGCCTGCCCACACATGGTTTGAATCTCGGCTGGTTCCTGCTGAACCGGCTGAGATTTGAACTTTCTATGACCAGCCTAACTCAACGCAGGCAGAGACAGCAATTTACAATTTTTGATAAGAATCCACAACTGAAAGTTGTTTTTTGTTCGTGGTAGGTTGCAGAAGAATGTGACCCACCATAGACAATGGTCAACAATCAGAAAGTGAAGGGTGAATCCTTCAAACTTGTATACTTGCACTTAGCAATTTGACCCATTAGTGGTTTTATATTTCTTTCATTTTGAGCGATGTACAATAAGTCATCGCTACTAGTTGCAATGGCTTACCAAACTGAAACAATTTTTAAAAAATGGGGGGTAAGGGTATGATCCACCACTGAATGTTCAGGTATAGTTACCATCAGCAGGGGGAGCATCTGTCTTTTCTTCTGGTGCTGGGGCTGGTGCCTCCGGTGCTGGTGCTGGTGCCTCAGTGGCAGGTGCTGGGACCTCCGGAGCAGGTGCTGGGGCCTCTTCTGTTTTTTCTAAAGATAAACACAATCATTTAAATATCATTGATATCAAGATTTAAAGGAAAGTTCAACATTGAGCCCTAATTTTTCCCCAGGAATTCACGTGACTGAGTCAATGTTAGAGCCCAAGGGGCCAACAACCCATCTAGTCTTTGTGGACTGCAGCCCATTCGGCAAGCTCTGGTATGTGATTTCACTTATTTTAAAACATTTAACAGTCCTTGATGTTCTTAGAGCCCCATACTTTAAATCTGGTTATATAATCTAATTTAGATTTATGCCCTGTACACAAGATAGGATTTTCCGACAACAAAACCGTGGATTTTTTTCCGAAAGATGTTGGCTCAAACTTGTCTTGCATACACACGGTCACACAAATGTTATCGGAAATTCTGAATGTCAAGAATGCGGTGATGTACAACCAGGGGCGGACTGATAACTCATGGGGCCCCTGGGCAATAGGAGATTATGGGGCCCCCAGGCAATCAGAGATTATGGGGCCACACAGTATACACACACACAGTATACAATCACACAGTATACACAGACAGATGTAAAAAAACACAGATTTATACATACTGTCCCTGGTTTTACTGAGGCTGGCAACCCTGATGGGGCCCCCTAGTGGCCCAGGGCCCTCGGGCAGTGCCCGAGTGGCTCAAAGGTCAGTCCGCCCCTGTGTACAACACGTACGACGAGCTGAGAAAAAGGAAGTTCAATAGCCAGTGCGGCTCTTCTGCTTGATTCCGAGCATGCGTGGACTTTTTTGTGTCGGACTTATGTACACATGCTCGGAATTTCTGACAAGTTTTGTTGTCGGAAAATTTGAGAATCTGCTCTCAAACATTTGTTGGCGGAAATTCTGACAACAAATGTTCTATGGAGCATACACACGGTTGGACTTTCCGACAATAAGCTCACATCCAACATTTGTTGTCGGAAAATCCTATTGTGTGTACAGGGCATAACAGTTATTAACCATTAGGTAACCATTGAGTAGTGCATGGAACAACCTAATTGGAAATAAATTGAACAAATTTCCTAGGTAGCCTCTCATAAGTCACAGTTGTTGGTAAATCTAAAGGAGAATGTAATGTGATTGTATGATCAAATTGTAATGTGGGTTTCCAGCTTTTATGCTGTATAGTAAAAAAAAAAAAAGAGCTGCTAGAAAAAATGAAACCAAAGCTCACCATTGTGATGTCAGATGATTTCTATCTCTTGCCATACATGTAACAACACAATTGTTCAGTATGAGGATTGATGATTGCAGTTTGTCTATCCAACACACAGTCGCCTTTATGAAAAGGCAGACCCCTTTCAAATCCAACCAAGTTGGATCCTTTTCTTAATTGTGTCAAATGATTGTATCCAGCAATGGATAATATGAAATGATTGAATATAAAATCCATTATTTGTTTATTATTACATGTGTGGCCAACACAACTTTATTGTGTTTGATACATTCCGAAGGACCATCTATGCCCTGATTAAAGTGTCTGGGGTAAAAAAATATCTACAATGCCTGGTGAGAGCCATAGACTCTGTGAACTTGAAAACTATTGATCCTTCATCAATTTTTAAATGCTGTCCGTGACCCTGGCACAATATTTTCCCCACACAAGGGGCTGCGGTTAGAAATCATGGGGCCATATACAGCCACCCCAACCCCGCCTACACTCCCCAGGGTGAAGCAAAATAGTGGCACTGACTTTATCCCCCTATGCCCAGTAAATGAAAAAAAAAGTCCCGCCTCCTGGGCCCCTCTGTTGACCTGATGGGGCCCATGGAAATGTAATTTAAGCACCGGTAAACAAGTAGGAGCAGGGGTGCAGTCTAGTAAAAATTAATTCATCCATTTAGGCAGAAATTAACAATAAATCTGCCCTGGGCCCTCCTGTTTAGCTGATGAGGCCTGGGCCCAGTATAACAGGACCAGTTGTACTGCCTTATCAGCAGCCCTGCCCAAACATCTCATTTCTAGTATGTATTTTATATATGTTCCTATTTGAAATTTTCTACGAGGTTGAGGTCCACCATCTCCTACTGGATTTTCCTTAGGAATATATAGGTAGTGTCATTCATCTGTTGGAGATATGCTGTAAAACTGTGGTAAGCCTTAATCATTACTTTATTCTATTCCTGATTGAATGATACACCTTATCTTTAACTACCTCTCCTCTCCGGATTCTTTTTTCCCTATATTGTGGACATTATCTGGGAAGTGAGATACTTTTCTTTCTTTTTTTCTTATGGGGTCATCCCTATATGGCTGTGTTTTGGCCATAAACGTATGGCCAATAGGTGTGTTTTTCATTCACTATATAGAATTATCTAAATTATTGAAGAGTGGAATTTTTTCCCCCTTGTTCTTTGGGGCAAACCCCGCTTCTCCATTGTATTCTCAGGCCCCTGCGCCTGCACACTGTCCTGTCATTTTCATGCATCTTTATTTGTCATTTTAATTTTTACATATTTTTTAATTTATTTTTTATATACTTTATTTTTATGTTTTGTATTTTTCATTTTCATTTTTGTTCTTTTTTTAGAAAGGAAAATTTTCCTTCTTTATTGCATACTGAAAACAATCTTTTCATATTTGAAGACACACAAACCCGTATCTTCTATACAAGGTTGGTTTTGATGTTGTGTTCTTTTTTTTTTTTTTTTTTTTTTTTTCCACAGATGTCATATCTCCCTTACAGATGACATATGAACATATATTTTTTCAGATTCCACATCCCTCCTCTCCCTTAGCGTTTTCTTTTCGCTTGGGGCAATTTGGCGTCTCTCCTTGGATCTTAATATCTGGGGGCTCTTCTGCATGATAAAAGACCGTTTACTAACTGGATGGGGAAGTCTTTGGAGTGTCACGCTGAGAACTCGTTGGGTCAATCATGATTACTGTAAGCCTTTTTCACACATTATTTTCCTTTGGTATTGTAAACATATATGTATGTATACTTATGTTACTTTTGTGCCTTTCAGATAATGGCAAAAATTTATCCCTGAAGAAGAAATTTAATCATTTTGAAACGCGTCGGATTATATGATTTTATGCCACTTCTGTAGTATATCATATTTTTTTCTTTTCAAATGTATATGTTCATGTGTTTAATTCACTTTTTAACTATTCTTGTATAAATAAAATTTATTCAATTTTTTAAAAAATACTTCTGCTTTTTGTTGCCTTAAAAATCCCAATCTTTTGAGGTTCCTATTCCATACTTTATAAAATACAGCCTCATCACGTAGCACAGCCAGGTGTATAGCATCACTCACAGTTAAAGCTTAATTGATCCCTTAGTGTAAATCATATAAATATCGTCCTTGTGCATTAAAACAAGAGGTGCCCAATGTCTTTGTTGGGACCCAGGTCAGGGACTGCGTCCTCTGCTGTGTCTGGTGATGCCTCTTCTTGCTGAGACACCTGAGATGCTGTATAGCACCCTATCTGATCCTCCCATCAACTTCCTGATTTGCCATGCCTCTGAAATTCCTGTTTGGCAGATTATTGTGCTCTCTCAGACATTTACTTGCTGTCACTCCTGATGTCGTTCTTATCTCTGCTACCACTTATGATTCTGCTGAATTCCAACCTACGACCACTTGTTACCAACCTTTGGCTTGTTTACTGACTATGCTTCTGCTTGATCCCTGCCTGCTATATCTGCTACTGGACCCCTTGCTCAATCCTGACGACTGCAGCCTGGTAAAAACATGCAACAAAACCCATCTGCACCATCAGAAGCTCTGGTGAACACCGGTTAGTGCTTAGACACGTCGGGTGAGCCTGCATCATCCACCAGGATGACCTGCTTGTGTACTTATCCAGCTGGTCAGTGGGAGCCTCCCTACTGCTATAGCTTCTGGCCTCCGAGCCTGACCCCTGACCGTGACAGGCTTATGCCGCGTACACATGACTGGACTTTTCGGCAGAAAAAGGTCAGATGGAATCATTCCATCGGACATTCCGATCATGTGTGGGCTTCATCTGACTTTCTCTTTCGAAAATTCTGACGGACCTAGAAATAGAACATGTTTTAAATCTTTCCGACGGAATCAATTCCTATCGGGAAAACCGTTCGTCTGTATGCTATTCCGACAGACCAAAAACGACGCAAGGGCAGCTATTGGCTACTGGCTATTGAACTTCCTTTTTCTAGTCCCGTCGTACGTCATCGCGTTCTAAACGATCGGACTTTAGTGTGATCATGTGTGGTCCATTTCAGCGGAACTCCGTCAAACAAAACGTCAGAGTTCATTCCGACAGAAAAAACGGTCGTGTGTATGCGGCATTAGAGTACTAAAACAACCACAGCCTGAGTAAAAAAGCCTGTCCCCTGCCAGCAGCTGAAGAGCGGATCCCTTGCTCTATGTGTGGAAGCAGTTGTCTCATTGCAGAGGTACGATACAACCCCCTACTGATTTTGTTTTATTATCCTTTAATCAGCAAAGCTCATGCTCTTGGCCGATTGGAGAGCTTTGGCTCTGGCTCAGCAGGGGTCGCCTTTGGACCTCTGCAAAGAGAAAATTGCCGCCATACAGAATGCAAGGGCCTCACTCTGCAACAGGCTGTCAAGGAGTAGACTTTTCTACAAAGGCTGTGGCTGCTTTATAAAGAAAGCAAACTCTGGGACTTTAAACACATAGGGGTTGATTTACTAAAAGTGGAGAGTGCAAAATCTGGTGCACCTGTGTATGGTAGCCAATCAGCTTCTAACTTCAGCTTTTTCAATTAAGCTTTGACAATAAAACCTGGAAGCTGATTGGTTTCTATGCAGCGCTGCTCCAGATTTTGCACTCTCCAGTTTTGGTAAATCAACCCCATATTGTTTTTAGGAACCTGAAATGTATTTAGCTTATTTAAACCAAAAGGTCAACTGGGTTTAAAGGATTACAGTGAGGTCCTCTCCCCACCCCCAGCCTGCTAACTGGGCAGAAATAGATCAGAAGAAGACTGATAAAAGTATCCCTCTGGTAATTCTGCTCACTCATCCTATCAGATTGTATCTTGTCAGAGCATTTGCATGCAGCTAATCTGATTGTCTCCAATTCCTGCCCTTCTCTTTTCCAGTCTTATGCCTCGTACACACTTATGCCTCGTACACACTAATGCCCCGTTTCCAATGGAAAATGTGTGATAGGACCTTGTTGCCGGAAATTCCGACCGTGTGTGGGCTCCATCACACATTTTCCATAGGAATTTCCGACACACAAAGTTTGAGAGCAGGAGATAAAATTTTCCGACAACAAAATCCGTTATCGGAAATTCCGATCGTGTATACACAAATCCAACGCACAAAGTGCCACGCATGCTCAGAATAAATTAAGAGATGGAAACTATTGGCTACTGCCCCGTTTATAGTCCCGACGTACGTGTTTTACGTCACCGCGTTCAGAACGATCGGATTTTCCAACAACTTTGTGTGACCGTGTGTATGCAAGACAAGTTTGAGCCAACATCCGTCGGAAATAATCCATGGATTTTGTTGTCGGAATGTCCGATCAATGTCCGACCGTGTGTACAGGGCATAAGAGAAAATTGGACAAAAAATACCGCTTTCAAAGCGATCATACAATAATCTGATTGTTAGTACACAGCGTTCGATCAAGACAGGTCATGCAAAATTATCTGAAGGGAAGAACACGAAAATTTTTCTCGAACAATACCAGAACGAATGATTTTCATTTAACCACCTAACCTCCGGAAGATTTACTGCCCTTCGTGACCAGGCCACTTTTTTGCGATACGACACTTCGTTAATTTAACTGACAATTGCGCGGTCATGCGACACTGTGCCCAAATAAAATGTTTTTTCTCCACAAATCTTTTGGTGGTATTTGATCACCACTGCAGTGTTTATTTTTTGCGCTATAAACAAAAAGAGCAACAATTTTGAAAAAAAAAACCCAAACAATATTTTTTACTTTCTGCTATAAAACATATCCAATAAAAAAGGCCAATATGAATTTTGCTATATATTTTTGTTAAAAAAAATCTTAATAAGTATATATTGATTGGTTTGTGCAAAAGTTATAACGTCTACAAATTATGGGATATATATTTATTTTTTTACTAGTAATGGTGGCGATCAGCGACTTATAGCAGGACTGCGATATTACATTCGAGACACTGACACTTTTGACACTTTTTGGGAACCAGTGACACTAATACAGCGATCAGTGCAAAAAATATACACTGTCACTGTACTAATGACACTGGCTGGGAAGGGGTTAAACATCAGGGGCAATTAAAGAGTTAGTTGTATGCCTAACCAGCGTTTTCTCACTGTGGGGGAGGTGCTCTTACTAGGAGAAGGCATTGATCCATGTTCTTTCTTAGCAGGAGCACAGGACCAATGCCTTCCCTACTGACAGAATGGCAACCTGCCTTGTTTCCATAGGCAGACCACTGTTCTGGCTTTCTGCCTAACGCTCTGCCTAATGATCGGCTGGTGCTGGCAGACATCGAGTCCGCTGTACCCACAGATCAGATCCCGCTCTGTATAATTACAGCAGTAGCCAGTCGCCGGTGGTGTGCATGCGCGCCCCAGACCCGAAGTGCTGTTGTACAGAGGATTATAAGATGCTCATACCAAATCAAATTAAGGAGCTTACACTGGCTGCATTAATAAAAAATAATGATTTATTAAAGTGGAACTTAACGCTCCCAATCAACATTGATTATTTTTAATCCTCATGCTGCTATCATTAGTAAATAGATAGGAATACCATAATTGTTTTAAGCGTTGTTTTTACGTTTCTTCAGTTACTTCCTGGTTTCCTGCCTAGGCAAATGATGTCATACATCCCAGGCGTCTTCAGGAGGGGAGGAGGGGTTTACTCAGCTAAACACACCCTCCTGTATTTATACTTGAGCTAAGGGCAGAATGCAAATGCTACATGAATCATTTGCCCTTACTCAAGATGGCCACAGCCAGAAATCCTAGGGATGGGGGGGGGGGGGTTTCAAAGAGATTTCTCACAAAAATAAAGCACGGGGACATGGGTGGATGGAGTGGTTTGCTTTGAATAATAAAAACGAATAGAATAGCATTTTTGGTTTGTGGTGCTCAGATGTAGTGAAGATTCGCTTTAAGAAATACATATCAGAATTAATCAGTGTCTTTTATATCCACCCGGACACCAGCTATAATCAATTGTTTACCTGAAATCCAATATTTTTTTCAGAGTCAAAGTAAAAGTACAAACACTTCCATTTTCCTAACAGGAACTGAATGTGTCAACCTGTAAACTTGCTTGCACCATCAGAAATCTCCCAGTTCCTCTTTTGTAGAATATTCCTTTTACTTTCTATGCTATTTATATATATTTCACAAATACCCCCCATTGCAGAACATTCCTTGTTTGCAAAACACAAAAAAGTATATATCATAGTTTACAGTATATTCCTCTCATAAAAAGGGCTGGACAAACAGATCCAGTAAGCCAAATTTCCAAAATGTTAAGAACAATTTCAGCAACAAAAATTGCAAGATGCTAAAGTCTGATGCTAAAGTTTTTTCAAATCCAATACACAGAGTTTAGCAAATTGTTCACATGTACTTCTAGGTGGGTCTGCGACATTGTGCTGTGCAATTGCTGCTTATTAAGATATATAATTCTCGTATTATAAATATGTGATGAGGAGATCATAATGATTGTGACAGCGATGATGAGAATGTTAAAGAGGAAGTAAACCCTGATGGGTTTTACTTCCTTTTTGTTTCCCTGCAAAGATAAAGCATAATGGGCTGCTATGCATCGCATAGTAACCCATTATGTGACACTTACCTGCAGGAGAACCCGCGATGTCCCCGTCTTCCTCGCTAGTAGTGAGCGTCCATTCTTTACCCCTCTTCCTTCCGGGGCCGCGATCTCCGGCTCTGTGACTGACCGGAGTTGCGTGACGTCGCGCGACGTCACTCCCGCGCATGTGCGCCGGAGCCGCCTTTAACGGCATGACCCGAGCTAGAAACAGCACAGTGTGCCCTTTCTAACTCCGGCGCATGCGCAGAAGAAATCGCCCCACAGCGATTTGCAAATATCTTCTAGACCGTGCAGGTCTGGGAGATATTTCAAGCACCTACAGGTAAGCCTTAATCTAGGCTTACCTGTAAGTTAAAGTGGCTGTAAAGGGTTTACAACCACTTTAAGCATTCTGTTTGGTTCATTTTGATGCAGTGATTGGTTATTTTGGCTCAAAGATGGCTACAGCGCGGTCATCCAGTTCTGGGAGGGTGTCTATTGATGTCCTCCAGAACTTGCCCCTCTGTGCGTCTCGGGGTGCACATCGGGCGTGCTCTGTGATCGCTGTGTTTTTCAGATACAGCTCATCACAGATCGAGGTAAAGGGACGATCACAGCAGCCCTTTCCTATGTGATCAGCTGTGTCCAATCACATGTAAAAAAATGCCGGTTAGTGTCATTTCCTTTCCTCAACGCTGTCACAGCTATCCTGTGACAGGTGACATTTACACTGATCTGTGCCAATCATTTCAGCATATCAGTGCCCATCAGTGCTGTCTAGCAGTGCCCATCAGTGCCCCCTCATCAGTGCAGCCTCATCAGTGCCTCCTCATTAGTGCCCATCAGCGCAGCTTATCAGTGCCCATCAATGCCGCCTCATTAGTGCCCATGAGTGCAGCCTCATCAATGCAGCCTCATTAGTGCCCATGAGTGCAGCCTCATCAGTGCCCATCAGTGCAGCCTCATCAGTGCCCATCAGTGCAGCCTCGTCATTGCCCATCAGTGCAGCCTGGAGCTGCACAATTAATCGTTAAGAATCGTTATCACGATTTTTTTCCCAGTTGCGATCTTGACAAAGTATTTCCCCATTCATTCTATGCAGAGAATTCTCTCTGCTCTGCTAAAGCCGACAGCTGTCAAAAGAAAGGAAAAAAAACAAAAAACGGGCAGTCTGCCAACAATTAAAACATTCTTTAGCAGTGGAACTTAAGTATAAACATTGTAACAATTTGTCCTTTAGATCAAAAGAATACACTTTGGTGTGAAAATGAGGGAAGTTTAACCACGTAAACACTAAACCTTTTTCTGACATTTGTTGGTTTCAAGTTAAAATCTTTTTTTTTTTTTTTTGCTAGAAAATTACTTAGAACCCCCAAACATTATATATATATTTTTTTTAGTAGAGACCCTAGAGAATAAAATGGTGGTCGTTGCAATATTTTATGTCATACTGTATTTGCGCAGCAGTTGTTCAAATTCAATTTTTTGGGAAAAAATGACACTTTAATGAATTAAAAAAAAAAACGAACCAGTAAAGTTAGCCCATTTTTTTTTTGTATAATGTGAAAAATTTTATGCCGCGAGAATCGTGATCTTTTTATTCTATGCAAAAAAATTGTGATTCTCATTTTGGCCAGAATCACTTTTACTAAGTTTTTGCAGAGGTTTCAGCAAGCTTTGCTGAAGCCTCAAGCAGCCTTTCTCAACCAAGGTTCAGTGGAACCCTAGAGGTCCCCAGAGGGATTTCTTGAAGAGTATGTTACCCCAACATTTCATATTACTGATATGTGTCTGTTGTATCATTTACTTGTGTTAAAAAGTATCCTGTTCTCTTTGTATTGCTTAATTTGTACAGACATTCACTGGGAAAAGTGTACTGCTGTTTCTCCACCCCCACCTGAGAACAGAGATTATGTGATCCCTCAGACCCCTATAACACTGCCGTGACTTGAAAGTTGCACGATTTTGCGGCCACGATTTTGATGCGATTTGGACGCGATTTCAGGGAATGCCTGTGTAAACTTGAGGTCTATGGACCTCAACTCGCATCAAAGTCAGACCAAAGTAATACAGGGACTTCTTTAAAGTGACTTGAAGTCCCACAGATATGAATGGTTATCATTGGGAATCATGGGGTATGACTTGTCATGCGACTCTGATGTCCAATGTCGCAGGAAAAGTCGCACAGTTGGAAAGGGGCCATATAAAAAATGTTTATTTTATACATACACAAACACTTTGCCTTTCATATCTATTTCAGACTGAATGGGTTGTTTTACAAGGTGATGGTTTATATATTCTTTAAGCAATGAGAAATTTCTGCCCCTCAGATACTCAGAAATGTAACCAATTGGGGGTGGGGGGATTTACTAAAACCAGAGCACGCTGAATATGCGCAAAGTAACCAATCAGCTTCTAACTTCAGCTTGTTCAATTAAGCTTTGACAATAAAACCTAGAAGCTGATTGGTTACAATGCAGAGCTGCACCAGATTGTGTGCTCCAGTTTTAGTAAATCTTATCTTTCCACTGACCCCAAATTTAAGAAACATTCTTCCCACTGACCACCAATGTAAGGAGAATTCTTCCCACTGACTGCCAATGTAAGAAGAATTCTTCCCACTGACCATCAATGTAAGGAGCATTCTTCCCACTGACCACCATTGTAAGGACCATTCTTCCTACTGACCACCATTGTAAGGACCATTCTTCCCAATGACCACCAATGTAAGGAGCATTCTTCCCACTGATCACCAATGTAAGGAGCATTCTTCCCACTGACCACCATTGTAAGGACCATTCTTCCCACTGATCACCAATGTAAGGAGCATTCTTCCCACTGACCATCAATGTAAGGAGCATTCTTCCCACTGACCACCATTGTAAGGACCATTCTTCCTACTGACCACCATTGTAAGGACCATTCTTCCCAATGACCACCAATGTAAGGAGCATTCTTCCCACTGACCATCAATGTAAGGACCATTCTTCCCACTGATCACCAATGTAAGGAGCATTCTTCCCACTGACCATCAATGTAAGGAGCATTCTTCCCACTGACCATCAATGTAAGGACCATTCTTCCCACTGATCACCAATGTAAGGAGCATTCTTCCCACTGACCACCATTGTAAGGACCATTCTTCCCACTGATCACCAATGTAAGGAGCATTCTTCCCACTGACCATCAATGTAAGGAGCATTCTTCCCACTGACCACCATTGTAAGGACCATTCTTCCTACTGACCACCATTGTAAGGACCATTCTTCCCAATGACCACCAATGTAAGGAGCATTCTTCCCACTGACCATCAATGTAAGGACCATTCTTCCCACTGATCACCAATGTAAGGAGCATTCTTCCCACTGACCATCAATGTAAGGAGCATTCTTCCCACTGACCATCAATGTAAGGAGCATTCTTCCCAATGACCACCAATGTAAGGAGCATTCTTCCCACTGATCACCAATGTAAGGAGCATTCTTCCCACTGATCACCAATGTAAGGAGCATTCTTCCCACTGACTACCAATGTAAGGAGCATTCTTCCCACTGACTACCAATGTAAGGAGCATTCTTCCCACTGATCACCAATGTATGAAGAATTCTTCTCTCTGACCACCAATGTAAGAAGCATTCTTCCCACTGACCATCAATGTAAGGACCATTCTTCCCACTGATCACCAATGTAAGGAGCATTCTTCCCACTGACCATCAATGTAAGGAGCATTCTTCCCAATGACCACCAATGTAAGGAACATTCTTCCCTCTGACCGCAAATGTAAGGAGCATTCTTCCCACTGACCACCATTGTAAGGACCATTCTTCCTACTGACCACCATTGTAAGGACCATTCTTCCCAATGACCACCAATGTAAGGAGCATTCTTCCCACTGATCACCAATGTAAGGAGCATTCTTCCCACTGACCACCATTGTAAGGACCATTCTTCCCACTGATCACCAATGTAAGGAGCATTCTTCCCACTGACCATCAATGTAAGGAGCATTCTTCCCACTGACCACCATTGTAAGGACCATTCTTCCTACTGACCACCATTGTAAGGACCATTCTTCCCAATGACCACCAATGTAAGGAGCATTCTTCCCACTGACCATCAATGTAAGGACCATTCTTCCCACTGATCACCAATGTAAGGAGCATTCTTCCCACTGACCATCAATGTAAGGAGCATTCTTCCCACTGACCATCAATGTAAGGACCATTCTTCCCACTGATCACCAATGTAAGGAGCATTCTTCCCACTGACCACCATTGTAAGGACCATTCTTCCCACTGATCACCAATGTAAGGAGCATTCTTCCCACTGACCATCAATGTAAGGAGCATTCTTCCCACTGACCACCATTGTAAGGACCATTCTTCCTACTGACCACCATTGTAAGGACCATTCTTCCCAATGACCACCAATGTAAGGAGCATTCTTCCCACTGACCATCAATGTAAGGACCATTCTTCCCACTGATCACCAATGTAAGGAGCATTCTTCCCACTGACCATCAATGTAAGGAGCATTCTTCCCACTGACCATCAATGTAAGGAGCATTCTTCCCAATGACCACCAATGTAAGGAGCATTCTTCCCACTGATCACCAATGTAAGGAGCATTCTTCCCACTGATCACCAATGTAAGGAGCATTCTTCCCACTGACTACCAATGTAAGGAGCATTCTTCCCACTGACTACCAATGTAAGGAGCATTCTTCCCACTGATCACCAATGTATGAAGAATTCTTCTCTCTGACCACCAATGTAAGAAGCATTCTTCCCACTGACCATCAATGTAAGGACCATTCTTCCCACTGATCACCAATGTAAGGAGCATTCTTCCCACTGACCATCAATGTAAGGAGCATTCTTCCCAATGACCACCAATGTAAGGAACATTCTTCCCTCTGACCGCAAATGTAAGGAGCATTCTTCCCACTGACCGCCAATGTAAGAAGCATTCTTCCCCCAGATCACCATTGTAAGGAGCATTCTTCCTAATGACCACCATTGTAAGGAGCATTCTTCCCACTGACCGCAAATGTAAGGAGCATTCTTCCCCCTGACCACCATTGTAAGGAGCATTCTTCCTAATGACCACCATTGTAAGGACCATTTTTCCCAATGTCCACCAATGTAAGGAGCATTCTTACCACTGACCCCCAATGTAAGGAGCATTCTTTCCTCTGACCGTAAATGTAAGGAGCATTTTTCCCACTGACCCCCAATGTAAGGAGCATTTTTCCCACTGACCCCCAATGTAAGGAGCATTTTTCCCACTGACCCCCAATGTAAGGAGCATTTTTCCCACTGACCCCCAATGTAAGGAGCATTTTTCCCACTGACCACTACTGTATTTTTTTTCCTTGTTCTGCTGCCTGCACCCTGTCAAAGTCTATGAGCGACTGATAGCTTCTGTGGCTGGACGGCGCTGGACGCTGAACTATGTGGCAGTAACATTTAAGGCTGTATGTTCAGTGCCTTCCTCCTGCATGAAAACAATGGAATCTCAGGCCTGCTGGCTATTCACTGAGGCCTTAACTAACGGCCGGGATTTTGTGGCTGTATTTTCCCAGCCTGCCTTTGTCTCTGCTGATTTTATAAATAAGCTCCATGATGTGTTACAGATTGAAAGAACAATTTATTTATTTATTATTTATTTATTACAGGTACATATAAAGCGCCATCAATTTACGAAGTTCTTTTAAATACATTGTACATTCACATCAGTCCCTGCTCTCGAGGAGCTTACAACCGAAGGTCCCTAACTCACATTCATACATACAAAACTAGGGTCAATTAAGACAGGGGCCAATTAACCTACCAGCATGTCTTTGGGACCTTAGGGACCTTCGGTTGTAAGCTCCTTCAGAGCAGGGATTGATGTGAATGTACAATATATTTAAAAGAGCTTCGTAAATTGAGTGTGAGAGGAAACCGGAGTACCCGGATGAAACCCACACAGGCACAGGGAGAACATGCAAACTCCAAGCAGGTAGTCCAGTGATTGGGATTTGAACCAACAACCCTAGTGCTGCTAGGTGGAAGTGCTAACCACTTATTACCATAATAGAGAAGCTATATGAAAGCCATGTTTCTGTACAACAGATTATTTACATTATATATATTCGATCTTCACCATGTGCTTCTTTAAAAATTCCCTATTTAAAAATATTTTAACTTCCCCTAAGTGGTGTATTTTCACTTATGTTCTGTAAAACAGAACTAATACAGTCTATCCAGAAATACAGTGTATTTATTTCCATCTCCATAATATAAGGTCCTTTTTAAATGGACAATGCTGCTGACTGGCAATCTGGGGTGGATCTTTTTTTTGCAATATTTTTACTGACAATTGCGCAGTCGTGTGATGCTGTACCCAAATAAAATTTATGTCCATTTTTCCCCACAAATAGAGCTTTCTTTTGGTGGTATTTGATCACCTCTGCGGTTTTTATTTTATGTGCTATAAACAAAAAAAAGACCAACAAGTTTAAAAAAAACAAAAAAAAAAAACAAAATTTTTTTCTTTATGCTATAAAACATACCAAATAAAAATATTTTAGAAATCAAATGTATTCATCAGTTTAGGCCAATATGTATTCTGCTACATGCTTTTAGTAAAAAATCACAATAAGTGTATATTGATTCGTTTGCACAAAATTTTAGCGTCTACAAACTGTGGGATATATTTATGGAATTCTTATTTATTTATTTCTTCTTTACTAGTAATGGCGGTGATCAGCGATTTTTAGCCAGACTGCAACATTGCGGCGGACAAATTGGACACCTAACTGACACTTTTTGAGGACCAGTGACCCCCATACAGTGATCAGTGCTAAAAAAAAAAATGCACTGTCACTGTACTAATGACACTGGCAAGGAAGGGGTTAACATCAGGGGCAATCAAAGGGTTAAATGTGTCCCTAGGGAGTGCTTTCTAACTGTGAGGGGGATGCTTTGACTGGGGTAAGACAGAGATCTGTGTTCCTGCTTAGCAGAAACACAAGATCTCCATCTTCCCTGCCCACATAGCAGCGATCTGCCTTGTTTACATAGGAAGACCGGCGTTCTCGCGGGTCCGCCGGACCTGCTGTGTCCAATCACAGTGGGAGTAGGTCGTCGGTGGTGCGCGTGCGGCCCAGACCCAGTGCAGGTAGGTGATTTCAGGCAGGAGGGCCGCCCTCCTGCAGTATATCTGCGTGGGTGGTCCAGAAGGCATTAAAAGGATAGTTAACATTTACAAAAAACCTGCCTATGCAGTTAAGGGATGTTCGTAGAGTAAAACAAACTGTGCAGCTCTGACTAAAGATGAATATACACCTTGCTATAGGTGTAGGTCATTTACATACCTTATTAAGCCTGACTGGAATACTCCCAGGACGTTGCTAAGTACTTCCAGGACATTGGAGGCCTATTTGTCACTGCTCACCTCCACCATCACAGGAGTGAGCTCTTTCTCTGATTCAAACCCCCTCACATACTCTTTCTCTCCCGACGCAGTATGTCTGAGCTTAGCATTTGAGAGCTCACTACTGTGATGGTGGAGGTGGGCAGTTACGACTAGGCCTCACGTAGCAACGTCCTGGTAGTATTCCAGTCAATCTAAAAAACAAACAGAATGTGAAAATCTGAATGATAATTAGAGATGATTAAAGGACAGCTGCTAGCATTCATCACGTCCCATATGCTTGTGCCAAAAAGTTTTATACCAATATAATGCTGCGCTATCCAAATGTAAATACATTTGGATGGCGCAGCATTATATTGGTGTAAAAAAGTATTCCAGTCAGGCTTCAAAAGGTATGTAAATGGCCTACACCTATAACAATTGCTTTAGTCAACTTTAGTCAGAGCTGCACAGCTTGTTTTTCTCTATGGATGCCCCTTATCTGCATAGGAAGTTTTGTGGTAAAGGTGAACTATCCCTTTAAATCAGTGAGATACCTTCCCTTCAAACTGCCACATGTGGGAATAGAATACTGGGGGAAGAATATGAAATTAGAAGCAATAAAGTTCTATCCAGAGTGAATCAAAACAAAGGGTGTTCAAAATGTTTTTCCTTGAAAAATCAGCCACATCCCCTGTGGGCTCTATGGCTTCATTCCCACAGGCACCCCGGCCTGTAGACTGTGTCTGTTTATGCGTCTTGAACCACAAGGTGCTGTGTGCTGGCAGTGAATGTAAGTGGATGGGGATGCAGCGGCTGCAAGGCCACATTCGCCCATCCCAATCTGACAGGTATGTGGGGCCTCAGTGCTTGTGTGAATGAGGCCTAACAGTCACTGAGTTGCAGAAAAATTCAAACATATAGCATTCTTCTGTGGCTTTCCCCTCCACTCAGTACTTTACCATAAGCAGCTCTCACTGGGGTATCCCCAATGTGTGCAGTGCATGTCGTACACCATAGGCGTGTGCATAGGGTGTGCCAGGTGTGCT
The DNA here is from genome assembly GCA_037952835.1 of Lithobates septentrionalis. Classification (NCBI taxonomy): domain Eukaryota; kingdom Metazoa; phylum Chordata; class Amphibia; order Anura; family Ranidae; genus Lithobates; species Lithobates septentrionalis. The sequence continues at coordinate 1,000,905 of JBBDGP010000808.1, forward strand.
TGGGCACACCCTAATCAACCCTGTGGCACAGATTCCCACTGTTTAGACCCCAGATATTTCACCAAAGGCTCCTAAAAAAAATGTAAAAAAAATAATAATAAAAGAATTGAAATTGTAAAGAATAATAAAAAATAAAATGATCAAAAATACTGACACCAGCCACTGCCTTGCTGACACCAATCTCTGCCCTACTGACACCATCCATTGCTCTACTGACACCGTCAGTATGTACACACGCACACACACGCATATGTGTTTGAGCTTTGGGGTGCACACCCTAATGCGCTAGGCTGTGCACACCTATGTAGTACACATAGGCCCCATGGTTCAGGGAGTCCACTGTGCACTCTCTGTACACATTTGGGGCTCTTCCCCCCTCGTCCTATGAGCTGCAGCCACGCATGATTAAACAATGCAGTCTGGCAGATGAGAGGAAGCTGCAATGTTATTGGGTGGATTGGTAGTCAGAGACTTTAGCTTCCTCCCTGGACCCACTAGAACCGGGGGAAGGAAGGAGAGAGCAGTCCCAGCTCTGGTTCACACCAGAAAGGCTTCAAAATCGTGCTGTTTCAGTGTGATTTCATAGCCGCAGGTCAGTCCAATTTGCAACTCCGATTTCATTGTGGCTCGTGACTTCATTTAACAGAAGTCTATGCAAGGTGCAATAAAACTGGAGGAACCTTTTTCAAAGTCGCTGAGACATGTGTTGTGGAGATTTGAAGGGTTCCAGCAATGGGGTGCAACTTGTTATGCGATTTAGAACTGTCAAATAGCATGACAAATCGCACCAGTGTGAACCAGGGCTAAGAGGCCAGGAATGGAATCCTGAACGACTATCCTTTGATGGGAGACCTCCAGCTCAAGGATGAGGTGAGTGCGGGGGTAATGATGGGAGACAACTGAGATGGAGAGGGCCCATTCCCATTACTACAACTAAACATAAGCTATCCTGGATAATGTTTCATGAGCAACTAGCTAGCATTGTCTGTGATAGACCAACTAAATTTGATAAAATCTGGAAGATCACATATTTACAACCACCCACATGACGGGGTGGCCTATCAGGGGGGTTGGGCGTTGAGTTGGGCAGAGGGACTTATCTTACTAAGACCCATTCTTTTCTCTTATTATTACAAACTCACTTGCAGTTATCTACTCTCTTCTCTATTCTTCACTCTCTAGCCTTCTTCTTTCTCTTTCCAATTCTCCCCCTTTCCCCCCATATGTTTGACCAACAGGGGATGTTGACCTTATATGCCTTAAGACCAATGTAGATTCATTGTAAAACTGTGTCTGCTGCTTCTTGCAAATGGCAATTTGCCAACAAAGCTTTGTTATTTACACATCCGTTTGTTGGTCTAGATAATTTTTTTGTATCTTGAAACTCTCTTTCAATTTAAACTCATTAAAAATTATTGAAACTGAAACAGTTTGGGAAGCCCATTCCCATCATCAACTTACCCCTCTGTACTCCCAGCCCTCACAATTAATTTCCCCCTCTGTACTGCCAGTCCTTACCATCAACTGCCCCCTCTGTACCGCCAGTCCTTACCATTAACTGCCCCCCTCTGTACTGCCAGTCCTTACCATCAACTGCCCCCCCTGTACTGCCAGTCCTTACCATCAACTGCCCCCTCTGTACTGTCAGTCCTTACCATTAACTGCCCCCCTCTGTACTGCCAGTCCTTACCATCAACTGCCCCCTCTGTACTGTCAGTCCTTACCATCAACTGCCCCCTCTGTACTGCCAGTCCTTACCATCAACTGCCCTCCTCTGTACTGCCAGTCCTTACCATCAACTCCTCCCTCTGTACTGCCAGTCCTTACCATCAACTGCCCCCTCTGTACTGCCAGTCCTTATCATCAACTTCCTCCTCTGTACTGCCAGTCCTTACCATCAACTTCCCCCTCTGTACTGCCAGTCCTTACCATCAACTGCCCCCTCTGTACTGCCAGTCCTTACCATCAACTGCCCCCTCTGTACTGCCAGTCCTTACCTTTAACTGCCCCCTCTGTACTGCCAGTCCTTACCATCAACTGCCCCCTCTGTACTGCCAGTCCTTACCATCAACTGCCCCCTCTGTACTGCCAGTCCTTATTAACTGCCCCCTCTGAACTGCTAGTCCTTACCATCAACTCCTTTATCTGTACTGCCAGTCCTTACCATCAACTGCCCCCTCTGTACTACCAGTCCTTAACATTAACTGCCCCCCCCCCCCCCCCCTGTACTGCCATTCCTTACCATCATCTCCTCCCTCTGTACTGCCAGTCCTTACCATCAACTCCTCCCTCTGTACTGCCAGTCCTTACCATCAAAAGCCCCCTCTATACTGCCAGTCCTTACCTTCAACTGCCCCCTCTGTACTGCCAGTCCTTGCCGTCAACTTTCCCCTCTGTACTGCCAGGCCTTACCATCAACTGTCCCCTCTGTAATGCCAGTCCTTGCCATCAACTGTCCCCTCTGTAATGCCAGTCCTTGCCATCAACTGCCCACTCTGCACTGCTAGTCCATATCATCAACTGCCCCCTCTGTACTGCCAGTCCTTACCATCAACTGCCCCCTCTGTACTGCCAGTCCTTACCATCAACTGCCCCCTCTGTACTGCCAGTCCTTACCATTAACTGCCCCCTCTGTACTGCCAGTCCTTGCCGTCAACTGTCCCCTCTGTACTGCCAGTCCTTACCATCAACTGCCCCCTCTGTACTGCCAGTCCTTACCATCAACTGCCCCCTCTGCACTGCCAGTCCTTACCATTGACTGCCCCCTCTATACTGCTAGTCCTTACCATCAACTGCCCCCTCTGCACTGCCAGTCCTTGCCATCAACTGCCCCCTGTGTACTGCTAGTCCTTACCATTAACTGCCCCCTCTGTACTGCTAGTCCTTAACATTAACTGCCCCCTCTGAACTGCCAGTCCTTACCATTAACTGCCCCCTGTGTACTGCTAGTCCTTACCATTAACTGCCCCCTCTATTTGGATTAAGATTTTATTTCTTCAACTGACACCACAAATGCAGGGCAGTTTTTTCCTTCCAGTGACATCACCGCTCTAGACACGCTGGCTAGAGAGAGATAAGCTTGGTGCAGGGAGAGGTTCCTGAGGAGGAGGAACAGAAAAGAGATGGTCTGGAGTGCCCCTCGATACCACAGGGAATTTAGGGAAGGACCCTGTTGCCAAGCCTGCATCTGGATTAGCACATCTTTGCACAACAATATAAGGCCTCCTTCACATGGGCAGCGCTGCTGACCTGGGATTCGTAGTGGACCGCTTTGCCAGCAGAGGTTGGTCAGTGTTTAGAAGGCAATCAGGAGGCCATATGCCACCTCCTGCACACCTGCTTGAAGAGGACTTTTACACTGAAATCGTTCTTCACCTCATCCCAACTGCATCCATCAGAGCCTGTTGCAATTCTGCCCCATTCGCTTCTATGGGGAATGTTGGTGGGCAGTATCACCTGCTAAATGCAGCATGCTCTCTTTTTTTTTGCTATCCCACAATGCAATTCCTCACAGCAGTAAAAATGTGTGTGGGGCCTTCCAGTGGGCATTGCCAGGTTCTGACACCGGGCTGAGGCACATTAAAAATGTACCTCAACCATCTGGTTTTGCTGCACAGACAATGCCCATGTGAAAGGGGCCTTATACAAAGAAAAATATAGTCCAGAACATAAAGGACAAGTATTTAAAGTGGAACTAAACCCAGTGATTTAACAGTTTCAAAAAACATTTACAAACTCTTTCCTCTAACTGCCACACTTGGGAATGGAGTACTGGTGGAAGAATACAGAGTTCAAAGCAATAGAGCCCAATCCAGGATGACTCAAAACAACCGGTGTGCAAAGTCTAATGCCGCGTACACACGGTCGTACTTTTCGTCTACAAAAGTCCAACAGACGCTGATGGACTAAAGCTGGCTGGTAATCCGATCGTGTGTGGGCTTCTCCGGACTTTCAACCGACTTTTTTAGCCTCAAATACGACGTACTTTAGATTTGAAACATGCTTCAAAACTTTTACTTCGTACCTACGACGGACCCCGAAATCCGCTCGTCTGTGTGCTAGTCCGACGGACAAAAAGCCACGCTAGGGCACCTATTGGCTACTGGCTATGAACTTCCTTATTTTAGTCCGGTGTACGTCATCACGTACGAATCCGACCGACTTTTGTGTGGTCGTGTGTAGGCAAGTCCGGTCGTTAGAAAGTAGGCCGCAAGTCCGCGGCAAGTCCACCGAAAGTCTGCCGGAAGTCTGTCCGACAGGCTGTCCGACTTTTGTAGACGAAAAGTACGACCGTGTGTACGCGGCATTATGCCTCGTACACACGTTAGGATTTTCCCACAACAAAACCATGGATTTTTTTCCTAAGGATGTTGGCTCAAACTTGTCTTGCATACACACCGTCACAAAAATTCCGAACGTCAAGAACGCGGTGACGTACAACATGTACGCCGAGCCGAGAAAAATTAAGTTCAATAGCCAGTGCGGCTCTTCTGCTTGATTCCGAGCATGCGTGGACTTTTGTGCGTCGGAATTGTGTACACACGCTTGGAATTTCCGACAAGTGTTGTTGTTGGAAAATTTGAGAACCTACTCTCAAACATTTGTTGGCGGAAATTCCGACAACAAATGTTCTATGGAGCATACACACGGTCGGACTTTCCGACAACAAGCTCACATCCAACATTTGTTGTCGGAAAATCCGATTGTGTGTACAGGGAATTACAGTTTGTTTCTCTGGAAAACAACCTGAGAAGAAAATCCCATTCCCTGTCAGAATGCTGCAAAGAAAGACCATTGCTCTCTGTGTGAAATGGGTGGTCTCTCTGCTGACATCTGATTTGCCCCAGCTGAGTCAGACCTATAGCCCTGCAATCAGCAAAGCTCATGTTCTCTGCTGATTAACCACTTAAGCGCCGGACCATTTGGCTGGCCAAAGACCAGAGTTTTTTGCGATTCTGCACTGCGTCGCTTTAACTGACAATTGCGCGGTCGTGTGAAGTGGCTCCCAAACAAAATTGACGTCCTTTTCCCCCCACAAATAGAGCTTTTTCTTTGGTGGTATTTGATCACCTCTGCGGTTTTTATTTTTTTGCGCTATAAACAAAAAAAGAGCGACAATTTTGAAAAAAACGCAATATTTTTTCATTTTTGCTATAATAAATATCCCCAAAAAATATATTAAAAAAAAACATTTTTTTTCCTTAGTTTAGGCCAATACATATTTTTCTACATATTTTTGGTAAAAAAAACACAATAAGCTTTTATTGATTGGTTTGCGCAAAAGTTATAGCGTTTACAAAATAGGGGATAGTTTTATGACATTTTTATTAATCATTTTTTTTTTAGTTAGTAATGGCGGCGATCTGCGATTTTTATGGCGGACAGATCGGACACTTTTGGCGCTATTTTGGGACCATTCACATTTATACAGCGATCAGTGCGATTAAAAATGCATTGATTACTGTGTAAATGTGACCGGCAGTGAAGGGGTTAACCAGGAGGGGGCGCTGCAGGGGTTAAGTGTGTCCTAGGGAGTGATTCTAACTGTGGGGGGGCAGGGCTACGTGTGATACGACACTGATCACCACTCCCGATCACAGGGAGCTGTGATCAGTGTCATTAGGCAGAACGGGGAAATGCTTGTTTACATCAGCATTTCCCTGTTCTTCCTCTCCGTGAGACGATCGCGGGTATCCCCACGGACATCGAGTCCACGGGACCCACGATCACACTCACAGAGCTCGCGGGAGGGTCGCGCGCCGCCGGCCGCGCTCACGCGCCCACACGGCGCCAAATTTAAAGGGACTTACCTGTACGCCCATTTGCCTGTCCGTGCTATTCTGCCGACGTAAATGTTCGTGCGGCGGTCGGTCGGTTAAAGAGCTGATACTGACTTAGCTGGGATTATGTCAGACCTGTTAAAAGACCAGTCACAGAACAAGGGTCCTTCTCTGCAGCATGCTGGCAGGGGACAGGCCTTTCTACTCAGGTTGTTGCAACTTAAAAATAAACCCTTGTTCACAGACGTACTTAACCATACAACAATGTCAGGGCAGTGTTTTGCCTGTACAGAATGCACAGGGGTTACGTGCATCCGCTTACAGGCAATACCATTCATGCCAAATGAGACACATCGGCTGGGCAGACACAGAGGCTGCTCCCAATTCGACATCTGTGCAGGCCCCTGAACGCACACTGTCTGCATTCAGGGACCTGCATCTGCATGCACTCACACAGATGTCAATTAGGTCCATGCAGCTGCTCCACCCCCATTGACATGAATAGGACTACCTGCACACAGATGCACGAAACACCAGTGCATCCTGTACAGGCTAAACACGGCCCTCACACAGCTGTATGCGATGCCAATGTGACCTAAGACTTTGCACATCTGATGTTTTGTTGCATCTGAAATGTATTTAGTGTAAAATCGCTTGTTATTTTTGGGGTCCATATGGCTGTAATGCTTAGTTTACACTTGAGCTTGGAGGTCACAACAAGTGGACAGTTATGCACCGTTATTAGTGCACCCCCCCCCACACACACACCCCAAGCTGCAAACACAGCTGTACATGGGTAAACAATTGCTACAGCCACAATAGTCTGGTGAAGCAGAGATTATTCCCCATGTCACGTTCAGGGGGCAATACCGCATACCTCCCAAATTTTTGATATGGGAATGAGGGACACCTATCAGCAAAAGTATGCAGGCATAGGACACACCCCCTGCCACATCCCCATAAAGGAGAATTGTGCAAAAAAAAAACAAGATTGGTTAAACCCACAAGTGCTTTTTTTTACCACTAATATTCCTTTATATTGGCTTTTGGAATTTACAAATGCAGCAATTTAGAAATCAGATGAAAGGTTTAGCACTGGAAAGGAGCAGCCAGTTTAGCAATCAGCCTCAGTACAGGGAGCAAGGGCAACCCACAGCTTACAGAACGGGACAGCAGGAGAGAGGTATGTACAGTCCATCACTGAGAACCACTGTCCCCTTGTCCATCCCACTGTCCCCTTGTCCATCCCACTGTCCCCCTGTCCATCCCATGGTCCCCCTGCCCATCACACGGTCCCCCTGTCAATCCCACGGTCCCCCTGTCCATCCCATGGTCCCCCAGTTCACCCCACGGTCCCTTTGTCCACCCACAGTCCCCTTGTCTGTCCCACAGTCCCCTTATCCATCCCACTAGGGATGAGCTTCGTGTTCGAGTCGAACCCATGTTCGACTCGAACATCGGCTGTTCGACCGTCCGTCGAATTGCGAACGTTATGGGCCGTTCGCGCCAAATTCGTGTGGCGCGTCACGGCCCATAATTCACTGCGGCATCGCAGTGCATTGCTGGCTGATGATTGGCCAAGCATGCACTATGACCCGCATGCTTGGCCAATCACAGCGCCGTCAGTAGAGAGAGCTGTAATTGGCCAAAGCCAGGGTGGCTTTGGCCAATTATGGCTCAGGGGATTTAGTACACGCCCCACACTATATAAGGCCGCCTGCACGGCGGCCCTGTGTAGTGTGTTCCGGTGTGCTGAGAGATAGAGAGAGAGACAGACAGTGTCATTTGATTTGAGTTAGATAGATTAGGCAGAACAGTCAGTCAGTTAGCTGCACTTACAGTGTATTGTGTATATATATGCATCCCTGGTGTTGCATATATATATATACACTGTATTCAGTTTAGCTAGATCCGTTCCTGTTATCTTCTATCTAGACTATTTACATTTGGTGCAGTGCGTCCTGCTCACAGTGTTCAGCTAGATCCATTCCTGCTATTTACATTTAGTGCAGTGCGTCCTGCTCACAGTGTTCAGCTAGATCTGTTCCTGCTATTTACATTTAGTGCAGTCAGTGCGTCCTGCTCACAGTGTTCAGCTAGATCCGTTCCTGCTATTTACATTTAGTGCAGTGCGTCCTGCTCACAGTGTTCAGCTAGATCCGTTCCTGCTATTTACATTTAGTGCAGTCAGTGCGTCCTGCTCACAGTGTTCAGCTAGATCCGTTCCTGCTATTTACATTTAGTGCAGTGCGTCCTGCTCACAGTGTTCAGCTAGATCCGTTCCTGCTATTTACATTTAGTACAGTCAGTGCGTCCTGCTCACAGTGTTCAGCTAGATCCGTTCCTGCTATTTACATTTAGTGCAGTGCGTCCTGCTCACAGTGTTCAGCTAGATCCGTTCCTGCTATTTACATTTAGTGCAGTGCGTCCTGCTCACAGTGTTCAGCTAGATCCGTTCCTGCTATTTACATTTAGTGCAGTGCGTCCTGCTCACAGTGTTCAGCTAGATCCGTTCCTGCTATTTACATTTAGTGCACTGCGTCCTGCTCACAGTGTTCAGCTAGATCCGTTCCTGCTATTTACATTTAGTGCAGTCAGTGCGTCCTGCTCACAGTGTTCAGCTAGATCCGTTCCTGCTATTTACATTTAGTGCAGTGCGTCCTGCTCACAGTGTTCAGCTAGATCCGTTCCTGCTATTTACATTTAGTGCAGTGCGTCCTGCTCACAGTGTTCAGCTAGATCTGTTCCTGCTATTTACATTTAGTGCAGTCAGTGCGTCCTGCTCACAGTGTTCAGCTAGATCCGTTCCTGCTATTTACATTTAGTGCAGTGCGTCCTGCTCACAGTGTTCAGCTAGATCTGTTCCTGCTATTTACATTTAGTGCAGTGCGTCCTGCTCACAGTGTTCAGCTAGATCTGTTCCTGCTATTTACATTTAGTGCAGTGCGTCCTGCTCACAGTGTTCAGCTAGATCTGTTCCTGCTATTTACATTTAGTGCAGTGCGTCCTGCTCACAGTGTTCAGCTAGATCCGTTCCTGCTATTTACATTTAGTGCAGTCAGTGCGTCCTGCTCACAGTGTTCAGCTAGATCCGTTCCTGCTATTTACATTTAGTGCAGTGCGTCCTGCTCACAGTGTTCAGCTAGATCTGTTCCTGCTATTTACATTTAGTGCAGTCAGTGCGTCCTGCTCACAGTGTTCAGCTAGATCCGTTCCTGCTATTTACATTTAGTGCAGTGCGTCCTGCTCACAGTGTTCAGCTAGATCCGTTCCTGTTATCTTCCTACTGACAGGCAGGCTTGTCTGGTTACAGTATATAAAGCTACCTGAAGAAAATTACAGGTGTTCTATCCCAGCTTAGTGCAGCTACAGGCCATTAGTATGTCTGGAAGGCCAAGAAGGAGAGGCAGACAGTCACAAGCCAATAAGAGAGGGCAAGCAGGCTCTGTGTCTAGTGCTGGTCGTGGAGACGGTGCATCCTCATCAGCACGTGGCCATGGGACACGCTTGGCCTTTTTTTCGGCAGCTGGCCGTGTTGAGCCGCAACATGCGGAAGACTTGGTTGAGTGGATGACCAAGCCGTCCTCATCCTCCTCATCCTCTCTCACCCATGCCCAGGGTGCTTTGTCTGGCAAAGCAGCGGCCTCTTCCCTCAGCTCAATGTCATCAGTGACTCCTTCCCTAGCTCCACCATGTCCTCCTGAGGATTCCCTCGAACTGTTTGACCACAGTGTTGGGTACATGCTCCAGGAGGATGCCCAGCGTTTGGAAGGCTCTGATGATGATACTGAGCTCGATGAAGGCAGTAACATGAGCACGGACAGAGGGGGTGCCCAAGAAGGACAGCAATCTGGCAGTCATGCTCCCCCTGCTGCAGCATACTGCCAGGTTTGCTCCAGTGATGAGGAGGGAGGGGATGATGAGGTCACTGACTCAACGTGGGTGCCTGATAGGAGAGAGGAGGAGGAGGAGGAGGAGGAGGCGGCACATCACCAACGAGGCAGGATGCCCTCCAGGGGCCAGCCTAAGGGCAGCACATTGACTGCATCACACCCCAAAGCTCCACATGTGCAGGGCGCTGCAGTCTCTGCGCGTTATTCAAAAAGTTCTTTGGTGTGGGCCTTTTTTGAGACGAGTGCATCAGATCGCACCGCTGCTATTTGCAACATATGTCTCAAGCGTATCTCGCGTGGCCAAAACATCTCCCGCTTGGGTACCACATGCTTGACCAGACATATGTTGACCTGCCATGCAGTTCGTTGGCAAGCATATCTAAAAGACCCACACCAAAGAACAAAGAGGATCTCTCCTTGCTCCTCATCAGCTGAGATTTCCAACCCCACTAGACCTTCAGTCCTCTCTGAGACCTGCAGTGAGAGGAATGAAGATGTAGAATTAGGTGTGTCACAGCCAAGTACTTGTGGGCAATCTGCTTTTGGTACACCGACGTCAGATTGTACCAGGCAAATTTCCCTGCCCCAGCTGCTGCACCGCCGAAAGAAGTTTGCTCCCAGCCATCCACATGCCCAGCGGTTGAATGCTAGCTTGGCAAAATTGCTAGCACTTCAACTGCTGCCTTTTCAGTTGGTAGACTCTGCCCCCTTCCGTGAGTTTGTGGAATGTGCGGTTCCTCAGTGGCAGGTACCCAAACGCCACTTTTTCTCACGGAAGGCACTTCCGGCTCTCTACCGGCATGTGGAAGGCAATGTCCATGCCTCGCTGGACAGGGCGGTCAGCGGTAAGGTGCATATTACCGCTGACTCATGGTCCAGCAGGCATGGACAGGGACGTTACCTTAGTTTCACGGCGCATTGGGTGACTCTGCTGGCAGCTGGGAAGGATGCAGGACAAGGTGCAGTAGTGTTGGAGGTTGTTCCGCCACCACGCCTCCAAAATGCTGATTGTGACACACCTCTCTCCTCCACCCCCTCCTCTTCTTCTTCCTCCATGGCCTCTTCCTCGGAACCAGCGGTGCTCCATAGGCGTTCAAGGGGCTACGCAAGTACGCAGGCCAAAAGATGCCATGCGGTGCTTGAGCTGGTGTGCTTGGGGGACAGGAGCCACACTGGGGCAGAGGTTCTGTCAGCTCTGCAGGGGCAGGTTCAGAGGTGGTTGACGCCACGCCAACTTAAGGCAGGAATGGTGGTTTGCGACAATGGCACCAACCTCCTCTCTGCCCTCCGACAGGGACAACTGACCCATGTGCCCTGTTTGACTCACGTCCTTAACTTGGTGGTGCAGCGGTTCTTGGGCAGGTACCCGGGCTTACAGGATGTCCTGAGGCAGGCCAGGAAAGTCTGTGTGCATTTCCGCCGGTCATATAATGCCAGTGCTCGGCTGACGGACCTCCAAAAGGAGTTTAACCTGCCCAAGAGCCGCCTAATCTGTGACATGCCAACCAGGTGGAACTCAACGTTGGCCATGCTGCAGCGGCTGCACACGCAGCAGAGGGCCATCAATGAGTACCTGTGCGACTATGGCACCAGGACAGGGTCAGGGGAGCTTGGTTTTTTTTCCCCACGCCAGTGGGCCATGATCAGGGATGCATGCACTGTCCTGTCACCATTCGAGGAGGCCACGAGGATGGTGAGCACTGACAGTGCATGCATCAGTGACACTGTCCCCCTTGTCCACCTGTTGGAGCACACGCTGCGTGGAATAATGGACAGGGCACTTGAGGCAGAACAGAGGCAGGAAGAGGAGGACTTCCTTAGCTCTCAAGGCCCCCTTTATCCAGACAGTGTTCCTGCGTGCCCGCCGATCACACAGGGAGAGGACGAGGAGGAGGAGGAGGAAGATTGTGTCAGTATGGAGGTGGAGCCTGGCACTCAGCATCAGCAGTCTTTAAGGGATCAGTCCCAAGGAACACATGGACTCTTACGTGGCTGGGAGGAGGTGGCTGCGGACGTTGTTGTCCTTAGTGACCCAGAGGACTCCGGACCGAATGCCTCAGCAAACCTACGCTGCATGGCCTCCCTGATCCTGCAAAGCCTGCGTAAGGATCCTCGTATTCGTGGTATCAAGGAGAAGGACCAATACTGGCTGGCAACCCTCCTTGATCCACGTTACAAGGGTAAGGTTGCGGACCTTATCTTGCCATCGCAGAGGGAGCAGAGGATGAAACATCTTCGGGAGGCCTTGCAGAAAGGTCTGTGCAACGCGTTCCCAGAGACTGGGAGGTTACAAACTCCTGTTTCTGGACAACGTGTTGCTGAGGCTTCGGTCAGTCAAAGAAGGAGCGGTGGAGAAGGTGGCCGTCTGACCGATGCGTTCAGACAATTTTTTGGTCCGCAGCCCCAAGGTATGATCGGTTCCAGCAACCATCGCCAGCGTCTGTTTTACATGGTGCAGGAATACCTAGGGGCAAGATCAGACTTGGACACCTTTCCCACCGAAAATCCTCTGGGTTACTGGGTCTTGAGGATGGATCACTGGCCAGAGCTTGCACAGTATGCAATTGAGCTACTGGCCTGTCCTGCATCCAGCGTTCTTTCGGAACGCACATTCAGTGCTGCTGGAGGCGTGGTAACCGATAACAGGGTGCGTCTGTCCACCGACTCGGTCGATCGGCTGACCTTCATAAAAATGAATCAGTCTTGGATCACCACCAGCTACCAAGCACCTGATGCTGATGTAACCGAATAATTTTTTTCAGATCCCTTCAAAGACTGCCTATGCTGATGCTGAGTGACTATCCCTGAGTAATTATCCTCTTCCTCCTCAATCATCACGCTGATAGCTTGTAAGAACATTTTTGGTTCTGGGCGCCACCACCAGTGCCTAAGGCACAATTTTTCAGCCCCTGTTTAACAGGGGCGTGTAATTACAATTTTTGATGTAATACTTTGCAGCAGGGCTCGTTCCTGCATTCCAACTAGAGTGTCTGTGAGGGGTTGCAGTGTTGTGGCACCAGCACCAGTGCCTAAGGCCCAATTTTTCTGCCCCTGTCTAACAGGGGCGTGTAATTACAATTTTTGATGCAATACTTTGCAGCAGGGCTCGTTCCTGCGTTCCAACTAGAGTGTCTGTGAGGGGTTGCAGTGTTGTGGCACCAGCACCAGTGCCTAAGGCCTAATTTTTCAGCTCCTGTTCAACAGGGGCATGTAATTACAATTCTTGATCTAATATTTCACAGCAGGGCCCTGTGAGGGCTTACAGCGTTGTGGCCACAGCAACACCTAAGGCCCAAATTTCTGCTGAGTATATAGGGCAGGACCCTACTTTCAAACATCTAACTTATAAACGACTCCTACTTGCAAACGGAAGGAGACAACAGGAAGTGAGATGAAATCTACCCCTATGAAGGGAAATTCTCTCCTGTAAGAGTTAATATGGGAAAACAATTTCTCCTTTCCACTGATGCTTTCCAATCCTTGTTCCACAAAAAAACCCAAATTTTCAAAAAACATTTTTCATTGGGACAAAAAAGTGAGGTGAAATCTTCTGAAGAGGAGGAAAGACAGCAAAACAAATGTCACAGGGGTGATAACCCTTCCCTATGTTTTCCAAAAAGCTTAAAAAAGATTTTTTGGCTGGAGCTAAACACGTTAAAAATGTACCCGTTCAAAATTACAAAGAGATTCTACTTAACAACAAACCTACAGTCCCTGTCTTGTTTGCACCGCCTGTATACTGCTGTTCAGAGTATATAGGGCCTGGTGGCCCCACACCTTTCCTTATTTTAATTTGGGTGCGGGGTTCCCCTTAATATCCATACAAGACCCAAAGGGCCTGGTAATGGACTGGGGGGTACCCATGCCGTTTGTCTCACTGATTTTCATCCATATTGCCATGACCCGACATGACATTAAACCCGCAAGCAGTTTTAAATGAGATTTTTTCCTTTAAAAATGACATTTGGTGCAGGGACTGTTCTAAACACGGGAAACACGCGTCACTTTACAGGCATACTATAGACACCCCCCAGGTACGATATTTAAAGGAATATTTCACTTTTTTTTTTTTTACTTTAAGCATCATTAAAATCACTGCTCCCGAAAAAACGGCCGTTTTTAAAAGTTTTTTTTGCATTGATACATGTCCCCTGGGGTAGGACCCGGGTCCCCAAACCCTTTTTCGGACAATACCATGCAAATTAGCCTTTAAAATGAGCACTTTTGATTTCGAACGTTCGAGTCCCATAGACGTCAATGGGGTTCTAACGTTCGTGCGAACTTTCGGTCCGTTCACGGGTTCTGGTGCGAACCGAACCGGGGGGTGTTCGGCTCATCCCTACATCCCACGGTCCCCCTGTCCATCCCATGGTCCCCCTGTCCATCCCACAGTCCCCCAGTTCGTCCCACTGTCCATCCCACTGTCCTCCTGTGCATCCCACTGTCCCCCTGTCTATTGCACTGTGCCTGTGACCACTCTGCAGTTGCCCCCCCCTTGCTCCCTCCCTCTGTGCATCCCACTGGTGTGGGGTTCTTTGGGGTGCCGAGATTAGGGTGATCCACTTTGGGGTGCCTTAGATATGATGGACTGATTTGGAGTGTTGAGATAGAATGGGCCACTTTGGTGTGGTGTTGATAGCATGGGTTGCTACAGGTAGGATGGGCTACTTTGAACCGTCAGTGAAAGGTTTGGGTGCAGTGCATAGTAAGGGGTGTTGTAGGTAGGGTGGGTTAATTTAGGCCTCTTCCGCGGTTAGCGCAACAAGGCTACACCCTCTGTTTGCCGTGGCATATACAGCACACTGTGTTACTACTCTCTTTAGGCCACCCAAAGGTTTTCCGAGGTCTTTTACAATCCTATTACCATATAGTGTATACTACAAAAAAAGTGCGCCAGAAAAGTGTTCGGGTTTGGCTTGAAGAAAAGGTGGCAGCCCTACTGGGACTGCTCAACCTTGGCATAGTGGTTAAGATGCTGGATCCTCCCTTCTGGTTGATTGGACAGTTGAATGTCCCTTCAATCAATTCCCCCTCCTCTGTACTGTCTGTCCTCACCATTAACTGTCCTCATCTGTACTCCCTGTCCCCACCAACGGCCATCCTCTTTACTGCTTCACTCCACTACAAACTGCCCCCCCTGTACTGCCTATCCCCACCAACAACTGCCCCCCCTCTTTACTGCTTGACTACACTACCAACTGCTTCCTTTGTACTGCCTTACCCCACCATCAACTGCCCCCCCTGTACTGCCTGTCCCCACCATTAACTGCCCCCCATGTACTGCCTGACCCCACCATCAACTGCTCCCCATGTACTGCCTGACCTCACCATCAACTGATCCCCATGTACTTTCTGACCCCACCATCAACTGCTCCCCATGTACTTCCTGACCTCACCATCAACTGCTCCCCATGTACTGCCTGACCTCACCATCAACTGCTCCCCATGTACTGCCTGACCCCACCATCAACTGATCCCCATGTAATTTCTGACCCCACCATCAACTGCTCCCCATGTACAGTACTGCCTGTCCTCACCATCAACTGCCCCCCATGTACTGCTTGTCTCATTCATCTGTTATGTACTGCCTGTCCCCACAATCAACTGCTCCCACCCCTACCCTGCTTTTTTTTTTTTTTTACTCACACTGACCGGGTTTTTTCCTCTAACTGACAATACTGATGCAGGGGCATTTTTTTCCTTCCAATGACACCACCAACAGTTGGGCATTTTTTTCTTTCGGTGACACCACTGACACATTTTTTACAGGCAATGGTGATGGCACATTTCTTCTTTCCCCACTGCTAGCAGTATTTTGTGGGTACAGTGACATATATGTGTAGCCCCAGAATATGTTTTTGTTTTCTCTCCCTCTTCCTCAGGTCTTTCATTATCTTACCCATGCTTGCTGTTTTGACTGATGAGAATTCTTAATGATTGCATATTATTTATACTGTATACTGATTGAAATAAGTCTGGACACAGAAAAGGGAAGAGGACCCAACTTATGATCTTGCACACCGCCCACTGCATCAGAAACTCCACCATCAGCTCTAATGCCGCATACACACAAGCGGACTTTACGGCAGACTTGGTCCGGCGGACCGGACTCCGTTGGATAATTCAATCGTGTGTGGGCTCCAGCGGACTTTTTTTCCCCAAAAGTTCGACGGACCTGGAAATGAAACGTGTTTCAAATCTTTCCGACGGACTCAAGTCCGGTCGAAAAGTACGCTCGTCTGTATGCTAGTCCGACGGACAAAAACCGACGCTAGGGCAGCTATTGGCTACTGGCTGTGAACTTCCTTATTTTAGTCCGGTCGTACGTCATCACGTACGAATCCGTCAGACTTTAGTTGATCGTGTGTAGGCAAGCCTGTTCATTCGAAAGTCCATCGAAAAGTCCGCCCGTGTGTACGTGGCATTAGATATACTAGAAAAGATGAATTACGACATCCCTTGGCTCCCTACAAAAGTCAGTCTCCTCTGAATCCACTAGATGGTGCTGTGGATATAGCAAGTGCATGATCAGCAACATTCATTAGAAAATACAATATACTAGTAATGCTGGAACTTCCAAAAACTATAAAACTCCCTTCCTGCATCTCTCCACAGAGCAGCCATGATTAATATATATATATATATTACTAATTGTTCTGGCTGTCAGGTTTTCTGGAGGATCTCACTGCATTTTAAATACCTGTCAGATCTCAACAGCTACAACATATTGTTATCGCAGTGTAATTACAGATATTTTTAGCATGGTCATGCAAAAGTATTAAGAAATCTTGGCTGAATCTGGAATTCTTTTTTATTTTGTACAATTTCTATCAGCTGTATTAAAAATTGCGTATCACTTCGGCTCAATGTTTGATTTTGTAATTCATCTTACCTGGTTCTTTCACTTTGAGCTCAAACTTCACCTTCGAGGTCCCGGCGATAACGGAATAAACCACCTCATCTTCAGCACTTGCATTGTTGATGGTCAGCGAGTGATTTTTGCCATCAGCCTTGATGACGTACTTGTCACTAGCAGCGATGTCTGCGTTGTTCTTCTGCCATTTCACCTTAACGCCTGGTTTCTCAGTCTCAGCATCAAAGACGACGGAGCCACCAGCTACCACTTCAGCTGACTTTGGCTTCTTGGTGAAAGCTGTGGGGAAAAATTAGTCAAGGATTCAGTGCAAGAGTAAACTCTGTGTAGAAATCCAGAGCCACGCCATAAACTACAGAATACGTCTCCTAGACTTTCTGATGGAAATCACATGACATTACAGCAAACGGTTCCTAAAAGTACCTACAGGCATAGGAGAACAATCCCCTGACTATGGGGTCATTTATGGCCAGCATGGAAAACCTTTGTATATCTGTAGACCTTCAGTCAGGGTTGATTTTGTAGGTTGATGGTTATCATTCTCTTACCTGCCCACTGAGAACGCCTGTGCCCCTCTATACTGCCTGCCCATCACAACCAACTGCCACTTCTGTACTGCCTGAGCCCAACATCAACTGCCCATCCACTGACACCGACCAAGCTGCATTTTTTATTTCCACTGACACCGACACAGCAGGATTTTTCCTCCCACTGGCACCACCAATTTTTTTTTTTTTTTCCGGTGAGGTCAATTGTTGTGGTTATGACTATCCCTTCCTGAGACCTCTATGCACACCTCCCAACTTTTTGAGATAGGAATGAGGGACACCTATCAGCAAAAGTATGCAGGCATAGGACACACCCCTTGTCACGCCCCTCAAAGGAGAGTTATATAAAAGATTGGCTCGACCCACAAGTGCTTTTTTTTTACCACTACTATTTCTTTATATTGGCTTTTGGAATTTACAAATGCAGAAATTTAGAAATCAGATGAAAGGTTTAGCGCTGGAAAACACTTTTTGATGGATAAAAAGTGCATTTTATATACATCTATATAGATCAGACCAAAATTAGGGACAAATGAGGAGGAATGAGGGACAGAGGGACATTGCTCCAAATCAGGGACAGTCCCTCGAAATCAGGGACAGTTGGGAGCTATGCTCTATGCCTGGCCTGAACATAGCACAAACACCCACCATGGATAATATTCATCAGATAGCAGAATGCACTAAACACTCAGAATCTACAAATGTTTTTATTGGATGCAGAATGCTGATGCAATACAATAAGATGCAGTAGGCTTGATATAGAAGTGTTTAGGGCGGTCAAAAAAGGAGTATTGGCTTTCCTAGCCCCAATGTGTGTCTTGTAAGGGAGGAAGGATTAGAGAAGCTCACACAAAGGAAAAGGGAATGACCTCACCAGAAGGGGGATGGGAATACAGAAAATAACATGCAATACAAAAAAATGGTCACAAGGTGGCAGCATAATAAAAAACAATTAAATAGAGAACAACATAGACCAGGGGTCTCCAAACATTTTAAACAAAGGGCCAGTTTACTGTTCTTCAGGCCTAAGGGGGGCTGGACTGTGGGCATTGGGAGTAGAAAAGTCCTGACGTTAGTGGAAATAAACAAATTTGGTTTCAGTGGGAGGAATAGCGTCCCATTGTTGGTGTCATTGGGCCCCATTGTTGGTGTCATTGGGAGGAATTCTGCCCCTTCATTGGTGTCAGTAGGGAGTGGGATTATGCGCAAATGCTGGTATCAGTGGATGAAAATAGTGTTCCAAGGGCCAGATAGAAGCAAGCTAAGGGCCACATCTGGCCCCCAGGGCCGCAGTTTGGAGACCACTGACATAGACTATACATATAGATGTAACTGCACTTTCCATACACTGCGGAGGCAGCACATCAATACCAATCCAATACCAATGACCTAGGGGTATTTGCATATCTATAGAACTTCCTTGATACCCCTGGTAATTGCTCAGTCAGGATTGATTTTGCTGGTTATCATTACCACTCCCCCCCACTCGGGACTGCTGGTGACCCCTCTGTACCACCTACTCATAACACCCAAATGCCCACTGCTGCCCCTTTTTCACCCATACTGCTTTTTTCCCTCCCACTGACCTGACTCCGAAACAGCGGGATCTTTTTCTTCCCACTGGCATTGCCAATGCAGGGGCATTTTTTAGTTCCAGTGACACCACCGAGATAGGAGTACAGTATTTATGCACAGTGGGGAAAATAATTATTTGATCCCCTGCAGATTTTGTAACTTTGCTTGCTTACAAAGAAATGAGGGGTCTATAATTTTTATCATAGGTATATTTTAAATGGTAGAGACAGAATATGAAGCAAAAAACAGAAAAAACACACGATACAAATGTTATAAATTGGGTTGCAGTTCAGTGAGTAAAAGAAGTATTTGATCCCCTACCAACCAACAATAATTCTGCCTCCCACAGACTGGCTACAGTATGTGCTCATGTGGTGCACAGATTAGTCCTGTCAATTAAGGATACTTTCACACTGGGGCTGTCGAGTGTTAGCGCTAAAGCGACTCTTGTTTTAGAGGCCGAAGAAGGGGTTAAATGTGCCGGTGTTGCGGCACTTCTGAATCGCTTTTCAGGCACTTTGGAAGCACTGCCCATTCATTTCAATGGGCAGGGCGTTTTGAGAAGGTGCTCCTAATGACATATATAAAAGACACCTGTCCACAGAATCTCTTTCTTCCATTCAAACCTCACCATCATGGGCAAGAACAAAGAGCTAAAAAAGAAACTGAGGAATTGCGCTCATATATCATGAAATTACATATCATAAGTCACCATAGTGAATAAACAAATAAATATTCATGGAGTCAAATTGTGCGTATGGGACAATCCAAGATGTCATACATGAGGTCACAGGAATAAATCCAAACCGCTGCCGTCATCCATTCAGTATATATATATATATATATATATATATATATATATATATATACAGGGCTTATTTTCAGCGGAAACGCGGGGGAACGCAGTTCCGGTACCTTCAGCACTGAATGTATGTAATGGCATGGGGTGCTGGATTGTGTTACAGTGTCTATTGATGCTGGCTGCTGGGGGATCTATTGTTACTGGAGGTGCTATTTTTTGCAGGGGTTTATTGTTGCTGGGGGTCTATTGTTGCTGCTGGGGGGGGGGGCCTATTGTCCCTGGAAGCAATCTATTTTTGCGGGGGGGGGGGGGGGGGGGTCTGTTGTTGCTGCGGAGGATCTATTGTTGCTGGGGGTCAGTTGTTGTTGGGGGTATTTACTGTTGAGGGAGCAGTCTATTGTAGCTGGCTGATGGAGGGTCTATTGATGCTGCCTGTGGGGGGGAGATCTGTTTTTTTTTTGCCGGGGGTCTATTGTTGCTGGAGGGGAAATTTTTGCGTGTTCTGCATGTTTTACATGAATTTGATCAACCCTAAGTGCAGCAAACTGTTTTTACATCCCATAGCAAGTTGTTTGCTGTGGGGGCACTCAGCAGGAGGGAGGGGCCAGGAGCACCGAAGAAGGACCCGAGAAGAAGGACCCGAGAAGAAGGACCCAAGAAGAGGAGGATCTGGGCTGCTTTGGGCAAAACCACTACACAGAGCAGGTAAGTATAACATGTTTGTTATTTTTAAACAAGAAAAAAACAAGACTTTAGTATCACTTAAACCAACATATTGATCTTAATGTTCTGTGCATATTTTTTTTTAATGTGATACATACAGATGTCTATTATAGGGAGAGTCTAATATTCTACTTCTATAACGCATCTTGAAATTACTGATGATTAAGCAAATAAATAAGGTCACATCAGAAATTACTTCCAGAAAATTGTTATACTAATAGCCCAATGTGTGTACATGCTGAAAATACACTCTCTAGTGTCATTGTCAGCAGTGTTTATTACTAAAATAACACATATATATATATATATATATATATATATATATATATATATATATATATATTGGTACAGAGTGTGTGTATATTTATATATATATGTATATATATATATATATATATATATATGTAGGAAGGCCAGTATGGTGGCCTGAATTTATGGGAGGAGCCCGGGGGTATTTAAGCAGCCCGCTCACCTGTGGTGCTTGTCGGTTTCCTGTGCGCGATATACGTCACTAAGCCGACTATTCGATATACCAGCGTCCGCAAGTTCTTGCCTCGCAGTTCCCGTATTCGATACTCCGTACTCAAACTTTCGAAGTCCGCGTTTTCGTTATAGTTTGTACCACGCGTCTGGCTTGGCTGTCGCAGGTAAGGTCCCGTCGGACTTTTCGTTTTTCATATCATGTCACTAAACCGTGAGTTCAAAATTTCGTTTCACCCGCATCGCACAAACTGCAATGTATATCGCTCGTACTTTCGATATGTCACAATTCGATAGCACAGCGACGCTGACGCCGCTTCATTTCTAGCATGTCGGTATTACTAGACAGCCATAGCCAGTCGCAACTTGTAAATTATCAATCAAGTTAGTTCGATACCAGTCATTTCTCATTTCTGAGACATTTCTAAAAACTCATTTCGGACATTTCAAATCATTTCCCATTTCTGAAAACATTTCTAAAAACTCATTTCGGACATTTCAAATCATTTCTCATTTCTGAAAACATTTCTAAAACTCATTTCTGACATTTCAAATCATTTCTCATTTCAGTCACCTACCGCGCTCCGATTCGAATCCAATCGCACCAAAAGATGCGCCGATTCGTTCCGGTGTGCCCCAGTTATTACGGCCTCATTTCTATACATGCTCCAGAGTTACGTTATTGTCAGTCAATTGTACCTCTGTCATGGTTATCATTTCATTTCCATGTATCACGTTCCGACATGAATTTAGTCGCATGGAAAATGCACCGATTCGTCTCGGCGTGCCCCAGGATTGGCCTCATTTCTATACATGCTCCAGAGTTACGTTTATCAGTCATTTGTACCTCTGTCATGGTTATCATTTCATTTCCATGTATCACGTCCCGACATGAATTCAGTCGCATGAAAAATGCACCGATTCATCTCGGCGTGCCCCAGGATTGGCCTCATTTCTATACATGCTCCAGAGTTACGTTTATCAGTCAATTGTATCTCTGTCATGGTTATCATTTCATTTCCATGTATCACGTCCCGACATGAATTCAGTCGCATGAAAAATGCACCGATTCGTCTCGGCGTGCCCCAGGATTGGCCTCATTTCTATACATGCTCCAGAGTTACGTTTATCAATCAATTGTATCTCTGTCATGGTTATCATTTCATTTCCATGTATCACGTTCCGACATGAATTTAGTCGCATGAAAATGCACCGATTCATCTCGGCGTGCCCCAGGATTGGCCTCATTTCTATACATGCTCCAGAGTTACGTTTATCAGTCAATTGTACCTCTGTCATGGTTATCATTTCATTCCCACGTATCACGTTCCGACAGGAATTCAGTCGCATGAAAATGCACCGATTCGTCTCGGCGTGCCCAGGATTGGCCACATTTCTGATACATGCTCCAGAAATCCGGATCATAGCTGAATCGCAGACACCGGGGATTGACCCGTATCTCTGTCATGCAATTTCTACCATTTCACTCCCACAACGCATCACCGTTTCGAAACCAGTCGCATCCGAGGCGCACCGATTCGTCACGGCACGCATCACTGGTTCCGATCACATTTCATACCTACACCAGAGCTCGGTTAGTTGCCAGTCGCTAACACGGCACAACCAATTCGAGCCTCGGTCAAAACAATCATTTCTCTCATTTCATTTAATACTGCACTCCTATTCGAATCCAGATGCATCAAACAAGCACCGATTCGTCCCAGGAGCACCAATATTTTCAGTTGCCTCATTTCAATACATGCTCCAGAGCCCGGTTCACGGTCGAACAAATCGTGACACGACCAGGCCGCACCTCTGTCATGCAGTTCATTCATTTCACAATCAAGGTCAGTCAAAGTTCAGTAGGTCCACCCTGCACCAGGTTGGACGATATCCCCCCAGGTTACAGTCAACCAGGAAATAAAACTCGAGATCCTCACCAGAGCAACCATGTCCCAGGCCGGCAGTGAAGACTTCACGGCCCCTCTATCACCTACTCCGGTTTCAGAAAGCGGCAGCGTGCAATCCCTCAGGGGATGGACTATCCCCAAACTGACGGCAGAGCTCAGACGCAGAGGTGTCCCCTTCCCCGCCACAGCGAGGAAAGGCGAGCTCTTCAAACTCCTCTTCCCCCCATCAGCAGCAGGACCCAGTACCCAACAGGCATCCCTCCAGTCCATATCATCGGCCATTTCGCAGTTACACACGATGGTGTCATCTCTATCCACCTCAGTTGCAGACGTCCAAGCCAGGGTGGCACTTCTGGAGGCCCGACCGGCCACGGCTGTCCCCGACCCAACGGCAATTCAGACCTTGACACCTCTTCCTACAGGTACCTCAGGCTCAAGCGCCATTGTCTACCCCTCCCATCTGGTCCCAACCAGTATCAGGAAGGACATTTTAGACGGCAAGGACGTCAACCTGGCCTCTCTCCTGATCTCCGTGCATGATTTAGCAGAAAATAAGGCCTACTCCTGGGGTGACATATCGGTGGTCCTTAAAGCCAAAGACCCCAGGCTGAACCGCAAGCTATCAGTCCCCGAATTTACCCTGGCCTTTGGCATGCTCAGAGATGTCCTGTGCTCAGCCACCCCTAGCAGGCGGGAAGAGCTGGACTTATACCTCCATACTGTGGTAGACTTGGGCCACAAGTATGGAGGTTTCGCCTTCTACGATTACCATCGTTCCTTCTCAGCCAAGGCCGCCGCCAGATTCGCACAATACCAGATCACCACAGATTGGAGTCTCATGGACACAGAGCTCTTCTGCCGCCACTTTGCCGGCTTACGCTCACCTCTGTGTGCAATTTGCCAGTCTTCCACCCACACTGCCACCTGGTGCGCCAATACGGCGATCAGACGGCCCTTCGAGTTCCCCTCTACCTCAGGTACAGTACAGGGCCAGTCGATCCCTGAACCAACGCCTCAGGTGGACAAACTCGGACGCCCAGTCCGAACCGTGGGAGGGGCAGCCATCTGTAACAACTACAACTATGGGTCCTGCAACTTCAGCCAATGCCGTCTACTTCACATCTGCACTATATGCCAAAGAGCACACCCTAGGAATTTGTGTGAAGTCAAGCAACACAAGAGGGCATGACTAAGCCGAATCAACATCTTATGGCTAGGACTGTATCTCACTTCACACCCCACCCCTTCCCTGGCCACCTACCTTATCCAAGGCTTCACAGTAGGCTTTCACACCGGCCTCATCGCACTGCCCCACAGTACTCACGAAGCGCCAATCTTCGTTCGGCAGCCATCGACGAACAGGCCATAGATCAGCTCTTACAGGCAGAGGTAGATCGAGACTACGTAATAGGCCCTTTCACTTGCCCCCCTTTCAGCACATGGAGAGTCAGCCCTATTGGGCTTGTCAAGGGCAAATTCTCTAATAAATTGCGTTTGGTGTACGACTTGTCTGCGCCTCATTCTTCGCACATACCCAGTCTCAATTCCCTGATCCCCTCCGAAGAGTTTTCCCTAAAATATTCCTCCGTTGACATGGCAATACAAGCGATCATCAAAGCAGGCACAGGCGCCTGGCTCTCCAAAGCCGACATCTCGGACGCTTTCAAACTCCTGCCCATCCACCCATCCCTTTGGTGCTGGCATGGCATCAAATGGAAGGAAGCATATTATTTTGCTACGAAACTCACCTTCGGTTCGAAGAGTAGCCCGTGGCTCTTCGACACGTTCGCACAGTCCCTCGTTTGGATACTATTACACAAGGGCCAATGCCATGAAGTCATCCATTACCTGGATGACTTCCTACTGATAGAACCGCCCAACAAACCCCCAGGAGATCTCGACAAACTTAGAGTTATTTTTGGAAACCTCAACGTTCCTATCGCCGAGCACAAAGTCGATGGTCCAGCAAACATCATCACCTTTCTCGGGGTCAGCTTGGATACCTGCGCAATGCAGGCCAGTCTCCCCCCCGACAAATTAACACGCATTAGGGCAGTCCTTCACGAGTTTACACACACCAAGGGCTGTACCAAAAAACAGTTGCAGTCTCTCCTGGGTATGCTCAACTTCGCTATGCGAATTATCCCACAAGGCCGCACATTTGTGTCACGCCTGCTGAGATTTCTGTCAGAAACTCAAGACCCTGATCAGATTTTGAAATTAGACTCCGCAGCTATAGCGGACCTATCAATGTGGGAGGAATTCTTGTCCGCCTGGAATGGCATATCTCTATTTATACCTATGGTTTCGATCCATTCACCCCAGGTGGTGACTGACGCTGCAGCCTCCACAGGTTTCGCGGCAATTTTTGGCCATCATTGGTTTTCAGGACCCTGGCCTCAACAGATACTGTTGATACCCGGCTTTTCCCAAACATCTGCCCTCTTTGAGCTTTATCCCATAGTGGCAGCCGCACAACTCTGGGGCCACCACTGGACAGGACAAACCGTAGTCTTCACCACCGACAACCAGGCCACGGCAGACATCATCAACAGAGGCAGGTCCAAGTCCCTAGCAGTCATGTCCTTCCTGCGCAGGTTGGTACAACTGTCTTTACAACATCATTCGGCCTGGCGAATTCACCTCTAACAAACCCACAGACCAAGTACTATGCAGACGACACTTGCTTCGACACCAAGACCACTTTATCCTGCACCTCGAGGTCTCTAAAACCCAGCAAACGGGCTCGGGAGTGAACATCCACCTCTACAGAACCAACAACAGCTGGTGTCCAGTCGCTGTACTCAACCGACTCCTATCTCTCCTGCCTGAGCAACCAGACAGCAGTCCCCTTCTACCATTTCCAGTCAAGCCCTTAAACGCCTCTCAGTTTGTGAGCCACATAAGGATACTTCTCCGCAATCTTCACCTTAACCCTAGTCAGTATTCCGGACACTCTTTCCGCATCGGAGCAGCCTCCGCGGCGTCCCGCCACGGGGTGCCAGATCACATCATCAAAAGACTAGGCAGGTGGAAATCAGCCTGCTTCGCCCGGTACATCCCCAATCCACAAACTGAGATGGCACAGGCATTCTCCAAATTGGCTCAATAAGTAACTGAAAACCAATAAAAATTATAACCCTACCTGAATGTTTTTGCCCCCTTATTTTGGCATACCGGCCATGAGACCAAGGCACACTTTCAGGTCCATTTCATATGGTGAGTCCACACTTTTAGGTCTATTTCCGATGGTAAGTCTTATCTTTACTATAAGTGTTTTCTATGTCCATATCGGACATAGGGCTCCGACCATAAGTAGGAAGGCCAGTATGGTGGCCTGAATTTATGGGAGGAGCCCGGGGGTATTTAAGCAGCCCGCTCACCTGTGGTGCTTGTCGGTTTCCTGTGCGCGATACCCACCCTCCCATCCCCATTTCATAGCATTTCTCAACTATTCATTTCATTCATTTCTCTTACAGAATAATCATTTCTTAAACCAGGGTATGCCCCCTTATTTTGGCATACCGGCCATGAGACCAAGGCACACTTTCAGGTCCATTTCATATGGTGAGTCCACACTTTTAGGTCTATTTCCGATGGTAAGTCTTATCTTTACTATAAGTGTTTTCTATGTCCATATCGGACATAGGGCTCCGACCATAAATATATATATGTATGTGTATATATATATATATATATATATATATATATATATATATATATGTATATATGTATATATATATATATATATGTATGTGTATATATATATATATATATATATTATATATATATATATATGTATATATATATATATGTATATATGTATATATATATATATATATATATATATATATATATATATATATATATATATATATATATATATATATATATACATATACATATATATATATATATATATATATATATATATATATATATATATATATATATATATATATATATATATACATATATATATATATATATATATATATATATATATATATATATATATATATATATATATATATATATATATATATATATACACACACACATACACACACACTAATTATAGTAACTCTGTACCAAAGTGTAGCACTAGTATGGTACCACTGATGAAGGATGATTATCCTCTGTATGGCACCTTCACACTTCACAAAGCACATTACATGTATCTGCTTGTTTCGATACTATTGATTTTTAATAGCACCACAACACACTATCCCAACACACCTCCAATTCACCTGCATTGCTGCGCACTCTGACACACAGTAACACAATACCATTACCATGCTTTGCCGTGCACAGCAGAAGAAAAAATTGTAATTGTTTTTTTTTTTGCCAGTTCTGGTGCATTGGCAGCTTATTCATTTACAGTGCCTTGAAAAATTATTCATACCCCTTGACATTTTCCACATTTTGTCATGTTACAACCAAAAATGTAAATGTATTTTAGTGGGATTTTATGCGATGGACCAACACAAAGTGGCACATAATTGTGAAGTGGAAGGAAAATGATAAATGGTTTTTAATGTTTTTTTACAAATAAATATGTGAAAAGTGTGGGGGGCATTTGTATTCAGCCCCCCTGAGTCAATACTTTGTAGAACCTCCTTTCACTGCAATTACAGCTGCAAGTCTTTTTTGGGGATGTCTCTACCAGCTTTACACATCTAGAGAGTGACATTTCTGCCCATTCTTCTTTGCAAATTAGCCCAAGCTCTGTCAGATTGGATGGAGAGCGTCTGTGAACAGCAATTTTCAAGTCTTGCAACAGATTCTCAATTGGATTTCGGTCTGGACTTTGACTGGGCCATTCTAACACATGAATATGCTTTGATCTAAACCATTCTATTGTAGCTCTGTATGTATGTTTAGGGTCGTTGTCTTGCTGGAAGGTGAAGCTCTGCCCCAGTCTTTGCAGACTCCAACAAGTTTTCTTCTAAGATTGCCCTGTATTTGGCTCCATCCATCTTCCCATCAACTCTGACCAGCTTCCCTGTCCCTGCTGAAGGAAAGCTTCCCCACAACATGTTGCTGCCACCACCATGTTTCACGGTGGGGATGGTGTGTTCAGGGTGATGTGCAGTGTTAGTTTTCCGCCAAACATAGCGTTTTGCTTTTAGGCTGTGGGTGTGGGAGGAACATATAAACTTCATGCAGGTAGCATTGTGGTTGGGACCTGAACCCCAGTATTGCAAGGCTAACCACTGCCATCTGTCAAGCATTGACACTTATTTCCCCCTGTAACTCCGGTCTTTTTTTTTTTTGCATTCTGCTAACATATGTGGTAAATCTTACTCACTCAAATGAATAAATTGCTTTTTTGCTGTTTCTTTCACCATCGAAGATATCCTATCACTTCCTGTTCTTGTGACACCCTTCCACTAGAATGGGAAATGGAGGTAAATGGGCTCAAAGTATATAAATCTAGTATGTGTGCACCAAATGCCTTTACAAAGTCCAGATATTACCATTGTAAAAGTAGCAATGACATCATTGCTGAGCTATACATAGCCTGTGCAGAGAAAGCTGTGGGAGGTACCCGGCAAGCCTCACCCACTACAGACTGTCTGCAGAAAACTACAGGAGGGGGCGGAGACGAGACCAGTGATCCTGCACAAGGAGACAGAGCAGCAGAGACCGGTCTTTATTACAGGAAGCACAAAGTCTCACACTGGATTACTGTCAGGGCTGGGCTCACCCCTTCCTTCTCTGAGCTGGCAGCTCAGCTGTCAGCTAATTGCCAGCTCCTATCTCTCCACAGTTATTCACCTGTTAATAATATCCTGCTCATCAGCCCTGCCTACTTAAGCCGTCCCGCCCAGGGGATCTCTGCCTTCGCCTTGGTCAACATCACAGAGACTATCTCCTGCATTCCTGTCTAAAGACTTGCTTGGCTGACATCCGTTCTGGCTCCAGATCCTGCTTGCTGTTCCACTACATTGATCCCTGACTTTCTGGCGTGGCTGGCTATCCGTTCCGGTTACCAAACTTTGGCTATGTTTTGACTACGTTTGTTCTATTTACTTTTATTATTAAACAAGTGTGATTTAGCTGTACTTCTGTCTCAGTCTAATTCATGGTTTCTGACAATTACTGCACAGACCTGGAAGAAATACACAAATCACACCGAGATTCAAGGAAGAATACTAATTATTTTTGTATTTAGACAACAGTGGCTTATCCCAGGGTTTAGCTTTAACAAATATATATCTGGTGTGGATGAGCCAGAGAATCTTTGGCAGTGGGAAACTGTGGCTGACTGCAGCGAACACAAAGCACAGCTTCTGCTTTCCACCCACGACACAAAGAAATATGTTGTCTATATATACGGGTACGCTCATTTACTGAGTAAACAAATCTATTTTTCATAAAGATTGAAATAGAAATCCACCACTTATTAGCTGAATTAGCTTCCTGTTTGATATGAAATGCATGCTTACTGTTAGCAGCTCTGGATACTTACACAAGATAAAGCAGTGACTACATTGGATTCCTGTAAGAGAGTGTATCTAAACCCAAGAACAAAATAGTAATATATTGCAGTATTTCCACCCTGAGATGTGGTGCTGCATTTGTTTTCTTTTTTTTCAGGCTTTCTTCTTTCTTTTTCAGGGGGTCTGAATACTTTCCGTCCCAACTGTATATATATTGTAATGTATGTGTGTATACGGAATATATATATATATATATATATATATATATATATATTTTTTTTTTATGGTTGCTATGCTTGAACTAATAATGGTGATTTTGAGATTGATATTATCCATTCAAATACAATAGCCCAGGGGAGGGTTCCTGAACAAGCTGTATTTCCTAAGAGCCGTGGGGGGGAGTGAGGTCAGTGACTTGGTTGTACCATCTGACAAGACTGGCTGAATAGAATAGAACTACAAGTCCTTAGTCAGAATAACGACTCTCATATATATTTTTGAACTGTGTACTTAGCTAATTGCTTCAAATTCAGATTTAACTTATTAACAATAAATGAGCCAGAAACTTGACCTTTTGGGTTGGGTTTGTATAGGGATATCCCCTATTTAATTCCCTCTTATCAGAAATTCTCAGTTTGTAATAATTAGTAGTAATCACATTGTAATAAATTACTCAGTAGAATAGATAACACATGTGTGTGAGCTGTAGGGCTGCACACCCCAGTACATTATATAGAATGGGAGTTCCCTCGAGGGGTTTTTTAGCAACAAAAAGTAGTACTTAAGTAGTGATCAATTTTGAGTAAAAAATCATTTTATTATACCAAAAAGTACTTACATGAAAATACATGAAAGTTGTAAAAAACAATCCTGGCTTAGACATAAAAGGTACAACCCATCAATGGTGAAAGAAACAACACATATTACATGAAACCCATTGTGTTAACATGGTATTTCACATGATATTCCTACGCGTTTCAACCCTTCTAATTATTGGTCTGTAGTGCCGACTTTGCCAGATTGGATGGCGTGTCTTACGGACCCCCTATAGACAGCTTAAGGAATGGCAAACAGTATTCTAATATATTGTCATCACTGACGCAGGACCCTGACCAATGTCCTATTTGACCCCCCTCTGTGAGATTGCCAGATGAGCTTTAATTTTTCTCCCCTGGAAGATTTGGCTGCTGAATGATCAGGCCATTTTTTGCGATTCTAAGATATAAACAAGATTAATTCTGCGCTGCCAAGATATAGAATGAGCAGCTAACACAACCAGCAAGGTAAACAACAGTAAAATATAAAGTAAGTGTAGCGCTATGAAGAATATGTAGAAAAGTCCAATGTCATAACATTAAACCGGCAGTCCAAAGTAGACCTGACAAAGAAGAGACTTCCTGGGGAATGGGACAGGAAAATCTTCAGGAGCTAGACACTTCTGGAGTAAAAATATACACACCACCACCAATATTGAAGAGGCTTACCAGATAGAGTGAACCCCCCAGGCGACGTCTATGAAGACGAAACGCGTCGGTTTTATAAGGATTTACACTATTTGGCCCTTTCTTTCTTTGCCCCTTTATCATTTGGTCCACAACATCGCTCCGAGGGACCCAGTCTATGTGTCGGCTGTTCCACACTCCTCGGTTCAGACATCCGTTTGGTTGACATAGCAACGTGAGAGCCACTTCATCACTCCTCCAGGCCGTCTGCAGACGCTCACCACCTAAGCCTATCTGACCCCTCTTGGCGTATGCCTTGGCGGGTCCACTCTATCTGGTAAGCCTCTTCAATATTGGTGGTGGTGTGTATATTTTTACTCCAGATGATACATGAATTTGAAGTGTCTAGCTCCTGAAGATTTTCCTGTCCCATTCCCCAGGAAGTCTCTTCTTTGTCAGGTCTACTTTGGACTGCCGGTTTAATGTTATGACATTGGACTTTTCTACATATTCTTCATAGCGCTACACTTACTTTATATTTTACATTTTTTGCGATTCGACACTGCATCGCTTTAACTGACGATTGTGAGGTTGTGCTACGTTGCACCCAAACAAAATTGACATCCTTTTTTTCCCACAAATAGAGCTTTCTTTTGGTGGCATTTGACCGCCTCTGCGATTTTTATTTTTTGCGCTATAAACAAAAAAAGAGCGACAATTTTGAAAAAAACTCAATATTTTGTACTTTTCGCTATAATAAATATCCCCATTTTTTTAAAAAAAAAAAGACATTTTTTTCTCAGTTTAGGCCGATATGTATTCTTCTACATATTATTAGTACAAAAAAATCACAATAAGTGTATATTGATTGGTTTGCGCAAAAGTTATAGCATCTACAAAATAGGGAAAGATTTATAGCATTTTTATTATTATTATTTTTTTTTTACTAGTAATGGCAGTGATCTGCATTTTTTATGGGGACTGCGACATTATGGCAGACACATCGGACACTTTTGACACATTTTTGGGACCATTGGTATTTATACAGTGATCAGTGCTATAAATATGCACTGATTACTGTAAAAATGTCACTGGCAGGGAAGGGGTTCATACTAGGGGGCGATCAAGGGGTTAACTGTGTTCCCTGCTACGTGTTTATAACTGAAGGGGGGGGGGGCTGACTAGAGGAAGTGACGGATCGTGGTTCCTAGCTAATAGGAACACACAATCTGTCACTCCTCTCAGAACAGAACAGGAATTTGTGTGTTTACACATAGACTTCCCTGTTCTGCCTCTCGTGCTCGCGAATGCTCGTGGCCATCGGTCATTGTGACCGTCGGCCACGAGCATCATCACCCCTCTGTGCAGAGGGCATGTGCGCGCGCCTGCTATCCCGATCCCGTAGTATAGCTACGACGGTTCGCGGGATCGTGTCGACCTGCCGCAGTAAAATGACGGCGGCTGGTCGGCAAGGGGTTAAGCCATCACTCCCAGCTGCACATCCCCTTGTCTGAAGGATCACTGACCACTGACACGTTCCTTTCCTGTGGGCCGTGACACTTCAAATCTATAGGTTGAACTAGACCTCCACATACGCCATCCACTGACAATGCTAACTTTAGTCTTGCCTGAATACTCTGTGTGTTTGATTGCGGTGCCATTCACCACTTCTCGAATTTAAATTCTACTATATAAATACCCCTGATGAAAGGACTTTGAACCTGAAACGCGTTGGGTACCAGAAAGCTTTTCCTGGAGGTTGGCTACCGGAAAGTGTTTTCGGCTACTGGAGAGAGACTACTTCAAATATGTACTTTTTGTATTCTATTGCAAGATATTTATATTATGTGTGATCGTGTTTATCTTTGTTTTACCAATTATCGTGTGATGATTTTTTAGCTCATATTTGTAATAAAATACATTTTTACATATTCCATTGGTGTTGTCGCCAATTTAAAGTCCCAATTGGGGGTATTCAAATTTTCTCTATATATATACAGGGATGTGGCAAACTCACTATTTTTTCTGATATGGTAAAAACATTTATCCCCAGTTGCCACAAAGGGATGACCACTCCTGTTACCGGAGGCACGTTTGAAAGTTCTGAAGAAGTACCAGAGCAGACGCTTCACTAGCCGGGGACAGTGAAGTAGTGGGAAAGCTTCAGTAGAGACTCATCCAGGAAGGCAGCGGGTAGCTGTGAGTAAAGCTTGAAGATATAGTACAGCTATTAGCTGTTGGTGAAGCTCGGGAATCCAGCGGGTGGCTGAGAGTCCAAGAAGTCTAGTGAAAGACGGCGAGCTGAGCTTAAGGATCTACAGTGGGATACTGTGAGTTTAGCTGGAAGATCTACAGTAGGATACTGTGAGAGAATTTGTTGCCATAGGAGACAGCGGTTGCTACAGGAATCAGATTGCTGCATTCAGCTTAAAGGTCCTCGTTCTGTATTGCTGGCTGCCTAGTTTATTTTTCTCTGCAGAGTTTGCCTTAATTGCTATTGCATTTGCCTAAGGGTGTCCTGTGCACTTAACCCTCTCTCCCCATCATTCCTGTTAAGAGAAATAAAACTCTCTTTGGGCGCCAGTCACTTTTTGTAAAAATTAACAATCTTTTCACCTTGCACCACACCCACTATAACTAGTAACCTGCACCCTGAGGAATGTCAGTTCTCCCTGGTTCTGGGGGTCACCATCAGGCCTTTGGAAGTCGGGGAGACCGCTACACTGTATTTTCTTTTTATGACCTTTAAATTTGTGTTTAGCTGTTTACAGGATCTATTTTATTTAAATTGTTTCATGTAAATATCTTGTCTTTAAGACCATGGGTATGAAAACAAGTCGACCACATGGAATACAGAAATACAGGGGAATTTTATATTGAGGTTTTGCTTCCCTTTGCACAAACAGCCATGTGGTGGGTTAGCAGTCACCTGTACAGTTATTTGGAGATTACTTGCAGTTTCAACATTTTAGGCCAGGTTAGGACCACAAAAGAAGAAGCAGCTCCTAAGACCTCTGAACTTCAGCTCACAGGTGCTAACTTCTCCAGGGTTCGTCTTCCCCATACACCATTTAGCAAAGTCCTAGAATCATACATTTCTGAAGGGTAAAATCCACTTTATTGTTCAGCACATGCACAAGCACAGACACTGAACCCAGGATCCTCCCTCTAACATGTTTACTGGGGCTTAATTGTAGAATTGCAAGATTAAGCCCCACTAGGGGACGAAACATGTTAGAGAAAGGATCCTGGGTAGAGTTTCTGTGTCTGTGCATGTGCTGAACAATAACGTTGATTTAACCCTTTGGAAAGGGTGTATGGCCCCAGGACTTTGTTAAACAATTTAAACAAAAAATGTCCTTTGTATTAGAGGTGCATTACTTTGGGTGCCAAAATGTTGGGACATTAACCCTCCCCCCGATCACCCATACCTAGTAGCAACATTCGTTTTTGAGAAGTCCTAAGCTAAAAGCCT
Organism: Lithobates septentrionalis; assembly: GCA_037952835.1. NCBI lineage: Eukaryota > Metazoa > Chordata > Amphibia > Anura > Ranidae > Lithobates > Lithobates septentrionalis. The sequence continues at coordinate 1,034,853 of JBBDGP010000808.1, forward strand.
CAAATACTCACCTTGTCGTGTGCCACACGAGTCTTCTATCGTCTTTATTGCAGAGGAGGAGGCTCCTTCTCTTGGTATCGATGTTACTGCCTGGGTGGTATGAACACTACCTAGTGACTTTCTAGCAGTGTGGGTCTCTTGGACTGCACAGCTAAATATGAATCTGTTTGGCGTGAACAGATCTTGTTGTGGATTCACCAGGTTATCACTCCTGGAAACAGTGCCAGTGAGGAAAACAGACATTGAAGATAGGTGAGTTAAAAATATTCAGAAGATACTTCGTTTTTTAAGAGGCTGAATGAGTGAGAGCTGATGGTAGGAAGGAATGTGGAAAGAGGGGGCTTCGGCCAGAGATGGGCTTTAAAGAAGATGTCTAGGAAGATCTATTTATATCTAAACTCTCCTCAAGCAGTTAGAATTTGTTAAGGGCTCATTCACACTAGGTGCGGTGACTGGTATTTTTCTGCATTGGATTAATGGCAGTCACCGCAAGGGCACACAGAAGACAATTGTTCTCTATGTTCACACTGAGATGGCGTTTTTGGGTGCCAAGCAGTGCAGTGCCTAAAAATGCAATGAATCCAAGCTCATCTGAAGGCTCCATGTACTGTTTCTTCACAGCTGAGCTGCAGTAGATAGAAATGAATGAGATGTAATTTTGACATTTCTGTAGCCCTATCCCCGCAGGAGCTGCTGATGAATGGTTCCCCTACTCCTGCACAGCCAGGCAACAAGTATTTTCCACTTGCATCCAGGCACATAAAAAACTGTTTGGTTTTGTTGTTTTATTAGGGGTAATAACTTAAATGCGGTAAAGGCGTTATGGGATACCCAACTTGACTGAAAGCAATGGATGGAGACAACTTCCTCCCTATGTACAAAAATCCTGGACTGTTCTCCTTCCTGGCCTCCAACAGTCTTTAGTGATCAAAATCAAAAGTCCCTTGAGGACTAGGAGCTCTCAGCCGCTTTAGAAAATAGCACAATATGCTGTGAGCTGCATTCAGGAGTATCTCCTCTCTCTTGTAGAACAGCTGTACTGCCTGCAGGAACTACTAGCCCTGCTTGTGGCTTGTCCACCAGCCCATCTGGCTGCTCCGAAGATCTCTCAAGACAAGGGATAGGAAGGATTAAGCAAAATGCAGTCCTCCTGAAAGGCTTGCTAAATCATTCTTTGCAGCTATTACCTTTTGTACCACCACCCCCTCCCTTTAGACTGTAAGCTCTACGAGCAGGGCCCTCCTGTACCTTTTGTATTGAACTGTACTGTAATTGTGTTGTCCCCCCTATACATTGTAAAGCACTGCGTAAACTGTTGGCGCTATATAAATCTCGTATAATAATAATAATAATAATAATAATGTGGCAATTTTGTGAATCCCTGGGTGTGCTGATGTACTCACTATGTCCTCTTTGCTCCCCATTGCTCCTCAGGCAAGATTCCTTTCAAACCGTAATACTGTTAGGATCTTCCCAAGCCAGCCTGAGCCCAGCCTGAAAGCAGAGCCCCCTCCAGATCCAGGGGTCCCTGCTAGGCCCCCGACAGACTCCTCAGCACTCTATCTTCCACCGACTCCCCTGCTGGCATGGCTCCACCATATTTCACTGCTGACTTCTGACATTCTGCCGGGGGATTGGCCAGGTTCCCTCAAGTATGCAGATCAACCCCACTGGCCTCTGCCCACTAACTTCTGGAAGTTTCTCCAAACTTGCAGATCCAGGGAGAGGTACCAGAGACCTGCCTCTGTGAGTCATCTAGCCTGACCTGCAGTAAACCCTGACTCAATTTCTGGCTCACAAACTAACCACGAGTCATAACATAAATTTGCCTGCACTAACACTAGTAGCATGCTAGAGGGTGCTACATTTCAATAAAGTTGGAAGACAAAAAAACAAAACACACAGTGCAGTGTGCTTAAACGCACATTACACTCATTCCAAGACCTTCACCTGATAACTGGCAGGACAGTAAAACCCTGCATTTTACTTAGCAGGAACCAGCCCTAAAGGGATGTCTAAAACTTAAATAACTCTCCCTGGAGTTCCTCATAAAGCATACCCAAATGCCCCCCCCCCCCCCCAGCAAAATATCTAAATCTGCTAAAAAGACACTAAATTCATTATTAGCACGCGGTTGTGGTAGGCTAGTGTGGGGATAAAGCAGACAGGGAGGATACAATATGCCTCCTCACCGCCTGTTAAATGCTTCAGAGAGCAAAGCACATGTGAACGAGTCCTTAATTATTTTTAATTATTTTTTAGAATTTCGAATTTTCAGATATTTTAGCTGCCTTTGATGGGGGCTTTGATAAAATATCAAGGGTCTAAACAGACCCCTGATGTCTCGCTTTTGAGACAGAGAAAGGAAATGGGGAGATAGATTCTCAGTTCCTTTGTCTGCAGCCTCAACTGCACAGATGAAAGAATAGCAAGCACCCAGGGGCTTCCTGTTTATTCACAAACACAGTTCACTATGCTTCAGTGATGAATGAACACAGTGAGCGATCAGTACCGATCACTCACTATGTTCATTCACAAAAGGAAGGAGGCAGAAAATATGACATATTTACTGCCCCCTGCTCTCCATCCTGTAATGACCACCCTGTGTGCCCTCAGCAGCTGGGAGGATGGAGGAGGAGGGAAGCCAAAAGCGCTGCAATGAAAAGGGACAAAACATGGGGGGTGGGGGTGATCAGAGCGGTGGGAGGGTGAGGTGCAAGTACTAGAAACAGGGAAGGGAGAAAAGGAGAAGCCAGCAACTCTGCAGGGGAAGCCACAAGAGGATCAGTGTCAGCAATAAGGCAGTACAGTCGGTCCTCCTGCTTGGCAGGTGGCGGGGCCCCCCTTTTGAATTGATGGGTCCAGGTCCGTTATGGGAAGGCTGGCTATACTGCCTTATCAGCAGCCCTGGCTGGAAATATACAGTATGTTCTTCTCTGATGACTTTCTGTAAGCTAGATCAAAGACACTACTCCCATGCTCATATCCCCCAATACAATTCTCAAGGCCTGGGCTCCTGAATTTGCATAGAAACTTCAGGGAGCTCCAGGGCTGTTAAAAGAAAAGGGTGTGTACTGGCACCACATGTTGATCAGTAACAGTATTAGTTTATAGTGACACCACAACTCCACATTAAATGGTCCCCTGGTGGGGCCTTGTGGGCTGAGGCAACTTTTTCTTCTGTGTCCCGAATATTCCAACTTTTGTCTCTGTACCTGTCCACTTGGGACTGTTGGGTGGTATTGACCAACCTTCTGTGTGTCTCTGTCCTTTTGGTATAATCTTCATAGAATACATTGAAAATCCAAAAAGGATAGTGAGCCCTTGGCAATCTAATAGCCATGCACCCCCCCCCCCCCCCCAGTCAAGGACACCTTTCACATGCGTGTCCTGTTCACTTTTTCCAAAAAGATAAGACAATTACAAACGACCTCAATGAAACCTTCTCTATTACCACTTCATTCTTCAAAGCATACAGACACCCAAACACTTTTTCACATGGACCTCTGTTCAACTAGCTAGGCTGTCTTATGAGTGATCAAGCTCTACTGAGACCCCCTATATTGGTTACAGAGGGAATTGAGACCCAGGAACTCAGTGCAGGGGTCTTACCAATAAAGTCTTCAAGGAATATGAAAAAAAGTCAGCATCGAAAACTGAAATGTCAGTTTTGGGTAGACTGACCATTTAACAACTCTAGCAACATGAGTTTAGAGGAAGTAAAAAAAAATGTATCGGTATTACCAAGAAAGAAGTGAACAGGGCCACAATCTTCAAAAAGCCACTAAATATAAATGACAAATTTGTTTATGTTAAAAAGTTCCAACATGTGCAGATAAATATATCAAACTTTAAAGAACTGAGAAAGGAAAGAATTGACTGGAGCAGTATTTTCGAACACACAAGGGTATTAAAGGCTGGCTCACGTAGCATAACTTTTTTACTTTTAGCTCCTTTGCTTGACAAACCTCTAATATAGAACCCCTACTATGTCTTGTATGTCATGAGCCATAAATACCAACTTTTTCATCTCTCCCCAAGCTGACATGCAGCTGCCACATGATTTGCAGCACTGGCCCTATGGGACATAAGGGGAATTATTAGAATGTCACTCGGTCTAGGTTTTCACCCTTATGAGATATACATTGCAAATATAAACCAGTATTCTGTAGGTAGTACTGATTTAGAGTATATGAAAGAGGATTGAGAACCGTGGTCTAAAACCATTTAAACAATTGGTTCACCAAAAAATTACATTAGTACAAGATTGTTGTTTAATTCAATGACATGCTATTTTTTAGCTTGTAGAGACTCTAGGGTTCCCAGCTCCACCCACGTGCTGCAGTCAAAGGTCTTGCTCTTCCTGTTTTATTCCTAATTTATGTCAATATACTGATTTGGTTGTTCAACAATCAGTGGTTTGTTTCAATATTCTGAATCTAACATTTAGCAATCATTTTTACTAGTATATTATTAAACTTATTTAAACTGATTATTATGACTTATTATATATTTAAACTTATATTGTAGTGTTAATTTAAAGATGGCAGCTATTAGGCTGGAAATGTCAATTCTTTTGAAGCTGACTGTGAAATGTGGAGCAATTGATAGATTTTGCAATCATTATTTTTAGTTTGTGTTCATTTTTTTTCCAAATTTCAGGTATCTGATCAGTTTAAATGTTTATACTAAATGGTTGATTGCATGAAAATTGGCATAGGTACAACCAGCATAGGGCTGCAGTTGGAGGAATGAGACTAGGTGGGAAGGACACAGATGGGAGCTGGTCTCATTACTGAATTCCCAAGATACCAAAGAGGTCACTGTATGGGTTAACCTACGAGGCTGTACACATCACTAGGACAAATCAACCCAAAAAGCATTGGATGGATTAATTCCTTTCTTAAAGAGCCACGCCAACTAAAACTCAAAAGTAGGAGGATTGTGGGATAACATTTGTGGTTAGCACTTCCACCTGGCACCACTAGGGTCATCAATTGGAATCCCAACCATGGCACTACATGCCTGGAATTTGTGTGTTCTGCCTGTGACTGCTTGGGTTTCTTCCGGCTACTCTGGTTTCCTCCCACACTCCAAAGACAAGCTGGTAAGTTAATTAGCTCCTCTTTAAATTGGCCATGGTATGGGTGTGTATGAATGTGAGTTACGGGCCTTAAATTTAAGCTCCTTGAGGGCAGGGACTAATGTTAATGTACAATATATATGTGTAAAGTGCTGTTTAAATTGTTGGCGCTATATAAATACCTGTAATAAATGAATAAATCAATACATTTGTAATGGCTTCCATTTCCCTTTTCTCTTAATGCTAAAAAGTAATACTGAGCATGCAATACAAAATGTAATATAAACTATAGTGTTGGTAACAAAATTAATAATGGTATTCCATACTAAAGTCTTCTTGTTCCAAACACATGAACTTGGCAGGAGCTTATGACAGAAAGAAGCATGAAAGCTTTCTACGCAGTAAGGTAAAAAAAACCTTCTGCATGCAGCTCCCCCTGCAGCTCCACTAAATACATGTCTGAACCCGATCTTGATCCAGCAATGTGCACGAGAGCTGAGGCTTTCTCAGCTCTCTCGCTCCTCATTGGCTCTGATATAGTAGCGGGAGCCATGAGCCAGTCAGAACCAGTGACGAGGGAGCAGGGGTTGAGCAGGGCCCCGCTCTGTGAGTCCTTAGGGGCACACAGAGCTGAGCTCAGGAGTGGCTTGCCTTGGGGGCACTCAATGGGGGATAGGGAGGGTAGAGCTAGGAACTCTGGGAAAGGTCCCCAGAATAGGAGGATCAGAGCTTGTTCTGTGCAAAACCAATGCACAGAGTAGGGACGTATAACATGTTTGTTACTTTAATAATATTACAAAAAACAAGCTGTACAAACACTTTAATTCTACTTACTTTCATTCTACTTACTCTAATTATTTCTACAGTTTTCTTCTGTTTGAACTGTGATCACTACTAACCAAGTCCCTATATGAGCCAATACAGCAGTGCAGACATGGGGTAGAAATGAATCAGTCTTGATCCAAGCCACAAATCTCACATTTTACTAAGAAAAAATAAACATCAAAACCAACACCAGTATTTAGCAATAAAAAATATTCCCCTACCATGAGACAAAAGACAACCTTCCCTAACAGAGAGACCTGGACCCCGTCCATGCTAATGTCCCAGATGTAGGACATCTACTTTTATTTTCACTCTCCTGATTTGCACACCTGCTTCAGGTAGATGACTCAAGGGATTTACTAAAACTGGAGAGTGCAAAATCTGGTGCAGCTCTGCATGGAAGCCAATCAGCTTCCAGGTTTTATTGTCAAAGATTTATTGAACAAGCTGCAGTTAAAAGCTGATTGGTTACTATGCACAGCTGCACCAGATTCTGTGTGCTCCATTTTTAGTAAATCCCCCTAGTAGGTCAACATTTGGAATCAAATCCCTCGCCCCTTCTTTCTTCCCCAGTTGTCCCTCCTTTTTGTATGATGTAGACTAGAGACCTATATACAGAATGTATTATTCATCTAGCAAAAGTGATTTACTTAACTAAGCCTGTCACCCAAACTCTCTTGTTGAAAAGCCAGTAGGATGGAAGAGTCGCCCTAGAAAAAGCACCTGCATGTGTATTTATTCCTGATAGTCCATGTAACTGGGGGGGCATGTCAGGGGCGGGTGCGTCTTTTGCCTACCTACCTTGTGCCATAACGTGTCCCTCTCTCCCATATAAATAAGGGTATGGGAAAAATGCAAACCCATAGGGCAAAAAACTAAAATACCTGAACACAAAACTGTTCCCTATCCAGCTACTAGAAAATGAAATGCTGACTTCAAACATTACAGAATAGCTAACAAATGATTACTTTTCAATTAATCAACATAAATAAGTAAACATAATCTACATAAATACAGAAATAAGTGAGCTATATTGAGGAACTACACATCTCAGTTTGCTCTGGGTCAGTAAGTTCCACAACTAATCCTACACGGGACGATTGGCTGCAAAGAAATGTTAGACTTCCTTGGATGCCAATGTGCCCATAAACAGGCTGTTTCTGATGCTCAAGGCCACCACATATCCACTTTGGCGTCAAACAGCTGGCACGAACGATCATACAAAGTTACCATCAGCGCTTTTATAAGGCTCTGATATGATGATAATATTTTGCCTTGCGTATTTCATTCACCACCCACTCAGAATGCCATGTGGTAGATCTGTGCACCACCCAAGATGGGCAAACGAGTCACAAATGGCTTCTCACAGCCTGGAGAAATGTCAAGTGGTTGTTTCTGCTGTAGCATCAGCATTACAAGCTTAAAGCATGATAAGCTTGTTTCTAGCATTGATCCGACTTTGCAATAGAGGCTTAGTAATACATCCCCCATCCTATGCCTAAGTATAGTAAGTATTCCCTAAGTACACCCTAACTCTTCCTTTACCGTTAGGCCATTTATCTATTTAATCCTAGCAGCTAATCCTTGAGATGGTAGGAATATAAAATGATGCTTGTAATAACACATTAATTCAACAGCTCTCAATGCACACATATACGTCTCAGATGGCCGAGGCTGGTACAGCTGTTGTAATGAAATACATAGGAATGTGACAGTTCATTAAATATAATCTGATTTCTCTAACCCAGCCCTGGGATATCTATTCACACCATGCCCGAATGTCGTTTGAAGGTGACCCATCAAAGTCCAGAGCAACATGCAACTACTGACAGCTAATTCTCCATCTCAAAACATCCCAGGTAATTTAAGTCCATGGTCCTTATTTCTGAATGTCCTCTTTGTAAATGGCATAGTGGCCTCCCAACTTGTCCCATGTACCTGTTTTCTTTGCAGGCTCTGGCATCCTTGCTCAGCCTGGACAGGAACACCCAGAAAGAGGTCAACGAGCTCAGCAGTAGCACTCTAGTCCCGTAGCAGAGGCTGGAATGAGGCTACTGAGATTTACAGACCCCCTTAAAAAAGTAAGATAGAGAGAAACCAAATGTGCTCCACCCCTCCCTCACTCTCTCCTGTTGTCACACAGTCCTGTCACCTTCTCAGCAGCAGACCTCACTTGACAGGATATATCAGCTGAGATATATATAGCCAAGCTGCCAGTGCATTGAAGTTTGCCCTCTGGTCCCCCTATGGTTTTGTGCCATCTAGGGGGGTTTCTGGCCTGTATGAGGACCATTGTCCCAATCAAGGCTGGCATCATGGGTCTGACACAAGCACCTAGGCTAGGTTTATAATCATACATTTCCAGCGCTACTCTCATTCGCTCTGGTCACCAGTGTGTCCTCGTAACTTACTGACTGAAACAACCGTGTTGATAGCTCCTATAATTTTGCAGCTGACCTTGTGTACATACAAAACACGTACCCAACCTATATAGACATTACAGCGCAACCCCCAGCAAAAAGTTTTATCCGAATAAAAAGACAAGCAGGAAAAACTTCAATTTCCAGCTAGACTCTGTTTTCTTCCCACTTATCCCACTTATCTATGGTAGAAAGAAAAAAAATGTGGAAGATATACAGCATGGCCTGTACAGTGCAGTGCGCGTTATATTTTTAGTCTCACTCTAGTTATTTTAAGCCTTTTTAGGACTCTATGGTCTGCTACAACCTTTGCTGCAGTGCTATATAAATATTACAGTTTTAATTTTGTTTTTAAAGACCAGCAGTATAGCTTTTTTGGTGTCAGGCACACAGTTTATAACACATTTTTTCTATACCATATATATATTTATTGATACAGATTTTTACAAATGAAAATATTCTTCATGATACTCAAACATTCAAAACATTTTGGACCTATACGGTGAGGTCTGTTGAGTGTAGTAGCACTCTCCTACCATGTATTTAATATTTTATTAAAGCATGGCACCAAAAAAGTAAATATTGTATGTCTTTAGTATTATAAGGGATCACCCAGCAATCCACTTTAAAGCGGGAGTAAACCCATCGATTAAACGGTTTAAAAAAAGTTACATTCCCAGGGCATGCCGGAAATTTAACTGTCACATTGGTTGTACTCTCAACCAAACTGTTAAACCATCCAATGGCCGGTGTCATAACGGATCACAAAAAAATCAAACAAACATTCTGAAAATGAAAATGTTCGAATGAAATTCTAATGGCCTAGACCAGTGATGGCGAACCTTGGCACCCCAGATGTTTTGGAACTACATTTCCCATGATGCTCCACTACACTGCAGAGTGCCAGAGCATCATGGGAAATGTAGTTCCAAAACATCTGGGGTGCCAAGGTTCGCCATCACTGGCCTAGACCAACTAGTCCAAATAGTGCATGGCCTGCCTAAAATAGAGGACATTGTGAGAAATACAGAGGCCCAGACCAACTGGAATATAGAAAAATGGTTTGGTTTTGGTGGCCATTGTCGCCCGTACACAAAGTGGTGGGAAATCCAAAATTTTGAATTGTCACCAGAATAGTAATAAAGTAATAATGATATTGTTTTAATGGGGACATGTGTTATGTTGACAACTGTCTAAAATGACATTTCCCTCACGTTGGAGAGATTTCCTCCAACTTCTGGCTGTGTCTATGGGCCAGAAAGTCAAGGAAAATTGTTATAAATTGATACAGACAGCAACAAAACTGAATAACAAATTGGAACGTGTGTTTGGAAAAGTATGCATAAAAGTACTGAAGATCAGGGAAGTAGCTTGACCCTGGCACCAAAGATATGTCTTCTACTCAATGCCCTGGGTTTTCTTTTGCAGTAACTGACACCCTAAAAATGATCCTTTAGACAAACACATCAATCTTTGTTGAACTTTGTTGCTTTTAACTAGTGATGATGGCACAATGACGTTGTACATTCCTAGTTCTCTGCTGCAAGGTTAAGGTTTTCACATCAAGGGCAATTTATCATTGAACTTATAAAGTTGTATTGTAATCACAAGGGGTTAATACCAGTGGTCTGCTTACTACTATGCAGACTAATTAGGGTGCACAAGTTAAGGCATTATGGAAACAGTGTCAAATCAGAGAACTCTTTGAGGGACTGTTTGTGAGTCTGGGTTATTTGGTTTGGGATAGCTGTCAGCAAACAGCCAGAGGACTAATGACTGCAGGAAAGTAGAGTAGGAAAGGGGAAAGGGAGGCAGGGCAAGGAAGAAAGGAGGAAGAAGAGATTATACTGAAAGTAATAACATGGGTTTACCCATTTGACACAGTATGCTAAAAAACCCACAACATATTAATCTAATTGCACAGGGTTTCTTTGGGTCTACTAGGAACCTAGAAAGGACCCTGTAAAAACGTAAAGCACTACGGGCCGGCACATCATATGCTCTCTTGCATACCGCAATCCAATAGACACCTATTCAGAAGATCAACAGGACATGATTCTAGCCTTTGCACACAAGGCCTCGATTAGTAATAGTAACAAGAGATATCTTACAAGATTGTCAGTAGATGGTACAAAAAGCCTGCCTTCTGCATTGACCAAGTTATCTCCACAACAGAGTGAATTATGTTGGCATTATGGCTCAAACACAGGTACACACTAGCATGTATTTTGAGCCTGCCCGGCCATACAACCCTTCTGGCTGTCAGTCTTAGAAATCATTCATCAAACCCCGAGATTTGCCTAATGGATAATCTGGCAACAGTGCTCCTTCATTTGACCCCAATGTCTTGCAAATGGTATAAGAAATCTATGTTACTCCAGTTACTTAATGCAGAAAAGGCATGTATCCCCAGTGCTTGGAAGAGTATGTCCCCAATGGCCTTGGGGCAGTGGTTTGCCTGGGTAAATGATAATTCAAGAGATGGAAGAACTTACTGCGTCCCTCAGAGACAAGGTACCTATTCAAAACGAAAAGTGGTACTACTGGAACAAGATTATATACTCTTCTAGATACCAACATTGCATTGAAAAACTCTGCCCCTGACACGTGGTTACAGGTCCCCCTTGTTTGTCCTGTATCTGACCAGAGATGGACCGCCGAGGAAAATTTATCTTGCATCTGACCCCAAACACCAAAAACTTTTACTGACAACCGGGGGCTATGAGTTGGCCTTCCTCTTATTCCCCCACATCCATTTCATTGTGACCCTTACCTCCTCCTCCCCTCTCTTCCCTTGTTGGGTATTTCCCCTTGGGAGGGAAGCCATGTTCCCTTTTACCTCATTCCCCATTCTGAACTGGACCTAATACACCTTGGTGTCTGAGGCATCCTCCTCTAACTTTCTATTTTTTATCCGGCCTTTACATTTACAAGTAAAGTTGAAAACTTTTGACTGATATAGCACATCCCATTGATCTGACTCATAGTGCATTGATGGAATCAGTCGACAGTCTGTATGGAACAAAGAGTGTATGTTTGTACTATTTAATAATTTTGAACAGGTTCTCTATACTATAAATAACACTATTCTGATTTATTGTGACTGTTCTGTTGTTGGAATTATTGTAATATTACTGAATGTGATACAACCCATTCAAAAAATAAAGAATGTAAAAAAAAAAAAACTTAAAGCACTAAAAGTCCTCCCTCCCCATGTATAACTGCCACAAAGAAAATGGAAAAAAAAGACTACCTAGGCATCTGCACATCTGCACAGAAAGGATGAAGTCCTTCTAGCTAGATCCTGGAAATGCTAAGTACCCCAGATCTGTAAGAAGATGCTCCACCACAGTGCTGAAGTGTCTGCTCATGAGATTTGGGACTCTCATCAAACAAGGTATTTGGGGGGCACACCCTAAAAGATGCATTAAAGCTGGTGCAGTCATAAGACCATACAGCAGAGCAAAATATTACAGCGCACACAAGACATTTACCTCCAGCAGGGCTAGTTTAAAACACCTAGACAATTTAAAAACAAATATATATTATTATCAAAAAATACGGGGATTTGGTCACACCATATTGCTATATGGTGCTAAGCCCACTTACTGCATCAAAGTACCCCATGATTAGTGGGTCCTACACTATCCATGGATTGGGAGATCCTGCTTCTCTGAACCATGAGAGCAATACACTCTTCTATATGGGAGAACTTTGAGGTCTCCACCCATGACACAAGTGGACACCAATGAGAGGTACTTAATGAGAGAGTGGGGTACGGACTCATCAGTCCGTAGACTTCGTATAAAAGATTGTGATGCCATCCTGGCCTAGGTACCACAGGTGGAAGTGTGTGTGTGTTTGTGTGTGTGTGTGGGCAGGGGGGGGTTGTAGAATAATTATATTTTTAGTTTTCTTCTCACAGGTGTTTTTTGCTTTTTATGCAGCAATAATACATGGAGGGCATGGAGGAGGTGCCTGAACTAATAGGTGAGCAATGCCTTTTGTGCAAAGTCCACTTTTAAGAGCCAAACTGTTTTGTATTAGGTTAGCATAGGTGAGAGGTTTCAGGTCTTTAGTACTGTCTGTGTCTCTACAAGAGAAAATCACTCTCTCAATTTGTCCTGCTAACCACTGGCACAGGACTGAAAGTAAAGGAAAATTTTACATTTTGATTTGTCAACAGAACACGAATAGAGGAGAAATGTTCCAATGGGGACACTTGCTCTGCTGACAACTGTTTACAAGATGCCTCACCTCACTTTGGAAAGATTTTCTCTCATTACCTGTGGTGCTACCATAATATAAGCAAAAGGAAATATCTCAAATGCATAACAGATAAAAAGCAAAAAAAAAACAGATTTAAAGTAGATGTAAACCCTCACATATACCCAGTGGAGTGAACAGCCTCAGATAATACACAGAGATGAAACAAATCTCCCTACAGAAGTTTTGCACGTATATCTGCTGTATTCAGCTTTCTATAAACTTTAGAAACTGCACACCGTTTTAGAAATCTTTATTCCTGTTTCAGTAGTAGTTGTGGAGTCTGGGCATACACTGTGTGACAGATGATTGTAGGAAAGGCACATCCCCCCCACGCCACATAGCCAGAGGAACGAAGAAACTTGCAGAGCTGTACTGTGAATAGACCAGCTCTCTCCTTATCTTTCTCCAAGCTCCCTCCCCAACACAAATTTCCAGCTGCTTTTATCTCCTGTGTCAGAGAGCTTTGTCAGAAGTTATCATGCTGATAACAGAGGAATGGCGCAACAGAAAGACACGGAACTTAGAGCTTTGGAGTGAGATAAGTAAACACTACAGATATATGTGCCCAGGTCAGATTTCATGAATGGGGTTTACATCCACTTTAACTATTCGAGCAGAACAGAACAGTCACGTGACATCTTTTGTGCTCTGACTATTAGAGGGAACACTACAGAGGACTGGCTTGCCCTCTGCAGTGGACTAGAGGTCACCATCTTGGGGTAGCCTAGGCCTATTAAGACATTAACGCAAAATTTGGTGGCCAATTTGGTGCAGTACTGTATATGACTGTATATGAATGCCCACCTGTCACCCACTGTCCCACTCCCCACGGGTCGCCTTCCAGGCAGTGGGAATATTCCCTGATAATGAGTCTTTCATGACTGAGGGGACAGGTGAGGCGCACACATATCTTACGCCAGGGCTTTCCCATTTGGGGAAGTGAGAGGACCCCTAAGTACAGCAGAATATAGACTGCAAAGTGATGTGAGGAGCCATGCTGGGGAAGACTTTACCCTTACAGACATTCCATCTTTTCAGAGACTAACTGAGCACCTGTGTCACAGTGAGAGCCTTAGATCTATAAGGTGTAGAAAATGTTTATTCTCTTAAAACCACCATATAGTTATGACAACAATATTGTTTACTGTTGAAGTAAAACTGTTAAAACTCAAATCCGACTTGACTTTCTGCCCCTGTCTGGAATGAAGAATGATTGAGACTGCTTATAAGCTTTGGGGGGGAAGGAGTAATTGGCTTGTACAAGATTGATGTGATGAAGGAAAGGTCTTGGGTCTTCCATTAGTTGAAGCAGACCGACATCTCAGGGCTGCAGGAAAGTTGATCCCTTTGTACAGTGCCTTGAACAGAGAGGTCCCTCGGATCAAGAAGTTCCTCCTCTGATGTCCAGCTGTATAATAGTAAGCCATAGCTATGGCTTGGATTACCAACCCTCCTATATTGAACTTTCTAGAAGCTCTTCTGAGAAGGATTCTGAGGTATATATGAACCTGCTTCAAGAAACAATTGCAATTCTCATGTATCCCGGTTACTAGGGGGTGCATGGCCTTCACAATCTGCTACATAGCTGTCCCACAGGTAGGCCTTAACCTAAAGTATTGAACGATGCAATACACATGGTATTCTGCACAACTGACCGAAAATATTAATTTAAAAATACAATTGATCAGTCATACATGAATAATTTATGAAAAAAAGATTGTTTGATTAATCTGTATTATGATCAGTTCTCTGGCACACCCAATTATTCATTCAAGCTATCACAAATGGTCAACAAAATTATGCCGGGGGCCGATCATAGCAAGATTGAAGTCAACTTAAAGCTATATATATAGATAAAACCAGAGGGTATCTGTTTTACGATTTTTGATTTGCTGCAGTAAACAATTAACTTATGACATTGATATATGTGTGGCAACCAAAAAAGGAATCGTTCACCGATTGTACAATCTGATTATAGGATGTATGGCTGACATTAGAGGTGCCATGAGATAACAGCAAACCGGTAAGTGGTTCCAATTTTCTGTTACCCCAAGTAAAGTGAATATTCGTCCATAACGGGGCCACTCCATTGAATCAGTGCCTAGCAGATTTTCCATTATTTGCTGGTCTGTAATTGAGATGTCATTCTTTCATCCGACTGCCACCACTAAGCAGCCAGGACCCTATCAGTAATGAGGGAACAGCTACTAAGAACCCTTGAAGCTTATCTGAGTTCACATTCCCTGTGTGTTCTTCAATGACCTTCATGACTCTCAGATCTGACACTAAACTCTCAATGAATAGAATAATGGAAAAGATGGACTGTCACTAAAGGATTAATGCAAAGAGCTTGTAACATTCATGACTGTGTATTTGGCAGCCCTTTCTGCACACATGTAGCCAGTTCTGCGCAACACACACATTCTTGGTGACAGTGACAAAAGGGAGGCCTGGAGCAGGTGGAATAGAATGAAACTAGCAGAGGGCCGGCATGACAGGGAGATAAGGGTACAGCAGGGGTTAAAATAAATGTTGTTTTAGATTTATTATTAGGGGATTGGGTAAAAGTTAATGTTTTATTGGGAGGGGTTTAGGTTATTTAAGGGTCAGGAGGGGTCTCCCGGGCATCATTGCGGGGAGAATTACAGTGAGGAGGAAGTTTGTGTCCCTGAGCAATAGAGCAATGGCGGATTTGGACAGTTTATTAGCCCAGCTGCGGGCGGCGGCGACCACCCACGGCCCTGGATGGCTGCACAGCCAAGTGGCTAGACTCCTCGGTCCTCAAGCTGGAGAGGAGGTGAGGGGGCAGGATCTTCCACGCGCCCGGAGGTCTCGGCCTCCAGAGCGTTTTTCACCAGAAGTCTCCCCCAGAGCTGCACGCCACGTTAGGAGCCCCCCCGAGCGGGACCCGTCGGGACCACCGGCGAAACGACACCCTGTTTCGGCCGTTGTGGTTCCCGGGCGGAATCCTCGGCAGCGGCGGAGCTCAGTGGGCGGGGCGTCGGCAGGACCCAGCGTTTCCCCCCCGCCCGCTCGACGTGGGCAGCGCGAACGGACGGACGCTCCCTGTGTTGTGGAGGGGGGGGTCTCAGCGCGGGAGGATGACGTCAACGGCCGCCGGGCCTTCCCCATCCCCAGCCGGCGGCTCGGAAGTCCGGAGCGTTACCCCTTCCAGGAGGAGTGGGCGGCCCAGCAGTCAGGTCTCCAGGACGGCTGTGAGGAGGACAGTGCCAGCGGTGGGAGGAGCCAGCGTCGGGAGGCGTGGTCAGCGAGGTCAGGAGACGGCAGCATTCAGGCCCTCTTCCCTGGGGATGGATGACTCGGAGCCCCTGCAAGAGCCCGGTGACCGGTCCGAGGGAGAACTGAGCAGGTCTGAGGAGGATGAAGTGCAGGAGCGTCCGGCGCCATCGGATTCGGGAGCAGCGGCGGCGGGGACAACCCCTGGTCGGCCCGGTAAGTCACGTTCTGTTGCTTCTCACACACTTACAAATGCCTTACAGGGGTTGTTGGGGGCGGCTGTTGTGGGGGGGACTGGTACCATATCGGGTGGGCCGCACTCTGGGGCGGTTTTGGCAGGCAGTACACTGCCAGCGGGCCCGGGACCTTCTGCTGGGGGCACGGACGGGCAGTTGCAGGCTTTATTAGGGGGTTTGCGAGATTTGGTCCAGAAGTTTGGGTCGGGTAAGGATGGGCAGGCGCCGCAGACTGCGGTGTGGGTCCCTCCAAGTGCAGCATCGCAGGTGGTTGGGGAGGTGCCCCCTACGGCTGATGCTGGTGTGCCAGCTCCCTCGGGGTCGGTGCCCCCGGTGGGGTCCGCGCCGGCCACGACTGTGGTGGCTGCAGGTGAGGGGGAAAAAAGGACGGACGTGGTTCGCATTGCGGATGCCGCAAAATGCGAGGTTTACGTCTGCTTCGAAGGGCCGCTTGGGGCACATTTGAAGTCGGAAGTGCGGGAGAAAATTGTGAAAGGGGAGTATGTGGAAATTTTTTCCCTTCTCCCTTTGGAAAAGTTTAACCTGGACAGGGTTAAGCCGGATGACAGTAAGAAGGAGGATGAAGAAAAACGGTGGTATCGGTTGATTCCGCGCACGTTTTCTAATTGGCTGCAAGCATTCGCGATTCTGGCGAGTGTAATCGGTGAAAAGAACCCTAAACATTGTTCGGCGCTCTTTTTCTACTTGGATGCCATTGGGGAGGCATACAGAGTTTATGGGGGTACAGCATGGCTCAGGTATGACGAGCAGTTCCGGCAACGGAGGGCGGTGCGCCCCTCACTTCGCTGGGATCATAAGGACATTAGCCTCTGGATGAAGCTTATGTCCTCAGCTCGGGCCCCGAATCAGTTTTTTCCAGGGGGGGGCGGCGGTTCTTCTTCACCCGGACAGCCGGCCGCAAAAAAGTGGGGCGTCTGTTGGCAATTCAATGACGGGACGTGTAAATTCGGGGGCGCCTGTCGTTTTAAGCACGAATGCTAAAGTTGCGGAGGATCTCACCCAGGATCCCGCTATTTTAAAAAAGGGAAAAGTCGCCCAGGAGAAGTGGGTAACAAAAGGGAAGACACCAGTGAGGGTGGAAAGGATGCAGCCTTTCCTAAGTAGGTACCCGGACCGGGCGGCCGCTCGGCTTTTGAGGGAAGGGTTCCTGGAGGGTTTTAGAATCCCTAGTTCATTGACGGTTATCCCGCCGGTGGCAAAGAATTTACGCTCGGCACTGAGTCACCCCAGTGTGGTTGAAGAAAAATTGGGGAAGGAAGTGGCATTGGGCCGCATGGCTGGGCCATTTCAGGAGCGGCCGATGCCGAATTTGGTAGTATCTCCGCTCGGGGTGGTCCCCAAGAAGGAACCGAATAAGTTTCGACTTATACATCATTTATCATTCCCCAAGGGCGGATCGGTCAATGATGCGATCGACCCTGATACATGCACGGTTTCTTACACATCCTTCGATGCAGCGGTGGGTTGGGTGCGCTGTTGTGGGAAGGGAGCGCTTATGGCAAAAGCGGATATCGAATCGGCCTTTCGCCTCCTCCCGGTACACCCAGACAGCTGTTGGTTGTTGGGGTGTTGCTGGCAGGGTAGGTTTTATGTCGATCGCTGCTTGCCTATGGGTTGTTCGATTTCATGCGCATTGTTTGAAACTTTTAGCTCATTTTTTGAGTGGGCGGTTCGGGTGTTTCAGGTTTGAATTCGGTAATTCATTACCTGGATGATTTCCTATGCGTTGGCCCCCCAGCATCTAAGACGTGTGCTGTGCTGTTGGCCACATTACAACACATGGCTGGTATTTTTGGTATCCCGTTGGCACGGGATAAAACAGAGGGCCCGACCACAGTGCTTAGCTTCTTGGGTATAGTCATTGACTCCGAGGCAATGGAATGTCGATTGCCGGAGGACAAGTTGGTGGCTTTGAGAAGGGAGATTCGGGCGACTGTGGCGTTGCATAAGATTCAGCTTAGAGGCCTGCAGTCATTGCTGGGCAAGCTTAATTTTGCATGTCGCATAATTCCGATGGGCAGGGTGTTCTGCCGACGGCTGTCGGCAGCTACAGCAGGTATCAGGTCCCCTCATCATTTTATCCGGATGACCCGGGAACATCGGGCCGATCTGAGGGTGTGGGACACCTTTTTGTCCACGTACAATGGTAAATCGCTGTGGTTGGCGGGGCCGCTGAGCAATTGCGATTTGCAACTGTTCACGGACGCAGCTGGGTCTTCGGGTTACGGGGCGTTTTACCAGGGGCATTGGAGTGCTGAACCCTGGCCGAGGGAATGGCAGGAAGCGGGATTCTGCAAAAACCTGGTGCTGCTGGAGCTGTTTCCGGTGGTGCTGGCAGTTGAAGTTTGGGGTGAGTCGTTCAGGGATTTGAAGATCCGATTGAACTGCGACAATTTGGGGGTGGTGCAGGTGATTAACCGCATTTCGGCTTCATCGCCACCGGTAGTTCGGCTGTTGCGGCACTTAGTGCTGCGCTGCTTACAGATGAATATCTTTTTGTATGCGGTACATCTTCCGGGGGTGGATAACACGTTGGCTGACGCCTTGTCTCGTTTCCAGTGGGACAAATTCCGGGACTTGGCTCCGTCGGCAGACCAACAAGGGGTTCAGTGTCCCCGAGGGCTGTGGTCGATCGTTTTGGAACCCTCGCTCGATGGATAAAGGGCTCGGTGAGTGTATCCACCTGGGGGGGCTTATGAAAAAGTGTGGGCCGAATGGTTTGAGCTTGTCAAGCAAGTGGGAGTGGACCCTGGATGTGAAGACGTGAGGTTGCTAGTGGTCTACTTTGTCTCTAGGAATCTGGAGCAAGGGGTGTCGGTTTCGATGATGGACCGCAAGCTCGCCGGTTTGGCATTCTTGTTCAAGTTGCAAGGGGGGACAGATTTTACAAAAGAATTTTGGGTGAGATAAGCGATGAAGGGCTATCGGCGGTCACAGAAACGTAAGGATACTAGGAGGCCATTGACTTTTAGCAACCTGCGAGTTCTATCTGATCATTTGGGCACAGTATGCGCGTCGGCTTACGAGGCGTTGCTATTCCGGGCAGCTTTTTCGCTGGCCTTTTTTGGTGCCTTTCGGATAAGTGAACTGGTTAGCCCTTCTAGGAAGGTTTCGGGGGGCTTGGGGGTACAGGATGTGAAGGTCACGGGATTTAGCTTGGAGGTATGGTTGAGACGGTCAAAAACGGATCAGATTGGAAAAGGGGTTAAGGTGCAACTATATCGGATGCAGGATTCTTCGGTATGCCCTGTGAGCTTAATGAGGGAATTTTTGGGATGCCGCCCGGTGAGGGAGGGGACTTTGTTGATCCACAATGACGGGTCTCCTTTAACGAAATTTCAGTTTGTGGCAGTTTTCAGGAAATGCTTGAAAGCAGGGGGTTTGGATTCTACGCAGTATGCTTCGCACTCCTTCCGCATTGGAGCGGCCACAGAGGCGGCTCGATGTGGGTTGGACGAAGCGGCTGTTAAGCGCATTGGCCGTTGGGAGTCTAGGAGATTTAGTACATATGTGCGGCCACACTTGGTGGTGGAGTAGAAGTGCGGATCATTGATGTTTTTGGGGGAGGTCGAGGGTTTGTTTTGGAACAGGGGATTGATTATGGTGTGTGTTATTTGACTTTGGTTATCTGTGGTTTTCTCCTTTCTTTTAGGTGGAATCAAGAGGGGTCTCGTATGGATATTGGGCCACTCCTATGTGTTTTGGGGGGCAAAACGGGCAGATATGAGACCTAAGGGGAGACAGTTGGGGATTCCCAGGGAGGATGCTTGTGTACGTTGGGTAGGCAGGCCAGGGATGCAATGGGCTAGGGTGTTGCCTGAAGTACAGCATTTTGCACGCCTGGACAGACCACCTGAGGTGTTGGTGCTTCATGTTGGAGGCAACGACCTGGGTGTGCGTCCCAGCCGGGAGCTCATAAAGGACGTTAAGATTGATTTCTTACGTCTGAAAACTTCCTTCCCTGAGATGGTGATTGTTTGGTCCGATATTGTGGCCAGGACAAATTGGAGGTTGGCCAGGTCGGTGGACCGGCTAAACAAAACCAGGATTAAAGTGAACAAAAGGGTGGGCCAGTTTGTCATACGAAATGGAGGTTTGGTAGTTCGCCACAGGGAGTTGGAGAAGGATGTGGGGCTATATTTGAGAAGGGACGAAGTGCACCTGTCGGAAGTCGGTATTGACCTTTGGTCCATGGGTTTGGAGGAAGGGATTCAGAGGGCACTGCGTGTGTGGAGGAGCTCCCAAGGGTAAGGGGGGTCACCCTTGTTAGCGTTGGCGGTGGTGGTGGTCTTTGATGGTGGTAACTAACCCAGGAGATGGAAGTGTGGGGGGACTCAACGGTTATGGGCCCCTATTGGTGTGTACAGTTAACACTGATTAGCTGAAGATGGTAATGGTGACACTGCGGGTAACGAGTTGTCTTTGGGCTGATGTTATCACGGCCGTAGGCCTTTTATGATAGAAGGCCCGCAGTGTAGATGTGGAACAGAATTTAAGTTGGGAAGTGCCGTCATTGACCACCAGGAGGAGAAACTGACAGTTGATATTGTTACGTTTTAAAATGTTACAGATTTATATATATATATATATATATATATATATATATATATATATATATATATATATATATATATATATATATATTATATAGTTTTATATTGGTTAATAAAAGGCTGCTATGGCCAGTTTTACTCCAACAAGGTGTTGTGTCGTCAATATAGTTAAGGATAACGGGGACTTAAAGTTGGGGTATGATAGATGGCGGCAGCCATATAAGAGAAAAAGGTGTGCATCTTATTTGCACTGGTCATGGTAAAATGTTTAGGAGGACAGACAAGCTTGCAAGAGAGCCACAGAAAATAAAGTGTGTAATTATAACACATTTTGCAAGTGAAAGGATCGTTTTTTATTTTTTTTTACATTTTATGCTACTTATAAGCAGGGGCGTTGCTAGGTTTACAAAAGATCTGGGGCTAGAGCCCATAGCAGCGTAGTAAAGAAAGTCATATGCTTGGGCGGGCTTACACATGTATATACAGTAATATACGTGTGTGTGTATATATATCCCCAGAGAGCCCCCCCACTTACATCAGGGTCCCCAGAGAGCCCCCCTACATCAGGGTCCCCAGAGAGTCCCCCTTACATCAGGGTCCCCAGAGAGTCCCCCTTACATCAGGGTCCGCAGAGAGTCCCCCTTACATCAGGGTCCCCAGAGAGCCTCCTCCTTACATCAGAGTCCTCAGTAACCCCCCCTACTTTCATCAGGGTACCCAGAGGGCCCCCCATTTACATCAGGGTTCCCAGAGAGCCCCCCTTACATTGGGGTCCCCAAAGAGCCTCCCCCTTAAATCTGGGTCCTTAGAGAGCCTCTGCCTTAAAATCAAGGTCCCCAGAGAGCCTCTCCCTTGAATCAGGGTCCCCAGAGAGCCCCCCCTACTTACATAAGGGTCCCCAGAGAGCCTCCCCTCCCCTTTGGGGGCCCCTGCAGAGATTCTGGGCTATTGGCCCCAGATTTGGGGCTAAAGCCCCATAAGCCACCCCCTAGCGACGCCCCTGCTTATAAGGATTAAGCCGTTTTTGCAAGAGGTTACGCTGGGACATCTTGTTAATATGACTTGCAAGTCACATTGCTTATTGTTCTGCAGCATAGGAGGCATTTTATCTGCAGACTTGGTTGACTAGGTTTTCTAATTGATCCTTTGCTATGATATTTGAATTTGCAAAGGGTTTCCAGTGAGAATCAGATTCACCATGCAATGCAGAAACAATTCAAACCATGCATGTCTCTAAATCAAGTGCTTGTGTAGATCATATTGCTGCACAGCAGGATGAAACAATACGGATATTAAAGTTCCGCTGTCAAAAAATGCGAGTAAGCAGTCTTTTTTTTAAATAGGAGATCTATAGTAGTCTCTTCTGCGATAAAATATGCCTACCTGCCTGCTCACAGCAATCCCCGGAATGTAAACTGAGCTGCGCATGCAAATTTTGGATAGAATGAAGAGGGATTAGAACATCTGTAAGCATTTTTTTTTGCTTTCTGTGTCCCCGTTGGCGAGAATCGCCCTCTCTATTTGTACTGTTTACTGTTACAATCAAAAACAAAAGTGAAAGAAAATCCCACATTTTGGGTTGTCACCAGAACAGGAATAGAGGGGAAATCTTGAAATGGGGGCACATAGTTTTGGATATGGGACAGGAAGTGTCAGAAAATCTCCCTAAGAGGACACTGATGTGAAAAAAAAACCTGACAGTAACAGCACAACCACCTCATTAAACTAAGGGTAAATAAAGATTAGTGAATCACACTGGAATAAATATGATAACACAATGGGGTTATTTACTAAAGACAAATAGAGCTTGATTTACTAAAGGCAAAGTAAGTGCAGTTTCTCCAGAACTTAGTAAATGAGATAACACTTTTTGCAAACAATACCCAATCAAGTACAAGGGAAAAAAAAGAATTTTGCTTGCACATGATTGGATGATGGAAGTCACCTGGGCTTCTGCTCATTTACTAAGCTCTGGAGCAACTGCTCTTGCAGAGCGCAACTGCACTTTCTATTTGATGCAAATAGATTGAAATAAACAGCGCTCGTAGGATATAAAACAACAAAGCCCTAGGGCAGAGAAAAGTGAAACCAATGAAAAACAATATTTTGCAGCAGCTATCACATGGGTACTAGACACTGAAATGTGGAAAAACAATATAAACAACACTTGCAAAACGTGAATGAATACAATGAATACACCATAATATACATGATTTACAGGAATAACTATGTAAATAAAGTGCTAAGTGCTCAACAAAAAGTGCTCAAAAAGTGCATATGTGCTTCAATGTTATTGCTGGTGCTCCACAATTAAACGGTGCCGTGTGCCACACTTACCAAATGGCAAGGACCCACAGCTTTGCAGTATGGGGGCAAAAAGGCTTGTATCCAATCAGATCAATTAGGAGACAATTGTTTTCTCTGGAGACTCTGACTGTGCTGATTTCCATATGAAAAAAAAAACGATAGCTCAAGTCGGAGCCACTGTACTAACAATCCAATGTTAGTACAGTGATCTCCTCCACTGAGCTATTGTGTTCTGACAGGGGGACAGCGTTCTGACAGGGGGACAGCCTCCCCGCCCCCCGCCGCCAGAATACTGGCTGTCATCACTAATCGTGAGCCGGTGGGCTGCTGGTTTGCTGCCATACACACAGGCCGAATGTCTCCCGGTTTTTATTTAAAAAAAAAATGTCACCCGGCATTCGGCCCATGTGTACTAGGCTTAAGCATCATCCAGCTCAAAAAAGTCCATTTGAAAATTGGCTGATATGGGTAGAAAAGCTATCAGATGCAGCCACCATTCAGCAGTGGTACGGTATTCCAGTAGCTGTGGGTGTCATGACAATCTCAATATAATAGATGGCAGTGAAAATCCCTCCATCCACGCTGCTGGCATGGATAGGATAATCAACTGATTTTAAGCCTGTGGGCTCCAAGAGAGACAATCAGGCTGTGGTATGACTACCATAAAGCTGTTCTATGTTCACAGCATACACTTTCATTTTACAACATCATCATTGCAATACAAATAATAGGTATTTTTGACAATCCAATATAAGCTTACTTAAAAAATGTTGTGAGTTCTGCCTGTCTGCTGGCCATCTGTTTTCCACAACTTCCTGGATTCTCCGCATGCTTTGCAGCTCCTCCTCTGTTTTTTATTTTCAATATCTAAGGACTACATATCCCATGGTAGCTTGCTGCCTGCAAGCAGTGATTCCTGCACTGACTCCTCCTTCAGAAACTCCTCCTCTCAGCACCTCTGTAGTTCAGGAGGCAGGCTCTGTGATATGTGTGACACAGCGGTGCCTACTTACAGGGTATAGTGAATATGTGTCATGGAATTCAAGGAAGTAAATGTGTGGGGATCTTCACAATGTATGTTTACAAACTGTAGGGTTGTTCAGATTAATAGGAGTTGGCTAGAAATAATGGAAATACAAAGTGGAAATTAATATAGGATTTTACATTTTGACCATAGGCATGAGCACAGGGTGTGCCAGGTGTGCCTGGGCACACCCTAATCACCCCATGTGGAGTAGATTCCCTCCTGTATAGATTCCTGATATTTTAACCAAAGCCCCCTAACGGGGCTCCTAAAAAATTTGAAAAAAAAATAAAATTGTAAAAAAAAAAAAAAAACTACTGCCACCCTTCACAGCCCTACTGACGCCAATCTATGCCTTACTGACACTGTCCACTGCTCTACTGACACTGTCAGTATATATACATATGCACACACACACACATATGTGTTCGAGCTTTGGGGTGCACACCTCTAGTGTTAGTGTGTGATAGAAGTAGAGTAGGAAACTTTAGTTTAGCTCAGGGCTAAGCCTGAGCTATGGAATCTGGGTCAGGGTTTACTAAGGTTCAGGGCTGACTCGTCTAGAAATTTGGAGAATCTTCTAGAATTGGTGGGTGGAGGTTAGGAGGAGCTGCCTTGAATATTTATGGAGCCTCAGCAAATCCTCAGAGATAAGCTGACAGGGGGATGAGACTACTCCATAAATAGACATGGGCCATGCCAGCAGGGCAGTCGGGTGGAAGCTGGAGATACAGTGTTGAGGAGGCTGTCGGTGGCCCTCAGGGGTACCCCCTATTCTTGGGGGGGGGGTTTCCCTGCCTTGGGCCGGTGTTTGGGTGCTTAAGGATCCTAAAACACACAGGAGCAGGCTTTCCTGGAGGCATGGGAGCAAAAGAGGACAGAGTGAGTAGTCAACACTGTTGTGGACGAAGATGTCCCTGAAGTTTTGCTGAGAGTTTGCTGAAGTCAAGTGAGCATCCCATAACCTCCCATCCCTATCCAAGTTATTAACCCTCGATAAATAACAAAGACAAAGTCACAGACTGTTCTCTGGCTGTTTGTGAAGATTCGGTGTACCTGGCTGTGCAGGAGTGGGGGATCCAAGTTCATCAGCAGTCCCTATGGGGGTGTGCTACATCGTAAAAAGGGTATCTGTTGCATTTTACCTCTGCCAGATCATTACCCACTTGCCCTCTGGAAGTTTTACCCCACTTCATGACCAGGCCATTTTTTGCTATACGGCACTGTGGTACTTTAATTTACAATTGTGCGGTCGTGCGACACCCAAATAAAATTTTTTTACAAATAGAGATTTCTTTTGGTGGTAAAAAAGAAACAATATTTTCATATCGCGCTCCTATTGATAAACAACACATGTGCAAACCAAGATATGTTAGGTGCTGAATACAAATGGAATTGTAGTGTGTAAAATGTCCATACACCACTACCAGATGTCTCCAATCAAGTGAGAGTGAAGTAAATCGTCTTAGTAGTTCATAAATGTGGAAAAAACAAAGGTGCCTTCTTTCACCAGCCCCTAGGCCAGGGATATGCTATTAGCAGACCTCCAGCTGTTACAAAACTACAATTCTTATCATGCCTCTGCCTCTGGGTGTCATGCCTGTGGCTGTCAGAGTCTTGCTGTGCCTTATGGGACTTGTAGTTCTGCAACAGCTGGAGGTCCGCTAATTGCTTATCCCTGCCCTAGGCAAACATCCTACTCACCGGACATATATGACACCCATCACAGGTAGTCATAATAGGCATGTGTAGCAAAGATGTATCTTCCAGTGAAACGGCCCAGACTGATAAGCACCCGCCGACGAGGGTCAAGGGAATTACATATATCGAGGAGAAAAGAGAGAGCTCCTCATAGTGCAGTTTGTAACTTTCATTTTCTTTGTAATAAAAATATAACTTACAATGTAGTAGATCTTTAAAAGCCCATAAAAAAACAAGCAGGCACGCCGATCTGCGTTCCAGAGAGATGGCGGAAGGGACGTGTCACGCACTGCCCGACCCTTTTGGTGGTATTTGATCATCTCTGTGGTTTTTATCTTTTGCGCTATAAACAAAAAAAGACCGACAATTTTGAAAAAAAAAAATAAAAATTTCTTACTTTCTGCTATAAAACATATCCAATAAAAAAAAAATTAAAAAAATAAAATTTCTTCATCAGTTTAGGTCAATATGCATTCTGCTACATGTTTTTGGTAAAAAAAATCCCAATAGGCGTAAATTGATTGGTTTGCGCAAAAGTTTTAGGGGTTGATTTACTAAAGGCAAAAAGACTGTACACTCTCCAAAGCTTAGTAAATGAACAGAAGCTCTGCTGACTTCCATCATCCAATCATGTGCAAGCAAAAATGCTGTTTTTTTTCCTTGCACGTGATTGGGTACTTTAGGTAGTGCACAGTCTATTTGCCTTTAGTAAATCAACCCCATAGTGTCTACAAACTATGGGGTAACAAAAAATTCAGCGCTGCCCTTAAAAATAGCAGCTAACACAGCAAATTGGATAAATGGCAAACAGAAGGAAACGGATAGTGTAGCGTTAAAAAATGACGTGACACATAGGCCAAAATAGAGGCAGTGAACCCAAATACTGTAACACTCAAATAAAATTAAACAAAAAATCATATGTAAGTATTAGGCAAAATAAATGATGAATGTCCAAAAAAGAAGCAAAAACAAGCAATGTTCAACAAAATAGTTCATAAACTATGTGTGAATGAATAAGAATTTCTTGTGACAAACTTCATTATAGATATCCTCTCAGTGTACCGGGATATGTAGTTGAAGTGAAGGGAACCACCACCATATAAAGGGGAGGCTTACCGGAACGTTTGAACACACAAGAACATATGTTCTGTGTGTCAAACAAGCTTGTGTTGTGAAAACAACCAACAGAGATGGACGCTGGAACCGTCAATTGCCTGGACTAGAAACTCCCGACTCTCCTCAAGGTGAAGATGTCTGTGCGGGTATGTCTCATAAAGGACAGTGCTCAGATGTCCATGGATGTAATAGGAATGTTTAGGGAAGAAAAAACAAAAAGGGCCACATAGTGTAATTCCGTTAAGTAAAAAAATATATATTAAATGGAAGTAAGGAAACTCACATTTTGGCAGGTAAAATCAGCGATGTCCTTGGAGACGAAACGCGTTGCAAAGGTCTCCACTGCCGCCATTTGATTTTTAAAAAAGTGCTGATTTTACCTGCCAAAATGTGAGTTTCCTTACTTCTATTTAACATGTGTTTTTTTACTTAACGGAATTACGCTATGTGGCCCTTTTTGTTTTTTCTTCCCTAAACATTCCCATTACATCCATGGACATCTGAGCACTGTCCTTTATGAGACATACCTGCACAGACATCTTCACCTTGAGGAGAGTCATGAGTTTCTAGTCCAGGCAATTGACGGTTCCAGCGTCCATCTCTGTTGGTTGTTTTCACAACACAAGCTTGTTTGACACACAGAACATATGTAAGCCTCCCCTTTATATGGTATGATTTTTTTGTTTAGTTTTATTTGAGTGTTATTTGGGTTCACTGCCTCTATTTTGGCCTATGTGTCACGTCATTTTTTAGCGCTACACTATCTGTTTCCTTCTGTCTACAAACTATGGAACAGATTTATGGAGTTTTTTTTTTTTTTTACTAGTAATGGCGTCAATCAGCGACTTATAGCAGGACTGCGACATTGCGGCAGACAAATCGGACACTGACACTTTTGACACTTTTTGGGGACCAGTGACACTAATGCACACCTCCCAACTTTTTAAGATGGGAACGAGGTACACCTATTAACAAAAGTATGTGGGCATAGGACACACCCCCTCACACACCCCCTTAAAGGAGAATTATTTAAAACAAAAAAAAGATTAATTATACCAACAAGAGATTTTTTTTTTAATCACTACTATTCCTTTTGAAATTGGCTTTTGAAATTTACAAATGCAGCAATTTAGAAATTGGAGGAAAGGTTTAGCACTGGGAAACAATTTTTGAAAGATAAAAAGTGCATTTTATATAAAACTATATAGATCAGACCAAAATGAGGGACACATGAGATGGAACGAGAGGGACAGAGGGACATTGTTCCAAATCAGGGAGTCCCTCGAAATCAGGGACAGTTGGGAGCTATGCTAATGCAGTGATCAGTGCTAAAAATATTCACTTTCACTGTACTAATAACACTGGCAGGGAAGAGGTTAACATCAGGGGCGATCAAAGGGTTAAATGTGTTCCTAGGGAGTGTTTGCTAACTGTGCGGGGGTGCTTGTACTGTGGGAAGGCGGAGATCCATGTTCCTGCTTAACAGAAACACAGGATCACTGGCTGGTGAAGGATGTAACCGTTGTTTTGCTGGAAGGTGGAGGTAAGTATCTTGGGGAGTTTAGTTCCTTTTGATGAAAAGTGTCTGAGACAAACTTTGTCTCAATTTTGCTTCAACTGGAGCACAGCCTGTCCACTGTTAAATGTTTATTTTCTGAGCTGTGTGGGGTAATAAAATTGAAAATACAAGCTGATTGGTGGTTAATATAAGCAATGGCACCAGTTGAGATAAAACTTGACTCTTGACTGATGCTTTTTGTGAGTTCCTCCCATGATATACTTTAAGGCAGGGGTCTCAAAGTACCGGCCCGCGGGCCATTTGCGGCCCGCGGGCCGGTTAAAAATGGCCCGCAGGCAGGGCCGATCGAGTACTAGAGGTCGACCGATATTTGGCCATTAGGCCGATATATAGCACTGGCCGCCGTTCCTCCTCCCTTCTCCACACTCAGCGCTTGATGCTTGTGTGAAACTGACATGTAACAGGAGGAGAGAGACAGAGGGATCTGTCAGATTTGAGGTTGATGTCGGGGGTGGGCGGGACCCAGCCGGGGTGGGCGGGACCCGGCCAATTTCAAACACCAGCCAATGGGATCTGGGCGGGCCGCTACGTATATGTGGCCCGCCCCTTTTCTTAAGCAGCCCAATCATTGGCTGGTGTTTGACAGCTGCTGATCCCGCCCACCCCGGCCGGGTCCCGCCCACCCCGACATCAACCTCAATTCTGACAGATCCCTCTGTCTCTCTCCTCTGTGCTACGTGTCAGCTTCACACAAACATCAAGCGAGTGTGGACAGCTCCTAGTCAGTTTCACACACAGTTACACTCCGGTCAGTGTGAAACCTGCCAGTGCCACCTGCCAGTACCAACCAGTCTGCCAGTGCCACCTGCCACCGCCAACCAGTGCCTGCTAGTGCCACCGCCAACCAGTGCCCCTGCCAATCGATGCCACCTGCCAGTGCCAACCAGTGCCACCTTCCGCCATCTGACAGTGCCACGCCAATCAGTGCCACCTGCCAGTGCCAACCAGTGCCACCTGCCGCCACCTGCCAGTGCCACGCCAATCAGTGCCACCTGCCAGTGCCACGCCAATCAGTGTCACCTGCCAGTGCCAATAGTGCCACCTGCCAGTTCCAAACCAGTGCCACCTGCCAGTTCCAAACCAGTGCCACTTGCCAATGCCTGCCAGTGCCACCTTCGAGTGCCAAACAGTGCCACTGCCAATAAGTGCCACCTGCCAGTCCCATTGCCAATCAGTGCCATCTGTCAGTGCCAATCAGTGCCACCTGCCAATCAGTGCCACATGCCACAGGCCAGTGCCACCTGCCAGTGACAGACAGTGCCACCTGCCTAAGCCAACCAGTGCCACCTGCCACAGCCAACCAGTGCCATCTGTACTGAGGACATCAAGTGTGTGGTAGAGTGACAGGAGCAAGCAGGGAGGAGTGGAGTGGGTGAGGTTTTTTTTTTTTAAATCGGCCTAAAATATCGGCCACAAAAATCGGCATCATATATCGGCCATCGGCCGCCCCGATTTCTAAATATCGGCATCGGTCAGAGAAAAACTCATATCGGTCGACCTCTATCCAGGACGTCTTTTTGAACTGCACCCAGGCACCGCAGAGGGGGAGGTGCCAGAGCCCCAAACCAGGGTCCTGCTGCCACCTCAGGGCGGGAGATTGTGTTCTCTGGGTCCCCTGTCACTAGGCCTGTATGGAAGCTAGGAGGAGAGGACTCGGGAGGCAGATGATCCTGACTGCCAGGAGAGGTGAGTGAGCCATCACACTGAGGCAAAGTCCTTAGTAGGGTGACTGGGGTAGAAATTTGTGCAGTGTGGGGGTATTTTATGCAGTGTGGAGGGTGATTATTGTGCAGTGTGGGGGGTAATTGTGTAGTGTGGGGGTAATTATGGAGTGTGTGGGGTATTTTATGGAGTGTGGGGCTATTTGTGCAGTGTGGGAGGGGTAATGCTGGGGGTTAATAATGCGTTTGCTGACACCAATGCTGGGTTAATAATGCGTTTGCTGACACCAGTGCTGGGTATAGTATAGTATATTATTGCTGGTATAGTTTATTGCTTTTGAAGTTTTAAAAGTTTGCATGCGGCCCCCCATGGGATATGAAAACTTGTCATGTGGCCCTCAGGCAATTTGAGTTTGAGACCCCTGCTTTAAGGCTTGTATATTCGCCAACGCTTACCCTGCATGTTATATTAAAAGTGTAGCAACTTCGGAAGTTCTCTTATGAAGTGTCACTGCTCAGCAATGAGGAATGTTTATTGAAGGGATGATCTGTCTCCAATGTGACCAGCAACTTCAAACACATTCTGCTGTCAACAGAAAATGAGTACTTTGGTGACAAATGTCATGAGCTGAGGTCCTCAGCAGAGCAGGAATGGAGGCCAGGAACAAGATTGCCATGAAAGATTTCCCAGATGTATTCCTTTCCAAGTATTCCTTGGTTTATCAAATATCCTTAATGGGTAATATTATATTCTTAGTTTACCAGGCACTAAGCTGCAAAGCAGTGTGTGCATGTATATGTAGCGCCACCCCAAAGCAGCCACTTATTAACCTGGGTTCTCTGTTCTGCACCCAGTGGCATCTCCAGCTTTCATATTTAGGGGGGGGCACATGGGGGGACAGGGACAAAAGTAGGGGGGCAACTATAAAATGCAATTATATATATATATATATATATATATATATATATATATATATATATATATATATATATATATATATATATATATCCTGGGGCCCTTTACTACGACCCCACAACGGCCCTTTCACATGTTCTGCAGTGAGCTCCCTTCCTACTGTATTGGGGCCCCCCAGGATGGCAGAAAACAAGAGATATATGTCACCAGCATATCAAGAAAATATAAGGGTCCAAAGCAGTGGGAGAAGTATCAGGGTTGCAAAGGTTGTCTTGCCTCCGGGCCCTGGTGTTCTGCCACTGTGGGGTTTCCCAGCCTCCTCTTGCTGTCCTGCCCCTGCTATTGACTGCGCTGGTCTGGCATCTCTTGGAATTTACAGGCTGGTTCTCCTGTCCTAAGGATGGGAGAAATCAGTCTGTTTTTTCAGTAACTGAGAGTCCTGGTGGAGTCCTTCCTGCAACTCGCTCTTCTCCCTGCCAATGAGGATGCAGGGGAAGGAGCAGATCGGGCGGCCGTGGTTGTGTGAGCGCTCGCATTATGCAGTGTCAGCAAGCAGAGGGAGGGGGGAGGAATCACCTGCAGGAGCGTACTGGGGACTCTCTCCCTCTTAGACATTGATTTTTTGTGGGGGGGGGGGGGGGCAGGCACATGGTGGGGCACAGCATAATGTTGGGGGGGGGGTCAGGGCCCCCTCTGCCCCCCTAGGGACGCCATTGTCTGCACCTCGACTTGGGTAACCCTCTCAGCCCCTCTGGCACAGCTAGTTAAATAGAAATCACCACAAACACTTAAGGAATCACAAGCAAAGATACTCTTGACTTGGTAGTGTGCTAGTACCAGAGAATGGACATGAGACCGCTTAGTGGTGCATTAGGATGAGCATGAACACACAGGAGGTAGGCTTTAGACACAATCGTCTAGACAGTAGAATCACTATGCCAGAGCTACTTAAGTTAGAATTATGTACCACTAGCTTGTTATTAACACAAGATCCAGCAATATCATAAAAAGTGAACAAGAACATTTACTGTCTAAATAAAGATATTGCAACTACTTAGGGTGCGCTCAAGCTATGACATATGAGACTCCCCTGTGTGGTACCTCTGAACTAAGTGACTAGCAAAGGTCTCTATGTGGCAACTAAATAGTCTTTGGTCCTCCTGACTCCTGAATCTTCAGCCAGCTTGTGTTGGGCCCAATCATACCATAGGTGCAGATATGGACAGCCACAGCAAGGCCTGCATGCTATGGGACAGCTAGGTGGGTAGTGCAGGGCCGTTTTTAAGGCAGGGCAAAAGGGGCAGCTGCCCTGGGCCCTGTCATTGTTGGGGACCCAAAGCAGCTGCCTCATACCTGCCAACTATCCAGGTTTAAATTCCCTCGTCCCTTGAGGTTTTAGTCCCGTGCTGTGTCCCAATATCTCAATGTGAAGTACTGCTACTAATGCTGTCCAGCTCTGTCCTTTTGTGTACAGATGACTCACCTGCAGACCCTGTGATTACATGTAAATTACCGGCATTCATATGTAAATAGCGGCAGCATTCATATGTAAATAGTGGCGGCATTCATATGTAAATGGCGGCGTCCGGCGGCATTTATATGTATATCAGGCCCCCTGAGGTCATATCCACAGTAATCTCTAGCAGCCAATCAACAAGCAGCTAATCAGTGAGTAGTAATATGTGCTGTAACCTCTAGCAACCAGTCAGTGAGCAGTAATGATACACTGTAACCTCTGGCAATCGATCGCAATAGCTGCCTGACCTGATTCAGTATACTGATCTTGAGCATAGCTGCTATTTATTGTATGTCTCAGAGCAGGTGGAGAGCGAAATTGCGTGGGGGGGGCCCCAAAAAAAGTTTTGCCCGGGGTCGAATCAATATTAAAGACGGCCCTGGGGTAGTGGGTGGGTAGTTTCTAAAGGCTCGGCCTCTGTAGTAGCAGTAAGTCATGGCCACAAGGCCCTCTCGCCAGACTCAGCAAACCAGCTTGGAAATTTCCACTGCTTGAGGAGGAATCCTCTGCCCCAGTTCAGCATGACTTCATGACCTGGCTCACCCAGCGATACCGCTTTGATGTGAGTTCATGCTCTCTAGTGCTCTCTCTCCCCCTGGTTTTACAGTGGTATGCTTCAGGCCTCAGCTCTGTCAGCAGCATGCGTATGTAGTTTGTAAATATATGTTTAAAAAAAAGGCTAACCCTTGGCAGAGTCCCAATCAATATATAGTATATACTGCAAGCAGATGTTATTTATCTATGGTGAACATGAGTATATACCAAAAAACCGAAAGGGGAAAGGGCCTAAAATTGTGTGTATATATACAATGATATGTTCTCAAAACATCGTATACCTAAATGGAGGTAGCGTCACTGTCGTCAAGAATACTGCATATATATTGAAAAAACTGGTTTGCCCTTGTCAAGACTGACAAGGACCAGAGGACCAAATGAGTGACACAGCGTACAATGTGAGGCTGATATAAAAAAAAAATTAAATGTATTATTAAATGTACATTAAACTCCTCAATGGGAGGTAATGGTTAGGACACAAGCAACTGGATATCATCCAGAGATTACTGTGTCATATAATCTCCAGATGTGGCAACATATAGACAAAAATCAAAACACACTACAGATAAAACATGTAAACAATCGCCTGGACGCCAAGGATCTATACACGGGAATCCATGCCGCGACAATTAGTTATTTATACTTTAATTACATAAATGTGCAAAATAAGGCATGGGCATCCGTGTGGAGGTCCCTGAAAGCAGACTCAGCAAACCAGCTTGGAAATTTCCACTGCTTGAGGATGATTCCTCTGCCCCCGTTTAGCTTGACTTCATGACCTGGCTCACCCAGGGATACCGCATTGATGTGAGTCTATGCTCTCTAGTGCTCTCTCTCCCCCTGGTTTTTTCAGTGGTATGCTTCAGGCCTCAGCTCTGTCAGCAGCATGCGTATGTCGTTTGTAAATATATGTTTAAAAAAAAGGCTAACCCTTGGCAGAGTCCCAGTCAATATATAATATAAAAATGCAAGATGATGTCACTTATCTATCCTTCCTTCCAACAGTGGTAGATGGTGAACAGGAGTAGCCTTGCAGAGCAAGGTATTGTATAGCCAGGGGCATATTTGCCATAAGGTCCAGTAGGCTTGCACCTATAGGTGACAAAGGCAAAGAGGTAGCTTTTACCTGTATAGTCATTACACATCACCAATTTAAAACAATCCTTTTTGCCCCAATTCCCTGACGACCTACCCTCCACAGATGTAAACTTATCTCGGTCTGAGGCAATTTTACATTTTGTCCCTAGTGTCCGGGTTCTGCCGGCGCTGTAGACCTCTATAGAGAAGTCTTCCTAGGTTGGATTTTCTTAAGACACAGCCCCATAAAGGTCTGTGGGGAACTACTGCAAGGGCAAGGCCAGGTCACTGAATACTTGGGGTTTGGGATATAAAGGATAAGTTCACCTTTTACATACACTGGCCCATATAGACAAGGGCCAGTATTATATTGTTTAATGCAAATGTCACACCTGTAGGTTTTTTACGTTACCCTTGAAGCCTCACCAAAACACTCCCAGCATTTTCATTCTCACAGCCTGGCCTAAGTCAAAGAATTCCCACATCTTGGTTTATTTTCAGGACTTGGGCTACAGCAAAATGGTTACTGACCTTTCCTCTTTTAGGACAGCTAAAGAGATTATCACTTTGGTTGTCCTCAAAGAAGAAGGCTCAGTGGCAATTTTGTTGTAGCCCATATCTTGGAAAATAGCTAGGCTGTGGGAATGTAAACATTGGGAGTATTTCGGCCAGGCTTCATAGGTGACAGAAAAGTCCTACAGGTATAGCTTTTGTACTAAATAATATTTTTACAAATGGCACAGAGCATTGTAGCCTCCCTGGCGGTTTTCCCGAGTGTGGCTCGGGGTTACATTTCAGGACCATTAGCGGTAACCCCGAGCCACACTTGGGATTACATCGCAGGATCCTGGTGCCTCCTTACTTACCTTGTCCCCGGGATCCTGCGATGTCCCCCGCAGTGTCCGAGGGCTCCGTCCTCCTCCGAAGCCTCTCCGTGCCAGGCTCCGTTCCCTGCGAGCGTCGCGACGCACGGGGGCGGAGCCTGGCGGCAAATTCAAAAAAATGTAAAAATCATAACACATACAGTACTGTAATCTTACAGATTACAGTACTGTATGAAATCATTTCACATCCCATTTGTCCCCAGTGCTCTGGTCCATGCCCTGCATGCAGTTTTATATTGCATATACTGTTCTTTCTGCCTGGAAACTGGAGATTGTCCATAGCAACCAAAAAGTGTCCCTTTACGTCAAAAATGGCTTTAGACCAGCTAGAAAACTGCGATAGTAAATTAGAACACTTGCAGAATTGAGCGATAGTGAATCGTGTGGAAATTTATTTTATTACTATTTATTTTTATTTTTTTTAATTATTATTTTTTTTTTATTATATTATAATTTATGTTTTTGTGTTTCAAACTTTATCATACCCGGGATATCTACTAGACTCTTGTTTGGACAGATTTAAGTGTGTTATTGTTAATAATTAAATACCTACAATATAAAACGCCAAATTTCATTGCAAAATAATTGTACCGCTTTCAGCACCTAAAATCAGAAAGAATCATACCGCCAGGGAGGTTAAGTTACTGGGGCTCCTTGTCTCATGGACCAGTTTACGTAAAAGGAGAACTTTGCCCTTAAACAAACAGTTGAAGCCACTGTGCAAGATTAAGGTAAGTATCCACCTGTGGGGGAGGGTAGGCTAAGTTAGTTCGGGGATGGGGGGCAAAAAGGTTATGTATACACTCCTAACCCCTAAAGCAATCTCTCTCTCTCCTAGCTGTCTGTACACATTTCTCTATATAATAAAAGGTCCCAGACATTGTTCCCAGCTGCCAGTGCCATCCAGATGGTTCTTCGTTGATGATGTCCTACCACAGTTTGCAGTCTGTTCACCCAGAACCATACTTTTAGCAGAGTAGGATGACAAATTACCATTATTTTATGGATATTGGTTCTCAGATATTAGAAGCAGAGTGGACAAACAGTCTTCACCCTCTCTGTCCCTGAGTGGCTATGTTTGATCTTGTTAGTATGATACTTTGGCTAGGGAGGCAACTGAGGCAGCACAAACAGGTGGCCGGGGGGGGGGGGGGGGGGACATGTAAATCCAACCCTTAGCAAGCCCTAATATTAAACCAAGCCTATGTTCTATATGTTTATCTCTATACACCAGGAGCAGCTGTGGTGGATCCTCATACCTTGGCACCAAAAAATACCAGTGCTAAGCTGTGAGCACCGATAGTTGAGGCATGCTGGGAACTGTGCCTGAAAAACGTTCACTCCAATAATCCTATAAGTGCAACTGGGTGGCAGATATATTTCTTATTGCAGTGAAGCTGGAGTGTCAGATGTAGAACAGCAGGTGCTTCTTTAACTTGACGAGGGAAGGTAAGTAAAAGTGCAATACGATAGAGTCTTTAAAATGTCGTCAAACTAAAAATAGTCAGGTTTTGACAACAGGCAGGAAACCCTAGAGGCAAAGGCCATTAAATAAGCAAAGAAATAGAAACTGTCCAAATTAAATGGCACCAAGTAATAATTCCAGCATAGTAGGATATATGGGGGATTTTTTTCCTGGGGGAATGAGTTAATAGTACATTCCACAAAAGGAGAGCAAAGTGCAGGACATTTAACAGCCAATCAGAAAACATCTTTAATTAGTCTGTCCACCCCCTTATTAGCTTAGCTAGCTTAGAATTATATATATATATATTTTTTTTTTCACAATGAGAATAATGAGAATGAGAATAATATATATATATATATATATTTTTTTTTTTTAGAATAATATTTTTTAAAGAATAAGGCTGTGTTCACACTATTGCGAATTGGATGCGGTTTTCCCCTCCAATTTGTATGTCCGGAGATTGTGACCGCCTCTCAAAGGAGCCGGTTCACACATCTCCGGGGCTGCTGTGGAGCGAATTATACAGGAGTCCTGTGCGTCTTCTGGTTAGTTTCAGGTCCAAAATCAGCCAAAAATTTGGACCAAAATTGGTCCTGAAGTGGTGAACGGGGACGCACTGGACCCCTGCTGTGAGTCGCTCCATACGACAGTGTGAACCCAGCCTTAAGTTTTATTGAAGCAGAAGAAAAAAGCAGCAATACAGTGTGCCAATGAAATCATAAAGCCTTGTGCATAAGGGTTGATTTACTAAAACTGGAGAGTGCAAAATCTGGTGCAGCTGTGCATGGTAACCAATCAAGGGGTTAACAAAGGGGTTAAGGCAGGCAATGAGAAGGTGTTTTATTGCCTCCTCACCACCTGCAATAACTCCTTAGATTCAATACAAGCACACAGTTGCAGGTGCTTGCAGAGTGGCCCTATTTATTTGAATAGGTCGGTAGGGCCCGCTGAAAGCAACAGGGGTATAATTCCTGCTGCGGCATGTGTACTCCCTTGGCTGAAGCCCTACTGACACTGTCCACTGTCCTACTGACACCATCCTCAGCTCTACTGACACAGTCCACTGCCCTACTGACCCATTTCTCTGCCCTACTGACTGACACTGTCCACTGTTCTACTTGTTCACCCCATCTACTGTCCTACTGACACCAACCTCTGCCCTACGGACACTTTCCACACAACGTCCGCTGCCCTACTGACATCGTCCACTGCTCTACTCATACTATCCACTACTTTACTGACACTATCCTCTACACTACTGACACTGTCCACACACCATCCACTGCCCTACTGACGCTGTCCACTGCTCTACTGACTGACACTGTCCACAGGTAGGCTACGTTTATATATTTTCACAGTGACATTTGTTTTATTATATTTCTCTAAGTTTTCCTTACTATTTAGTTAGGCCTTGCTAGTTAATTTATTTTATAAAAAGGCACCGGACCCCAGTAAACTTTGATCTTTTTCATGTTGTTGAGGTAGATCTCCACCTCTCAATGGTTGCCTACCCCTGGTTTAGGCACTCTCTATTATAAGGTGAGAACGCTTTGTACCCATTTCTTAGTTGTACTCTTGTGTTGTCACTTTGTCACATGAGTTTTTGAAGGTATGGTTCTTGCTGTTACCACCAGGAACCCAGCCCTGAGAAATTCCATATATCCATTGCTAGAGTACTGTACATGTAGATAGGAAATCACTTGACTAGTGTAGTCCAGATGTACCCCATCTTATCCCATACTGTTAGCCACCCATACTCCACCCTCTTACCAACTTAAATAATGAGACCACACCTTTCTTCTGGAGTATAAATGGCCATAACAGCCTTTTATTAAACAACTGTATAAATACCTCCAATATTAACTTAAATATATAAATAACATATAACCTCAGATAAAACAACATGTTTTAAAACAATCTGTTGGTCAATGACGGAGCTACCCCTTTTTCACCACATATCCAAAGAGTACACTGCAGGAACATGTTTAAAACTGATAAGGCCTCCAGCTGTGCCGCTCGGCGACAACCCCCTCCCGCAGTGCAACATACCGGTATTCCTTTCAGGAATACACAGGAGGGGCCATACTATTGCTGACCCCCCACCCCTTTTAACATTTTATTTACCGCTACCGTCACCGACCAACAACAACAAACCAGCCACCACCCAGCTGTCATGACAACCAACTGCTTCTGATCCTGAAAAATAAACACACACATTAACAACACTAACAACACCATTACACAGGGAGGGAGGGTGGGAAATTCTGCCTCCTCGTGTCTCCTTCCCAGCACACTGCTCCGCTTTTGCTCCTCCCCTCTTTTATATGGCCACTGCTCCCTTACTTTCCTGTTATCTCCTCCCCCCACTTCTCCCTGAAACATTAACCCTATGTGTGTCACTAGACACACTGTCATGCCCGGCCCTGCACTATTCCTCTTCTTTCCATTATTCTGGGCCTCACTTGACTAGTGTAGTCCAGATGTACCCCATCTTATCCCATGCTGTTAGCCACCCATACTCCACCCTCTTACCAACTTAAATAATGAGACCACACCTTTCTTCTGGAGTATAAATGGCCATAACAGCCTTTTATTAAACAACTGTATAAATACCTCCAATATTAACTTAAATATATAAATAACATATAACCTCGTTTTAAAACAACATGTTTTAAAACAATCTGTTGGTCAATAACGGAGCTACCCCTTTTTCACCACATATCCAAAGAGTACACTGCAGGAACATGTTTCAAACTGATAAGGCCTCCAGCTGTGCCGCTCGAAAAACAACCCCCTCCCGCAGTGCAACATACCGGTATTCCTTTCAGGAATACACAGGGGGGGGCCATACTATTGCTGACCCCCCACTCCTTTTAACATTTTATTTACCGCTACCGTCACCGACCAACAACAACAAACCAGCCACAGCCCGAAAGGATGAAACCTTATCCTTAAGGGCCCCTCCATACCCTCAAGGCCCGTTGTATTCCTTCCTGCAACCCCATGGTCCATAGATCCGTCCCCACATCCGTGAGGTGAACCCCATCCCTTCTCAAATAAAGGCCTACATTTATCTCCAGTTCTCTATGGCGAATCACCATGCCCCCTTGCTGAACCAAAAACCTCACCCCCAACCTTATTAACTCGTATACAAGCCTTGTTAATTCTTAGCACAGACCAAGGATTGCGCCACGAAGTTCATGCCACAATATTGGACCATAGCAACAAAGTGTTCGGAAAATTAGTGTGCAAGTGCAACAGATCCGCCTTTACATCTGCTATCAGTTCCCTGACCGTGCGCACTCCCAAATCATTACCTCCAGCATGTATGACTAACACATCCGGAGGTCTGTCTAGCCACGCATATCGTTCCACCTCTGAAACCACACTATCCCACATCCTTCCTGGTCTCCCCAGCCACCTGATAAAAGCCTCCCTTCGTGATATGCCTAACTGACGCCCGTCTGGTCTCACATCACCTCTCCTTGCCCCCCAACAAACGTAGGAGTGTCCCAGTATCCAGACGAGGCGTGGAGACACTCCATCTGAAACGAAAAGACAACAAGGCAGGGTGATATCACCAACGCAACAAAACAAAAACCCCACTACCTATGTGTGAAAACCAAAATTATTCAACATACGTATTTTTTTTTTTTATTCCACTGCTAATTGAGGGCGATTGTATGTACGGAATCTCTTTGATTCCCATCTACCGATCCTCCGCACAGCTGCCTCATCAAACCCGCATCTTGCAGCTTCTTTAGCCGCCCCAATGCGGAAGGAGTCCGAGGCGTATGCCTTCCCATCCAAACCAATCATCGATAAGCATTTCCGAAACACTGCCACAAATTGAAACTTTGATAAGTAAGCACCATTCTCATGACATAAAAATGGTCCCTCACCTACCGGTCTAATCTTCCCGAAATCACCAACCGTCCTCACCGGACACACTGGCGATCCTGGCAAGGCATGCAGCCACACATCTATGCCTTTTCCTAATTGATCTGTTTTTGACCTCCTCAGCCGTAAACACACCCTATCCATGTATGACCGCACATCCTGTACCAAAAT
Organism: Lithobates septentrionalis; assembly: GCA_037952835.1. NCBI lineage: Eukaryota > Metazoa > Chordata > Amphibia > Anura > Ranidae > Lithobates > Lithobates septentrionalis. The sequence goes on from JBBDGP010000808.1 coordinate 1,075,372, forward strand.
ATCCCCCGCGTCCTTTTTTGGACGGGCTGACCAACTCCCCTACCCAAAACGCCCCAAAAAACGCCAGCGAAAAAGCCGCTGTAAACAGTAAGCACTCATAACTTGAGCTGCACACCGACCCTAGCTGTTCGCAGATTGCCAACAGGTTAGCAAAAGTGACCGGCCTACGGTTGTCCTTTTTCTTGTGCCCCTTCTGGTACCCTTTTAATGCCTGCCGTACCCAAAAATCCTTCGTCCAATCCTCCATCCCCTGCAACTTAAACAGAAACGACAGTGCCGCCAAATTCTTACCAATAGACGATACCGCCACCCCATTTTCCATGTTCCTGGACACAAAATAAAGGACCAATAATCTCATCTCTCCCCTGTCATCCTCCGCTCCAGCTTCCCATACAAGTCCCAACCATTCCTTCCATACCTTCACATAGGCCGTCCATGTGGACTCACTCACAGACTGTTGTATCCATCCTGCGGCGACTCCAAGGCCAGCTGCCAGATCCAACCCGGGCAAGGAATCCCTTCCTTCTCTGCAGCCGGAGCTAATTCCTTGAACTTGTCCCACTGAAAGCGAGACAGCGAATCAGCCAGCGTGTTGTCAATCCCAGGTATATGCACAGCGTATATGAAAATATTAATTTGCAAGCACCGTAATACCAACTGTCATAATAGCCTTATGACAGATTGAGAAGACGCTGACAAGCGATTGACTACCTGCACCACTCCCATATTATCGCAGTTCAACCTCAACTTTAAATTCTGACAGGCCCTTCCCCACAATTCCATAGCCAGTACTACTGGAAACAATTCCAGTAGTACCAATTTACAAAGGAAACCTGCTTCCACCCAGGATTTTGGCCATGGTTCCGCGCTCCATTGCCCCTGAAAAAACGCCCCATATCCAGTAGATCCCGCCGCGTCAGTAACCAACTCCACATCGAAATTACTTACCGGACCAGACATCCACACCGACCTCCCGTTGTATTCCGACAAAAATTGATACCATACCTTTAGGTATGTTCCTTAGTAAGCCTAATGAAATGGGCCGGTGCTTTTACCCCAGCTCAGTGGCATAGCGTGGGGGGTGCGGGGGGTGCCGTGGCCCCGGGCGCGAAATTTAGGGGGGCGCAATTTCGTGCCAGTAGTGTCACTACTGGCTGCCTCCTCCTAATTTCTTTTCCTGTGTCCCCCGCGCTCCGCCGCCATGTCTAGTGTTTTGCGCCCTGTGATTGGGCGTATGGGGGTCATGTGCGGCGTGGGGCTGGCCTATCCGCGATCACGGTCGCTCCTGAAGTCCCGCCTCCGCACATGACCCCCATTCGCCCAATCACAGTGCGCCGGGAAAAATGAATATGGCGGCCGGAGCGCAGGGGAGACGAGAGTGTGAGCGCCGGGGCAGATGACTTCTCATCCTCCAGACCGATGCAACACAATAAGGTGAGAAATAGATAAACACGGGGGGGGGGGGGGGAGAGACAGGCGCCGTATATGTAGTGTCAGTATAGGAAGACTAGGCAGGACAGTATAGTGTAGTGTAGTGGTCAGTGTAGTATAGTGGTGTGGACAGTGTAGTATTGTGGTCAGTACAGTGTAGTGGACAGTGTAGTGTAGTGGACAGTGCAGTGTAGTGGTCAGTACAGTGTAGTGGACAGTGTAGTATTGTGGTCAGTGTAGTATAGTGGTCAGTACAGTGTAGTGGACAGTGTAGTATAGTGGTCAGTATAGTGTAGTGGTCAGTGTAGTGTAGTGGACAGTGTAGTATAGTGGTGTGGACAGTGTAGTATTGTGGTCAGTGTAGTATTGTGGTCAGTACAGTGTAGTGGACAGTGTAGTGTAGTGGACAGTGTAGTGTAGTGGTCAGTATAGTGTAGTGGACAGTATAGTGTAGTGGACAGTGTAGTGTAGTGGTCAGTACAGTTTAGTGGACAGTGTAGTATTGTGGTCAGTGTAGTATTGTGGTCAGTGTAGTATAGTGGTCAGTATAGTGTAGTGGTCAGTAGGGATGAGCCGAACACCCCCCGGTTCGGTTCGCACCAGAACCCGCGAACGGACCGCAAGTTCGCACGAACGTTAGAACCCCATTGACGTCTATGGGACTCGAACGTTCGAAATCAAAAGTGCTCATTTTAAAGGCTAATTTGCATGGTATTGTCCTAAAAAGGGTGTGGGGACCCGGGTCCTACCCCAGGGGACATGTATCAATGCAAAAAAAACTTTTAAAAACGGCCGTTTTTTCGGGAGCAGTGATTTTAATGATGCTTAAAGTAAAAAAAAAAAAGTCAAATATTCCTTTAAATATCGTACCTGGGGGGTGTCTATAGTATGCCTGTAAAGTGACGCGTGTTTCCCATGTTTAGAACAGTCCCTGCACCAAATGTCATTTTTAAAGGAAAAAATCTCATTTAAAACTGCTTGCGGGTTTAATGTCATGTCGGGTCCTGGCAATATGGATGAAAATCAGTGAGACAAACGGCATGGGTACCCCCCAGTCCATTACCAGGCCCTTTGGGTCTTGTATGGATATTAAGGGGAACCCCGCACCCAAATTAAAATAAGGAAAGGTCCCTATATACTCTGAACAGCAGTATACAGGCGGTGCAAACAAGACAGGGACTGTAGGTTTGTTGTTAAGTAGAATCTGTTTGTAATTTTGAACATTTTTAACGTGTTTAGCTCCAGCCAAAAAATCTTTTCTAAGCTTTTTGGAAAACATAGGGAAGGGTTATCACCCCTGTGACATTTGTTTTGCGTCTTTCCTCCTCTTCAGAAGATTTCACCTCACTTTTTTGTCCCAATGAAAAATGTTTTTTGAAAATTTGGGTTTTTTTGTGGAACAAGGATTGGAAAGCATCAGTGGAAAGGAGAAATTGTTTTCCCATATTAACTCTTACATGAGAGAATTTCCCTTCCTAGGGGTAGATTTCATCTCACTTCCTGTTGTCTCCTTCCGTTTGCAAGTAGGAGTCGTTTGTAAGTTAGATGTTTGAAAGTAGGGTCCTGCCCTATATACTCAGCAGAAATTTGGGCCTTAGGTGTTGCTGTGGCCAAAACACTGTAAGCCCTCACAGGGCCCTGCTGTGAAATATTAGATCAAGAATTGTAATTACATGCCCCTGTTGAACAGGAGCTGAAAAATTAGGCCTTAGGCACTGGTGCTGGTGCCACAACACTGCAACCCCTCACAGACACTCTAGTTGGAACGCAGGAACGAGCCCTGCTGCAAAGTATTGCATCAAAAATTGTAATTACATGCCCCTGTTAGACAGGGGCAGAAAAATTGGGCCTTAGGCACTGGTGCTGGTGCCACAACACTGCAACCCCTCACAGACACTCTAGTTGGAACGCAGGAACGAGCCCTGCTGCAAAGTATTGCATCAAAAATTGTAATTACACGCCCCTGTTAGACAGGGGCAGAAAAATTGGGCCTTAGGCACTGGTGCTGGTGCCACAACACTGCAACCCCTCACAGACACTCTAGTTGGAACGCAGGAACGAGCCCTGCTGCAAAGTATTGCATCAAAAATTGTAATTACACGCCCCTGTTAGACAGGGGCAGAAAAATTGGGCCTTAGGCACTGGTGCTGGTGCCACAACACTGCAACCCCTCACAGACACTCTAGTTGGAACGCAGGAACGAGCCCTGCTGCAAAGTATTACATCAAAAATTGTAATTACACGCCCCTGTTAGACAGGGGCAGAAAAATTGGGCCTTAGGCACTGGTGCTGGTGCCACAACACTGCAACCCCTCACAGACACTCTAGTTGGAACGCAGGAACGAGCCCTGCTGCAAAGTATTGCATCAAAAATTGTAATTACACGCCCCTGTTAGACAGGGGCAGAAAAATTGGGCCTTAGGCACTGGTGCTGGTGCCACAACACTGCAACCCCTCACAGACACTCTAGTTGGAACGCAGGAACGAGCCCTGCTGCAAAGTATTACATCAAAAATTGTAATTACACGCCCCTGTTAGACAGGGGCAGAAAAATTAGGCCTTAGGCACTGGTGCTGGTGCCACAACACTGCAACCCCTCACAGACACTCTAGTTGGAACGCAGGAACGAGCCCTGCTGCAAAGTATTGCATCAAAAATTGTAATTACATGCCCCTGTTAGACAGGGGCAGAAAAATTGGGCCTTAGGCACTGGTGCTGGTGCCACAACACTGCAACCCCTCACAGACACTCTAGTTGGAACGCAGGAACGAGCCCTGCTGCAAAGTATTGCATCAAAAATTGTAATTACATGCCCCTGTTAGACAGGGGCAGAAAAATTGGGCCTTAGGCACTGGTGCTGGTGCCACAACACTGCAACCCCTCACAGACACTCTAGTTGGAACGCAGGAACGAGCCCTGCTGCAAAGTATTGCATCAAAAATTGTAATTACACGCCCCTGTTAGACAGGGGCAGAAAAATTGGGCCTTAGGCACTGGTGCTGGTGCCACAACACTGCAACCCCTCACAGACACTCTAGTTGGAACGCAGGAACGAGCCCTGCTGCAAAGTATTGCATCAAAAATTGTAATTACACGCCCCTGTTAGACAGGGGCAGAAAAATTGGGCCTTAGGCACTGGTGCTGGTGCCACAACACTGCAACCCCTCACAGACACTCTAGTTGGAACGCAGGAACGAGCCCTGCTGCAAAGTATTGCATCAAAAATTGTAATTACACGCCCCTGTTAGACAGGGGCAGAAAAATTGGGCCTTAGGCACTGGTGCTGGTGCCACAACACTGCAACCCCTCACAGACACTCTAGTTGGAATGCAGGAACGAGCCCTGCTGCAAAGTATTACATCAAAAATTGTAATTACACGCCCCTGTTATACAGGGGCTGAAAAATTGTGCCTTAGGCACTGGTGGTGGCGCCCAGAACCAAAAATGTTCTTACAAGCTATCAGCGTGATGATTGAGGAGGAAGAGGATAATTACTCAGGGATAGTCACTCAGCATCAGCATAGGCAGTCTTTGAAGGGATCTGAAAAAAATTATTCAGTTACATCAGCATCAGGTGCTTGGTAGCTGGTGGTGATCCAAGACTGATTCATTTTTATGAAGGTCAGCCGATCGACCGAGTCAGTGGACAGACGCACCCTGTGATCGGTTACCACGCCTCCAGCAGCACTGAATGTGCGTTCCGAAAGAACGCTGGATGCAGGACAGGCCAGTAGCTCAATTGCATACTGTGCAAGCTCTGGCCAGTGATCCATCCTCAAGACCCAGTAACCCAGAGGATTTTCGGTGGGAAAGGTGTCCAAGTCTGATCTTGCCCCTAGGTATTCCTGCACCATGTAAAACAGACGCTGGCGATGGTTGCTGGAACCGATCATACCTTGGGGCTGCGGACCAAAAAATTGTCTGAACGCATCGGTCAGACGGCCACCTTCTCCACCGCTCCTTCTTTGACTGACCGAAGCCTCAGCAACACGTTGTCCAGAAACAGGAGTTTTTAACCTCCCAGTCTCTGGGAACGCGTTGCACAGACCTTTCTGCAAGGCCTCCCGAAGATGTTTCATCCTCTGCTCCCTCTGCGATGGCAAGATAAGGTCCGCAACCTTACCCTTGTAACGTGGATCAAGGAGGGTTGCCAGCCAGTATTGGTCCTTCTCCTTGATACCACGAATACGAGGATCCTTACGCAGGCTTTGCAGGATCAGGGAGGCCATGCAGCGTAGGTTTGCTGAGGCATTCGGTCCGGAGTCCTCTGGGTCACTAAGGACAACAACGTCCGCAGCCACCTCCTCCCAGCCACGTACAAGTCCATGTGTTCCTTGGGACTGATCCCTTAAAGACTGCTGATGCTGAGTGCCAGGCTCCACCTCCATACTGACACAATCTTCCTCCTCCTCCTCCTCCTCGTCCTCTTCCTGTGTGATCGGCGGGCACGCAGGAACACTGTCTGGATAAAGGGGGCCTTGAGAGCTAAGGAAGTCCTCCTCTTCCTGCCTCTGTTCTGCCTCAAGTGCCCTGTCCATTATTCCACGCAGCGTGTGCTCCAACAGGTGGACAAGGGGGACAGTGTCACTGATGCATGCACTGTCAGTGCTCACCATCCTCATGGCCTCCTCGAATGGTGACAGGACAGTGCATGCATCCCTGATCATGGCCCACTGGCGTGGGGAAAAAAACCAAGGTCCCCTGACCCTGTCCTGGTGCCATAGTCGCACAGGTACTCATTTATGGCCCTCTGCTGCGTGTGCAGCCGCTGCAGCATGGCCAATGTCGAGTTCCACCTGGTGGGCATGTCACAGATTAGGCGGTTCTTGGGCAGGTTAAACTCCTTTTGGAGGTCCGTCAGCCGAGCACTGGCATTATATGACCGGCGGAAATGCACACAGACTTTCCTGGCCTGCCTCAGGACATCCTGTAAGCCCGGGTACCTGCCCAAGAACCGCTGCACCACCAAGTTAAGGACGTGAGCCAAACAGGGCACATGGGTCAGTTGTCCCTGTCGGAGGGCAGAGAGGAGGTTGGTGCCATTGTCGCAAACCACCATTCCTGCCTTAAGTTGGCGTGGCGTCAACCACCTCTGAACCTGCCCCTGCAGAGCTGACAGAACCTCTGCCCCAGTGTGGCTCCTGTCCCCCAAGCACACCAGCTCAAGCACCGCATGGCATCTTTTGGCCTGCGTACTTGCGTAGCCCCTTGAACGCCTACGGAGCACCGCTGGTTCCGAGGAAGAGGCCATGGAGGAAGAAGAAGAGGAGGGGGTGGAGGAGAGAGGTGTGTCACAATCAGCATTTTGGAGGCGTGGTGGCGGAACAACCTCCAACACTACTGCACCTTGTCCTGCATCCTTCCCAGCTGCCAGCAGAGTCACCCAATGCGCCGTGAAACTTAAGTAACGTCCCTGTCCATGCCTGGTGGACCATGAGTCAGCGGTAATATGCACCTTACCGCTGACCGCCCTGTCCAGCGAGGCATGGACATTGCCTTCCACATGCCGGTAGAGAGCTGGAATCGCCTTCCGTGAGAAAAAGTGGCGTTTGGGTACCTGCCACTGAGGAACCGCACATTCCACAAACTCACGGAAGGGGGCAGAGTCTACCAACTGAAAAGGCAGCAGTTGAAGTGCTAGCAATTTTGCCAAGCTAGCATTCAACCGCTGGGCATGTGGATGGCTGGGAGCAAACTTCTTTCGGCGGTGCAGCAGCTGGGGCAGGGAAATTTGCCTGGTACAATCTGGCGTCGGTGTACCAAAAGCAGATTGCCCACAAGTACTTGGCTGTGACACACCTAATTCTACACCTTCATTCCTCTCACTGCAGGTCTCAGAGAGGACTGAAGGTCTAGTGGGGTTGGAAATCTCAGCTGATGAGGAGCAAGGAGAGATCCTCTTTGTTCTTTGGTGTGGGTCTTTTAGATATGCTTGCCAACGAACTGCATGGCAGGTCAACATATGTCTGGTCAAGCATGTGGTACCCAAGCGGGAGATGTTTTGGCCACGCGAGATACGCTTGAGACATATGTTGCAAATAGCAGCGGTGCGATCTGATGCACTCGTCTCAAAAAAGGCCCACACCAAAGAACTTTTTGAATAACGCGCAGAGACTGCAGCGCCCTGCACATGTGGAGCTTTGGGGTGTGATGCAGTCAATGTGCTGCCCTTAGGCTGGCCCCTGGAGGGCATCCTGCCTCGTTGGTGATGTGCCACCTCCTCCTCCTCCTCCTCCTCCTCTCTCCTATCAGGCACCCACGTTGAGTCAGTGACCTCATCATCCCCTCCCTCCTCATCACTGGAGCAAACCTGGCAGTATGCTGCAGCAGGGGGAGCATGACTGCCAGATTGCTGTCCTTCTTGGGCACCCCCTCTGTCCGTGCTCATGTTACTGCCTTCATCGAGCTCAGTATCATCATCAGAGCCTTCCAAACGCTGGGCATCCTCCTGGAGCATGTACCCAACACTGTGGTCAAACAGTTCGAGGGAATCCTCATGAGGACATGGTGGAGCTAGGGAAGGAGTCACTGATGACATTGAGCTGAGGGAAGAGGCCGCTGCTTTGCCAGACAAAGCACCCTGGGCATGGGTGAGAGAGGATGAGGAGGATGAGGACGGCTTGGTCATCCACTCGACCAAGTTTTCTGCATGTTGCGGCTCAACACGGCCAGCTGCCGAAAAAAAGGCCAAGCGTGTCCCATGGCCACGGGCTGATGAGGATGCACCGTCTCCACGACCAGCACTAGACACAGAGCCTGCTTGCCCTCTCTTATTGGCTTGTGACTGTCTGCCTCTCCTTCTTGGCCTTCCAGACATACTAATGGCCTGTAGCTGCACTAAGCTGGGATAGAACACCTGTAATTTTCTTCAGGTAGCTTTATATACTGTAACCAGACAAGCCTGCCTGTCAGTAGGAAGATAACAGGAACGGATCTAGCTGAACACTGTGAGCAGGACGCACTGCACTAAATGTAAATAGCAGGAACGGATCTAGCTGAACACTGTGAGCAGGACGCACTGACTGCACTAAATGTAAATAGCAGGAACGGATCTAGCTGAACACTGTGAGCAGGACGCACTGACTGCACTAAATGTAAATAGCAGGAACGGATCTAGCTGAACACTGTGAGCAGGACGCACTGCACTAAATGTAAATAGCAGGAACAGATCTAGCTGAACACTGTGAGCAGGACGCACTGCACTAAATGTAAATAGCAGGAACGGATCTAGCTGAACACTGTGAGCAGGACGCACTGACTGCACTAAATGTAAATAGCAGGAACAGATCTAGCTGAACACTGTGAGCAGGACGCACTGCACTAAATGTAAATAGCAGGAACAGATCTAGCTGAACACTGTGAGCAGGACGCACTGCACTAAATGTAAATAGCAGGAACGGATCTAGCTGAACACTGTGAGCAGGACGCACTGCACTAAATGTAAATAGCAGGAACGGATCTAGCAGAACACTGTGAGCAGGACGCACTGCACTAAATGTAAATAGCAGGAACGGATCTAGCTGAACACTGTGAGCAGGACCCACTGCACTAAATGTAAATAGCAGGAACAGATCTAGCTGAACACTGTGAGCAGGACGCACTGACTGCACTAAATGTAAATAGCAGGAACAGATCTAGCTGAACACTGTGAGCAGGACGCACTGACTGCACTAAATGTAAATAGCAGGAACGGATCTAGCTGAACACTGTGAGCAGGACGCACTGACTGCACTAAATGTAAATAGCAGGAACGGATCTAGCTGAACACTGTGAGCAGGACGCACTGCACTAAATGTAAATAGCAGGAACGGATCTAGCTGAACACTGTGAGCAGGACGCACTGACTGCACTAAATGTAAATAGCAGGAACGGATCTAGCTGAACACTGTGAGCAGGACGCACTGCACTAAATGTAAATAGCAGGAACGGATCTAGCTGAACACTGTGAGCAGGACACACTGACTGCACTAAATGTAAATAGCAGGAACGGATCTAGCTGAACACTGTGAGCAGGACGCACTGACTGCACTAAATGTAAATAGCAGGAACGGATCTAGCTGAACACTGTGAGCAGGACGCACTGCACTAAATGTAAATAGCAGGAACAGATCTAGCTGAACACTGTGAGCAGGACGCACTGCACTAAATGTAAATAGCAGGAACGGATCTAGCTGAACACTGTGAGCAGGACGCACTGACTGCACTAAATGTAAATAGCAGGAACAGATCTAGCTGAACACTGTGAGCAGGACGCACTGCACTAAATGTAAATAGCAGGAACAGATCTAGCTGAACACTGTGAGCAGGACGCACTGACTGCACTAAATGTAAATAGCAGGAACGGATCTAGCTGAACACTGTGAGCAGGACGCACTGACTGCACTAAATGTAAATAGCAGGAACGGATCTAGCTGAACACTGTGAGCAGGACGCACTGCACTAAATGTAAATAGCAGGAACAGATCTAGCTGAACACTGTGAGCAGGACGCACTGCACTAAATGTAAATAGCAGGAACGGATCTAGCTGAACACTGTGAGCAGGACGCACTGACTGCACTAAATGTAAATAGCAGGAACGGATCTAGCTGAACACTGTGAGCAGGACACACTGACTGCACTAAATGTAAATAGCAGGAACAGATCTAGCTGAACACTGTGAGCAGGACGCACTGCACTAAATGTAAATAGCAGGAACGGATCTAGCTGAACACTGTGAGCAGGACGCACTGCACTAAATGTAAATAGCAGGAACGGATCTAGCTGAACACTGTGAGCAGGACGCACTGCACTAAATGTAAATAGCAGGAACGGATCTAGCTGAACACTGTGAGCAGGACGCACTGCACTAAATGTAAATAGCAGGAACAGATCTAGCTGAACACTGTGAGCAGGACGCACTGACTGCACTAAATGTAAATAGCAGGAACAGATCTAGCTGAACACTGTGAGCAGGACGCACTGACTGCACTAAATGTAAATAGCAGGAACGGATCTAGCTGAACACTGTGAGCAGGACGCACTGCACTAAATGTAAATAGCAGGAACGGATCTAGCTGAACACTGTGAGCAGGACGCACTGCACTAAATGTAAATAGCAGGAACGGATCTAGCTGAACACTGTGAGCAGGACGCACTGCACTAAATGTAAATAGCAGGAACGGATCTAGCTGAACACTGTGAGCAGGACGCACTGCACTAAATGTAAATAGCAGGAACAGATCTAGCCTAATCTAGCTCTCAAATCAAATGACACTGTCTGTCTCTCTCTCTATCAGCACACCGGAACACACTACACAGGGCCGCCGTGCAGGCGGCCTTATATAGTGTGGGGCGTGTACTAAATCCCCTGAGCCATAATTGGCCAAAGCCACCCTGGCTTTGGCCAATTACAGCTCTCTCTACTGACGGCGCTGTGATTGGCCAAGCATGCGGGTCATAGTGCATGCTTGGCCAATCATCAGCCAGCAATGCACTGCGATGCCGCAGTGAATTATGGGCCGTGACGCGCCACACGAATTTGGCGCGAACGGCCCATAACGTTCGCAATTCGACGGACGGTCGAACAGCCGATGTTCGAGTCGAACATGGGTTCGACTCGAACACGAAGCTCATCCCTAGTGGTCAGTGTAGTGTAGTGGACAGTGTAGTATTGTGGTCAGTATAGTGTAGTGGACAGTGTAGTATTGTGGTCAGTATAGTGTAGTGGACAGTGTAGTGTAGTGGACAGTATAGTGTAGTGGACAGTGTAGTGTAGTGGACAGTGTAGTATTGTGGTCAGTATAGTGTAGTGGACAGTGTAGTATAGTGGTCAGTACAGTGTAGTGGACAGTGTAGTGTAGTGGACAGTGTAGTGTAGTGGACAGTATAGTGTAGTGGACAGTGTAGTGTAGTGGACAGTGTAGTGTAGTGGTCAGTGTAGTGTAGTGGACAGTATAGTGTAGTGGACAGTGTAGTGTAGTGGTCAGTACAGTGTAGTGGTCAGTGTAGTATTGTGGTCAGTGTAGTATAGTGGTCAGTGTAGGGTTAGTGGACAGTGTAGTATTGTGGTCAGTATAGTGTAGTGGACAGTGTAGTGTAGTGGTTAGTACAGTGTAGTGGACAGTGTAGTATAGTGGACAGTGTAGTATAGTGGTCAGTACAGTGTAGTGGACAGTGTAGTGTAGTGGTCAGTATAGTGTAGTGGTCAGTATAGTGTAGTGGACAGTGTAGTGTAGTGGACAGTGTAGTGGTCAGTACAGTGTAGTGGACAGTGTAGTGTAGTGGTCAGTATAGTGTAGTGGACAGTGTAGTGTAGTGGACAGTGTAGTGGTCAGTGTAGTGTAGTGGTCAGTGTAGTGTAGTGGACAGTGTAGTGTAGTGGACAGTGTAGTATTGTGGTCAGTGTAGTGTAGTGGTCAGTGTAGTGTAGTGGTCAGTACAGTGTAGTGGTCAGTGTAGTATTGTGGTCAGTATAGTGTAGTGGACAGTGTAGTGTAGTGGTCAGTACAGTGTAGTGGGCAGTGTAGTATTGTGGTCAGTGTAGTGTAGTGGTCAGTACAGTGTAGTGGACAGTGTAGTATTGTGGTCAGTGTAGTATTGTGGTCAGTGTAGTATAGTGGTCAGTACAGTGTAGTGGACAGTGTAGTATTGTGGTCAGTGTAGTGTAGTGGTCAGTACAGTGTAGTGGTCAGTGTAGTATTGTGGTCAGTGTAGTATTGTGGTCAGTGTAGTATAGTGGTCAGTATAGTGTAGTGGTCAGTGTAGTGTAGTGGTCAGTATAGTGTAGTGGACAGTGTAGTGTAGTGGACAGTGTAGTGTAGTGGTCAGTGCAGTATAGTGGACAGTGTAGTATAGTGGACAGTGTAGTATAGTGGTCAGTGTAGTATTGTGGTCAGTGTAGTGTAGTAGACAGTATAGTGGTCAATGTAGTGTAGTTCTCAGTGTAGTGGTCAGTATAGTATAGTGGACAGTATAGTGGTTAGTGCAGTGGTCAGTGTAGTTCTCAGTGTAGTGGTCAGTATAGTGGTCAGTGTAGTGGACAGTATAGTGGTCAGTATTGTATAGTGTAGTGGACAGTGTAGTTCTCAGTGTAGTGGTCAGTATAGTATAGTGGACAGTATAGTGGTTAGTGCAGTGGTCAGTGTAGTTCTCAGTGTAGTGGTCAGTATAGTGGTCAGTGTAGTGGACAGTATAGTGGTCAGTATTGTATAGTGTAGTGGACAGTGTAGTTCTCAGTGTAGTGGTCAGTATAGTGGTCAGTGTAGTGTAGTAGACAGTATAGTGGTCAGTGTAGTTCTTAGTGTAGTGGTCAGTGTAGTGGACAGTATAGTGGTCAGTGTAGTGTAGTGGTCAGTGTAGTTCTTAGTGTAGTGGACAGTATAGTATAGTGGTCAGTGTAGTGTGTAATGGTCAGTATAGGAATCAGGTAGGTCAGTACTATTGTATTTGAAGGGACTCGGGGAGTGATAAAAGTCCGCAGGTTAGGGGGGGGGGGGGGGCGCAAATTACTTGCCTTGCCCCGGGTGCTGACAACCCACGCTACGCCACTGCCCCAGCTGTAGCCGCCGACAGCCGTCGGCAAAAAACCCTACCCATGGGTATGATCCTGCAAGCAAAGTTCAACTTACCAAGCAAAGATTGAAGATCCCTCAGCTGTATTTTCCTCATCCCATGGATCCACCGTATTTCCGTCTGCGGTAACCTACATTCCATTGCCATTGAATCAATAACAATGCCCAAGAAACTAATTTCTGTGGTGGGGCCCTCAGTTTTTTCAGCAGCCAGGGGAACTCCAAACCGTTCTGCAATGTGTTGCAACGTTGACAATAAAATCGCACACACACTGGAAGAAGGGGGGCCTATGCATAGGAAATCATCTAAATAGTGTATCATAGATTTAAGCTCGGACACCTCTCTTACCACCCACTCCAAAAAGGAACTGAAAACTTCAAACATGGCGCAGGAAATGGAGCAACCCATAGGTAAGCATTTGTCCACATAAAATTGTTTTTGCCATTGGCAACCCAACAGCCAAAAGCTGTCCGTGTGTCCTGGAAGCAGCCTAAACGCCGCCTCAATATCAGCTTTTGCCATCAGTGCCCCTTTTCCCATAGCGCCTGACCCAACGAACTGCCGCATCAAACGAACTGTATGACACGGTGCAGACGTCCGGGTCAATGAAATCTTTAACCGATCTCCCTTTTGGAAATGATAAGTGGTGAATCAGCCGAAACTTATTCGGCTCTTTCTTTGGCACAGCCCCCAGTGGAGACACCACCAAGTCTTTCAATGGTTTTGCCCCAAACGGCCCACCCATCCATCCTAAAGCCACTTCTTTTGCCAATTTTTCCCCCACCACCCCCGGGTGTTGCAATGCAGATTTTAAATTCCGTGCTACTGGAGGAACCACCTCCAATGAACACGGAATTTTGAACCCTTCCCTAAACCCCTCAGTGATCAGTAACGCCGCTTTCCTATCCGGATACTTACTTAGGAAAGGCTGCATCCTTTCCACCTTCACCGGCGTCTTCCCTCTTGTTAGCAGACTCCCCTGCACGCTTACCTTTTTTGAAACACCGAGCCAGGGTTTGGGCTCCCCCACATCCTGAACATTCGTGCTTGAATTTGCACGACCCCCCAAACTTACAGGATCCTTCATTATACTGCCAGCACACCCCCCATTTTCTGCCGGCCGGTAGTCCTGAGGAGTTAGTACCCCCGGCCCCCCCTTGAAATAACTGAGGCGGGGCCCTAGCCGACGACATCAGTTTCATCCATAGGCTAATATCCTTATGGTCCCAACGCAGAGCCGGACGCACCGCTCTGCGTTGACGAAACTGCTCATCGTAACGTAGCCACGCAGTTCCCCCGTACACTCTATGTGCCTCACCTATAGCATCCATATAACAAAACAACCCCGAACATTGTTCGGGGTTCTTTTCGCCAATGACACTAGCCATGATAGCGAACGCTTGCAACCAATTTACAAACGTCCGCGGTATCAATCTCTATCTCCTCTTCTCCTCATCCTCCTTCTTGGAATCGTCGAGTTTAACCCTATCCAGGTTAAACTTTTCCAATGGCAACAAGGAGAAAATTTCCACGTACTCCACTTTATAATTTTTTTCTCGCACTTCCGGTTTCAAATGTGCCCCTAACGGGCCTTCGAAACAAACATATATCCCGCATTTTGCCGCATCTGCCAGCCTAACCACATAAGTCCTGCCTTTAGCTTCTGCAGTCCCCTTCTCACCTGCCGTTTCCTTGTCTGTCACCTTCTCTGGCGTTGTGGTAGCTGGCACCTCTGTGACCGCAGCCCCCCCTGCCCCCCTTTGTGCGTCCCCTTGCGGAGCCTGCCCTGGTCCCTCTCCAAAGCGACCAACCAGGACCCTTAGACCCTCCAATAGCTCCTGGAGCTGTCCTCCTGACCCCGAACTGGCGGGTGCCGTACTCGGCAGTTGTTGGTCAGGAGCCTGGCCCAAACCACTCTGCGAATGTGTCGACGGAGTTCCGACGGAATTCCGCTCACACTGTCTTGCACACCAAATTCCGACCATCCAGAACGCAGTGACGTACGACGGGACTAGAAAATAGAAATTCAATAACCAGTAGCCAATAGCTTCTGTCTCGTACTTGCTTCAGAGCATGCGTCGTTTTTGGTACGTCGGAACAGCATACAGATGATCGGTTTTCCTGATAGGAATTGGTTCCGTCGGAAAAATTTAGAACATGTTCTCTTTCTAGGTCCGTCAGAATTTTCGAAGTAGAGAGTCAGATAGGGCATACACACGATCGGTATATACGATGAAAAGCTCCCGTCAAACTTTTTCTGTCGGACATTCCACTTGTGTGTACACGGCATAAGTGGACTACAGTTGCCCTGTTTACTGGACAGCAGTAGTAGTAGTAGATCATTGACTGGTAGTATATTTTGCCTCCTGGAGTTCCTCTGTAAGCTAATGCAAGCCTCAAAACATGACCAGAAGAAGGAAGTTTATAGAATATTTCATGTAATCACCGGTTGAGCCATTTGCATCTAATCTCTTTTTGTGGTCCAAAAGTAGATAAGCTTGTATTTCAGCATTATCAGACTTATAAGTAGCCTGCACCTCGCCTGGTAGAGAACTATTCTGTTGCAGCTGTCCCCATAAGCAAGGGTATAATTTTATTGTATATCATTTTATATTTACTAATTAGTAGTTCTGGTTAATGTTGCCTGTAACTTTCAGAGCAGATGAGGTTTTGTAGCCCAAATACGGGCGAAAATTTGTGCAGTGGAGACATATCACAAGTTTGCAAACAGGGAATCTTGTGGGTGCTGTTGATTGAAGCACTGGGCAAGGGGCTTGTCGGACCATGGGAGAACAGGACCACTGCACTCTCTGTTGATTGGAGCACAGGCAGGGGATGTGTAGAACCACTTGAGACTGGACAGCTACACTCTGTGTTTTTTGGAGCACTGGGTAGAAGGCATGTCAAACCACTGGAGACCAGGGTGGCTGCACTCAGTGTTTTCTGGTGCACTGGGCAGGGGGCATGTCAAACTACTAGAAACTGGAATTGGTGCACTCATGTTTTTTGGAGCACCGGGTGGAGGTGTGTTGGACAACTGGAAACCCAGAGTGCTGTGCTCTGTGTTGAGCAGAGGTCTGGCTCTTTATCATGCTGCTAGCACAGGGTATTTGAACATAAAAAATTCACAATGGCATTGGAAATTGGAGCTCTGAACAGGTAGAGAGTGTCAGCAGAAATAAACCTTTAGGCCCCTTGCACACGGGGTGGATCAGTTTTGACAGACTCTGCTAGCTCAGCAGGGGGCTGATGCCACCAGTTTCTCCCAGTTTTCACTTTAGGCCACCAGGTATATTTACTTCTAAAAAACCTAATGGTTCTTTTAATGTGTAATTGTCACATTTGATTGACTGATTGATTGATTTGATTTGCTAAAAATGGAGAGTGCAAAATCTGGTGCAACTGTGCAAGGTAGCCAATCACCTTCTAACTTCTGCTTGTTCAATTAGGCTTGGACAAAAAAAATTTCTATGCAGAGCTGCAGGGGATTTTGCACTCTCCAGTTTTAGTAAATCAAGCCCATAGTATCACTATTAGTGACAACAAAACCTCCCAAATTTACTAGTTACACTTTGTATGGCTAACTAATAGTTTGCTGGATCTACAGTATATGAACCCATTCCCTTGCAGGGCCGTTTTTTCCACTGGGCATGCTGGGCAGTTGCCCGGGGGCCCCACTTTCCTGGAGGGCCCCATCCAGGGCCTATCCTCAGCGCTGCAATCTGCTGCTTAAGTTGACTGACTGCACTGGTTGCTCATTTGCTAGAATCGCCGGCCGCCCGGCGTCTAGCTAGCAACCAGTGACGTCAGTTAGAGGCCGCCCCAGCATTCATAGCATGCCGCGGCCGCCCCAGCATTCATAGCATGCCGCGGCTAGTGACCAAGCTCCGCCCACCTCTGCCATGTTCTTTAGACAGCGTGGAGAGGGAGTAGAGCGGAAAGACGGCCCTTTATAGCTGGCGCTGCCTTGCTCTGCTGTGAGTGACACACTGTACTGCACCAGGCCGGCGGCCTCAAGTAAGTCTAAAGGCCCGTACACATGATCAGACTTTTTGACAACAAACATGCAAATTAGCTGTTTTGGATCAACATCCGACCATGTGTACACTCCATCGGACAAACTTTCTCTGTTTCCATCTGACTTTTGTTGGCCGTGTGAACGGACAAACTTCCCGGCAACAAAAGTCCGATGGAGCAAAGTCCGATCGTGTGTACACAAAAGCATCTGACTTTTGTACAAACTACAGTACGCGGCCGCGAGAATGTTTCCAGCGCGAACCCATCGCGCTGGTTCTCGGCGACAGGGTACTGTACATCTCGCGCTGGCTGCAATAGGAAAAACACATTTTCCTATTGCGGCGAGTGCGAGAGGGAATTCCCCTCTGGGGGCATACCAGGCCCTTAGGTCTGGTATGGATTTTAAGGGGAACTCCCTACGCCGAAAAAACGGCGTGGGGGTCCCCCCCATATCCATACCAGACCCTTATCCGAGCATGCAGCCCAGCCGGTCAGGAAAAGGGGTGGGGACAAGCGAGCGCCCCCCCTCCTGAGCTGTACCAGGCCGCATGCCCTCAACATGGAGGGTGGGTGCTTTGGGGGAGGGGGGCTTATCGGAATCCGGGAGCCCCCTTTAATAAGGGGGCCCCCAGATTCCGGCCCCCCACCCTTTGTGAATGAGTATGGGGTACATCGTACCCCTACCCATTCACCTAGGAAAAAAAGTGTCAATAAAAAAATACAGTACACAGGTTTTTAAACTAATTTATTAGGCAGCTCCGGGGGTCTTCTTCCGACTCCGGGGGTCTTCTTAATCCGACTTCGGGGGTATCTCCGGCGTCATCTCCCGGTGTCCAGATCGTCTGCCGGCTCCTCCGCTATCTTCTGCCGCTCTTTTGCCAGGGGTGGCCCGGACTTCTGGATCGTCTTCTTCCCTCTTCTCTTCCAGAGATGTTGACACGATGCTCTCTCCAGCTGGAATGCTCTCTGAGCGCTCCACTGTGACTTATATAGGCAGTGACCCCGCCCCCCTATGACTTCACAGTCCCGGGGCATGCTGGGACTGTGAGGTCATAAGGGGGCATGGCCATATCATCCGATGACCACGCCCCCTTATGAGATCACAGTCCCAGCATGCACCGGGACTGTGACCTCATAAGGGGGCGGGGTCACCGCCTATATAAGTCCATTGCGGAGCGCTCAGAGAGCATTCCAGCTGGAGAGAGCGTCGTGTCAACATCTCTGGAAGAGAAGAGGGAAGAAGACGATCCAGAAGTCCGGGCCACCGCTAGCAAAAGAGCGGCAGAAGATAGCGGAGGAGCCGGCAGAAGATCCGGACACCGGGAGAAGACGCCGGAGAGACCCCCGAAGTCGGAAGAAGACCCCCGGAGCTGCCTAATAAATTACTTTAAAACCTGTGTACTGTGTTTTTTTATTGACACTTTTTTCCCTAGGTGAATGGGTAGGGGTACGATGCACCTCATACTCATTCACAAAGGGTGGGGGGCCGGGATCTGGGGGCGACTTTATTAAAGGGGGCTCCCGGATTCCAATAAGCCCCTCGCTCGCAGACCCCGACAACCAACGGCCAGGGTTGTCGGGAAGAGGCCCTTGTCCTCATCACCATGGGGACAAGGTGCTTTGGGGAGGGGGGCCCGCATGTTGAGG
The DNA here is from genome assembly GCA_037952835.1 of Lithobates septentrionalis. NCBI lineage: Eukaryota > Metazoa > Chordata > Amphibia > Anura > Ranidae > Lithobates > Lithobates septentrionalis. The sequence continues at coordinate 1,094,018 of JBBDGP010000808.1, forward strand.
GTATGCGGCCTGGTACGGCTCAGGAGGGGAGGGAGCGCTCGCTCGTCCCCACCACTTTTCCTGACCGGCCAGGCTGAGTGCTCGGATTAGGGTCTGGTATGGATCTTGGGGGGACCCCCATGCCGTTTTTTCGGCATAGGGGGTTTCTTCTTAAAATCCATACCAGATCTAAGGGCCTAGTTTGCCCCTGGAGGGGAACCCATGCCGGTTTTTTATTTAAAATTTGGCGTGGAGTTCCCCCTCAAGATTCATACCAAACACAGTGCCTGGCATTGGCGGGGATCCAAATCAGATCCTCGCACCAGTGTGAACCCGGCTCGCAAGGTGTCAATCTCGCTGATAAAAGTGGCGAGATTGACACAGTATCAGACAACAATACAGAAGTTTAGTGAAAGTTGGCTGGAAAAGTCCTGCCATCTGTATGCAAGACAAACTTCTGGCCAACGCCCTTTGTACAAAAATCCAAGGGAAAGTTTGTACAAAGTCCTATCGTGTGTATGGGGCTTAACACTTAAGTAAGTTCAAGTTGTGCATCAAACACAGCCACTGTCTGTGCCCCTCAAAAGCTGCCCCTGTGTCCATCAAACACAGCCACTGTGCCCATCAAAGCTGCCACTGTGCCTATCAAACACAGCCACTGTGTCCATCAAAGCTGCCACTGTGCCCATCAAACACAGCCAATGTGCCCCTCAAAAGCTGCCACTGTGCCCATCAAAGCTGCTACTGTGCCCATCAAACAGCCACTGTGCCCATCAAAGCTGCCACTGTGCCCATCAAACACAGCCACTGTGCCCATCAAACAGCCACTGTGCCCATCAAAGCTGCCACTGTGCCCATCAAAAGCTGCCACTGTGCCCATCAAAAGCTGCCACTGTGCCCATTAAATGCAGCCACTGTGCCCATTAAGCGCAGCCACTGTGCCCATCAAAAGCTGCCACTGTGCCCATCAAAAGCTGCCACTGTGCCCATCAAACACAGCCACTGTGCCCATCAAAGCTGCCACTGTGCCCATCAAACAGCCACTGTGCCCATCAAAGCTGCCACTGTGCCCATCAAAAGCTGCCACTGTGCCCATCAAACGCAGCCACTGTGCCCATTAAACACAGCCACTGTGCCCATCAAACGCAGCCACTGTGCCCATCAAACGCAGCCACTGTGCCCATCAAACGCTGCCACTGTGCCCATCAAAAGCTGCCACTGTGCCCATCAAACACAGCCACTGTGCCCATCAAAGCTGCCACTGTGCCCATCAAACGCTGCCACTGTGCTCATCAAACGCTGCCACTGTGCCCATCAAACTCGTGTTATATTGTCCAAACGTTGTGTTAATGTTTAAACCCTGATTTTGTTCAAAGTACCAATAAATATAGCCTTATGGATAATTTTTATTCTCGTGCGTGATTGTGTAGACAGGGCCCCAGTGCACTGTATTGCCCGGGGGCCTATAATGCTCTTAAGATGGCCCTGCTCCCTTGTCCTAGTGTTCTGTGGTGCCTATTCTTTATCTTCTTTTCTTTTATTCAATAAAATAGTTTTTAAATAAATGTTGATCTTATTTCCATATCTATCCCCTTAAAAGCTGTCTTTTTCCTGTGTTGGCGCATACTGATCAAATGAACCATTGGTAAAGAACGGAACGGGGCATATGGTGGGTGAGCTGGCTACAGTATTTCCTTTTTTGTGCATTGTCCCCTCCCTGGACCTTGTGGTGTAGGCAGAAGGAGGTAGAATGGGTTATAACTTATGCAGCTGCATTGTGGCTTTTCTTCTAAAGTATAAATATAGAAGAGACATGCGACAACACATGTCAGAAATGACACTTTGCTACAATGTAAAGTAGTGAGTGTACAGCTTGTATAAGTCTACTTTACTACCCCTGAACTCTCCTCTATGTTATCTTATCAGTAGGGATGAGCCGAACACCCCCCGGTTCGGTTCGCACCAGAACCTGCGAACGGACCGAAAATTTGCACGAGTTAGAACCCTATTGAACCCCTTCAATAGAACCCTATTGAAGTCTATGGGACTCGAACGTTCGAAATCAAAAGTGCTAATTTTAAAGGCTAATTTGCATGGTATTGTCCTAAAAAGGGTTTGGGGACCCGGGTCCTGCCCCAGGGGACATGTATCAATGCAAGGAAAAGTTTTAAAAACGGACGTTTCGTTTTTTCAGAAGCAGTGATTTTAATGATGCTTAAAGTGAAAAAAAAGAAGTGAAATATTCCTTTAAATATCGTACCTGGGGGGTGTCTATAGTATGCCTGTAAAGTGGCGCGTGTTTCCCCTGCACAAAATGAAATTTTTAAAGTAATAAAAGTCATTTAAAACTGCTTATGGCTCTAATGTAATGTCCGGTCCCGGTAATATGGATGAAAATCAGTGAGACAAACGGCATGGGTACCCCCCCCCCCCCCCCATTCCATTACCAGGCCCTTTTGGTCTTCTATGGATATTAAGGGGGACCCCGCACCCAAATTAAAAAAAGGAAAGGCGTGGGGCCCCAGGCCCTCTGAACAGCAGTATACAGGCGGTGAAAACAAGACAGGGACTGTAGGTTTGTTGCTAAGTAGAATCTGTTTGTAATTTTGAACTGTTACATTTTTTTTAAAGTGTAGCTCCAGCCAAAAAATCTATTTTTAAGCTTTAGGGGAAGGGTTATCACCCCTGTGACATTTGTTTTGCTGTATGTGCTCCTCTTCAGAAGATTTTACCTCACTTTCTGTCCCAATGACAAATGTTTTTTGACAATTTGGGGTTTTTAGTGAAACAAGGATTGGTGATAAAGCATCAGTGGAAAGGAGACATGTTTTTCCCATATTGACTCTTACAAGAGAGAATTTCCCTTCCTAGGGGTAGATTTCATCTCACTTCCTGTTGTCTCCTTCCGTTTGCAAGTAGGAGTCGTTTGTAAGTTGGATGTTTGAAAGTAGGGGCCTGCCCTATATACTCTGCAGAAATTGGGGCCTTAGGTGTTGGTGTTGCCACAACACTGTAAGCCCTCACAGTTACTCTTGGTGGGCGCAGGAATGGGCTCTGCTATGAGATATTAGATCAAGAATTGTAATTACATGCCCCTGTTGAACAGGGTCAGAAAAATTGGGCCTTTGGTGGTGGTGGTGCTGGTGCCACAACACTGTAAGTCCTCACAGTTACTCTTGGTGGGCGCAGAAACGGGCCCTGTTGTGAAATATTAGATCAAGAATTGTAATTACATGCACCTGTTGAACAGGGGCAGAAAAACTGGGCCTTTGGTGGTGGTGGTGGTGTTACCACATCACTGTAAGTCCTCACAGTTACTCTTGGTGGGAGCTGGAACGGGCCCTGCTGTGAAATATTAGATCAAGAATTGTAATTACATGCACCTGTTGAACAGGGGCAGAAAAATTGGGCCTTTGGTGGTGGTGGTGCTGGTGCCACAACACTGCAAGTCCTCACAGTTACTCTTGGTGGGGGCAGGAACGGGCCCTGCTGTGAAATATTAGATCAAGAATTGTAATTACATGTCTCTGTTGAACAGGGGCAGAAAAATTGGGCCTTTGGCACTGGTGCCACAACACTGCAACCCCTCACAGATACACTAGTTGGAGCGCAGGAATGAGCCCTCCTGCAAAATATTGCATCAAAAATTGTAATTACAAGCCCCTGTTAAACAGGGGCTGAAAAATTGGGCCTTAGGCACTGGTGCTGTTACCACAACACTGCAACCCCTCACAGATACTCTAGTTGGAGCGCAGGAACAAGCCCTGCTGCAAAGTATTGAATCAAAAATTGTAATTACAAGCCCCTGTTAAACAGGGGCTGAAAAATTGGGCCTTAGGCACTGGTGCTGGTGCCACAACACTGCAACCCCTCACAAATGCTCTAGTTGAGTGCAGCAACGAACCCTGCTTGCATAATATTGCATCAAAAATTGTAATTACACGCCCCTGTTAAACCTTAGCCACTGGTGGTGGTGCCCAGAACCAAAAATATTCTTACAAGCTATCATCATGATCATTGAGGAGGAAGAGGATAGTCACTCAGCATAACAGGATAGTCACTCAGCATCAGCATAGGCAGTCTTGAAGGGATCTGACATTTCAAAAAAAATTATTCGGTTACATCAGCATCAGGTGCTTGGTAGCTCGTGATGATCCAAGACTGATTCATTTTTATGAAGGTTAGTCGATCGACCGAGTCGGTGGACAGGCGCACCCTGTGATCGGTTACAAAACCTCCAGCAGCACTGAATGTGCGTTCCGAAAGAACGCTGGATGCAGGACAGGCCAGTAGCTCAATTGCATACTGTGCAAGCTCTGGGCAGTGATCCTTTCTTAAGACCCAGTAACCCAGAGGATTTTTGGTGGGAAAGGTGTCCAAGTCAGATCTTGCCCCTAGGTATTCCTGCACCATGTAAAACAGACGCTTGAACCTATCATACCTTGGGGCTGCAGACTAAAAAATTGTCTGAACGCATCAGTCAGACGGCCACCTTCTCCACCGCTCCTTCTTTGACTGACCGAAGCCTCAGCAACACGTTGTAGTATAATTGTAAATACTGTAGCTGCCTGCCTGTGGTATTAATAAGATCAGAAGAACACCACTAATTTTCTTCAGGTAGCTTTAGGTGCACACTGTGCAGGGGACGCACTACACTAAATTGTAAATACTGCAGCTGCCTGCGGTACTGTACTAATAGGATCAGAAGAACACCACTAATTTTCTTTAGGTAGCTTTAGGTGCACACTGTGCAGAGGATGCACTACACTAACTGTAAATACTGTAGCTGCCTGCCTGTGGTATTAATAGTAGCAGAACAACATCAATTTTCTTCAGGTAGCTTTAGGTGCACACTGTGCAGAGGACGCAGTACACTAACTGTAAATACTGTAGCTGTCTGCCTGTGGTATTAATAGGATCAGAAGAACACCACCAATTTTATTCAGGTAGGCTTTAGGTGCACACTGTGCAGAGGACACAGTACACTAATTGCAAACACTGTAGCTGCCTGCCTGTGGTATTAATATAGGATCAGAAGAACACCACCAATTTTATTCAGGTAGCTTTAGGTGCACACTGTGCAGAGGACACAGTACACTAACTGTAAATACTGTAGCTGCCTGCCTGTGGTATTAATATAGAAATAGAACAACACCACCAATTTTCTTCAGGTAGCTTTAGGTGCACACTGTGCAGAGGACACAGTACACTAACTGTAAATACTGTAGCTGCCTGCCTGTGGTATTAATATAAGATCAGAAGAACACCACTAATTTTCTTCAGGTAGCTTTAGGTACACACTGTGCTGAGGACGCACTACACTAACTGTAAATACTGTAGCTGCCTGCCTGTGGTATTAATAAGATCAGAAGAACACCACTAATTTTCTTCAGGTAGCTTTAGGTGCACACTGTGCAGGGGACGCACTACACTAAATTGTAAATACTGCAGCTGCCTGCGGTACTGTACTAATAGGATCAGAAGAACACCACTAATTTTCTTTAGGTAGCTTTAGGTGCACACTGTGCAAAGGATGCACTACACTAACTGTAAATACTGTAGCTGCCTGCCTGTGGTATTAATAGTAGCAGAACAACATCAATTTTCTTCAGGTAGCTTTAGGTGCACACTGTGCAGAGGAAGCAGTACACTAACTGTAAATACTGTAGCTGTCTGCCTGTGGTATTAATAGGATCAGAAGAACACCACCAATTTTATTCAGGTAGGCTTTAGGTGCACACTGTGCAGAGGACACAGTACACTAATTGTAAATACTGTAGCTGCCTGCCTGTGGTATTAATATAGGATCAGAAGAACACCACCAATTTTATTCAGGTAGCTTTAGGTGCACACTGTGCAGAGGACACAGTACACTAACTGTAAATACTGTAGCTGCCTGCCTGTGGTATTAATATAGAAATAGAACAACACCACCAATTTTCTTCAGGTAGCTTTAGGTGCACACTGTGCAGAGGACACAGTACACTAACTGTAAATACTGTAGCTGCCTGCCTGTGGTATTAATATAAGATCAGAAGAACACCACTAATTTTCTTCAGGTAGCTTTAGGTACACACTGTGCTGAGGATGCACTACACTAACTGTAAATACTGTAGCTGCCTGCCTGTGGTATTAATAAGATCAGAAGAACACCACTAATTTTCTTCAGGTAGCTTTAGGTGCACACTGTGCAGGGGACGCACTACACTAAATTGTAAATACTGCAGCTGCCTGCGGTACTGTACTAATAGGATCAGAAGAACACCACAAATTTTCTTCAGCTAGCTTTAGGTGCACACTGTGCAGAGGATGCACTACACTAACTGTAAATACTGTAGCTGCCTGCCTGTGGTATTAATAGGAGCAGAACAACATCAATTTTCTTCAGGTAGCTTTAGGTGCACACTGTGCATAGGACGAAGTACACTAACTGTAAATACTGTAGCTGCCTGCCTGTGGTATTAATATAGGAATAGAAGAACACCACCAATTTTCTTCAGGTAGATTTAGGTGCACACTGTGCAGAGGACACAGTACATTAACTGTAAATACTGTAGCTGCCTGCTTGTGGTATTAATATGGGATCAGAAGAACACCACCAATTTCATTCAAGTAGCTTTAGGTGCACACTGTGCAGAGGAGACAGTACACTAACTGTAAATACTGTAGCTGCCTGCCTGTGGTATTATCGGAGCAGAACAACAGCAATTGTCTCCAGGAAGCTTTAGGTGCACACTGTGCAGAGGACGCACTACACTAACTGTAAATACTGTAGCTGGCTGCCTGTGGTATTAATAGGATCAGAAGAACACCACTAATTTTCTTCAGGTAGCTTTAGTTGCACACTGTGCAGAGGACACAATATACTAACTGTAAATACTGTAGCTGCCTGCCTGTGGTATTAATAGGAGCAGAACAACAGCAATTGTCTCCAGGCAGCTTTAGGTGCACACCGTGCAGAGGACGCACTACACTAACTATAAATGCTGTAGCTGCCTGCCTGTGGTATTAATAGGATCAGAAGAACACCACTAATTTTCTTCAAGTAGCTTTAGGTGCGCACTGTGCAGGGTGCACACTACACTAAATTGTAAATACTGCAGCTGCCTGCGATACTGTACTAATAGGATCAGTAGAACACCACTATTTTCTTCAGGTAGCTTTAGGTGCACACTGTGCAGAGGACGCACTACACTAACTTGTAAATACTGCAGCTGCCTGCGGTACTGTACTAATAGGATCAGAAGAACACCACTAATTTTCTTTAGGTAGCTTTAGGTGCACACTGTGTAGAGGATGCACTACACTAACTTGTAAATACTACAGCTGCCTGTGGTACTGTACTAATAGGATCAGAAGAACACCACTAATTTTCTTCAGGTAGCTTTAGGTGCACACTGTGCAGAGGACGCACTACACTAACTTGTAAATACTGCAGCTGCCTGCGGTACTGTACTAATAGGATCAGAAAACCACCACTAATTTTATTTAGGTAGCTTTAGGTGCACACTGTGCAGAGGACGCACTAAACGAATTTGTAAATACTGCAGCTGCCTGCGGTACTGTATTAATAGGATCAGAAGAACACCACCAATTTTCTTCAGGTAGCTTTAGGTGCACACTGTCCAGAGGACGCACTACACTAACTGTAAATACTGCAGCTGCCTGCGGTACTGTACTAATAGGATCAGAAGAACACTAATTTTCTTCAGGTAGCTTTAGGTGCACACTGTGCAGAGGACACACTACACTAACTGTAAATACTGTAGCTAATAGGACTAATAGGATCAGAATAACACCAGCAATTTTCTTCAGGTAGCTGTAAATACTGTTAAAACACCTGCCTGCCTGTCAGTAGTAGGAAGTGAATAACAGGAACGGATCTAGCTAAACTAAATACAGTGTATATATATATATATATATACAACACCTAGGATGTATACATATATATACACAATACACTGTAAGTGCAGCTAACTGACTCGCCTGCCTACTCTATCTAACTTAAATCAAATGACACTGTCTCTCTGTCTATCTATCTCTCTCTCAACGCCGGAACACACTACACAGGGCCGCCGTGCAAGCGGCCTTATATAGTGTGGGGTGTGTACTAAATCCCCTGAGCCATAATTGGCCAATGCCACCCTGGCTTTGGCCAATTACAGCTCTCTGTACATGCACTATGACCCGCATGCTTGGCCAATCATCAGCCAGCAATGCACTGCGATGCCGCAGTGAATTATGGGCCATAACGCGCCACTCGAATTTGGCGCGAACGTCCCATATCGTTCGGAATTCGGCGAACGACCGAACAGGCAATGTTCGAGTCAAACATGCGTTCGATTCGAACACGAAGCTCACCCCTACTTATCAGTACATGTACACAGGGTCGTTTACAGTAGTTTCTAGGCAGTTGAGTTTAGAGGCATTTTTTGGAATGCAAAAAAATGCGTTCAGAAGCTGACTTTACAGACAGTTCATGTGCCAAATGCCTCTAAATGCGGTAATTCGCGTTTACACGTTTCGTTTACAGGCATTTTTCATTTTTGGCTATTTAAAAAATATATATTAATACCCGTATTTATCGGCGTATAACACGCGCCAGCGTATAACACACACCCCAAGTTTAGCAGGGCATTTTAAGGAAAAAAACTTTTAGGAGGGAAGTTTAAGGAAAAAACTTACATTTAAATGCCCATCAATGCAACCTTATCAGTGTCCATCTGCAGCCTTGTCCATCATTGCAGAATAATCAGTGTCCATTTGCAACCTTGCCCAGTGCCATTTGCAGCTTTGCTAAGTGCCATTTGCAGCCTTGCCCATTGTCATATGCAGCCTTGCCCAGTGCCGTTTACAGCCTTGCCCAGTGCCGTTTGCAGCCTTGCCCAGTGCCGTTTGCAGCCTTGCCCAGTGCCATTTGCAGCCTTGCTAAGTGCCATTTGCAGCCTTGCCCATTGTCATATGCAGCCTTGCCCAGTGCCGTTTACAGCCTTGCCCAGTGCCGTTTGCAGCATTGCCCAGTGCCGTTTGCAGCATGTAATTGTTTAAATTTGCCGCCGCCGAGATAGACAGAGCCTGTGTTCTCGGCTGTACTCGGCTGGTCTCGGAGTCCCGGCCAGCTCCTATGATTGACATAACACAGGTCCAATGGCGGGACTGGGCGGGACTGCGAGCGAAGCCGAGCCGAGTACAGTACACTCGGCTCGGTCTTTTTCAGCAGCGCTCGCTCCTCATCCTCTCAGAGACAGCAGGGAGGCGGGACGGCGTGACTGTGAGTGGAGCTGAGCACTCGGCTCGGTCTTTTTCGGCGGTGCTCGTTTTTTTTCAGCGGCGCTCGCTCTTTTTCGGTGGCGCACGCTCTTTTTTGGCGCACAGACAGTGGGGATCGGCATATAACACGCACCCACGATTTTCCCCTGATTTTAAGGGGAAAAAGTGCGTGTTATACGCCAATAAATACGGTATTTTTAAAAAAAAATGCTTCTAGACGCAAACGCAGCATGTAAACGAGGCAAAACTGACATTTTAAATGTGTGTTACTATCGGTCAAGTTAAATCGTTCAGGAGAGGTTGTAAAAATGTCCTGTGTACATGAAGCCTTACAGTGTATATTTGCTGTCCCCTCAAAATAACTCAACACACAGCCATTAATGTATAAACTGCTGCCAACAAAAGTGAGTACATCCCTATGCGTAAATGTCCAAATTGGGCCCAATTAGCCATCTTCCCAGTCATGTGACTCATTACAGTGTTACAAGGTCTCAGGTGTGAATGGGGTGTGTTAAATTTGGTATATGTATGTATGTATGGTATTAGTATACCAATATTGTGATAGATGTAAAATCTCTGTCCAAAACTTTATGTAATTATTCCTATGTTTCTTTGTCATTTATAGCATTTAATTCATGCAGCAGTTCCTGAAGAAGCTCTTTTGCTGCAAAACATGTAGAGCGGTAATGTCTGTATCGGTTTATGAATTGAACAAGTAATATAACAAGGAATTTTTATCAATTTTTTATTGTCAAAATAAAATGTATTGAATCTGATCAATTGTAATCAATCTATTCTTTTTGGTGCCTTAAAAATCCCATGGTTTGTTCCTCTTCTTTTTTTTAATGTGTTAAATTTGGTGTTATCGCTCTCACTCTCTCTTACTGGTCACTGGAAGTTCTACATGGCACCTCATGGCAAAGAACCCTTTGAGGATCTGAAAAAAAAAAGTTGTTGCTCTACATAAAGATGGCCTAGGCGATAAGAAGATTGCCAAGACCCTGCAGCACAGTGGCCAAGAAAATACAGCAGTTTAACAGGACAGGTTCCACTCAGGACAGGCCTCGCCATGGTCAACCAAAGGAGTTGAGTGCACATGCTCAGCGTTAAATCCAGAGGTTGTCTTTGGGAAATAGATGTATCAGTGCTGCCAGCATTGCTGCAAAGGGTGAAGGGGTGGGGGGTCAGCCTGTCAGTGCTCAGACCATATGCCGCACACTGCATCAAATTGGGCATATTTGGATGCATTTTATGTCATATATATATATATATATATATATATATATATATATATATATATATATATATATATATATATATACAGTGGCTTGCGAAAGTATTCGGCCCCCTTGAACTTTTCAACCTTTTGCCACATTTCAGGCTTTAAACATAAAGATATAAAATTTTAATTTTTTGTGAAGAATCACCAACAAGTGGGACACAATTGTGAAGTGGAACGAAATCTATTGGATATTTTAAACTTTTTTAGCAATTAAAAAACTGAAAAGTGGTGCGTGCAAAATTATTCGGCCCCTTTACTTTCAGTGCAGAAAACTCACTCCAGAAGTTCAGCGAGAATCTCTGAATGATCCAATGTTGTCCTAAATGACTGATGGTGATAAATAGAATCCACCTGTGTGTAATCAAGTCTCTGTATAAATGCACCTGCTCTGTGATAGTCTCAGGGTTCTGTTGAAAGCGCAGAGAGCATCATGAAGACCAAGGAACACACCAGGCAGGTCCGTAATACTGTTGTGGAGAAGTTTAAAGCCGGATTTGGATACAAAAAGATTTCCCAAGCTTTAAACATCCCAAGGAGCACTGTGCAAGCGATCATTTTGAAATGGAAGGAGTATCAGACCACTGCAAATCTACCAAGACCTGGCTGTCCCTCTAAACTTTCAGCTCAGACAAGGAGAAGACTGATCAGAGATGCAGCCAAGAGGTCCATGATCACTGCACAAATCTGGCCTTTATGGAAGAGTGGCAAGAAGAAAGCCATTTCTCAAAGATATCCATAAAAAGTCTCGTCTAAAGTTTGCCACAAGCCACCTGGGAGACACACCAAACATGTGGAAGAAGGTGCTCTGGTCCGATGAAACCAAAATCGAACCTTTTGGCCACAATGCAAAACGATATGTTTGGCGTAAAAGCAACACAGCTCATCACACTCAACACACCATCCCCACTGTCAAACATGGTGGTGGCAGCATCATGGTTTGGGCCTGCTTTTCTTCAGCAGGGACAGGGAAGATGGTTAAAATTGAGGGGAAGATGGATGCAGCCAAATACAGGACCATTCTGGATGAAAACCTGTTGGAGTCTGCAAAAGACCTGAAACTGGGATGGAGATTTATCTTCCAACAAGACAATGATCCCAAACATACAGCAAAATCTACAAAGGAATGGTTCACAAATAAACGTATCCAGGTGTTAGAATGGCCAAGTCAAAGTCCAGACCTGAATCCAATCGAGAATCTGTGGAAAGAGCTGAAAACTGCTGTTCACAAACGCTCTCCATCCAACCTCACTGAGCTCGAGCTGTTTTGCAAGGAAGAATGGGCAAGAATTTCAGTCTCTCGATGTGCAAAACTGATAGAGACATACCCCAAGCGACTTGCAGCTGTAATCGCAGCAAAAGGTGGCTCTACAAAGTATTAACGCAAGGGGGCCGAATAATTTTGCACGCCCCACTTTTCATTTTTTTATTAGTTAAAAAAGTTTCAAAAATCCAAAAGATTTCGTTCCACTTCACAATTGTGTCCCACTTGTTGGTGATTCTTCACAAAAAATACAAATTTTATATCTTTATGTTTGAAGCCTGAAATGTGGCAAAAGGTTGAAAATTTCAAGGGGGCCGAATACTTTCGCAAGCCACTGTATATACGGTCTATTTGATTTGAGCTCAGTTGGATTTATTATTATTATTATTATACCACTCCGTTCGAAAGTCTCATAAACATGAAGGACGATATTTTATGCCACATTGTGTAGTGTACTTTTATGCTATGATCTATTTCTAGGACAATGGTCTTTAATGTATATATTTTTTGTATGTTTATCAAATGTTGTATTCAATATGAGACAGTGTTTTACTGTCCAGAAAATAAATACATATATATTTTTAATCCTGACAAATTTTCTGGCCACATTGAACATGCTTCGTTTAAAGTTCCAATTTGCTGTTTATTTACACTGCATCAAATTGGTCTACATGACTGTCGTCCCAGAAGGAAGCCTCTTCTAAAGATGATGCACAAGAAAGCCTGCAAATAGTTTGCTGAAGACAAGCAGACTAAGGACATGGATTACTGGAAACATGTCCTGTGGTCTGATGAGACCAAGATAAACTTATTTGGTTCAGTTGGTGTCAAGCGTGTGTGGCGGCAACCAGGTGAGGAGTACAAAGACAAGTGTGTCTTGCCTACAGTCAAGCATGGTGGTGGGAGTGTCATGGTCTGGGGCTGCATGAGTGCTGCCGGCACTGGGGAGCTACAGTTCATTGAGGGAACCATGAATGCCAACATGTACTGTGACATACTGAAGCAGAGCATGATCCCTTCCCTTCAGAGACTGGGCCGCAGGGCAGTATTCCAACATAATGGCCAAGCATGTCTCCAGACCTAAACCCTATTGAGCATCTGTGGTACATCCTCAAATGGAAGGTGGAGGAGCCCAAGGTCTCTAACATCCACCAGCTCCGTGATGTCGTCATGGAGGAGTGGAAGAGGACTCCAGTGGCAACCTGTGAAGCTCTGGTGAACTCCATGCCCAAGAGGGTTAAGGCAGTGCTGGAAAATAATGGTGGCCACACAAAATATTGACACTTTGGGCCCAATTTGGACATTTTCGCTTAGGGGTGTACTCACTTTTGTTGCCAGCGGTTTAGACATTAATGGCTGTGTGTTGAGTTATTTTGAGGGGACAGCAGATACATCGGGGGGGCCTGTTTTTTGTATTCTACAAAATAAAAGTAGAAAATTCAAAAGTGTGGCGCTATAAGCTCCGTAAATATGTGATGAATAAATATATCGAAAATGATAAAAAAAATCCTAAAAATTAAATGACTTCAAAGCAACCATTTCAGTGTAAACCAAAAAGTGCCACGTGAACAAATGTAACAGTGACTAGTGAACAAAGTAATAACACTTATATACATTCACCAATTCAAATGGTAAGTGAAAAAAACATCAGAGATGGTATTAAATAAAAAGTCCATATCACAATAGGTGAAATAATAATAAAAAAGCAAAAAGTCTGTGGTAACAGTGCATAGGCGATGATGAACAAGTGTCTCCTGAACATGCAGAGGGATTATTTAGACCCGGCTACCTGGCAGATAAATGGACCGTAGGGAGACCAGAAGTGCACGGAAGATTGAAATCAGTGCCAGGACCATCACCAGAAATCATGGAGGCTTACCAGAAATAGTGGCCTGAAATGGCATATGCCATACAGGTCAAAAGGGCTTGATGACCAACAGGTCTGGGTATTTTATCTGGTCAGATGTCATCACCACACAGAAAGGGGGAAGTAATCAGCACGGCTTCCTCATCAATGGATACACCATAAGCCAAGCGAATGATTCGTGTTGCATGTGAGGGGTAAAAACACTCACATAGCGTGATAACGTTTAAACTTGGATTTATTTAAAATTAAAGAATAAAAAACAAACTCACATTGTCAGAAGATAGGAATAGCATGTAAATCTTGTAGCGGCAGTCGTGAGGGGTCCACCCGACATGTTTCAACTAAACAGTCATCATCTGGGGTGTGGAACCCCCTCACCCCACCGCTCTATATATAGATAAATGATGACCCCCATTGGAAGTGTCCGAAACCGGAAGTGCTTCAGATGACCTTTATTTCCGGTTAAAGGGGGCATATAGTACAAATACGCTTATAATTCCCTATATTCTGAAGGGAACTATGTATATAGGGACTTATAGTTTATTATAAGTCCCGATTTATATTAAAATGGTACGGATGCAGCTTGGCATTGGTCCGGTTAATTAGTCCGGAAACCAAGCCTCACTGTCAATGCCTCTATCTGATGAGTGGGAGCGCAACGGCGCCGCCGCGATCCACACTCAGTACCAAGCCTCGTTTTCATGTGGCGCGATGACGTCACGCGCATATCAAAATAACGGCGGCAGTGCGCTCCTAGCCTCATCAGCCAAGCCTCGTTTTCAGTCCGCCATCATCCACAACTGATAGGGTCACAACAAAACAGGAAGTGGAGCCCGGCCTCAGTAAGGGGCCAGAAGGACCACCAAGGTGTCACCAGAGATGGACATGCACAGAAAAGCACGATGCTTGGATATATAAGGACTTGGGCAGTTCAAAATATATTATAAATACCTAAAAAAAATCTAAAAAATATAATTTATATAAAAATAAATTATATTAAACGTAAAAAATAATAGATTAAAAAATTTGTTTTTATTAAAGGAAAGGGAGCGTACTAACTACGTTCAAAATGTGAAAGCTCAAACATAGGACCTACCAGACACTGCCAATAGGGGGCATCAAGCAAACTTACCAAAACTAAAAATAGACCAACTAGAAGAATTGGAAAAAAATATTACGCATGAAGAGGTAAAACTGGCATTAAAGGAAACTCCCGTAGGAAAAAGCCCAGGACCAGACGGGTTTACGGTCAAATACTATAAAAAATTTGGAGAACAGCTGACTCCAAAACTATTAGAATATATGAATTCCTTAGGGGAAGATGAAGAAATAAGAAGTGAATCGTTATTAGCTCATATTACAATACTACCAAAAGAAGGGAAAGACAAAGTTAACTGCTCAAGCTACAGGCCAATAGTCCTATTGAACACTGACACGAAGCTGTACTCCAAGATCCTGGCCACTAGGATAAAAAAACGAATCCCACTGTGGATCAACCCGGACCAAACTGGTTTTGTCCCGGGGAGAGAGGGGCGGGACAACAGCCTAAAATCATTATTGATGTTGCACAAGAAGGTGCAGAATGAGACCCCAGTTCTATTCCTGTCACTGGATGCAGAAAAAGCATTTGACAGGGTAGACTGGGGTTTCATGATGGATACATTGCGGCACTTGGGTATTGGGACAAAAATGATGAAGTGGATAACAAATTTGTATAATGGCCCGACAGCAGTCGTAAAAGTAAACGGTAGACTCTCTCCAAAAATTAAGATGCAGAATGGAACACAGCAAGGCTGTCCACTGTCTCCACTATTATATGTATTGGCCTTAGAACCACTATTAGCAACACTCCGCAATAACAAAGAGGTAGAAGGAGCGAAACTAGGAGGAAAAGAGCATAAGATCGCTGCCTACGCGGACGACATCTTGATGTACGTATCCAACCTAAGAGTGTCACTCCCAAACACATTGAAAGAAATTAAAAAATACGGAGAACTGTCAAACTTCAAAATTAATCCAACAAAAACGGAAATATTAAACATAGGTCTAGAGAAAAAGGAAGTTCAGTTTTTACAAAAAGAATTCCCATTCACTTGGGTAAAAGAACTAAATTACCTTGGAATTAAAATAACTCCTAGAGTCGAAAAAATTTATCAGGCAAACTTTATTCCACTGATCAATGAGGTCAAAGAAGAAATGAAAAAGTTAAGAATACAGCCACTTTCATGGATTGGAAGAATAAATATGTTTAAGATGACGATATTACCTAAAATAAACTACAGATTACAGATGTTACCAGTAAAAATCCCGCAGAGCTTTTTTAAAATAATTAAAACAATCCTGCTAAAATACATATGGCTTAATAAAAAACCAAGAATTAAATACACGCTGATCACAAGGAAAAAGGAGCATGGTGGTCTTGCCGTCCCAGATATAAGTAGGTACTATAAAGCCATAGTTTTAACACGAATGTTAGAGTGGACAAATGAGAAAAATGGAAAAAAATGGGTGGAAATGGAAAACACAATAAGTGGAGCCACACTACATAAGAATATTTGGATTCCACGGAAATATAGAATATTGGACACCGACACGCACGAAATAACAAAAAATGTATTTAAAATTTGGGACACCATTCACTTAAAGAATGAATGGAAATATAATTCACCACTATTAGCACTCACAGGATCGAATCTCTTCACCCCTGGGAGGGAAATATTTGAAATCCAAGGAATAGGTAACCCACGACTGAAAGATATCACTAGAAATGGCAAAATAAGAACACGAGTAGAAATAGAGGAAAGGAATGGATGGAAGATGAATGAATGGAATTATACTCAAATAAGGCACCTAGTAAGCACAATACCACACCCACTGAGAGATGAAACAAAATTAACTGCACTGGAAAAGCTATGTAGCAATGAAACACCATTAAAAAACGGAACATCAAAAATTTATAGTATACTGACAGATTTGGAAGCACAAGAAAGACCAGAATATATAAATCAATGGGAAAAAGAAATGAATTTAAAAATAGATAACCAAAAAGTGGAAAAAATGATAGAAATGGGATATAATAAGGCTTGGGACATGAAGACCATAGAAATGAATTATAAACTAGTATCAAGATGGTATATGACCCCAGTAAGAATACACAGATTCCATCAAGATAGAACCTCCTTGTGTTGGAGAAAATGTGGCCAAATAGCAACGATCACACACATATGGTGGGAATGCCCAATAATAATGGAGTACTGGAAGGAAGTGTTAAATAACATAAAGGAAATAACTGGAGAAGAAATAGAACAAAATATTTGGACTTGCCTCTTCCATATCTACAATAAACCTAAGAAACAATATAGAAAATCAATAATACCTAACCTCCTGAATGCGGCCAAGGCCTTAATTCTCAAGAATTGGCTAAAAAGTGGAAAACCAGACATTAGAAACTGGCTAAAGGAAATAGATTATCACTACAAAATGGAAGGAGGAGATAAAGGGGATAATAGTAGATGGGAAAGTTGGAAAAACTACAAAGTCTCGAATATTTATTTAGATAGGATAAAAGAAAGAACAGGTGCAGAGCCAAGTGGATAAATAAATAACATAAAGGAACGGACCAGACACAGGGGAGGGGGAGGGGGGGGACGAGGGGGAGGGGGGGCGGGGGGAAATAAGAGGGACTGAGAGAGACTAAGATAATAATAGGGTTTATAATTATAGGAGGCGTTTTGTCGCCGGTTTTTAAAAATATTTAAGAATATCCTAGAAGGGAAAAATAATAAAGATGTGACGGAAACAATCCACAATGATGTGAAAAAGGAGAAGAGATAAAGTTTGACACATAAAGTTGAAATAATGTCTCTCGGAAAACTTTAGCTGAAGTGGATAAAAAAAAAAAAAATACAATCCATTAAACAGCTTAGATGCCCAAATCACATATAGAGTATATGGAAATAATCGAAAAACCATAAGTATGATAAATTATACAATCCATAGTTATACATGTTGATTACAAAAATCCTGTCAGTAACCGGGCTAGAATAAATGGTATGTGCCCATATTCAGTTAGAAAAAAGGAGAGATCAGAAATATATTTACACCTGATTGATGAAAGAGTTGATGTCCCATTCAACGTTGATACCCTGCGGAAAATGGGACCCCAACTCGTATATCCAGTATGTCTCTAAACGGGAGACACCCCTAAGAGTCGACCCTCCCCGCCAGGGGGCCGTATATCTATCTATGATGAGAAACTGAGTACCAGCAGGGTTTCTATCATGACATTCCCTGTAATACCTAGGGACAGTATGTTTAGTGCTGCCTGCTTTGATAAGATTAATATGCTCCGAGACGCGTACAGTGAAAGATCTAATTTTACGGCCCACATATTGTTTGCCACAGGGGCAAGTTACCAAATACACGATCCCGGTAGTTACACACGTGCAAAATTGTTTAATTGCATACATGCGACCAGTTACGGTAGAGGAAAACTCATGACTTGCCCTTCTGCCACAGGTATTATACTGGCAAACCAAACATTTTTTGCAAGGATAAAAACCAGTCCAATTGTGAAAAAAAGATGTTTTTTTTTGGTGGATCTATGACGTTAGGTGCCAGCTTGTTCCTAAGAGATGAAACACCCCTAAAGACCACCCTAGGGGTCTCAGGTAACAATGGTCCTAAAATTTTGTCCGTTTTTAAAACATCCCAGTGATGTTCAAAAATCCTTTTAATATGCTTGTGTTGCATAGAAAAGGACGTCAAAAATGACCATTTGAATTAATCACTGGGCTGTTTGGGTCTGTCCTGCAATAATATCTGGCGATCTACCATGCAGGCATTCTCAATCTCTCTATCCAGGTCGGACAGGTAATAGCCCTTTTCCGCAAACCTATCTTTCAACATCCTGGCCTGAACCATAAAGGTGTCACGATCAGTACAGTTCCTGCGCAGCTGTAAAAATTGGCTCCTAGGGACTGATTTAATCCAAGAACTGTGGTGACAATTATCGGTTGGTATGTAACCATTTCTATCGGTGGATTTGAAATAGATCCTAAATGAAAATCCACCTTCCTTTCTACCAATGACCAAATCTAGGAAATGAACTGAGGTTGTACTGGCCTTCAAATGTCAGGGCAATACCCCTATCATTGGTATTCAAAGTCGCCATGAAATCGACCAAATCGTCATGGCTACCTGTCCACAGGAGGAGGATGTCGTCTATGTACCGGGCCCACACCAGAAGGTGTGGGTTGTCCATGGCATAGACGACATCCTCCTCCCACTTGGCCATGAACAGGTTGGCCAGGCTGAGAGCAAACTTAGCTCCCATTGCCACCCCCTTGTGTTGGTGATTATAGTTACCATTGAACCAGAAATAATTGTATTGCGTTGCAAACTCAATTAAATCCATAATGAAATTGATCTGGGGGGAGGCAAGGGAGGCATCCCTATTAAGGAAACATTGTACCGCGTCCACACCCTCACGGTGCGGAATGCAGGTGTAAAGGGACGCCACGTCCGCAGTGGCCATAATGAGATCACCAGAGTAGGAAACATTTGATAGTAATCTAATCACGTCCTTTGTGTCTTTTAGATAGGATGGCATCTTAAGTACAGATGGCTGGAGAAAGAAATCTATGTATTTCCCAATCCTAGAAGTGACCGAGTCGATACCACTAATTATGGGTTGACCTGGGGGGTGAAGGGGGTCTTTGTGGACTTTGGGCAAATAATACATAACTGGAATACGCGGGGCAAGGGGAACTAAAAATGATCTCTCCTTTTTGTTTAAAATACAAGACTCGTATCCTTTAGTTACTAATTTCTTCAATTCTTTTTTATACTCATATGTAGGATTATTCGGTAGCTCAATGTAAGTCTCACGGTCTCCTAAAATGCGGTGCATTTCATCAAAATAATCTGTTTTGTTTAATAAAACGATGCCTCCGCCTTTGTCGGCGGGGCGAATGACCAAGTTCTTGTTATCACATAGGGTTTTTAAGCCCACTGAGGGTAGAGGGTTGTAGAATTTACGCTTAAGTGGAATCTTCGCTAGATCTCTTATCACTAATTCTTTGAACAAATTAATGGTTGGTGGGAGTTGTGTTGGAGGGCTGAAGAGGGAGGGGTTGGATAAACCAGAATGTACCATGCCGGACGTTGCCGCCCTGGCTATATTTCTGGTAGGGTTCGAGATGATATATCTTTGGACATTGGTTTTTCTATTGAATTTATGAATATCAATGAACGTGTTAAATTTATTAAGTTTGTGTGGGGGGGGCAAACTTAAGCCCCTTGTTCAGAACACTCTTCTCTTCCTGTGTGAGAATAGTGTCGCTCAAGTTAAATACCCCCTGACACGTTAAGTTCTTTTTCGTTTTTCTACTCTGGACCTTCCTCCCTCCTCTGGTCCCTCTCTTGTTTCCGGACCTCTTTTTTTGTTCAGAGTGTCCTCGCGAAAACCCCGAGTAGTACGTGGGTCTAGATAAGGTTGTTTGAAGGGGGATGGGTCATACCCAGCACTGGGGAATGGACAGACGTTCTCATTGTAATGATCACGTAACGGGGAATATCTGTTGTAGGTGGAAATTGGTGGGTGTCTATAATATGATAAATTAGGGTAATATGGATGGTGGGGGGAATCATGGTAGTGAGCCGGGGAGCTACGGTGATACGAGTTCTCCCGCTCACGATATTGATAGTCGTAACCATGTTGGTCCCCCCTGTTACCTCCTCTACCTCTACCTCTGGAATGATGTCCTCTTCCCCTATGTTGGTTTCTGGGGGTATGAATATTCGGCTGTCGTCCCATTTGTGGAGGAGGACCTCCACCATGGGATCGCCCTTTATCAGCAACAGATTTGGGGTTCAATAGGGGAGGCAGAGGTAACCTCATTGTGAGCACTAGTCTCCATTGTGGCCTGCGAGGTGGGCCCTGCGATGGATTTCTGCCATCCAGACACTTTTCCCGCCTTGTAGTCCCCAATGTCTCGAGAATATTTTTTGTGCTTTTTGATTTTTTGTTCTTTATTCTCCTTTACAAGATGAGCTTGCAAATTGGAGGACAGAGTGTTATATTCAACAGAATTTTTGTAAGCAAGTAATTTATCCTTCAATTCCCTGATTTCCTGATCCAGATTGGAAAGGCGGATACGCTTCCTATTGATAAGGAAATCAAGGAACTTGATGCCAGCATCATTAAAATATTTGAACCAGGAATCAAGTTCAGCCTCCCCCTGTTGGGGTTGAATGTCCCATCTGAGACTACGTGGGATCATGCCTTCTGTTACATATTGCTCTAAAAAGACCAGATCCCATTGTAGATGGAGTTCGGAGACCATGACATTCTTTAGCCTCATAAATAATCCTCCAATTTCTGTGTCATTGAAGGTAGCGACAAATACACCTTCAGTATTAACTACCCGAGATGCACGATACTCGAAAACATCCATGTTAAATGGAGTGCTATGCGCTGCGGCTATACTGAGTGTATAAAAGGTACGTACATATAGTATAGGTTAGCAGACAAATATGTCAATGCTATACCATCAAAACATAAAAGCCTACCTGTTAGGGCATCATTTTTGTAACGCATTTTGATTGCTTATAGCGGTGAGTTTTATTGCTATAAGCAAGCATTTTACTGAATGAAACTGATTCATTCAGTTTGTTTTGTTGTGATCAGCTGGGATTGGCCAGAGCTAAGCAGAGATGGGCTGTGATTGGCCCTGCCTGTACCATGTGATCACATTACCCAATCAAGTCTAGCAACACAATTGTACACAATGGATAGCATAAAAGTAAGCTATCCATGGTTTACAACTGTCATGTGATCTGCCGTGATGGGTCACAGCAGTCACATGGTACCAGCAGCAATCTGATACACTGATCAGTCATCAGCTGTGTCCAATCGTACCGCTGCATGGCTCTTCTGAGAGGATGTCATATGGCGTCCACTCAGAAGGAGGAAATTCCTAAAGCAGATTGACGTCCGGGCAGGAAGGTGTTAAAGGGCTTGCATGTTATAGGGGTATTAATCCCAAAAGCAAACATTTATTATCTTTCAGCTCACCAATTCTTAGATGTGGTGGCTGCATTTGTTTACCTTTTAGGGTTTCTTCCCTTTATTTTCACCTGGTGATCTGGCCAGTAAGTCTGGTTTTTCAGCCTAGGTTCACACTGACTGCGGAAATTCCTGCATGTCAGTCCCGACTTCGGGGGGCGATTTCAGAGATATATGTGCGGGTTTCGGCACAGATGTCAATGGAAATCGCATGCAAAATCGCTAAAAGTAGTACAGAAACTACTTTTGGGAATCGGTGTGGTGCAGCAAATGCGGCGTCGCACCGGTTCGGACGCTGCCATTGCCGGCAATTGCCGCTGATTTGGCATGTGATTTGACATGTCAAATCGCATGCCAAATCGCATCAATGTGAACCAGGGCTCAAAAAAACATGCTGTCCTGCAGATGTAGCAGTTACAGGATTGCGACCAGTGGCGTCGAGAGGGGGGGGGGGTAAGGGGGGCTGGAGCCCCAAGTGGGCCCCCAAAAAGCCCCAGGTCTTGGGCATTCACAAATCTGTTATTACTCCCGAGCCTGAGTGGGGACGATCTGACTCGGAGAGCGGCCGAGTGACATAGCAGGTCCCAACCTCTGGAGCCTGCAGCGCCTATGATGTACATCCCACTGATCCAATACCGGGACTGCCAGACGTGTGACGTCCATCATAAGCGCTGCAGGCTCCAGAAGGCGAGAATTACAATCCAGCCGCAGCGTTACTGGTGAGGCTGTGCTGATGGGTAATGGCGAGACTGCCCTGATGGGCACTGGTGAGGCTGCACTGATGGGCACCAGTGAGGCTGCATCGATGGGCACCAGTGAGGCTAAATCGATGGGCACCGGTGAGGCTAAATCGATGGGCACCGGTGAGGCTGCATTGATGGGCACCCATGAGGCTGCATTGATGGGCAGTGAAGAGGCTACACTTGGTACCCAATTTTTTAAATTTTTATTATTTATTTTACATGATTTTATAAAAAAAAAAAATCTGTCACTTTTATTCCTATTACAAGGAATGTAAACATCCCTTGTAATAGAAAAAGCATGACAGGACCTCTTAAATATGAGATCTGGGGTTAAAAAGACCTCAGATCTCATATTTACACTAAAATGGAATTAAAAAAAAAGAAAAGTCATTTAAAAAAAAATGACATTGAAAAAAATGTGCCTTTAAGACGTATGGGCGGAAGTGACGTTTTGACGTCGCTTCCGCCCAGCAGTGTCATGGAGACGAGTAGGCGCCATCTTAGCCTCACTCGTCTCCAGGCACAGTAGGAAGACAGACGCAAACGCCTCCACCGCTACCGATGGCTCCAGTAAGCGGCGGAGGGCACTGGATCGTGGCGGGAGGGGGGGCCCTCTCCCGCCACCGATAAAAGTGATCTCGCAGCGAATCCGCCACTTTTATCTGAAAGCCGACCGCCGCACAAAAACGGGGATACCGGGATTATAGCAGCTAGCTGCTGCCATAACAGCGATATCCACCGCCAAACTTTGGACGTACATCGGCGTGCGGCGGTCGGCAAGTGGCTAGAATGGATGTACCGCTCTGTGCCCATTTTCTGGCCCCTTGTTCTAGCTGTTCATGGTTGGCATGGAGTGTTCACTGCACACAAGCGACCAATCGCTTCCTTTCTAGCAGCTAGAAGGTAAGTTGCACATACACGTTGTGTTTTTCATGTCAGCTTTGGGTGAATAGGGTGAAAAGTGGGCATGTTGGAGCACAGTGTGACAGCAGTAGCTATCAGAGCAGACATGAAGCTGCAGCCTACTGGTTGCCTGATACTGATCTGGGGCATGTGTGCTGTGAGGGGAGCCCCTCTACCACTGTGCTCGGGGCAACTGCCCTTCCTGCCCACCCCTTGTCTGAGCTCTGATGCTGAGGAACAGGCCCGGACTGGCCATAGGGCAGACCGGGCATTTGCCTAGGGGGCTGCCGGGCCGCTGGGCTGCATGTCTTGGACATGCAGAGTCGGCCGCGGGTTCTGACATGCATGACCGGTGTTCTAACACCGGCCACTGATGTTCCGCCAGTGGTGTACTAAGTGGGGGGCAGGCCGCCAGTGACAGGCGCTTTGAGAACTGTAGTTGCGCTTCGCAGTGGGGGGTGGGTGCATGTGAGCCTTGGAGCCGCACTCGAGTGACACCCGAAACGATCCCCTTCTCTCTGGCACGGTGGCCGCGGCTCTGATTAGTCTCGGCTCGGCTGTCTCACACAGTCGAGCAGAGTGAAGCCGCCTCCCCCTCCTTTATGTCTACACAGGGGGAGGGGACCCGACATGCAGTCCCGCGCTGATCGGAGGTACATTATGGGTCTGAAGGGGTGGTCTGTATTGTAGGGGGTTCTGTATTGTAGGGGGGTCTGTAATGTAGGGGGATCTGTAATTTAGGGGGGTTCTGTATTGTAGGGGGGTCTGTAATATAGGGGGGTTCTGTATTGTAGGGGGTTTGTAATGTAGGGGGGGTTCCGTAGTGTAGGGGGGTCTGTATTGTAGGGGGGTCTGTAATGTAGGGGGGGTTCTGTAGTGTAGGGGGGTCTGTATTGTAGGGGGGTCTGTATTGTAGGGGGGTTCTGTATTGTAGGGGGATTCTGTATTGTAAGGAGGGGGTCTGCACTGTAGGGAGGGGGTCTGTACTGTAGGGAGAGGGGTCTGCACTGTAGGTAGGGGTCTGCACTGTAGGGAGGGGGTCTGCACTGTAGGGAGGGGATCTGCACTGTAGGGAGGGGGTCTGTACTGTATGTAGAGGGGTCTGCACTGTAGGGAGGGGTCTGCACTGTAGGGATGGGGTCTGCACTGTAGGGAGGGGGTCTGCACTGTAGGGATGGGGTCTGCACTGTAGGGAGGGGGTCTGCACTGGGGTCTGCACTGTAGGGAGGGGGTCTGCACTGTAGGGATGGGGTCTGCACTGTAGGGATAGGGTCTGCACTGTAGGGAGGGGGTCTGCACTGTAGGGGGGTCTGTGTAACATGCAGGGGGTCCAGAAATGTTAGGGGGGTGTCTGTGTAACAAACAGGGGTCCAGAGCTGTGGGGGGCTGTGTGATGTAAAGGTGTCCAGAGGTACAAGGTGCTGTGTAATGTAAAGGTGTCCAGAGGTACAAGGTGCTGTGTAATGTAAAGGGGTCCAGAGGTGCAGGGTGCTGTGTAATGTAAAGGGTCCAGAGGTGCAGGGTGCTGTGTAATGTAAAGGGGTCCAGAGATGCAGGGTGCTGTGTAATGTAACAGTGTCCAGAGGTACAAGGTGCTGTGTAATGTAAAGGGGTCCAGAGGTGCAGGGTGCTGTGTAATGTAAAGGGGTCCAGAGGTACGAAGTGCTGGAACCCCACATCCCATCATCAACCGCCGCTGCGAAGCGCCGCCGCTGCTCAGTCTAAAATGCCTGGGCCTATTTTTTGTCCCAGTCTGGGCCTGCTGAGGAACAGTCCACTGCCAGAGTGTGGGTGAGCGCCATCCGCTGGATGGAAGGATCAAGTTAGTAAAAGTGCCTCTCCTCTCCTGTAGCCTAAACAGCATAATTAAAACAGGGGGGAATTGGGACTTTATATGAAACACATGGCTACAATCTGGTAAAATTGGTATATATATATAAAGATCACATTTATTAATTCGTATATATATATATATGCTCAATCACAACATAATACAAATAGATAGGGTCACATTTATTAATTCATCTATGTACACATGTTCCATCATGACATACTTCAGTAATAAAAAGTAATGCTCATTGGTAGCACATTATTGATTCACAAATGTCCACATGTTCCATCACAGCATGATACAATTGTATGTAATGATGTTGTTTGTGACCTAAATGCCTCTCTAGTCTAACATCAAACTGTCACCATAGAGATGGATCATAACTGCAAAGAATTCATATAAGTGATCTGATGATTAGCACATCATTGTAGAGACATAGCATCCAAAAGATCTCTACGCGTTTCATGGATTAACCCACTCACGGGAGCAGATGCAAAGTGCATATAACATATCTGCAATGAGATACATAATTGTCAATATAATCTAATAGTTGGCCAAGCAGAGAGGGGGGAAGAAGGGGAAGGGAATAAAGGAAAATGCCCCCATTTTTACTTACAGATCAACTATAAGTTCAAAGTGTGGTACTGAGCCATCAGCTCTCAGTATCACATTTTGAACTTATAGCTGATCTGTAAGTAAAAATGGTGGAGATTTATGTTGTTCCCTTCCCCCTCTTCCCCCCTCCCCCCATCTCCTTGGCCAACTATTAGATTATATTGACAATTATTTTCAGACGTGGGGGGGTGGGCAAATACCCATTGCACATCGACGCCACGATGCACGCTCCGTAAGTGTGATTTCACATGTGATGCCACGCGCTGGCGCGTGGCCTTACTTCTGCAGTCAGGTGAGGGTAAATCAATCGCCGAGTGACAAATAGACTGCGGGAATGAAATCGTGCAAATTCAGGTGAACTTGCACAATTTCATTCCTGTATGTCAGTCCCGACTTCGGGGGCGATTTCAGAGACATCTTTGTGGGAAACTACTTTTGGGAATCGGTGCAGCGCTGCAAATGCAGCGTCGCACCGATTCAGACGCTGCCATTGCCGGCAATAGCTGCCAATTTGGCATGCGATTTGACATGTCAAGTCGCATGCCAAATCGCATCAATGTGAACCAGGGCTCAAAAGAACATGCTGTCCTGCAGATGTAGCAGTTACACGGTTGCGACCAGTGGTGTTGGGAGGGGGGCTAAGGGAGCTGGAGCCCCAAGTGGGCCCCCAAAAAGCCCCAGGTCTTGGGCATTTACAAATCTGTTCTTACCCCCGAGCCCAAGCGGGGACCCATCTGACTCGAAGCGTAGCCGAGTGACATAGCAGGTCCCGCCTTCTGGAGCCTGCAGCGCCTATGATGGACGTCCCACTGTTCCAATGCCGGGACCGCTGGACGTGTGACGTCCATCATAAGCGCTGCAGGCTCCAGAAGGCAGGAATTACAATCCGCCCGCTGCGTCACTATGAGAAGATCCCCACTTGGCGCTTCGGTGGGCGGCTCTCCTCTCCTGTCTCTGGCTGCCTGCTGTCTCTTGGGATGGGCATGCTGGCACCGCACACTATGGCTTAGCTGCAGGAGGAGCCGGAGGTCACGGTCACCTGAAGTCTGACATCACGTGTAATGGTCAGTGCATGTCAGTGTGTGTCAGGTAGGTCAGTGTGGGTCTGGGTCAGTGTAATGGTCAGTGTAAGTTGTCAGGTAGGTCAGTGTATGTTGTCAGGTAGGTCAGTGTATGTTGTCAGTGTATGTCAGGTAGGTCAGTGTGTGTCAGGTAGGTCAGTGTAATGGTTAGTGTGCGTCAGGTAGGTCAGTGTAATGGTCAGTGTGTGTCAGGTAGGTCAGTGTAATGGTCAGTGTGCATCAGGTAGGTCAGTGTAATGGTCATTGTGGGTCAGGTAGGTCAGCGTGGGTCAGGTAGGTCAGTGTGTGTCAGGTAGGTCAGTGTGCGTCAGGTAGGTCAGTGTAATGGTTAGTGTGCATCAGGTAGGTCAGTGTAATGGTCAGTGTGTGTCAAGTAGGTCAGTGTGTGTCAACAAGTAGGTCAGAGTAATGGTCGTTGTGGGTCAGGTAGGTCAGCATGGGTCAGGTAGGTCAGTGTGTGTAAGGTAGGTCAGTGTGTGTCAGGTAGGTCAGCGTGGGTCAGGTAGGTCAGTGTAATGGTCAGTGTGGGTCAGTGTGGGTCAGTGTAATGATCAGTGTGGGTCAGGTAGGTCAGTATGTGTCATGTAGGTCAGTGTAATGGTCAGGTAGGTCAGTGTAATGGTCAATGTGGGTCAGTGTGGGTCAGGTAGGTCAGTGTAATGGTCAGCGTGGGTCAGGTAGGTCAGTGTGGGTCAGGTAGGTCAGTTTTTAGTGGTCAGCATTGATGGGCACTGGTAAGCCAGGCAGCAACCAGCAGCTTGGGTCAGGTAGGTCAGTGTGGGTCAGTGTGTGTCAGGTAGGCCAGTGTGGGTCAGGTCGGTCAGTGTAATGGTCAGTGTGGGTCAGGTAGGTCAGTGTAATGGTCAGGTAGGTCAGTGTGGGACAGGTAGGATAGTGTGGGTCAGTGTAATAATCAGTGTGGGTCAGGTAGGTCAGTGTGTGTCAGGTAGGTCAGTGTAATAGTCAGGTAGGTCAGTGTCATGGTCAGTGTGGGTCAGTGTGGGTCAGGTAGGTCAGTGTAATGGTCAATGTGGGTCAGGTAGGTAAGTGTCAGGTAGGTCAGTTCTTAGTGGTCAGTATTGAAGGGTACTGGTAAGCCAGGCAGCAACCAGTAGCTTGGGTCAGGTAAGTCAGTGTGAGTCAGTGTGGGTCAGGTAGGCCAGTGTGGGTCAGGTAGGTCTGTGTGTGTGTCAGGTAGGTCAGCGTGGGTCAGTGTGTGTCAGGTAGGTCAGTGTAATGGTCAGGTAGGTCAGTGTGTGTCAGGTAGGTCAGTTAGGTCAGTGTAATGGTCAGCATGGGTCAGTATGTGTCAGGTAGGTCAGTGTGGGTCGGGTAGGTCAGTGTAATGGTCAGTGTGGGTCAGGTAGGTCAGTGTGGGTCAGTGTGTGTGTCAGGTAGGTTAGTGTGGGTCAGTGTGTGTCAGGTAGGTCAGTGTAATGGTCAGGTAGGTCTAAAACTCCCCTGCACCCCAGATTGACAATGCTGCTTTCCAAACATGCCCCCTGTGCTCCTTCCTCCAGAGTGGAGGCACTTTAATACAGGAGGCGTGTTACTGGCCAGATCACCAGATAAAAACAGAAGGAAAAAAGCCTAAAAAGAAAATGAATGCAGCCACCACATCTAGGTAATGGTAAGCTGCCATATATTACATTTATTAACTGATGCATTTATATAGCAGGTGTAGCCGAAGCGGCCCTGGCTCCAACTTTATTGCTAGACAATTATCGCCATTCCTCCAGTGCCCCTGCGGTATACAGTGTGTATGCGATGCAGATACTGTCCATTCTTCCCGGATCGGAAGTCAGCTTTGGATAAACTCCACGGCAAAGAGTTTACGGCTGCCAGACTTAGCCCCGTGGTTAATGAGTTATGTATGGGGATTAATCTGGCATACGAAGAGAGTCGAGAAGCACCTGACAAAGGCACGCCTGGTGCGAACTGCCATCTTTCAGTAGCTGCACACAGCTCCCTAAGGATTGAGTTATGACCTCTATATTTAGGCTTCTGCTCACAGATCCAACTGCAGCCTGAAATATTTCCAGCCTGCCAAGAACAGAACACACAACCCCTCACCCTTCCAGCTCAGCGGCATGTGATCGCAGGAGAATGGTGACTACATCTGACCTGCAATCCAGGATTCTGTACAATAAACTGACCATAACAGCAATGACACATTACCCAGCTTACTCTTCATAGTGCACAAGTTGGTGCTATGTGCCTACAGCGGAGGGTAGGAGAGGTAAAGGCTTCATAGTGCAGATTTTCTTCTACATTATAAGGCCTTATGTACACAGACAGTATGCCCAGCTCTTCTGAATGCCTTTGCTTTGATTTGGGGGAAAAAAAAAAAACAGCCCAAAAAAAGCGCCTGCACATTGAATGCTGCTTTGAAATTGCACGACTTCATCTGAAATCTCACGATTTCAAAGCCGCTTGTCAGTGTGACTTCAGGTGCAACTTTGAAGACATCTGTGCAGCTTCATGCACAGATGTCTATGCAAGTCACCCCCCGAAATGCCCAAAAGTAGGGCAGGAACTACTTTTTCAAATTGAGGTGGCACCACAAAGTCAGCGTTGCACCGATTAGAACAGAGCCATTGCCGACAATAGGGTGGGACTTGTCATGCGATTTGATCTGTCAAATTGCATGACAAGTTGCTTCAATGTGAACAGGGGATTAAGCCGTGTTTTTGCAAAGGCATTTAGCTACATTTAGGCGTGTCAGGCATTTGGGCTTCTTTCATTCTATTGGTCAGAATATTAATTTGTTCTGGCTATTGGAATTAGTGCCCGTTCGCACCACAAAAATATCCTCCAGATCCATTATGGATGCGTTTCTGCATGCATGTCTTTAACACATTTTAGATGTGTTTTAGCCCGGGTTCACACCTATGCGAATTAGAGGTGCGTTTCCGCACCTCTAATTCGTATAGCAGGAGAATGTGACTGGCTCCCTATGGAGCCGGTTCACATATCTCCAGGGCGGCTGCAGTGCGCACTGCACAAAAACACTGTGCGTCTTTGGCTGCGTTTCAGGGCCGAATTCAGGCATAGAATCGGCCTTGATTCGTCCCTGAAACGGTGAACAGGGACGCACAGCGCTCCTGTGCGGTCCGCAGCGCATTATAATGTGAACCCGGGCTTAAGGTGCATTCCAGATGCTTTATTTCTTCTTTTTTCCTGTTTTTTTTCCACTGTACTGGGCTCCGGTGTGTTTTTTGATGCATTTATGCTTTTTACTGGGATCCGGTGCGTTTAGATGCATTTTTGATGCTTTTTACCATGTTGCAGTACAATTCTGTACAGATAAAAAAGCATGTTGTCCTTTTTTTTCTGTAACTGAAATGCACTGCACTGGTGTGAACTATGCCTTTGGGTGCCATATAACCTATATTCCATGCGTTCTTGAGGCAGAAAAAAAGTACTGCCCTGCGCATGGTGTGAACGGGCCCTTAATGAACTCTCAAGCGCTAAACACGCACAGAGTTTAGGCGTGTTCAGCAGTTTTTTGCCCAAATGCTCCTCTCCTGAACTCACTGGTGATGATTTTTTTCTGCCTCTGAATACTCCTCTTCTATTACACCTATAAACAGCTATTTGTGCATGGACACATAGAGTAGGCTAACATGGAGGGGTGTCTGGAAGCAGAAAAAAAAATCAATCAATATCTTATAAAAGTGATTCAAAAGGCAGAAGGTTTTTTAACCTAATTTATTCTATGCATTATGATAAAAAGCCTTTTGTGTGCAGCAGCCCCCCTAATACTTACCTGAGCCCCACCGCTATCCAGCGGTGTCAACGAGTGTCTCGGCCATCTAGGCCCTCCCCCTCCTGATTGACTGAGACAGAGCAGCGACGCCATTGGCTCCCGCTGCTGACAATCAAAGTTGGGTAGCCAATTAGGAGAGAGCTCGGCTCGGGGGCCCCCACAGCAAGCTGCTTCCTATGGGGGCACTCGTCAGGAGGGAGGGGCCAGGAGAGCCAAAGAGCGACCCAGAAATAGGAGGATCTGGGCTGCTCTGTGCAAAAACTCTGCACAGGGCATGTAAGTATAATATACTGCAGCCTGGGTGAACTTATACGCAGTTTATATACAGCTCAGTAAACTCCAATGGAGCCTTGCATAAAATATATATACAGTCTCCTACATATATATCCACTGCATTCTAGTCTAGCCAAGCCTATATCTGACTGCAGGCCATGACCTGTGAAGGACTAAACTTCAGTCCTAGAAGCTACCCCTTAACCATCACTAATACCTCCCACAAATGACGCGACAAGGTGGTGGAGTAAATGGCCTTGTCGGCCTTTTATTAATAAAATATAAAACCAATAAATAACATTTTCATAAATAACTTTTAAATAACTTTTAAATAACTTCACGGAATTATTGGAGTCTAGGAGGGGAATCCACCCACAGGTCACTGCATAGGAACTCTTAAACTTTTTAAGGCCTCCAGTCGCTAACCCCAGACTGTGAGACAGTACCCAACCTCTCAGTGACCAACTTTTCCCCTTCCTGGTTAACCCCTCGTAACCGGAAGGTACATAAAAACAGCCCATATTATATATGGGTACCAACCGTGTAAACTCTAAACAGCCCATATTATATATGGGTACCAACCGTGTAAACTCTCCATACCATCAATCTCCTCCTCCTCACAGACCCAAACCACTGCCACACTACAACCAACGTCCCCTATTGCCATAACCTCAGGGAGGGTGGGTGGGAATCTTCCTCCCCGACGCTCTCCACTGACGTCACATCCCCCCTTCTCCTCTCTACATTTCCTTCTGCCTCCTCCTCTGCTCCAGCCCCTCCCTTATCCTTAAAGGGGAAAGCGACCAGCGTAAACAGCCTGACTGTGCAGTCCACACAAGTCATGCTGTCCCTGCGCTGATCCCCTGCTCCTCTCTGCTCCGGGACCTTCTTGACCTGTGAAGGACTAAACTTCAGTCCTAGAAGCTACCCCTTAACCATCACTAATACCTCCCACAAATGACGCGACAAGGTGGTGGAGTAAATGGCCTTGTCGGCCTTTTATTAATAAAATATAAAACCAATAAATAACATTTTCATAAATAACTTTTAAATAACTTTTAAATAACTTCACGGAATTATTGGAGTCTAGGAGGGGAATCCACCCACAGGTCACTGCATAGGAACTCTTAAACTTTTTAAGGCCTCCAGTCGCTAACCCCAGACTGTGAGACAGTACCCAACCTCTCAGTGACCAACTTTTCCCCTTCCTGGTTAACCCCTCGTAACCGGAAGGTACATAAAAACAGCCCATATTATATATGGGTACCAACCGTGTAAACTCTAAACAGCCCATATTATATATGGGTACCAACCGTGTAAACTCTCCATACCATCAATCTCCTCCTCCTCACAGACCCAAACCACTGCCACTGCTCACAAGGGGTAAAACCTTACCCTTGGGAGCACCTCCACACCATTAAAGCTCGCTGTACCCCCTCCTGCAAACCAAGCGCCCAAAGATCAGTGCCCACATCATTAAGATGCACCCCATCACTTCTAAGGTACCTCCAGGTATCCACCTCCAACACCCTATGCCGTATGGTCACTCCCCCATTCCGCATAACAAACTTGCTGACCTCCTTATGTACCTTCACACGTGCCCTGTCAACCTTTTTATCGGACAAAGCCCAGCGCCACGACCTTCTACCCACCATGTCCGACCATACTATCACCATCCCAGGGAAAGCCGCCTGTAAACGTAGAACATCACATTTTATGTCACGTATGAGGTCCCTCATGGACCTGACCCCCATGTCATTGCCCCCCACGTGTAAAACTAAAACATCCGGGGCCCTGTCCCACCGAGCAAACTTGTGGACCTCTGACCTTACCCTGTTCCACATCATCCCTGACAACCCAATCCACCTTACCCGTGCTTCCTGCCTTGGGATACCCAGCTGCCTACCATTCGGCCGAACGTCGGCTCGCTTGGCACCCCAGAACACGAATGAGTGGCCCAATATCCAAACCAGGGGCACCGAGTCACCTGTAAAGTAAGGTTAACAGGACACAACAATAAATCACCAAAAACTTTAACCAGACCCCCCAAAACTACAGAAGAAACACCCCCCTTTTTCTCAACAAGCCTATAATAAATGCGGGCGGATGTAAAGCTTAAACCTATCTGAGTCCCACCTACCAATACGCTTAACTGCCTCAGAACCCAGGCCCGCCCTGGCCGCTTCAGTAGCAGCCCCAATACGAAAGGAATGGGACGAGTATCTATTGTGGTCATACCCGGCTGCCGATAAACACCTTTTGAACACGGCAACAAACTGGAATTTTGACAAAGAGGATCTGTCCGCATGTATCAGAAATGAGCCCGGGCAACGCGGGCGCAAATCACAAAATTTCCTCACCGCTGCTACCGGACAAATCTGGGATCCCGCGATCCGGAACACCTCCAGTTGTACTCCCTTCCCTGCCTGATCTGTTTTTGACCGTTTTATGTAAATCCTAACCGATTCCTGTGTACACACCAAATCATCCCATTGCAGTCCCCCATTTGCTCGTTTGGACGGGCTGACCAGTTCGCCCACCCGTAGCGCCCCAAAAAACGCTAAAGCAAAAGCCGCGCAAAAAAGTGCGCTTTCAAAACTAGAATTACAAATGCCTTCTATCTGGCTAAATAGCCCGTGTAACATTTCAAACGACACAGGTCGTCGCCCATCCCTGCTCTTATGACCTTTTCTGTAACCTTTCAAAGCCTGCCTAACCCAAAAATCCTTTGTATGGTCCCGCAACCCCTGCAACTTAAAGAGAAAGGCCAAACCCGCCATTTTTTTATCGATGGCGGCTGCCGAGATGCCCCGCTCGAAACCTAAATTGAGAAAGTATAGCATCGCCTGAGGTATCTCCCGGCTCACAGGGTCGATGTTTAAACTTTTTAAGCATGCCAACCATTCTTGCCATACCTTAGAGTAAGCGTCCCAAGTGACCTTACTCACGGAGTTTTGGATCCACCTGGCCGCGCTCCCAAGGCAACGGTCCATATCCAGTCCGGGCAGGTAACCCCCTGCTGCTCCGCATCTGGTGCCAGTTCCCGAAACTTGTCCCACTGAAAACGAGACAGTGCATCAGCTACGGTGTTGTCCACTCCAGGTAAGTGTACAGCGTAGATGAAAACATTCATTTTCAAACAGCGCAACACTAAATGCCTCAGCAACCTGACCACTGGCAAGGACTTGGCAGACAAACGATTAATCACCTGAACCACGCCTAGGTTGTCACAGTTCAGCCGCACCTTCAAATTCCTAAAAGACTCTCCCCATATTTCCATTGCCACCACAATTGGAAACAATTCCAGCAGGACCAGGTTCTTCAAGAACCCTGCCTCCACCCAAGTTGTTGGCCAACGGGCGGCGCTCCAAGTTCTTTGGAAAATTGCCCCGTAGCCCGTAGAACCTGCCGCATCAGTAAATAGTTCGAGATCCCAATTACTGATGGGACCTGACATCCACAAGGCCCGCCCGTTAAAGGAGTCTAAGAACTCGTGCCATACCCCTAAGTCCTCTCTGTGCTCCCTGTTGAGCGTCACAAAGTGAGTGGGGGCGGAGACCCCTGCAGTCGCTGCCGACAACCGTCGGCAAAACACCCTGCCCATTGGCATTATTCGGCAAGCAAAATTCAGCTTGCCCAATAATGATTGCAGCTGTCGCAATTGCACCTTACGCTTGCCAATGGTCCCACGTACTTCCGCCTTAAGATTTTCCAGCTTGTCCACCGGTAGCCGACACTCCATCCCCATGGAGTCTATCTCAATACCCAGAAAAACAATGGTGGACGTAGGGCCCTCCGTCTTTTCTGGTGCTAACGGGACGCCAAAACGGTCTGCTATGTGCTGCAAAGTCCCTAATAGGACCGCACAAACGTTGGAACCCGCTGGGCCAACACAAAGGAAATCGTCCAGGTAATGGATTACCGATTGGATCCCCGACACGTCCCTGACCACCCATTCGAGAAATGAACTGAATTTCTCGAAAAAGGCGCATGAGATAGAACATCCCATTGGAAGGCAGCGATCCACGTAGAACGCGCCATTCCATGTGCACCCAAGCAAGTGAAAACTATCCGGATGAACCGGCAAAAGCCTGAAAGCAGACTCAATATCTGCCTTTGCCAGCAGCGCCCCCCGCCCGTAGCGCCGCACCCATGATACTGCAGCATCAAAGGAAGTGTACGTCACCGCACACATTTCCGGCGCAATTGCATCGTTGACCGACGCACCCTTCGGAAAGGAAAGGTGGTGGATCAACCGGAATTTGTTGGGCTCCTTCTTAGGAACTACCCCCAACGGAGAAACCACCAATCCCGGCAGGGGTGCAGAGGTAAAAGGGCCCGCCATGCGCCCCAAATGTACCTCTTTTCCCAATTTTTCGGCAACCACCGATGGGTGCAGGAGAGCCGACCGTAAATTCTTTGCTAAGGGGGGCGCCGCCTCCAAGGAAGCTGGTATTTTAAAACCGCTCTCAAAACCCGAGTCTAATAACCGTGCTGCCTCCCGGTCGGGATATCTACTGAGAAAAGGACGCATCCTTTCCACCCGTACTGGGGTCTTCCCTTTTGTTCGAAGGCTCTCCTCCACGACCTTTTCCCCTTCTAAAGCATTTGGACAGGGCATGGGATCCCCCGCAACCCGAGCACGTGTGCTTGAACCGGCAGGTTGCACCAAACTTACAGGTGCCCTCATTGAACTGCCAGCAGAAGCCCCATTTTTTGTCGGTCGGCTGTCCTGGAGCTGCGCTACCTCCGACCCCTGCATGAAAAAACTGGTTCGGAGCCCTCGCCGCCGTCATAAGCTTCATCCACAGGCTGATGTCCTTATGATCCCAGCGTAGTGACGGTCGGACGGCCATCCGTTGTCTAAACTGTTCATCGTACCGCAGCCACGCCACTCCGCCGTACGTCCGATGAGCCTCGCTAATAGCATCCAAGTACACAAACAGGGCCGAGCAGTGCTCGGGAGCCTTCTCCCCCACCACACTCGCCAGGATAGCGAACGCTTGCAACCAATTGGAAAAGGTACGCGGAATCAGCCGATACCTGCGTTTTTCCTCATCCTCTTTTTTGCGTTCTTCTGGCTTCAATCTATCCAGATTGAATTTTTCTAAGGGCAACAACGTGAATATCTCCACATATTCCCCTTTCCAAATTTTTTCTTTTACCTCTGCTCTAAGATGTGCACCCAATGGGCCTTCAAAGCAAACGTACACTTCACTTTTCGCCGCATCCGCCAATCTGACGGACTCGGCTTTCTTATCTCCAGGTTTACCCTGGCTGTTCGTGGCGGAATCGCCACTTGACGTCCCAGGCGACTCAACGATCGCCGACCCTGCGGCCGCTGACTCCGCACTTCCACCCACCATGACCGCCGGTACTGGCGTACTTACCCCAGCCGTCTCCTTTTCTGGGGTTGTGACCCACGCCCGCGCCGGTGACGCTCCGTCCCCCGTGGGTGGATCAAAACGCTGCACTAAATCCCGCAAACCCGCCAACAAATCCTGCAAGCCCTTACTACTCGCCCTCTCACTTGCCTCCCTAGGATGTGTAGCCGGTGACCTAACCCCACTCACCCCCCCGGAACCAGCCCCCCCAGAGGGAGCCCCTTTTCTACCCTGTTCTAACAATTGTTCTAATAAAGAAGAAATGGAAACATTAGATCTGCACTCACCAGGCTGCACAGGACTGGGCCGATCAGCCGCCCTTCCGGAATCCACCGCCGACGCTTGTCCCTGGTCCTCGTCTCTCTCTGACCCGGACAGTTCACCTTCCGACCTGTCGCTGACTTCCTCCTGGCGAACGACCGGTGCCTGCACGCCAGAGGTTCCCGCTCTGGCTGCCGGGGGTCTCCGCTGTTGCTCTCTCCCTGCACGCTGCGCCGCAACACCGGACCCGCGTCCTGGCCTTGTAGACGGACTTCTGTTCCTCTGACTATGCTGGGCCTCCGCTGTTCTCCTTTCACCTCTGTTCACCACCGACACTGTGCTTCTCAAGGTTCCACCTCTGGCTGGCGTAGGGCTGCTGGCCGCATGGACCCCCTGACCAGCCCCCCGATCAGCTGCCGATGATCGACGGTCCGACTGACCGCTTGCTGACCCCAGCGACTCTCCATCTGGTTGTTCCTGTCGCCTGCGACGCGCTGAGGGGGGGGAACCGAGGGTTGCGCTGGTCTCCCCCATCCCTGCACTTCTTCCTCTGCGCTGTGAATGCTGCACCTCTCCCATGCTGGCTCCCCGAGCTTGCTGAGCACTGGGGGGGGGGTGGCTGATTCGGTCTCCCTCTGTGGTGGTCCCTGGGCCTCTGACTCACAGGAGAAGAGTCAGGGCTGAAGCGCTGTGGCGGCCTGGAACGGCGCCCACGTGGAGTCTCCTGGCCCCCCCCGCTCGGTGCCGCTCTGTCCTCCTGTATTATGGCTGCGACCTGAGCCTGCAGCCAGTCTGCCCCCTGAGTTGCGGCCACCGCTCTGAGCTGTTCGAGCAAAGCCGCCGCCGTTACTTCAGACATGACAGTGGATTTCTTTTTTTTTTTTTTTTTTTTTGTATGGAGCAGTGTGAGAGCGTGTCGAATCTTCCTCCCCGACGCTCTCCACTGACGTCACATCCCCCCTTCTCCTCTCTACATTTCCTTCTGCCTCCTCCTCTGCTCCAGCCCCTCCCTTATCCTTAAAGGGGAAAGCGACCAGCGTAAACAGCCTGACTGTGCAGTCCACACAAGTCATGCTGTCCCTGCGCTGATCCCCTGCTCCTCTCTGCTCCGGGACCTTCTTTCCTGGTGTACGTTTTCAAACACACTTTCAGGCAGGCAGGCAGGCCGGTGATTCAGTGATGTGCAGTGCATAACATATATATCCAGTCACCTACGTATATATATCCACTGCATTCCAGTCTAGCCAAGCCTATATCTGACTGCATGCCATTCCTGGTGTACGTTTTCAAATATACTTTCAGGCAGGCAGGTGATTCAGTGAGCTGCAGTGCATAGAATATATATACAGTCTCCTACATATATATCCACTGCATTCTAGTCTAGCCAAGCCTATTTCTGACTGCAGGCCATTCCTGGTGTACGTTTTCAAATACACTTTCAGGCAGGCAGGCAGGTGATTCAGTGATCTGCAGTGCATAAAATATATATACAGTCTCCTACATATATATATATATATATATATATATATATATATATATATATATATATATATATATATATCCACTGCATTCCAGTCTAGCCAAGCCTATATCAGACTGCAGACCATTCCTGGTGTATGTTTTCAAATATACTTTCAGGCAGGCAGGTGATTCAGTGAGCTGCAGTGCATAATATATATATACAGTCTCCTACATATATGTATCCACTGCATTCTAGTCTAGCCAAGCCTATATCTGACTGCAGGCCATTCCCTGTGTATGTTTTCAAATACACTTTCAGGCAGGCAGGCAGGTGATTCAGTGATCTGCAGTGCATACAATATATATACAGTCTCCTACATATATATCCACTGCATTCCAGTCTAGCCAAGCCTATATCTGACTGCAGGCCATTCCTGGTGTAAGTTTTCAAACACACTTTCAGGCAGGCAGGCAGGCAGGCAGGCAGGAGATTCAGTGATCTGCAGTGCATAAAATATATATATACACAGTCTTCTACATATATATCCACTGCATTCCAGTCTAGCCGAGCCTATATCTGACTGCAGGCCATTCCTGGTGTACGTTTTCAAATACACTTTCAGGCAGGCAGGCAGGCAGGTGATTCAGTAATCTGCAGTGCATACAATATATACACAGTCTCCTACATATATATCCACTGCATTCCAATCTAGCCAAGCCTATATCTGACTGCAGGCCATTTCTGGTGTACGTTTTCAAATACACTTTCAGGCAGGCAGGCAGGCAGGTGATTCAGTAATCTGCAGTGCATAAAATATATATACAGTCTTCTACATATATATCCACTGCATTCTAGTCTAGCCAAGCCTATATGTGACTGCAGGCCATTCCTGGTGTACGTTTTCAAATACACTTTAAGGCAGGTAGGCAGGTGATTCAGTGATCTGCAGTGCATAAAATATATATACAGTTTTCTACATATATATCCACTGCATTCCAGTCTAGCCAAGCCTATATCTGACTGCAGCCCATTCCTGGTGTACGCATTCAAATACACTTTCAGGCAGGCAAGCAGGTAATTCAGTGATCTGCAGTGCATACAATATATATACAGTCTCCTACATATATATCCACTGCATTCCAGTCTAGCCAAGCCTATATCTGACTGCAGACCATTCCCCCGGTGGGCCGGCTGTCTGGCTGCCCCTGGTGCCGCTGTGAGGGCAGCGGCGCCTGAAAGAAACATGGCTGTGGGGCCGCCAGGCTGACATGCAACTGTGCATGCGCTAGCGCTATTCTCGGAAGTGTGTACGGGCTTCCCCGAGCTAGCCGTGCTCGGGAAAGTCCGTACACACTCGGCAATTCTCGGAAA
This sequence comes from Lithobates septentrionalis, assembly GCA_037952835.1. Lineage (NCBI taxonomy): Eukaryota > Metazoa > Chordata > Amphibia > Anura > Ranidae > Lithobates > Lithobates septentrionalis. The sequence continues at coordinate 1,133,439 of JBBDGP010000808.1, forward strand.
TGCGGGCGCATGCGCAGTGACACGATGGCGCCGAGCGGCGCCATTTTTAAAAGTACCGCAGCGGCAGTGAATACTCGTCTGGTGGCCTCTTCCTCCTACTCCCCCTGCAGCCTCCGACCTCCTGCCCCCCCTGCAGCCTCTGACCTCCTGCCCCCACTGCAGCCTCTGACCTCCTGCCCCCCCTGCAGCCTCTGACCTCCTGCCCCCACTGCAGCCTCTGACCTCCTGCCCCCACTGCAGCCTCTGACCTCCTGCCCCACTGCAGCCTCTGACCTCCTGCCCCCACTGCAGCCTCTGACCTCCTGCCCCCCCCTGCAGCCTCTGACCTCCTGCCCCCCCCTGCAGCCTCTGACCTCCTGCCCCCCCCCTGCAGCCTCTGACCTCCTGCCCCCCCTGCAGCCTCTGACCTCCTGCCCCCCTGCAGCCTCTGACCTCCTGTCCCCCCCCTGCAGCCTCTGACCTCCTGTCCCCCCTGCAGCCTCTTACCTCCTGTCCCCCCCTGCAGCCTCTGACCTCCTGTCATCCCCCCTCCGCAGCCTCTGACCTCCCCTGTACCATCCGCAGCCTCTGACCTCCCCTGTACCATCCGCAGCCTCTGACCTCCCCTGTACCATCGGCAGCCTCTGACCTCCCCTGTACCATCGGTAGCCTCTGACCTCCCCTGTACCATCGGCAGCCTCTGACCTCCCCTGTACCATCGTCAGCCTCTGACCTCCCCTGTACCATTGGCAGCCTCTGACCTCCCCTGTACCATCGGCAGCCTCTGACTTCCCCTGTACCATCGGCAGCCTCTGACCTCTCCTGTACCATCGGCAGCCTCTGACCTCCCCTGTACCATCCGCAGCCTCTGACCTCCCCTGTACCATCCGCAGCCTCTGACCTCTCCTGTACCATCCGCAGCCTCTGACCTCTCCTGTACCATCCGCAGCCTCTGACCTCTCCTGTACCATCCGCAGCCTCTGACCTCCCCTGTACCATCCGCAGCCTCTGACCTCCCCTGCACCATCCGCAGCCTCTGACCTCCCCTGCACCATCCGCAGCCTCTGACCTCCCCTGCACTATCCGCAACCTCTGACCTCCCCTGTACCATCCGCAGCCTCTGACCTCCCCTGTACCATCCGCAGCCTCTGACCTCCCATGTACCATCCGCAGCCTCTGACATTTCCTGTACCATCCGCAGCCTCTGACATCTCCTGTACCATCTGCAGCCTCTGACCTCTCCTTTACCATCCGCAGCCTCTGACCATCTCTTGTCTTTTATCACGTCTGCAGTCTGGAGTGGAGTCAAGAGTGGGAGTGCTGCAGGAATGGGGGTCATGGGAGAAGTCAGACATGAATGGACTGTGGAGAGGAAACTACAGGATAAAACCAGAGCCACCGAGCTGGAGCCGACTGACTGAGCCCTGTAAGGTGCACCTGAGAGGAGGTCAGTGACAGCGCCGCCAGGCCTACCTGAGGGGGGGGGGGTCAATACAATATTGTAAGGGGGCACTGATATATAGGTTTCCCCCTTATATCAGTAAACCCCCTTACTTTAGTGTTTTCTTTCTGGGGAAGGTGGTCTCTAGTCACTAGAGTCCTCCCCACATTCCCAGAGTTCCCCTTTACATCATAGTCTTACAGTGCAAGGGGGAACTCTGATGTAAAGAGGAATGCAGTGGACTCTGATATAAGTGGGGTCTCTGGTCACCAGTGCCCCCCTTTTATATCAGAGTTCCCGCTTAGATCATGATCTGTAATGTTCCCCTTTATGTCAGAGTTCCCTTGCAGTGTAAAGGGGAATCCTCCTGATATATGGGGGGAACTCTGTGTTGGATTATATTAATCTGACTTTCATGTAAATGGAGAAATATGGTTTTTGACTTTTGTTTAACTTAACACATTGCTAATAGCAGTTTATAGCTTAAATATTGATATTTGCACTGAAAACTGCCATTTACGGCACCTTTTTTTTGCAGTGTCAATAAAAAATGTGCCAGTAAATGGCATGATTTTTGCCTTGAAAAAAATTGCTGCTGTTTGTAAAAGCCAAGTCTCTCTTATCTATATATAATACACTCTTCAAATGTGCTTTAAAATGCATGGTTTTCCCTTTTGTGAACAAGAAAATAAAGACGTTATGCGGTTGGGCTGGTATAAAAATACTATGGGGCTGGTATGAAATTATTTCCAGGGCTGGTTTTTATTCCCAGTCCGGCCCTGCAGGTAGGCAGGAGATTCAGTGATCTGCAGTGCATAAAATATATATATATACACAGTCTTCTACATATATATCCACTGCATTCCAGTCTAGCCAAGCCTATATCTGACTGCAGACCATTCCTGGTGTACGTTTTCAAATACACTTTCAGGCAGGCAGGCAGGAGATTCAGTGATCTGCAGTGCATAAAATATATATATATATACACAGTCTTCTAAATATATATCCACTGCATTCCAGTCTAGCCTAGCCTATATCTGACTGCAGGCCATTCCTGGTGTACGTATTCAAATACACTTTCAGGCAGGCAGGCAGGTGATTCAATGATCAGCAGTGCATAAAATATATATACAGTCTCCTACATATATATCCACTGCATTCTAGTCTAGCCAAGCTTATATCTGACTGCAGGCCATTCCTGGTGTACGTTTTCAAACACACTTTCAGGCAGGCAGGCAGGCCGGTGATTCAGTGATGTGCAGTGCATAACATATATATCCAGTCACCTACGTATATATGTCCACTGCATTCCAGTCTAGCCAAGCCTATATCTGACTGCATTCCATTCCTGGTGTACGTTTTCAAATATACTTTCAGGCAGGCAGGTGATTCAGTGAGCTGCAGTGCATAAAATATATATACAGTCTCCTACATATATATCCACTGCATTCTAGTCTAGCCAAGCCTATTTCTGACTGCAGGCCATTCCTGGTGTACGTTTTCAAATACACTTTCAGGCAGGCAGGCAGGTGATTCAGTGATCTGCAGTGCATAAAATATATATACAGTCTCCTACATATATATATATATACATATCCACTGCATTCCAGTCTAGCCAAGCCTATATCAGACTGCAGACCATTCCTGGTGTATGTTTTCAAATATACTTTCAGGCAGGCAGGTGATTCAGTGAGCTGCAGTGCATAATATATATATACAGTCTCCTACATATATGTATCCACTGCATTCTAGTCTAGCCAAGCCTATATCTGACTGCAGGCCATTCCCTGTGTATGTTTTCAAATACACTTTCAGGCAGGCAGGCAGGTGATTCAGTGATCTGCAGTGCATACAATATATATACAGTCTCCTACATATATATCCACTGCATTCCAGTCTAGCCAAGCCTATATCTGACTGCAGGCCATTCCTGGTGTAAGTTTTCAAACACACTTTCAGGCAGGCAGGCAGGAGATTCAGTGATCTGCAGTGCATAAAATATATATATACACAGTCTTCTACATATATATCCACTGCATTCCAGTCTAGCCGAGCCTATATCTGACTGCAGGCCATTCCTGGTGTACGTTTTCAAATACACTTTCAGGCAGGCAGGCAGGTGATTCAGTGATCTGCAGTGCATACAATATATACACAGTCTCCTACATATATATCCACTGCATTCCAATCTAGCCAAGCCTATATCTGACTGCAGGCCATTTCTGGTGTACGTTTTCAAATACACTTTCAGGCAGGCAGGTGATTCAGTAATCTGCAGTGCATAAAATATATATACAGTCTTCTACATATATATTCACTGCATTCTAGTCTAGCCAAGCCTATATGTGACTGCAGGCCATTCCTGGTGTACGTTTTCAAATACACTTTAAGGCAGGTAGGCAGGTGATTCAGTAATCTGCAGTGCATAAAATATATATACAGTCTTCTACATATATATTCACTGCATTCTAGTCTAGCCAAGCCTATATGTGACTGCAGGCCATTCCTGGTGTACGTTTTCAAATACACTTTAAAGCGGTTGTATACCCGCTGTCATTTTTTTTTTTTTTTTACACCTGCAAGGGAAAAGGCATAATGAGCTAGTATGCACCGCATACTAGCTCATTATGAGATACTTACCTTAGAACGAGGCGCCCGCATCTCACCTGGTCCACGCTGAGGGAGCCGACATCTCCCCTCGGCGTGTCTTCCGGGTATCGCGGCTTCGGCGCTGTGAGTGGCCGGAGCCGCGATGTCGTCACTCCCGCGCATGCGCGCGGGAGACTTCTGCCCGGCAAGCTCCGGAGTTTGCCGGGCTGTCAGCCGAGAGTCCCCTGTGCGCATGCGCCGCTGCAGTTAGCGGCTCATTGCGAGGGGAATATCTCCTAAACCTTACAGGTTTAGGAGATATTTTTTTTACCTACAGGTAAGCCTTATTATAGGCTTACCTGTAGGTAAAAGTTACAAATATAGGTATACAACCGCTTTAAGGCAGGTAGGCAGGTGATTCAGTGATCTGCAGTGCATAAAATATATATACAGTTTTCTACATATATATCCACTGCATTCCAGTCTAGCCAAGCCTATATCTGACTGCAGGCCATTCCTGGTGTACGCATTCAAATACACTTTCAGGCAGGCAAGCAGGTAATTCAGTGATCTGCAGTGCATACAATATATATACAGTCTCCTACATATATATCCACTGCATTCCAGTCTATCCAAGCCTATATCTGACTGCAGACCATTCCCCCGGTGGGCCGGCAGTCTGGCTGCCCCTGGTGCCGCTGTGAGGGCAGCGGCGCCTGAAAGAAACATGGCTGTGGGGCCGCCAGGCTGACATGCAACTGCGCATGCGCTAGCGCTATTCTCGGAAGTATGTACGGGCTTTCCCGAGCTAGCCGTGCTCGGGAAAGTCCGTACACACTCGGCAATTCTCGGAAATGCGGGCGCATGCGCAGTGACACGATGACGCCGAGCGGCGCCATTTTTAAAAGCACCGCAGCGGCAGTGAGTACTCGTCTGGTGGCCTCTTCCTCCTACTCCCCCTGCAGCCTCCGACCTCCTGCCCCCACTGCAGCCTCTGACCTCCTGCCCCACTGCAGCCTCTGACCTCCTGCCCCCACTGCAGCCTCTGACCTCCTGCCCCCACTGCAGCCTCTGACCTCCTGCCCCCCCCTGCAGCCTCTGACCTCCTGCCCCCCCTGCAGCCTCTGACCTCCTGCCCCCCCTGCAGCCTCTGACCTCCTGCCCCCCCTGCAGCCTCTGACCTCCTGTCCCCCCCCTGCAGCCTCTGACCTCCTGCCCCCCCTGCAGCCTCTTACCTCCTGTCCCCCCCTGCAGCCTCTGACCTCCTGTCATCCCCCCTCCGCAGCCTCTGACCTCCCCTGTACCATCCGCAGCCTCTGACCTCCCCTGTACCATCCGCAGCCTCTGACCTCCCCTGTACCATCGGCAGCCTCTGACCTCCCCTGTACCATCGGTAGCCTCTGACCTCCCCTGTACCATCGGCAGCCTCTGACCTCCCCTGTACCATCGGCAGCCTCTGACCTCCCCTGTACCATTGGCAGCCTCTGACCTCCCCTGTACCATCGGCAGCCTCTGACCTCCCCTGTACCATCGGCAGCTTCTGACCTCTCCTGTACCATCGGCAGCCTCTGACCTCCCCTGTACCATCCACAGCCTCTGACCTCCCCTGTACCATCCACAGCCTCTGACCTCTCCTGTACCATCCGCAGCCTCTGACCTCTCCTGTACCATCCGCAGCCTCTGACCTCTCCTGTACCATCCGCAGCCTCTGACCTCCCCTGTACCATCCGCAGCCTCTGACCTCCCCTGCACCATCCGCAGCCTCTGACCTCCCCTGCACCATCCGCAGCCTCTGACCTCCCCTGCACTATCCGCAACCTCTGACCTCCCCTGTACCATCCGCAGCCTCTGACCTCCCCTGTACCATCCGCAGCCTCTGACCTCCCATGTACCATCCGCAGCCTCTGACATTTCCTGTACCATCCGCAGCCTCTGACATCTCCTGTACCATCCGCAGCCTCTGACCTTTCCTGTACCATCCGCAGCCCCTGACCATCTCTTGTCTTTTATCACGTCTGCAGTCTGGAGTGGAGTCAAGAGTGGGAGTGATGCAGGGATGGGGGTCATGAGAGAAGTCAGACATGAATGGACTGTGGAGAGGAAACTACAGGATAAAACCAGAGCCACCGAGCTGGAGCCGACTGACTGAGCCCTGTAAGGTGCACCTGAGAGGAGGTCAGTGACAGCGCCGCCAGGCCTACCTGAGGGGGGGGGGGTCAATACAATATTGTAAGGGGGCACTGATATATAGGTTTCCCCCTTATATCAGTAAACCCCCTTACTTTAGTGTTTTCTTTCTGCGGAAGGTGGTCTCTAGTCACCAGAGTCCTCCCCACATTCCCAGAGTTCCCCTTTACATCATAGTCTTACAGTGCAAGGGGGAACTCTGATGTAAAGAGGAATGCAGTGGACTCTGATATAAGTGGGGTCTCTGGTCACCAGTGCCCCCCTTTTATATCAGAGTTCCCGCTTAGATCATGATCTGTAATGTTCCCCTTTATGTCAGAGTTCCCTTGCACTGTAAAGGGGAATCCTCCTGATATATGGGGGGAACTCTGTGTTGGGTTATATTAATCTGACTTTCATGTAAATGGAGAAATATGATTTTTGACTTTTGTTTAACTTAACACATTGCTAATAGCAGTTTATAGCTTAAATATTGATATTTGCACTGAAAACTGCCATTTACGGCACCTTTTTTTTGCAGTGTCAATAAAAAATGTGCCAGTAAATGGCATGATTTTTGCCTTGAAAAAAATTGCTGCTGTTTGTAAAAGCCATGTCTCTCTTATCTATATATAATACACTCTTCAAATGTGCTTTAAAATGCATGGTTTTCCCTTTTGTGAACAAGAAAATAAAGACGTTATGCGGTTGGGCTGGTATAAAAATACTATGGGGCTGGTATGAAATTATTTCCAGGGCTGGTTTTTATTCCCAGTCCGGCCCTGCAGGTAGGCAGGAGATTCAGTGATCTGCAGTGCATAAAATATATATATACACAGTCTTCTACATATATATCCACTGCATTCCAGTCTAGCCAAGCCTATATCTGACTGCAGACCATTCCTGGTGTACGTTTTCAAATACACTTTCAGGCAGGCAGGCAGGAGATTCAGTGATCTGCAGTGCATAAAATATATATATATATATACACAGTCTTCTAAATATATATCCACTGCATTCCAGTCTAGCCTAGCCTATATCTGACTGCAGGCCATTCCTGGTGTACGTATTCAAATACACTTTCAGGCAGGCAGGCAGGTGATTCAGTGATCTGCAGTGCATAAAATATATATACAGTCTCCTACATATATATCCACTGCATTCTAGTCTAGCCAAGCTTATATCTGACTGTAGGCCATTCCTGGTGTACGTTTTCAAATACACTTTCAGGCAGGCAGGCAGGTGATTCAGTGATCTGCAGTGCATAATATATATATATATATACAGTCTCCTACATATATATCCACTACATTCCAGTCTAGCCAAGCCTATATCTGACTGCAGGCCATTCCTGGTGTACTTTTTCTAGTAAATTTCAGGCGGTGTTTTGCTAATAAAAGTTTACAGCATGTCTGGAAGGCCTCCAAGGAGAGGCAGATGCTCACAGGCCACTAAAAGAGGGCAAGCAGGCTCTGTGTCTACAGCCAAGAGTGCTGGTCGTGGACACAGTGCATCCTCAGCACGTGGCTGTGGGGCACGCTTGTCCTTTTTTTCGGCAGCTGGCTGTGTTGATCCAGAACACGCAGAACAGCTGGTAGAGTGGATAACTAAGCCGTCCTCATCCTCCTCATCCTCTGTCACCCAGGCTCAGAGTAGTTTGCCTGCCAATGCAGCTACCAAAGCGGCCTATTCCATCGGCTCAATGTCATCAGTCACTCCTTCCCTAGCCCTACCATCATGCATCAGGAGTCCCCCGACCTGTTCGACCACAGTGTCAGGTACATGCTGCAGGAGAATGTGCAGCGTTTTGAAGGCTCCGATGATGGTACCCAGGTTGAGGACAGCAGTAACGTGAGTCCAGAGAGAGGGGGTGCCCAAGAAGAAGGACAAGAAACTGGCAGTCATGTTCCCCCAGCTGCAGCATACTGCCAGGTTTGCTCCGGTGATGAGAAGGGAGGGGATGATGAGGTCACTGACTCTACGTGGGTGCCTGATAGAAGAGGGGAGGAGGAGGAGGAGGAGGCACATCTCCAACGAGGCAGGATGCCCTCCAGGGGCTAGCTTAAGGGCAACCACCCTACTGCATCACACCGCAGAGCTCTGCATGTGCAGGGCGCTGCTGACTCCCAGCGTATTTTGAAAAGTTCTCTGGTGTGGGCCTTTTTGATACGTGTGCAGCAGATCGCACCGTTGCTGTTTGCAACATGTGTCTGAAGCGTATCAAGCGTGGCCAAAACAGCAGCCGCTTGGGCACCACATGACATATGTCGACCTCCCATGCAGTCCGTTGGCAACAGTACTTAAAAGACCCACACCTAAGAACAAGGCGGACCTCTCCTTGCTCCTCATCAGGTGGGATCTCCAACCCCACTATACCTTCAGTCCTCTCAGAAACCTGCACTGAGAGGAATGAATGTGTAGAATTAGGTGTGCCAAGTACTTTCGGGCAATCTGCTATCGCTACACCAACATCCAATTGTAGCAGGCAAATTTCCTTACCCCAGTTGCTAAACCATCAACAGAAATTCGGTGCCAGCCATCCACATGCTCAGCGGCTGAATGCTAGCTTGGCTAAATTGCTAGTACTCCAACTGCTGCCTTTTCAGCTGGTAGACTCTGCCCCCTTTCGTGAATTTGTGGAATGTGCGGCCTCAGTGGCAGGTTCCCAAACACCATTTCTTTTCACGGAAGGCCAATCCGGCTCTCTACTGGCATGTGGAAGGCAATGTCTTGGCCTAGTTGGACAGGGCGGTCAGCGGTAAGGTGCATATTATTACTGACTCATGGTCCAGCAGGCATGGACAGGGATGTTGCCTTTCTTTCACGGAGCACAGGGTAACTCTGCTGGCAGCTGGGAAGGATGCTGGACAGGGTGCAGTATTGTTGGAGCTTGTTCTGCCACCACGCCTCCAAAATGCTAGTAGTGGTGATTCTGCCACACCTCTCTCCTCCACCCCCTCCTTTTCTTCTTCCTCTATGGCCTCTTCCTGTTGCAGATTTCTCCTCAGAACAGCGGTGCTCCGTAGGCATTCAAGGGGCTACGCAAGCACTCAGGCAAAAAGATACCATGAGGTGCTTGAGTTGGTCTGCTTAGAGGACAGGAGCCACACTGGGGCAGAGATTCTATCAGCTCTGCAGGGGCAGACTCAGAGGTGGTTGACACCATGCCAGCTTCAGCCAGGAATGGTGGTTTGTGACATTGGCACCAACCTCCCCTCCACCCTCCGACAGGGACACTTGACCCATGTTCCCTGTTTGGCTCACATCCTTAATTTGGTGGTGCAGCCGTTGTTGTGCAGGTACCCGGACTTACAGGATCTCCTGAGGCAGGCCAGGGAAGTCTGTGGGCATTTCTGCCGGTCATATAATGCCAGTGCTCGGCTGGCTGACCTTCAAAAGGAATGCAACCTGCTCAAGAACCACCTCATTTGTGACATGCCCACCAGGTGGAACTCAACATTGGCAATGCTGCAGTGGCTGCACACGCAGCAGAGGGCCATCAATGAGTACCTGTGTGAGTATGGCTCCAGGACAGGGTCAGGGGAGCTTGGCTTTTTTTTTCGCCACGCCAGTGGCTACTGATCAAGATGCATGCACTGTCCTGTCACCATTTGAGGAAACCATGAGGATGGTGAGCAGTAACAGTACATGCATTATTGATACTGTCCCTCTTGTCTTCCTGTTGAAGCACACGCTTCGTGCAATAATGGACAGAGCACTTGAGGCAGAACAGTGGGAGGAAGAGGAGGACTTCTTTACCTCTCAAGGCCCCCTTTATCCAGACAGCATTCCTGCGGGCCCGCCGATCACACAGGAAGAGGAGGAGAAGGAGGATTGTGTCAGCATGGAGGTGGAGCCTGGCACTAAGCATCAGCAGCAGTCTTCAAGGGATCTTTTTCAGGCCTCAGAAACCCCTGGACTTGTACATGGCTGGGAGGAGGTGGCTGCGGATTATGTCATCCTTAGTGACCCAGAGGACTCTGGATTGAATGCCTCAGCAAACTTTCTCTGCATGGCCTCCCTGATCCTGCAAAGCCTGTGAAAGGACCCTCGGATTCGTGGTATCAAGGAGACGGATCATTACTGGCTGGCAACCCTTCTTCATCCACGTTACAAGGGTAAGGTTGCAGAATTTATCCAGCCTTCGCAGAGGGAGCAGAGGATAAAACATCTTCGGAAGGCCTTGCAGAAAGGTTTGTGCAATGCGTTTCCAGAGCCTGGGAGGTTACAATTTCCTGGTCCTCCTGGACAACGTGTTGCTGAGGCTTCGGTCAGTCACAGAAGGAGCGGTGGAGAAGGTGACCATCTGACCAATGCGTTCAGACAATTCTTTAGTCCGCAGCCCCAAGGTCTGATCGGTTCCAGCAACCATCGCCAGTGTCTGATTTACATGGTGCAGGAATACCTAGGGGCAAGATCAGACTTTGAGACCTTTCCAACCGAAAATCCACTGGGTTACTGGTTCTTGAGGTTGCATCACTGGCCAGAGCTTGCACAATATGCAATTGAGCTACTGGCCTGTCCTTCATCCAGCGTTCTTTCTGAACGCACAGTGCTGCTGGAGGCTTTGTAACCAATCACAGAGTGCGCCTGTTCACAGACTCAGTTGATCGGCTCACCTTCATAAAAATGAATCAGTCTTGGATCACCAGCTACCAAGCACCTGATGCTGATGTAACCGATTAATTTTTCTATGAATGTGAGATCCCTTGAAGACTGCCTATGCTGAGTGACTATCCTGTTATGCTGAGTAACTATTTTATTCCTCTTCAATGTTCATGTTGATAGCTTCTAAGAACATTTTTGTTTCAGGGCACCACCACCAGTGCCCAAGGCCCAATTTTTCTGCCCCTGTTTAACAGGGGCGTTTAATTACAATTTTTGCTGTAATATTTTGCAGCAGGGCTCATTCCTGCGCTCAACTAGAGTATCCGTGAAAGGTTGCAGTGTTGTGGGACCACCACCAGTGCCTAAGGCCCAATTTTTCTGCCCCTGTTCTACAGGAGTGTGTAATTACAATGTTTGCTGTAATATTTCACAGCAGGGCTTGTTTATGCACTCAACTAGAGTATCTGTGTGAGGTTGCAGTGTTGTGGTATCACCACCAGTGCCTAAGGCCCAATTTTTCTGCCCCTGTGGCGTGTAATTACAATTTTTGCTGTATTACTTCACAGAAGGGCTCGCTCCTGCGCTCAACTAGAGTATCTGTGAGGGGTTGCAGTGTTGTGGCACCACCACCAGTGCATAAGGCCCCATTTTTCTTCCCCTGTTTAACAGGGGCATGTAATTACAATATTTGCTCTAAAATAAATGGGGGATTTTAATTATCCAGACATAGACTGGAGGGAGGGAACCGCGCATTCATTTAACCACTTGACGACCGCCTCACGCCGATGTACGTCGGCAAGGTGGCACGGACAGGCAAAATCACGTACAGTGTACGTGATTTGCCTTCCGCGGGTGGGGGGTCCGATCGGTCCCCCCCCCGGTGCCCGAGGCGGTCGCCATTTCTTCCCGGGCGATGAAAGGTCAGGGGGAGGCCATCCATTGTTGGCCACCCCCTCCCGATCGCTCCCGGCGAATGAAAATGCTTCCTTTCCCTCTGTAATGTAAACAGAGGGAAAGGAAGTGATGTCATCTCTCCTCGAGCCGGTCTTTTCGTCGCCGCGCCGAGGAGAGAAGACATCAAGTAAGTCTGCACAACACTACACATTCAGTAGAACACGCCAGGCACACTTGTCACCCCCCATCACCCCCCGATCACCCCCTGATCACCCCCCTGTACCCCCTGTCACTCTGACACCAATAGCATTTTTTTTTTTTTTTGCATTGGTGTCAGTTTGTGTCAGTTAAAAGTTTTAGGGCAGTTAGGTTAGCCCCCTTTAGGTCTAGGGTACCCCCCCTTAGGTCCAGGGTACCCCCCTAACCCCCCTAATAAAAGTTAACCCCTTGATTACCCCCCGTCACCAGTGTCGCTAAGCGATCGTTTTTCTGATCGCTGTATTAGTGACACAGGTGACGCTAGTTAGGGAGGTAAGTATATAGGTTCGCTGTCAGTGTTTTATAGCGACAGGGACCCCCATATACTACCTGCTAAAGGTTTTAACCCCCTGATTGCCCCCTAGTTAACCCTTTCACCAGCGATCACCGTATAAGTGTTACGGGTGACGCTGGTTAGCTAGTTTGTTTTTTGTAGTTTATTACAGTTTATTACAGTTTATTATAGTTTTAGGGCACCCGCCGTTTATTACCCTATAAAGGTTTAACCCCCTAATTGCCCGGCGGTGATAGAAGTTAAGTTTTTAGGATCAGATAAGGTCTGCGTCGCCCCAGGCAGCGTCAGGTTAGCGCCAGTACAGCTAAAACCCGTGCACGCAGCATACACCTCCCTTAGTGCTATAGTATCTGAGCGGATCGATATCTGATCCGATCAGATCTATACTCCCCAGCAGTTTAGGGTTCCCTGAAACGCAGTGTTAGCGGGATCAGCCCAGATACCTGCTAGCACCTGCGTTTTGCTCCTCGGCCCAGCCCTGCCCAGCCCACCCAAGTGCAGTATCGATCGATAACTGTCACTTACAAAACACTAAGCACACATAACTGCAGCGGTCGCAGAGTCAGGCCTGATCCCTGCGATCGCTAACAGTTTTTTGGTAGCGTTTTGATACAGTCGCCAACAGTCAGGAGCTTTTTTGCCTGTGAGTCTCACTAGTGTACCCCTAAATTTAGAGCCCAAAATGGCAAATAGAAGGTACACTAGTGAAGAGGCCTACAGGATTCTGAGTATGACAGATAGTGAAGAGGAAGTCACTCATCTGTCAAGTTCAGGCTCAGAATACGAACCTGTAGAGGACAGCGGCTCCATGACAGATAGCTCTGACGACAGAGTTGTGGTCCCTGCTAGGGTCAGGCGTACCAGACCCCGAACTTATGCTGTCCTTGAAGTGCAAGAACCGCAGGACTCTCGTATGGAGCAGAGCAGTACTAGCGCCGCTATTCCTTCTGGTGAACTGGCAAGCACCAGCGGCCTAGTACACCCTGGTCGTACATCCAGCACTGCAGTATCACGTGGTGACGTGGCGAGTCCCATAAGTGCAGTTCAAGCTGGCGAGGTGGCAAGCAGTAGTAGTGTCCCGCTGCCACCAAGAAGACAAAGACAGGCCCGTCGTGCCCATAGTGCCCTTCCTGCTGCATTGGCCAATCCGAATTGGGAACCTTCCACTTCTGCAGCACCCGTACTTCCCCCTTTCACTGGCCAACCCGGAATTCAGGTGGAAACAGTTGACTTTATGCCACTGGATTTTTATTCACTGTTTTTCACCGAAGATCTCTATAGATCTATTGTGGACCAAAGCAATTTGTACGCTGGTCAACACATCGCCGCTAATCCCCAGTCCTCCCTTGCCAGAGATTGGAGACCAATTACGGTCTCCGAATTTAAGACCTTTCTGGGCCTTTCCCTCCTCATGGGGTTGAATAAAAAGAGTAAGTTGCGGTCATATTGGTCCACTGACCCAATTTACCATTCACCCTTGTTCTCTGCTTCCATGGCCAGGGCACGATACGAGCAGATTTTGCGGTTCATGCACTTCAACGACAATGAACTCTGTTGTCCTCGTGGAGACCCTGCATACGATCGGCTCTACAAAATTCGGCCCCTCGTAAACCACTTCAACCAACGTTTTGCAGACTTGTTTACCCCCCATCAAGTTGTCTGCGTTGATGAGTCCCTGATTAAGTTTTCTGGCCGCTTGTCATTCAAACAGTACCTTCCCAGCAAGCGTGCCAGATACGGGGTCAAGATGTATAAGCTCTGTGACAGGGCCACAGGCTATACATGTAGATTTATGGTTTACGAGGGAAGAGATAGTCACGTAGAGCCGACAAACTGCCCTGACTACATAGGAAGCGCTGGCAAGATAGTGTGGGACTTGGTGTCACCCTTATTCGGAAAGGGGTACCACTTGTACGTGGACAATTATTATACGAGCGTGCCACTTTTTAGTCACTTGTTTGATCAGCAGATTGGAGCATGTGGCACCGTGCGACCTAATCGCCGGGGCTTTCCCCAGCGGCTTGTAGATTCCCGTCTTAGGCTGGGGGAGAGAGCCTGCTTGAAGTATAATAATTTGCTCGCTATGAAGTGGAGGGATAAGAAGAATGTTTTCGTTCTCACCTCCCTTCATGCAGACACGACGACCCAAATTTCTACGGCGACTGGTGTTGTGGAGAAACCCCTCTGTGTCCACGAATACAACCTTAATATGGGAGGGGTGGACCTCAACGACCAGTTGTTGGCGCCGTACTTAGTTGCCCATAAGGCCAGACGCTGGTACAAAAAAGTGTCTGTATACTTATTTCAATTGGCTTTGCTGAATGCTCATGTGCTATACAGAGCTTCAGGACAGACTGGATCCTTCCTTAAATTCCAGGAAGAGATCGTCAGAGCCCTTCTGTTTCCAGACGGTGCTCTACTTCACCTTCCCCAACCAAATGCAGTAAGCCGGCTGCATGAGCGGCATTTTCTTTATGCCATCCCGAGTACCCCTACCCAACGAGCCCCCCAAAAAAGATGTCGTGTCTGCAGCAAGCGCGGATTTAGGCGTGACACCCGGACTTATTGTCCCCTCTGTCCTGGCAATCCTGGTCTTTGCATGGGTGAATGCTTTGAACGCTACCATACATTAGTTGAGTATTAGCGTAGGGTTCAGCACTGCACAGACTAGGCACACTAACACAGGGTCTCCCAAGATGCCATTGCATTTTGAGAGACCCAAACCTGGAACAAAAGTTACAAAAGTTAAAAGTTACTAAAAAAAAGTGTAAAAAAATAAAATAAAAAAAAATTAAAAAAAATAAAAACACAAAAAAAAATATAAAATAAAAAAAACAAAAATAGTTGTTGTTTTATTGTTCTCTCTCTCTCTATTCTCTCTCTATTGTTCTTCTCTTTTTTACTCTATTCTATTCTGCAATGTTTTATTGTTATTATGTTTTACCATGTTTCCTTTTCAGATTTTTCATACTTTACCGTTTACTGTGTTTTGTTGGTAACCATTTTATTGTTTTCAGGTACGCCATTCAGTTGCAGCGCGGATTTATTTATCTTGACAGCAACAGCGTTTGCTCCCACGATATATAAAGCCGTGACTTCAACGCTGTCGGAGGTGATTTCACCACCACAGTTACATACTTCAGCATATATGCCGAAGCGTGGGGGCAGAAGTGGGTGGAGGAGCGATTTGTTCCTGCCTTTTGCGGGAGGATGCCCCCATGCTTCGGCATATATATATTTTAGGCACAGGTTGCGTTAAATGTTTTATTTTTTACTATTTTTTTTTTTGTATTTGCTTTGCAGGTATGGTAAGTCTTACTGTTATACTGTAATGTTGCTTTGTTTTATTGTTAACCATCATTTGCTTAGCAGGTACGCCATTCAGTTGCAGCGCGGATTTATTTATCTTGACAGCAACAGCGTTTGCTCCCACGATATATAAAGCCGTGACTCCAACGCTGTCGGAGGTGATTTCACCACCACAGTTACATACTTCAGCATATATGCCGAAGCGTGGGGGCAGCAGTGGGTGGAGGAGCAATTTGCTCCTTCCTTTTGCGGGAGGATGCCCCCATGCTTCGGCATATATATATTTTAGGCACAGGTTGCGTTAAATGTTTTATTTTTTACTATTTTTTTTTTTGTATTTGCTTTGCAGGTATGGTAAGTCTTACTGTTATACTGTAATATTACTTTGTTTTATTGTTAACCATCATTTGCTTAGCAGGTACGCCATTCAGTTGCAGCGCGGATTTATTTATCTTGACAGCAACAGCGTTTGCTCCCACGATATATAAAGCCGTGACTCCAGCGCTGTCGGAGGTGATTTCACCACCACAGTTACATACTTCAGCATATATGCCGAAGCGTGGGGGCAGCAGTGGGTGGAGGAGCAATTTGCTCCTGCCTTTTGCGGGAGGATGCCCCCATGCTTCGGCATATATAAATGGTGCATGTATGCCCATCATTAGAAGTGGGTGGATGAAGGGAGGTATTCTAATGGTGGGCATACCCACCGATCAATATCTTTTTTTCGTTCAGCCCACAGGCTGCATGAAAAAAAAGTTTACAATATATGCCTAACAAGGACCAGCAACGTACTGGTATGTTGCTGGACTTTGAGTGGTTATACCAGAATGATGCCTGCAGGTTTAGGTATCATCTTGGTATCATTCTTTTCAGCTCAGCGGTCGGCTTTCATGTAAAAGCAATCCTAGCGGCTAATTAGCCTCTAGACTGCTTTTGCAAGCAGTGGGAGGGAATGCCCCCCCTCCCCCACCGTCTTCCATGTTTTTCTCTGGCTTTCCTGTCCCAACAGGGAACCTGAAAATGCAGCCGGTGATTCAGCCAGCTGACCATAGAGCTGATCAGAGACCAGAATGGCTACAAACATCTCTATGGCCTAAGAAACCGGAAGCTACGAGCATTTCATGACTTAGATTTCGCCGAATGTAAACAGCGCCATTGGGAAATTGGGAAAGCATTTTATCACACCGATCTTGGTGTGGTCAGATGCTTTGAGGGCAGAGGAGAGATCTAGGGTCTAATAGAGCCCAATTTTTAAAAAAAAGAGTACCTGTCACTACCTATTGCTATCATAGGGGATATTTACATTCCCTGAGATAACAATAAAATTAATTAAAAAAAAATAAAAATGAAAGGAACAGTTTAAAAATAAGATAAAAAAGCAAAAAAATAATAAAGAAAAAAAAAAAAAAAAAAAAAACACCCCTGTCCCCCCCTGCTCTCGCGCAAAGGCGAACGCAAGCGTCGGTCTGGCGTCAAATGTAAACAGCAATTGCACCATGCATGTGAGGTATCACCGCGAAGGACAGAACGAGGGCAGTAATTTTAGCAGTAGACCTCCTCTGTAAATCTAAAGTGGTAACCTGTAAAGGCTTTTAAAGGCTTTTAAAAATGTATTTATTTTGTCGCCGCTGCGCGTTTGTGCGCAATTTTAAAGCATGTCATGTTTGGTATCCATGTACTCGGCCTAAGATCATCTTTTTTATTTCATCAAACATTTGGGCAATATAGTGTGTTTTAGTGCATTAAAATTTAAAAAAGTGTGTTTTTTCCCCAAAAAATGGGTTTGAAAAATCGCTGTGCAAATACTGTGTGAAAAAAAAATATGAAACACCCACCATTTTAATCTGTAGGGCATTTGCTTTAAAAAAAATATATAATGTTTGGGGGTTCAAAGTAATTTTCTTGCAAAAAAAAATTATTTTTTTCATGTAATCAAAAAGTGTCAGAAAGGGCTTTGTCTTCAAGTGGTTAGAAGAGTGGGTGATGTGTGACATAAGCTTCTAAATGTTGTGCATAAAATGCCAGGACAGTTCAAACCCCCCCCAAATGACCCCATTTTGGAAAGTAGACACCCCAAGCTATTTGCTGAGAGGCATGTCGAGTCCATGGAATATTTTATATTGTGACACAAGTTGCGGGAAAGAGACAAATCTTTTTTTTTTTTTTTTTTTTTTTTGCACAAAGATGTCACTAAATGATATATTGCTCAAACATGCCATGGGAATATGTGAAATTATACCCCAAAATACATTCTGTTGCTTCTCCTGAGTATGGGGATACCACATGTGTGGGACTTTTTGGGAGCCTAGCCGCGCACGGGACCCCGAAAACCAAGCCCCGCCTTCAGGCTTTCTAAGGGCGTAAATTTTTGATTTCACTCTTCACTGCCTAGCACAGTTTCGGAGGCCATGGAATGCCCAGATGGTACAACCCCCCCCCCAAATGACCCGATTTTGGAAAATAGACACCCCAAGCTATTTGCTGAGAGGTATAGTGAGTATTTTGCAGACCTCACTTTTTGTCACAAACTTTCGAAAATTGAAAAAAGAAAAAAAAAATACATTTTTCTTGTCTTTCTTCATTTTCAAAAACAAATGAGAGCTGCAAAATACTCACCATGCCTCTCAGCAAATAGCTTGGGGTGTCTACTTTCCAAAATGGGGTCATTTGGGGGGGGGTTTTGCCATCTTGGCATTTTATGGCCTTCAAAACTGTGATAGGTAGTGAGGAGTGGAATCACAACTTAACGCCCTTAGAAATCCTGAAGCCGGTGCTTGGTTTTCGGGGCCCCGTATGCGGCTAGGCTCCCAAAAAGTCCCACACATGTGCTATCCCCATACTCAGGAGAAGCAGCAGAATATATTTTGGGGTGTAATTCCACATATGCCCATGGCATGTTTGAGCAATATATCATTTAGTGACAAATTTTTTCCGTAAAAACAAAAAAAAAAAAAAATTGTCACTTTCCCGCAACTTGTGTCAAAAAATAAAATATTCCATGGACTCAACATGCCTCTCAGCAATTACCTTGGGGTGTCTACTTTCCAAAATGGGGTCATTTGGGGGGGTTTTCTGCCATCTTGGCATTTTATGGCCTTCAAAACTGTGATAGGTAGTGAGGAGTCAAATCACAACATTATGCCCTTAGAAATCCTGAAGGCGGTGCTTGGTTTTCGGGGCCCCGTATGCGGCTAGGCTCCCAAAAAGTCCCACACATGTGGTATCCCCATACTCAGGAGAAGCAGCTAAATGTATTTTGGGGTGCAATTCCACATATGCCCATGGCCTGTGTGAGAAATATATCATTTAGTGACAACTTTGTGCAAAAAAAAAAAAAATTGTCACTTTCCCGCAACTTGTGTCAAAAAAGAAAGTATTCCATGGACTCAACATGCCTCTCAGCAAATAGCTTGGAGTGTCTACTTTCCAAAATGGGGTCATTTGGGGGGGTTTTGTGCCATCTGGGCATTTTATGGCCTTCAAAACTGTGATAGGTAGTGAGGAATGAAATCAAAAATTTATGCCCTTAGAAATCCTGAAGGCGGTGATTGGTTTTCGGGGCCCCGTACGCGGCTAGGCTCCCAAAAAGTCCTAAACATGTGGTATCCCCATACTCAGGAGAAGCAGCAGAATGTATTTTGTTGTGTAATTCCACATAGGCCCATGGCCTGTGTGAGCAATATATCATTTAGTGACAACTTTTTGTAAATATTTTTTTTTTTTTTTTTTGTCATTATTCAATCACTTGGGACAAAAAAAAAAAATATTCAATGGGTTCAACATGCCTCTCAGCAATTTCCTTGGGGTGTCTACTTTCCAAAATGGGGTCATTTGGGGGGGTTTTGTACTGCCCTGCCATTTTAGCACCTCATGAAATGACATAGGCAGTCATAAACTAAAAGCTGTGTAAATTCCAGAAAATGTACCCTAGTTTGTAGACGCTATAACTTTTGCGCAAACCAATAAATATACGCTTATTAACTTTTTTTTTTACCAAAGACATGTGGCCGAATACATTTTGGCCTAAATGTATGACTACAATTGAGTTTATTGGATTTTTTTTATAACAAAAAGTAGAAAATATCATTTTTTTTCAAAATTTTTGGTCTTTTTCCGTTTATAGCGCAAAAAATAAAAACGGCAGAGGTGATCAAATACCATCAAAAGAAAGCTCTATTTGTGGGAAGAAAAGGACGCAAATTTCGTTTGGGTACAGCATTGCATGACCGCGCAATTAGCAGTTAAAGCGACGCAGTGCCAAATTGGAAAAAGACCTCTGGTCCTTAGGCAGCATAAAGGTCCGGGGCTCAAGTGGTTAAGGCTCGCCGGTTCCTTAGTGTCTTGCAGGACAATTTTATGGGTCAGATGGTAGACGCACCAACTAGAAATAAAACATTACTAGATCTACTGATTACCAACAATACAGACCTGATAACAGATGTGGAAATACGGGGCAATTTAGGTAACAGCGATCACAGGCCAATTAGTTTCAGTATAAATCACACAAATAGGAAACATGAAGGGAACACAAAGACACTGAATTTCAAAAGAGTCAACTTCCCTAAACTACAAACTTGCTAAAAGGCATAAATTGGGATAAAATATTAGGAACAAAGAATACGGAGGAGAGATGGGTTTGCTTTAAGAGCATATTAAATAAGGGCATTAGCCAATGTATCCCATTGGGTAATAAATTTAAAAGAGCGAACAAACATCCTGGATGGCTTAACTCCAATGTAAAAATGCATATAAAAGCAAAGGAGAAGGCCTTCAAAAAATACAAGGTTGAGGGATCATCCTCAGCATTCAGAATTTATAAAGAATGCAATAAGAAATGTAAGGGTGCAATTAGGATGGCTAAGATAGAACATGAAAGACACATAGCGGAGGAGAGCAAAAAAAATCCCAAGAAATTCTTTAAGTATGTAAACAGTAAAAAAGGGAGGACAGACCATATTGGCCCCATAAAGAATGAGGAAGGACATCTGGTTACAAAGGATGGGGAGATGGCAAAGGTATTGAATTTATTCTTCTCCTCAGTCTTCACGAGTGAATCGGGGGGCTTCAGTAACCAAAACTGCAGTGTTTATCCTCATGACACAACACAGGAAGCACCTACATGGTTAACAGAGGACGGAATTAAAATTAGACTTGAGAAACTTAACATTAATAAATCACCGGGACCAGATGGCTTGCATCCGAGGGTACTTAGGGAACTCAGTCAGGTGATTGCCAGACCGTTGTTCCTAATTTTTACAGACAGTCTATTGACTGGAATGGTACCAGCTGATTGGAGAAAAGCCAATGTAGCACCAATATTTAAAAAGGGCCCAAAAAACATCCCTGGGAATTACAGACCAGTTAGCCTAACATCAATAGTATGTAAACTCTTGGAGGGGATGATAAGGGACTATATACAAGATTTTAGTAATAAGAATGATATCATTAGCAGTAATCAGCATGGATTCATGAAGAATCGTTCTTGCCAAACCAATCTATTAACCTTCTATGAGGAGGTGAGTTGCCATCTAGATAAAGGAAGGCCCGTAGACGTGGTGTATCTGGATTTTGCAAAAGCATTTGACACAGTTCCCCATAAACGTTTACTGTACAAAATAAGGTGCGTTGACATGGACCATAGGGTGAGTACATGGATTGAAAACTGGCTACAAGGGCGTGTTCAGAGGGTGGTGATAAATGGGGAGTACTCAGAATGGTCAGGGGTGGGTAGTGGGGTTCCCCAGGGTTCTGTGCTGGGACCAATCCTATTTAATTTGTTCATAAAAGGCCTGGAGGATGGGATAAACAGTTCAATCTCTGTATTTGCATACGATACTAAGCTAAGCAGGGCAATAACTTCTCCGCAGGATGTGGAAATCTTGCAAAAAGACCTGAACAAATTAATGGGGTGGGCGACTACATCGCAAATGAGGTTCAATGTAGAAAAATGTAAAATAATGCATTTGGGTGGCAAAAATATGAATGCAATCTATACACTGGGGGGAGAACCTCCGGGGGAATCTAGGATGGAAAAGGACCTGGGGGTCCTAGTAGATGATAGGCTCAGAAATGGCATGCAATGCCAAGCTGCTGCTAATAAAGCAAACAGGATATTGGCATGCATTAAAAGGGGGATCAACTGCAGAGATAAAACGATAATTCTCCCGCTCTACAAGACTCTGGTCCGGCCGCACCTGGAGTATGCTGTCCAGTTCTGGGCACCAGTCCTCAGGAGGGACGTACTGGAAATGGAGCGAGTGCAAAGAAGGGCAACAAAGCTAATAAAGGGTCTGGAGGATCTTAGTTATGAGGAAAGGTTGCGAGCACTGAACTTATTCTCTCTGGAGAAGAGACGCTTGAGAGGGGATATGATTTCAATTTACAAATACTGTACTGGTGACCCCACAATAGGGATAAAACTTTTTCGCAGAAGAGAGTTTAATAAGACTCGTGGCCACTCATTACAATTAGAAGAAAAGAGGTTTAACCTTAAACTACGTAGAGGGTTCTTTACTGTAAGAGCGGCAAGGATGTGGAGCATTGATAGCTTCAAGAAACTATTAGATAATCACCTGAATGACCGCAATATACAGGGATATGTAATGTAATACTGACACATAATCACACACTTAGGTTGGACTTGATGGACTTGTGTCTTTTTTCAACCTCACCTACTATGTAACTATGTCTATGTAACTATGTAATTTCACAGCAGGGCTTGTTCCTGCGCTCAACATCAGAATCTGTGAGGGGTTACAGTGTTGCGGCACCATCCCCACTGCCTAAGACCCAATTTTTCTGTCCCTGTTTAACAGGGGTGTGTAATTACAATTTTTGATCTAATATTTCACAGCAGGGCCCGTTCCTGCACCCACCAAGAGTAACTGTGAGGGCTTACAGTGTTGTAGCACCACCACCACCAAAGACCCAATTTTTCTGCCCCTGTTTAACAGGGGCGTGTAATTACAATTTTTGATCTAATATTTCACAGCAGGGCCCATTCCTGCGCTCCCCAAAAAGAGTAACTGTGAGGGCTTACAGTGTTGTGGCACCACCACCAAAGGCCCAATTTTTCTGCCCCTGTTCAACAGGGGCATGTATTTAAAATTCTTGATATAATATTTCACAACAGGGCCCATTCCAGCGCCCACCAAGAGTAACTGTGAGGGCTTACAGTGTTGTGGCACCACCACCACACCACCACCAAAGGCCTAATGTTTCTGCCCCTGTTCTAAAGGGGCATGTAATTACAATTCTTGATATATTTCACAGCAGGGCCTGTTCCAGCGCCCACCAAGAGTAACTGTGAGGGCTTACAGTGTTCTGGTAAGACCAACACCTAAGGCCCAATTTTCTGCAGAGTATATAGGGCAGGCAGTATAGTATATACAGGCGGTCCCCTACTTTTAAACATCTGACTCACAAACGACTCCTACTTAGAAACGGAGGGAGACAACAGGAAGTGAGAGGAAATCTACCCCTAGTAAGGGAAATTCTCTCCTGTAATGCCCCGTACACACGGTTGGATTTTCAGACGGAAAATGTGTGATAGGACCTTGTTGTCGGAAATTCCGACCGCGTGTAGGCTCCATCACACATTTTCCATCGGATTTTCCGACACACAAAGTTTGAGAGCAGGATATAAAATTTTCCGACAACAAAATCTGTTGTCGGAAATTCCGATCGTGTTTACACAAATCCGACGGACAAAGTGCTACGCATGCTCAAAATAAATAAAGAGATGAAAGCTATTGGCCACTGCCCCATTTATAGTCCCGACGTACGTGTTTTACGTCACCGCGTTCAAAACGATCGGATTTTCCGACAACTTTGTGTGACCGTGTGTATGCAAGACAAGTTTGAGCCAACATTCGTCGGAAAAAATCCTAGGATTTTGTTGTCGGAATGTCCGAACAAAGTCCGACCGTGTGTACGGGGCATAAGAGTTAATATGGGAAAAAGGTGTCTCCACTGATGCTTTAACGCCAATCCTTGTTTCCCTAATAACCCCAAATTTTCAAAACTGAGGGGGGGGTGCACTAACTGAGGGGGGGGGGGGCTGCACTAACTGAGGGGGGGCTGCACTGAGGGGGCTGCACTAACTGAGGGGGGGGGCTGCACTAACTGAGGGGGGGCTACACTAACTGAGGGGGGTCTGCACTAATAGAGGGGGGCTGAACTAACTGAGGGGGGGCTGCACTAACTGAGGGGGGCTGCACTAACTGAGGGGGGGCTGCACTAACTGAGGGGGGGCTGCACTAATAGAGGGGGGCTGCACTGAGGGGGGGGTCTGCACTAATAGAGGGGGGCTGCACTGAGGGGGGGCTGCACTAATTGAGGGGGGGTCTGCACTGAGGGGGGCTGCACTAATAGAGGGGGGCTGCACTGAGGGGGGCTGCCCTAATAGAGGGGGTCTGCACTAATAGAGGGGGGGCTGCACTGAGGGGGGGTCTGCACTGATGGAGGAGGTCTGCACTGATGGAGGGGATCTGCACTGATGGAGGGGGTCTGCATTGAGGGGGTCTATACAGACTCTGGCGGGGGCACCTGATGCAAGGACAGACTCTGGCGGGGGCACCTGATGCAAGGACAGACTCTGGCAGGGGCACCTGATGCAAGGACAGACTCTGGCGGGGGGCACCTGATGCAAGGACAGACTCTGGCGGGGGCACCTGATGCAAGGAGAGACTCTGGCGGGGGCACCTGATGCAAGGACAGACTCTGCCGGGGGCACCTGATGCAAGGACAGACTCTGGCGGGGGCACCTGATGCAAGGACAGACTCTGCCGGGGGCACCTGATGCAAGGACAGACTCTGCCGGGGGCACCTGATGCAAGGACAGACTCTGCCGGGGGCACCTGATGCAAGGACAGACTCTGCCAGGGGCACCTGATGCAAGGACAGACTCTACCGGGGGCACCTGATGCAAGGACAGACTCTGCCGGGGGCAGGCGACGTGGCTAGTGACACGCTCAAGGATCCCACTGATTCGGCATTATGGTGAGTTGAATGATTTAATTTTATATTACAATGTAATAATAGAAATAATGCGCTTCAATCATCCTGACACCATAACAACCATGGTGCCGGGATGATTGCAGCGTTAACACCAGGCGTTTGGAGTATCTTTATCTGCTGATTGTTAAACTTTCTAGAATACACATATTTCTATTGTGTAGGATCTGGGGCTGCTGTCCCTTCATTTCCTTCTCCCCTTTCCCTCTCCCTCTTTCCCTCTCCCTCTCCCCCTTTCCCTCTCCCTCTCCCCCTTTCCCTCTGCCTCTCCCTCTCCCTCTCCATCCCTCATTCATCTCAGACTCTAACCACACCCTCTTGAGCCACGCTAATTTAAGCCACGTCCACTTTTACGTAAGCCACACCCACTTTTCCCGTAAGCCACGCCCGCTTTTCACCGCGGCGCGCTTCACTTATGATTTTTGCTAAGCCACGCCTACAAACGAATGCCCCACCCCCTAATTATTGTCCGGCTCCGCCTACAGCCAAAAAAGTGTCCCACATATTTTTTTTTCAATGTTGGCAACTATGGGATACCCATGCCGTTTTTCTCAATAATTTTCATCCATATTGCCAGGACCCGACATTGCATTACAGCCGCAAGCAGTTTTAAATGACTTTTATTCCTTTAAAAATGTCATTTTGTGCAGGGACTGTTCTAAACACGGGAAACACGCGCCACTTTACAGGCATACTATAGTCACCCCCCAGGTACGATATTTAAAGGAATATTTCACTTTTATTGTTTCACTTTAAGCATTATTAAAATCTCTGCTCCCGAAAAAACGGCCATTTTTAAAACTTTTTTTTGCATTGATACATGTCCCCTGGGGCAGGACCCGGGCCCCCAAACACTTTTTAGGACATTAACTTGCATATTAGCCTTTAAAATTCGCACTTTTGATTTTTCAAGTTTAGGTCCCATAGACTTTAACGATGTTCAAATGTTCGCGCAAACTTTCGGTCCGTTTGCATGTTCTGCCGCAAACCGAATCAGGGGGTGTTCAGGTCATTCCTAATGCTAAACTAACAAAAGAATCAAGCAAGTTTGAAAATAAACAGTTTTCTTTTTTCCACCTTCCTGCTGTCCCCAACGTTTTCTACTGGTAATTTCAGTGGGTATATTTAGGTTCATATTTTCTATTGGCTACAGTTTCATAGTTCCTATTTTCCCTATTGGTTACAGAAAATGTGGTGTTAACATGTTGGTTCTTATTGGAGGCATTTCTTGCCTGTATACTAAAACATTTTTTTGGTGTAATCTACACATGCGGGTTGCACTGATACCACTTTTTTTTTACAAGTACCAATACTTTTTTCAATTACTTGCCAATACTGATACTTTTTTTTAATGTCATGTGACAGTGGCACTAATATGCAGCACTGATGGGCACTGATGAGGCGTGGACTGTGTAGGTAGTTTTTCATTTTATTTTTTTTTACAAAATTATTTTATTATTTATTACAACATATATATATTTTTTTTTATAAGGCTTCTTTTGGGGGGGGGGGGGGGGCAGTCAGTGTCAGTGTTTTTTTTATTTTTTATTATTTTTTACAATTTTACTTTGTAAAAAATAAATATTTTAATGTCTCCTACATTTTTTTATTCAACCCTGTTGGGGGGTAGGGGGCTTTGGTGAGATGTCAGGGGTCTAAGCAGACCCCTGATATCTTCCCTTTGAGACATGGAAAGGGACCAAGGACACAGATTCCCCAGTCCCTTTCTCTGTAGCCTCAGATGCACTGAACATGAATGGACAAGAGACAGAGGCTCCTGTCTATTCATAAACTGAAGCATCGTAAACACAGTTTACAATGTTCTGTTCATTCAGAAAAGGAAGGAGGCAGTAAATCACATATTTACCGTCCCCTTCCTCCACTCCCCATCCTGAAATATCTTGGAGGGGGGGCGGAGGAGGACGGGGGGAACCGGAGGAGCTCACAGAGGGGGACCGGAGAAGGGCAGGGGGGGACCGGAGGAGCCCACGAAGGAGCACAAAGGAGGACACAGAGGGGAGCCCGAGGAGGATACAGGGGACAATCAGGGATGATCGGTGCGGCAGCAGGGGAAGTTATGATCTCCCTGCATGGCTTTCAATAAAGCAGCTGAAAGCCGCAGAGGGGAGAGTAGGACAAGCATCTGTCAGCCACACAGGGAGATCGTGATTATAACTTCCACTGCAGCCACACCAATCATCCCTGAGTGTCAAGGTATTTGACCAAGGTAATGGAAAACCTTTCCACTGACCATAAATGTAAGGGAGCACTTTCTACCTACCACTAATGTAAGAGAGCACTTTGCCACTGACCACCAATATAAGAGAGCACTTCTACACTGGCCGCCAAAGTAAGAGAGCACTTTTCCACTTAGCACAGCTCTCCCCTCTCACTCTTTACATGGCGGCAGGGACAGGAGGAAGCAGAGGTACAGTACAATGCATATTAAACATATATCTTAAGCATATTACAGTACTGCAGTACAGGCTGCTCACCTGATGGCACAGCAGGGAGATGGGTAGACGGTGTGTCCAGGCAGGCCGGCCGTGGTGCACCTCCGCGGGGCAGCACTCCTAGGAAAGACCGGGGATCCTGGAGGCCTCACTAGGCCGGACAAGGCCGCGGCCGCGACGGGCAGTTGTAGCGGCCTGGCAGGCCACCGGCAGTCCCCCGACCGTGGACGGGCAGGCAGGATAACGAGGGGGGCCCCTTAACTTCACAACCAGGCCAGGAACACAGGAACGGCTCACACTCCAGCAAGAAGAGGGATGGCGCCGGCCGGCAGTGACGTCACTCGGGCCCCGTTCGTAAGTAGGGGTCGTTCGTAAGTCGGATGTTCGTAAGTCGGGGACCCCCTGTAGTACATAGCGTGCCACAGCAAACAGTATGTGTGTGACCAAATTGCTCTTGCTGACATCATCTCCCTGCCCCCAAAGTGATACCTACCCCCAGACAGCCGCTCGCAATTCCCAGATCGCAACAGATGTGTATGTGGGTTACTTGGGAAGCCACAGCATGGTCTGAATAATGATTCAAAAATCAGACTGTCTGGGTGAATCCCGGACAACGTGGCAACCCTACGCCAGACACTTCTTGCAAAAGAAAGTTTATTTCTCTTAAACGTTTTGGGGGAGAGAGGGTTAGGGCCAGGACACCCTTAGGTAGTTGCAAGATTAATTGTCAGATTCTGAGACTTCAATAGGAGGACAGCCATGCAGGGAAAGGTATCCAGCAAGATTCCACATCTGCATGTGTAGGAATGCTGTCTCCTATGGTAACAGTCTTTAACAGTTCCAAACACAAAGCTTAACAGTTCATTCACTTTCACTACAATCGCTCCTTTTAGTTCTTCAGCTCACTGAGCGCCCGATCTCTCACTAGACCCACTGATTCACTGTCACTGAATCCCTTGAGCTCCTCCAATCTTCACAGTGGTATCTTCCTCAAGGTCATCCCGGCTTCTCTGCTGGGTCCTTAGCTTGGCACTCTAGATACTTCTCAAGCTTCACCCCCGCTGGACTGCTCAGTCCCTGGCTTGACACACACTGAAGTTTCCAGATTCTTCACAGTCCTCGGTTGGTGAGTATGCTGCTCCGGTACTCGTTTCAGTTACTCACTGTGGTCCCTGGTAATAAGGTGGATAGTCCCTTACTGGCGACAGCTTCCCCTCTACCTCTGACCACGGCAGGTTCTTCGAACGGCAGAACCGTCACGTCAGGTTGGACTGCAAGCCGCAATCCCAACCCTGTGCTGCTCTCTTGCTTACGGATAGGCCCTCAGACAGCCTAGCAGCCAGATGTGCCAAGGATAGGACCCATCTCCGGCCTAGCAGCCCGGGCAATACAACACACGTCCACCCAGACATCCGTCCAGGTGGCACAGACCATAAATCACCTGACTTCGCCCGAATATATAGGCTCTCCCAGCAGGCCAAGGGATCCAGGAAAACCCCTACCCATTGGCTGAGATACCCTATATACCCATAACCTGACCTTGCGTTGCCCTTCTCAAATCTAGTACCACCAATTACCTGGCCACCTAGTGGTAGAAGAAAAAAGTGCAACAAGGCCAAACTTAGGGAGAAATCAATAGATCTCTACCAATCAACCAGGATAACTACTCCTGGCAAGTAAATTTGTGAGGAGCAACCCTGCCTAAACTCCAGGGTGCTACATATGTGAGCATTATGTGTCAGCAAAAATCCCCCCAAAAAAACCTGAACACTAATCTGCATGCTTACTCCCTAAGCATTAATCCCCCCTCCTCTTAGTACAAATCCACCCCCCTGCTGAAATCCCCCCTCACAGCACAAATCTTTGCCCCCCCCCCTCCATACCCCCAATCCCCCCAACAAAAATGCCCCTCCCCAAAAAAGTCACCTGTCCTGGCACAAATCCTCTACCCCTCAAATTTCCATTCTGAATGTCCCCTTCTAGCAGAGACCTTCCCCCCATCCAAAATGTCCCCTCCTTGCACAATCCCCCCCTTCACCATATCACCTCTTCTAGCACAAACCCCCTAAATCCCCCCTCCTAGCCCCTCCCAACATAAATCCCTTCCCCCTCAACCTTCTCGCAGCGCCCCCACCTTACAGGAAACCACAGTGCCCGGGGCAGCTACCCCTCCTACCCACCCCTTGTACCGGCCCTGGCAGTACCTGCACTGAATGTGGCATGTCACAATAAAGCAGCTAAGAAGAACAGCATAGATTCAGTAGTAAATCAAGCAACATTCTAGGTCAGCCTTTCGCAACCTTTTTATCCTAGAGGAATTTTCAGGTCTTGGGGAACCCCTGCAAAAATGAATGCATCTGGCAGTAGTGGGAAGAATGTCCCTTACATTGGTGGTCAGTAGAAAGAATTAAATCCTTAAGCCCGGTTTCACACATGTGTGGTGCGAATTGAAGCTCAGGTTTCACTGGGGAGATAAAAATCTCCTGTTCAAAGGAATCATTGCATTTTAGCTCAGGATCAGTGAGCAGGGAGAGGGGGGGAGAGGAGGGAGGTGTAGTGAGGAGAAGTAGAAAATCCTTGTTCAGAACGCAATGCATCTGCGAATCAGATGCGTTCCCATAGGAGATAATAGGCTTGTAGTTCGCACCGCAATGCCCAAAAACCGCACACGTTTTTTGTGCAATGCGCAGTGCGAATGCAACGCACATAAGTGAACCAGATGCATGCATATGAATGTATTTTAAAATGTCCTGCAAATTAGATGCGGTGTAAGCCGCATCTAATTCGCATAGGTGTGAACCCGGGATAAGGCTGGCACACATGGGCCGAATTTCAATCGGTGTCAGCTGGTTCAACAAAAACCGGCCGACATAAGACCAGTGTGTAAAGCAGCCTGTCCAACAGAAGCCAGTCTAATGACTGGCTTCTGTCAAGCAAGCATGCTGGAGAATCATCATCCGCCCAGTGCTTGCAGCCAGTGGCTGTGAGCAATGATCAGTGTATTCTGGCAGGGACAGTCCCCCTGTCAGAACACAATAGCTCAGCAGGGGAGATCACTGTACTAACATCACTTAGATAGTACGGCGACCTCTCAGTTTTCTTTTGTTCAGCTCATTGGCTTGAATGAAAAAAAAAACTTCACGTATATACCTAGCTTTACAGTGGTGGTCAGAATACCACAGAGAACTAAATTTTCATTGGTGTCATACCACCGGTTCTACCATGTAGTGGTGTTGGACCTGGAATCATGGAGGCACCATAAGATGGGAGGTCAATGATACACAGCTCAAGGAACCCCCTCTGGAGGAACCCTATAGTTACACAGAACCCGGGTTGAGAATCCATGTTACAGTGGCAAGAAAAAGTATGTGAACCCCTCTGGAATGAACTAGTTTTCTGCAGTAATTTGCCATAAAATATGATCTGCTTCTCATCTAAGTCACAACAACAGGGAAACACAATGTGCTTAAGCTCATAACACACAAACAATTTATTGAACACGTCCATTAAACATTCACAGTGTTGGAGGAAAAAATAAGTGAATCCTTGGAGTTAATAGCTGGTCAAACCTCATTTGGCAGCAATGACTTCAAGCAAGCACTTTTGGTAGCTATGGATCAGACCTGCAGAACATTCAGGAGGAATTATTGACCATTCCTGTTTCCAAAATTGCTTCAGCTCAGACATACAGTACCTTGAAAAAGTATTCATACCCCTTGAAATTTTCCACATTTTGTCAGGTTACAACCAAAAACGTAAATGTATTTTATTGGGATTTTATGTGATAGACCAACACAAAGTGGCACATAATTGTGAAGTAGAAGGAAAATGAAAAATGGTTTTAAAACATTTTTTTTACAAATAAAGCTGTGAAAAGTGTGGGGGGCATTTGTATTCAGCCCCCCTGAGTCAATACTTTGTAGAACCACCTTTCGCTGCAATTACAGCTACAAGTCTTTTTGGGGATGTCTCTACCAGCTTTACACATCTAGAGAGTGAAATTTTTGCCCATTGCTCTTTGTAAAATAGCTCAAGCTCTGTCAGATTGGATGGAGAGTGTCTGTGAACAATTTTCAAGTCTTGCCACAGATTCTCAATTGGATTTAGGTCTGGACTTTGACTGGCCCATTCTAACACATGAACATGCTTTGATCTAAACCAGTAAGGGCGAACCTTGGCACCCCAGATGTTTTGGAACCACATTTCCCATGATGCTCCACTACACTGCAGAGTGCATGAGCATCATGGTATATGTAGTTCCAAAACATCTGGGGTGCCAAGGTTTGCCATCACTGATCTAAACCATTCCATTGTAGCTCTGGCTGTATGTTTAGGGGCGTTGTTGTCCTGCTGGAAGGTGAAACTCCGCCCCAGTCTCAAGTCTTTTCTCTTCTAAGATTGCCCTGTATTTGGGTCCATCCATCTTCCCATCAACTCTGACCAGCTTCCCCGTCCCTGTTGAAGAAAAGCATCCCCACAACATGATGCTGCCACCACTATGATTCTTAGTGGGGATGGTGTGTTCAGGGTCATGTGCAGTGTTCATTTTCCGCCACCACACATAGTGTTTTGCTTTTAGGCCAAAAAGTTACAGTTTGGTGTTATCCGATCAGAGCACCTTTATCCACATGTTTGCTGTGTCCCCCACATGCCTTCTTGCAAGCTGCAAACTGGACTTCTTATGGCTATCACTCTTCCATAAAGGCCAGATTTGTGCAGTGCACAGCCAATAGTTGTCCTGTGGACAGATTCTCCCACCTGAGCTGTGGCTCTCTGCAGCTCCTCCAGAGTTACCATGGGCCTCTTGGCTGCTCCTCTGATTAATGTTCTCCTTGCCCGGCCTGTCAGTTTAGGTGGACGGCCATGTCTTGGTAGGTTTGCAGTTGTGCCATACTCTTTCCATTTTCAGATGATGGATTGAACAGTGCTTCCTGAGATGTTCAAAGCATTAGATATTTTTTTATAACCTAACCCTGCTTTAAACTTCTCCGCAACTTTATCCCTGACCTGTCTGGTGTGTTTCTTGGCCTTCATGACGCTGTTTGTTCACGAAGGTTCTCTAACAAACCTCTGAGGGCTTCACACAACAGCTGTATTTATACTGAGATTAAATTACAAATATGTATTTACTAATTAGGTGACTTCTGAAGACAATTGGTTCCACTAGATTTTAGTTAGGGCTATCAGAGTAAAGGGGGCTGAATACAAATGCCCCCCACAGTTTTCACATATTTATTTGTAAACAATGTTGAAAGCCATTTATCATTTTCCTTCCACTTCACAATTATGTGCCACTTTGTGTTGGTTTATCACATAAAATCCCAATAAAATACATTTACGTTTTTGGTTGTAACATGACAAAATGTGTAAAATTTCACGAGGTATGAATACTTTTTCTAGGCACTGTATTTGTAGGATGTCTCATGTGAACGGCCCTCTTGAGGTCATTCCACGGCATCTTAATGGGGTTAAGGTCTGGGCTGTGACTGGGCCACTCCAAAAGGTGCATTTTCTTTTTCTAAAGCCAGTTTGTGGAGGATTTACTTTGATCCTGAAGGTCATTGTCTTGCTGCATCACCCAACTTCTACTAAGCTTCGGGTAATGGATAGCCACCCTGACATTATCCTGTAGGATATTTTGGTAAACTTGGGAATTCATTTTCCCCTCGATAATGGCAAGTGGTCCAGGTCCTGAAGTAGCAAAGCAAATCCAAATCATGATGTTAGTAAGCTGTGTCCTTTTTGCATTATACATAATGCTGAGTATTCTACCCGAACCATTCAACTCTTATTTGTTCAGGCTCTGACAGGCTGAGCCTGTCATCATTGTTGGGATACAGTACAGATAGAGCTGACCCAGTGGATGCTGCTGCCACCTCCGCACTTCCTCTCCCTCTCACATGCCACCAGAGATCCAGAGGAGAAGCTCAGTGAAAAGAGGGGAGAGCAAGAGAAAAAATGAGTGCGTATTTTGCAGGGCTCTGCTGCAAACGTGGAAGAGCCCTCCCAACCACCCTTAGACAGCAGAAGACATTGTGATTGGCTGCTGCACAGCATGGAAGATGACAAAGACTACTGAGAATTGCCTGGAATTGTGAGGGATGTGGTCCCCAGAGACAGTTCTCTATTAAGCTATAGGACTGGATGGGACTACAAGTACCATGAGGAAAGGGAGTAGAATAGGAGGAAAAAGCAAGAGAATCCCAGGCTTGGGGTAGTTACATGGGGGACAGTGAGATTCGACCATCTGAGTGAGCTGTTTTGTCAGAGAGTGGCTCTGCCCAGACAGTCAATGGCTGGTTAAAGCTTGTAGGAGGAGTTTTCATTCTCCTCTGACTGTCCTATGAGGCTGGATCCTCTGGTTATTGGCCCTGTGCTGCTCATATGCACCCTCCCAAGAAAAAAAATAACTCTCTAGAAATTCACACCAAACTGACCATGTGAGCAGGAGATGGATTGGGGACAGTGGAAGAAGGGGAGGATCCGGGAAGACAGGATAAAACAGCCTTTATATATAGTGCACAGGATTAACCCCTTAGGGTCCACAGTGAGTATAACAAGCATGCTTTACTGCACATACAGACTGATTTTACTGTTGTGGGTTTAGTAACACTTTAAGCAAAGTTGCCACAACTAGGATCTGAAATCAGATCTTTGTCTTCCCAACAAAAGAAACAAAAATTTTAGATATACACTGACCATAAAGATCAAAGTTAAACTTTCATTGCACTGAAGTAGAGAATTCCAGTAACATTCCAGTTTATGTTGAGTCCTACTTTATTATTTGTTCACACAAAGGTACTTTCCATGTGATATTATTGTGTTTTGTATTCCACATCCTCTTTTTTTGTCCAGCATAGGGCTCTGTATGACGTGGCTCTATATTAAACTTGTGCAAAAAAATATTTAAAGTAAACCTGTCGCAAACCTGGACAAACTTAAACTCTGTAATGATGCAAAATGCAAAAGCAGAAGTTACAATCAGTAAAGGCCACAAGTTGAATAATGGATCCAGAAATCTGTATGCAACTTTCTAGAGTCACACTTGGTCCTATCTGCTAACACCTCCCACTCCTCCCGACTGGACAGTGAAACACCCATCATATGAATGGATCAATAGGGAGGCTAAAAGAATGGGCAGGGGTGGTGCAAGCCTTGACTTTCACGGCAAAAGGTGACACTTCCATACAAGGCCCCTTTCACACGAACGGATAGAATGGTGCTTTTAGCTGCGGATTTTCTAGTTTTCTACCGCAGCTAAAAGCACACAATGCTTTCCTATGGCCCCATTCACACACTGCATTTAGCTATGATTTAGTTACATGCGGTTCCGTGCGGATAGAAAAAATAGACTTGACTGCATCCAGGAGCGATTTAGCGCAGCTATCCGCACATAACCGCAGGTAATCGCAGTGTACTGTGTCAGCTGCGGATAACAGAGCCGAGCTGCTCATAGGGAAAGGAAAAATGTTTTTTCCTTTCCCAATGGGCGACATACACGGGGATCCGACTTGGATCCCCGCCAGTGCCCGGCACTGTTTGGTATGAATCTTGAGGGGGAACTCCACGCCAAATTTAAAAAAAAAAAACCTGCATGGGTTCCCCCTCCAAGAGCATACCAGGCCCTTCGGTCTGGTATGGATTTTAAGGGTAACCCCCTACGCCAAAAAAACGGCGTGGGGTCCCCCCCAAAATCCATACCAGACCCTTATCTGAGCACGCAGCCCGTTGGTCAGGAAGGGGGGTGGGGACGGGCGAGCTCCCCCCTCCTGAACTGTACCGGGCCGCATGCCCTCAACATGGGGGGGGTTGGTGCTTTGTGGCAAGGGGGGCACCCTGCGGGCCCCCCCACCCCAAAGCACCTCGTCCCCATGTTGATGAGGACAAGGGCCTCTTCCCAACAACCCTGGCCGTTGGTTGTCAGGGTCTGTGGGTGGGGGGCTTATCGGAATCCAGGATCCCCCTTTAATGAGGGGGCCCCAGATCCTGGTCCTCCACCCTATGTGAATGAGTATGGGGTACATGGTACCCCTACCCATTCATCTAGGAAAAAAGTGTCAATTAAAAAAAACACAGTAGACAGGTTTTTAAAACGGAAAATTGTATCATACTTACCGTAATTTTCCTTTCCTGGTGCCTATCCATGGCAGCATACTAGTGATAGAGCTCCGCCTCGACTCCTCCCTCAGGACCAGTGAATAGCATAAATTAAAGGCATAGTCCCTCCCTCAACATTCTCCGTAAAATAGAATACCGAGGGTGGGAGCGTATGCTGCCATGGATAGGCACCAGGAAAGGAAAATTACGGTAAGTATGATACAATTTTCCGTTTTCCTGGTGCCTCCATGGCAGCATACTAGTGATAAATAACTAGCTGACACGGGTGGGATAATGCTTAACAATAAATGTTTAATTAGAATGAGACATTGCAGCCTGAACTGCCCTTCTCCCGAACTCAACCGTTGTGAGAGCTCCTGGGTCGATACGGTAGTGTCTGAGGAAAGTATTGCGAGAAGACCAGGTGGCGGCCCTGCACACCGTCTCTAATGACACGTTAGCCCTTGCTGCCCAGGAGGTTGAGACTGCCCTTGTAGAATGAGCACTCACTCGGGATGGAGGTTCCATATTCTTTATCCTGTAGGCTTTCTGGATTAGCTTTACCACCCAAGATGCCAGAGTTCTGATGGAAGCTTCTTTGCCCCTGTATTTACCGAATGGAACAATCAAGAGTCTTTCCGAGTTCCTGAAGGATCTAGTGGCCTCTAGGTAGGCTCTGAGCACTCTGGATATGTCCAGCTCGTGACATGATCCTGAATCTGCTTCAGCAAATACTGGTAGTGCCCAGGGCTCCAAAAGGTGGCTTGGAGTAGTGACCTTAGGTGTGAACCCCCAAAGGGGACGAAGTTCTACTCTATCGTGAAAAAAAAGAGATGTGGTCATCACCTATTCCCAACGAGTGGAGTTCTGAGATCCTTCTACCAGATGTAATGGCTAGCAGAAAAACCGTTTTCAGTGTTATGTTCCATATTGTCAGTTGTTCCACTGGGGTAAATGGATGGTCAGAGAGGACTTCAAGGACCAGGGATAAATCCCACTTGGGAAAAGACCGTCTGGCAGGTGGCCGGATCTTCAGCACTCCTCTGAGGAAAGTGACTACTAAGGGCTCTTCCGCCCATCTTTTATTTGTTGCGGCAGAAATTGCTGCTACTTGCACTTTGAGAGAACTTAGGCCAAGACCCAGATCAAGTCCTGATTGGAGGAAGCCGAGAACACCTGATGTAGAAGGAGAGATTGGATTAAACTCATTTGAGGCAGCAAATGACAAGAACTTGTCCCATATTCTTGAATATATAGCATTGGTTGCTGGTTTCCTGGCTCCTAGGAGGGTTGTTATGACCCCTGGGGAGCATCCTAGGGACTCGAACCTTCGCCTCTCAACCTCCAGATTCGAAGGTTCAGCTTCTGAGGGTCTGGATGAACTAAACTGCCCTGCGTCAGAAGTTGAGGGAAAGGATGTATCCTGATTGGAGAACTCACACTGAGGCGCATAGCTAGAGGAAACCAGGGTCTCTTCGGCCAATATGGGAGTACTGCCAGTACCTGGACTGCTTCTCTGAGAAGTCTCAGGAGAAACTTGAATATTAATGGCCGGGGGGGGAAGGCATATGCGGTGGTGAACCTCCAGGGGCATGACAGGGCATCTACTTCCTCCGCTTGCGTATATGGAAGGCGAGAGACGAACCTGGTCAGTTTGGCATTCCCCGGGGTGGCAAATAGGTCTACTTGAGGGGCATCCCAGAGGTTGGCAATCTGATGGAAGACCTGGGGATGAAGAGCCCACTCGTTGTTGTCCAAGAATTTCCTCGACAACGTGTCTGCTTCCGTGTTCAACCTTCCCGGGAGATACATCACCCTGAGGTCTAGGACGTTCTTCTCTGCCCAGAGCATAATCGGCTCCACTTCCCTGAGGAGTGATGTGCTGCGAGTGCCCCCCTGCCTCTGCAGGTATGCGACAGCTGCCCTGTTGTCCAGGCGTAAAAGTACTCTCTGGCCCATGATCTGAATAGCCAATGAAGTTAGTGCCAGGAACGCTGCTCTCATCTCCAGTATGTTGGATACTACTCCCTGGGTGGAGCAGGACCATCTCCCCTGTATCCTGGTTTCCCCGCAATGGGCTCCCCAGCCCTGTCCACTTGCGTCGGACGTAACTGTGATCCAGAAGAGGGAACCCAGATAGCGAGGTTTGGAGAGGTTTTCCGGC
The DNA here is from genome assembly GCA_037952835.1 of Lithobates septentrionalis. Lineage (NCBI taxonomy): Eukaryota > Metazoa > Chordata > Amphibia > Anura > Ranidae > Lithobates > Lithobates septentrionalis. The sequence continues at coordinate 1,170,707 of JBBDGP010000808.1, forward strand.
AGAGTCCACCAATGAAGGCTCCTGTGCATTGCTCCCGTCAGCAGAATTGTCTGAGAGAGTCGCTGTTTCTTCCACTGCGCCAAGAAACCCGTCTGAAAATACCTCAAATGCCAATGGGCCCAAGGAATCATCGGTATACAGGCAGACATTGTGCCAATGAGGCTCAGGCATTGCGATGCCGTTAGATACCGACTCGCGATGGTTTTGACCATCTTCTGGATAATAATCCTCATCTTCAGGGATGGTAATGACACTGTCCCCTCCCGGGTGTTGAACATCGCACCTAGATAGATCATCCGCTGTGTAGGTGCAAGCTGACTCTTCTCTGAGTTTATCAACCATCCTAGTTCTCTCAGGGACTGGAGAAGAATGTCTCGGTGATACATCAACTGACCCGGACTGCTTGCTAGGAGGAGGATGTCGTCTAAATAGTGGTATATCCTCAAACCCCTCTCCCGCAGGGGAACCAAAGCGGATATTAGAATTTTGGTGAACACCCTGGGGGAGGTGCACAGACCGAAGGGCAGGGCTTGGAACTGCAGGTGGATCCGACCTACTGCAAATCTGAGATACTTCTGAAAGGCAGGTAGAATTGGCACGTGTAAGTACGCATCCTGCAGATCGATTGATATCATCCAATCTGTTGGCTGTACTGCCTGAATAATTGTTTGTAGAGACTCCATCTTGAAGCTTTCTGGGTGTATGTGCCTGTTGAGTCTTTTTAGATCGATCACAGGCCTCCATCCACCCGTTCTCTTTGGAACCAGAAATAGAGTGGAATAGAAGCCTGCGAAGCGCTCCGCCAAAGGAACCGGCACCGCTGCTCCCTGAAGTTGGAGTGACGATACGAATTGTCTTAGGGCTTGAGCCTTCAGCAGAGAGGATGGAATTTCCGTTCTTGTGAACGAATTTAGAGGTGGAGGATGAGAGAAACTCCAAAAGTGTCCAAATTGGATTGTTGAGAGAACCCAGGGATCCTGGCATTTTCTGGCCCAGACTGGAAGAAAGAATTTTAGTCTGGCTCCCACCGGGAGTGTCTGGGCTAATCTGGCGTCAAAAGGACTGTTTCTGCTCATGTGGAGTCTGAGGGGCCTTCGACTTTCTGCCCAAGAAGGATGCCTGAGTGCCCCTCCAGGGTCTTCTGCCGTCTCTGAACTGCCTTGCTTGTCTGAAATCTCTAGGGTTTGACTGGCGGAACCTGGAAGAACCCCCTCTGGATCTTCGCATCCTTCTGTCTTGGGGAAGCATACCTGACTTTCCTCCTGACAGCCTAGATATGGCTTTATCCATTTTGTCTCCAAATAATGCCTTTCCGTCGAACGGGATTTTGCACCAATTTTGCTTGGAAGCCAAATCCGCCGTCCAGGGTTTTAACCACAAGGCCCTTTTCGCCATTACTGAGTGCAGCATAGATCTTGCTGAACACCTAATCGTGTCTATAGCTGCTACTCCAACGAAGTCTGCTGACAATCTAATTTCTTCCAAGGCTTTGATTATGTCTTCCTTGGGGACATCCTGGCGTAGAGCTGTTTCAATGTTATCCGTCCAAGCTCTAATGGCATTAGATACAGAGGTGAGGGCGATCGCTGGCTTACATGCCGCTCCTGCAGCTAAATAGCTCCTCTTGAGATCCAGATCGATTCTTCTGTCAAGAGGATCCTTGAAAGAAGCGGAATCTTCCATAGGCAGGGTAATATTCTTTGCGAGTCGCACCACTGATGCATCTACCACAGGTATGGAGTTTAGTGACTTTGTTCCCGCCTCCGGCAAGGGATACAACTTATTGAAACGGCCCAACGACAGCTTTTTATCAGTCCTAGACCATTCAATTTGAATGATTTGCGTAATTTCTCCTATCAAAGGGAAGAAAGCCTGTTTCCTTTTAAGGAATGGGAAGTAGCTTTTTGCTTCCTGGGGAGGTTCTTCAGTATCCTCCCAAGCTATTGCGGCTCTTACTGCCTGGATGAATGGCTTTACCAATGAATGGCTGAAGCCGGAAGGATCTGACTCATCTGACGAATCGCCCGAGAGGTCTTCGGGTGGGGAATCTCTGGCCAGTCGGCCTGATGGAGGTAGAGGCGTACTGCCTGCGGAAGGACCAGGAAGAACAAGCTCAACATCCTGTGCCTGTGACGTCTGCGGGACTGGCTGGGCAGGAACCAAAGCCGCAAGCTCAGAGAAGGAGTCCTTCATAGTCCTTTTGAGCAGGTCCACCACCTGCTGGTTTTCTAACTCGCGGCTGGATGCATAGTCCGCAAAACAGTCCTTGCAGACTACTTTATTCGGCAGCGGACTAGCCCCACAGGTCCAGCACTTCTTCTTCTTGTAGGATCTAGGAGAGGGGGACCGGTCCCGTCTTCTGGATCTTGACCTCTGTCGCGAAGAATGGGACTCACGTCTTGACGAGCGGGACCGGTGGCGTGAAGAACGGGATCTGCGACTTGGGCTGTCGTCATCGCGGTGCCTTGAGGATTTTTCGGTCCTCTTGGAGTGGGCAGGGCTATGATTTTAAGAAAAAATCATGTCAGGCCAGCGAGCGCACTTTTTTTTTTTTTTATACTCACGTATAGGTGGTCCCATACCTAACGGAAGTGTGAGGATCTTTGTTGCGAGATGAATGGCTCATTGCGGAGTTGGGCATAAGGATCAGCTGCGTAAAATAGCAAGAAAGGTAAGGAAAGAAAAAGAAGTTTTTTTTTTTTTTTAGAGACACATTACCCATTTTGTTCTTTCCCCTTTTTTTTTTTTTTTTTAAATACTTACCACAGAGCAGCTTTAGAGAAACCTAGCAGGGCACAGCCGAGGAGACTCTGACTGATAGCCCTCAAAGCTGACCTTAAATACCCTAGGGGTGGGTGGGGCAGTCCCATGAACCCCCAGTCTCTCTCTCTTCTCTCTTTTTTTTTTTTAATTTTTTAGAAAGAAAAGGGCAAAACTGGCCCTTTTTCCAGAAACCAAGATGGCCGCCGGAGCGCCAAGAGACCGCGCATGCGCCCGCGCATGCGCAGTAGAGCCGAGGCCGTGAAGCCGAGAGAAAACACCTGACCAATGACGGCTGTAAGCTCCACGGATCGCGCATGCGCAGTACGGCGGAGGGAACGCCGGACCGCGCTGCCGGAGGGTAAACAGAACACAAGGCCCCCACAGCAGCAGGGCAACGGATGTCGATCCTAAAGGCCACAGCATGACAAAAACATGACAGGTATTTAAACAAAAGGAACTTCTTGCTTCACTTCAGTGTATATTCTCTTTTCATTAAGGGAAGAAAGGGAAGGACACAGAAAGGGAAGAGGGGAGGGAAAAGACATATGCATCTTCCTTTTTTTTTTTTTTTTTAAATGAGAAATGCCTGAAAGAATGGGAGCTGATCCTTTTGCGACTCCTTTTGCCTTCATCATAGGATATGGTGGCAGACTGCGTTCCTGTGAGGAAACTCTGCAAGAAGACCCCAACAGATCCACAGAGGGGTTCCCAGTCTTATCAGCGCTGTGAGCGGCCCAAGAACAGGGACTGCGCACGGGAAAGGCTAAACCCGGCGGACGCTGCCGAAGGCAGAGGTATGGACGTACTGCTACTCTTCACCAGCACAAGAGGTATGAGGAAAAAAAGGAGAATGTTTGGGGGAGGGACTATGCCTTTAATTTATGCTATTCACTGGTCCTGAGGGAGGAGTCGAGGCGGAGCTCTATCACTAGTATGCTGCCATGGAGGCACCAGGAAAGTGATTTATTAGGCAGCTCCGGGGGTCTTCTTCCGACTTCGGGGGCCTTTTTCCGACTTCAGTGGTCTTCTCCCTCTCTCTGGTGTCGTCTCCGCGCTCTCTGGTTCTTCTCCGGTGCCTTCTTCCTTCAGCTGGGCTCCTCCGCTATCTTCTGCTCTTTTGCTGCTCTTTTGCTAGCGGAGGAGCCCGGTCTCCCAAGAGGTCTTTTTTCCTCTTCTCTTCCTGAGATGTTGACACAGAAGAAAAAAGTATATGGATATATACGGAGGATGTGGGACTTGGGCATGATGGGACTGTGACGACATAACGGGCGGGGTCACTGGGTGACATCACCCAGTGGCCATGCCCCATGCCTATATAATTGGTAGCGGACCTCACTCACGGCATTACAGTGAGAGGGAGCGTCGTTTTAACATCTCAGGAAGAGAAGAGGAAAGAAGACCTCTCAGGAGACTGGGCTACTCCACTAGCAAAAGAGCGACAAAAGAGCAGAAGATAGCGGAGGAGCCCGGCAGAAGGAAGAAGGCACTGGAGAAGAACAAGAGAGCACGGAGACAACACCGGAGAGAGGGAGAAGACCCCCAGAGTCGGAAGAAGACCACCGAAGTAGGAAGAAGACTCCCGGAGCTGCCTAATAAATCACTTTAAAAATCTGTCTACTGTGTTTTTTTTAATTGACACTTTTTTCCTAGGTGAATGGGTAGGGGTACCATGTACCCCATACTCATTCACATAGGGTGAGCGGCCGGGATCTGGGGACCCCCTTATTAAAGGGGGCTCCCAGATTCCGATAAGCCCCCCGCCCACAGACCCCGACAACCAACGGCCAGGGTTGTCGGGAAGAGGCCCTTGTCCTCATCAACATGGGGATGAGGAGCTTTGAGGTGGGGGGGGGCCCGCAGGGCGCCCCCTTGCCTCAAAGCACCAACCCCCCATGTTGAGGGCATGTGGCCTGGTACGGTTCAGGAGAGGGAGGTGCTCGCCCGTCCCTACCCCCTTTCCTGACCAACCGCACTGCGTGCTCGGATAAGGGTCTGGTATGGATTTTGGGGGGGACCCACGCTGTTTTTTCGGCGTAGGGAGTTCCCGTTATAATCCATACCAGACCGAAGGGTCTGGTATGCTCTTGGAGGGGGAACCCATGCCGGTTTTTTATTTAAAACTTGGCGTGGAGTTCCCCCTCAAGATTTATACCAAACAGTGCCGGGCATTGGCGGGGATCCAAGTCGGATCCCCATTCAATACGAGTCGGTACCCTGTGGGGTTGCTATGGAAATGGCAAGCCGCAGCTAAACGCAACCACAGCTAATCGCACTGTACAAATGCAGTACAAATGCAGCTGATCGCAGTGCCTGGAGTCTTGAATTTCACAGAAAAAAAAACATGCTTTTAACGGCGGCAGAATAGCCATCCGTGTGAAAGGCGGCTAAACATAGCTCCCAACTGTCCCTGATTTCGAGGGACTGTCCCTGATTTGGAACATAGTCCCTCTGTCCCTCTTTCCTCCTCATTTAGCCCTCATTTTGGTCTGATCTATATAGCTGTATATAAAATGCACTACTTATCTAATAAAAAGTGTTTCCCAGTGCTAAACCTTTCACCCAATTTATAATTGCTGCATTTGTAAATTCCAAAAGCCAATATAAAAGAATACTAGTGGTAAAAAAGGACTTGTGGGTTTAACCAATCATTTTTTTTTTTGCACAGTTCTCCTTTAAGAAGGCATGTCCTATGCCTACATCCTGTTGCTAATGCTAATCCTCATTCCTGTTTCAGAACATTGGGAGGTCAGGTAAGTGTTTAAATCATAACTCTAATACTATTTACAGGGCCGTTTTTAAGGCAGGGCAAAAGGGGCAGCTGCCCTGAGCCCCATCATTGTTGTGGGGCCCAAAGCAGCTGCCTCATACTTGCCAACTATCCCAGTTTAAATTCCCTTATCCCGGATCCGGACCTGGACAAACACCCGGTCCCGAGCTTACCTGCTCCCCGCAGGGCAACTCCTCTGGCCAGGTTGTTACGGGAGGTGGATTGGTTAGATATATGGAGGCACCAAAACCCAACTGCTAAACAATTCTCTTGTTTCTTGAAAACATACGGGTCACTATCTAGGATAGACTTGGCAGTGGGAAGCTCAGCTATGCTCCCCTCGTTTTCAGACATTTCTTACAAACCTCGTTGTGTATCCAACCACTCCTGTATGGTGATAAGTCTCATTGTAACTCAACGATCTGCACTCCCAAGACCACCCTGGAAATTTAACGCCTTCGGGCTGCAGCTATTCACTTCCCCTGAGGAAATAAAGGGGAGCATCCAAAAGTTTTTTACTTGTCAGCCGAACTCATTGTCCATCCTAGGATAAAATTAGAACATCTCCAAAGTCCCAAAGACGAAGGTGGTCTTGCATTGCCGAATCCATGGCTTTACTACTTGGCATCGCAACTGCAACATCTGATAGGTACGATGGCTCTGGAGGGAGACCCTGCAGACAGAACTCCCAGTGCTTCAGAATATATAATGCTCCATACGGTAGGTGGAAAATCTGTTCCGACTGCCCTTGAGGCATTAGCTTTCGGGTAAACCTCACGAAAGTTTTCCCACATATACCCTAATACAGAAGGTATGGAACAAAACCAAATATTTGCAGGAGGCGACAGGTATCAACGAGTTTAGCCCCATATAGGAAAATGACTCCTATCCGGAGTTGGCCAAATTGCAACATGCGGAGAGGTAGAAGAGGTTTGGTGTTTTCTACCTAACGCAAATAGTAACTAATGGAAAATTGCGGCCTTTTGATTCCTTGAGGGAGCTTTATAGGCTGCCAGCACACATGCTTTTTTACTATATGCAACTTAGACACGCTTTTATAGCCCAATCAAAAACCTATGAATGGCATGTGGACGCGACCCCCCTTATCGCTCAACTTATAGCAGCAGAGACCTCTAAAGGATTTATTTCCCAGAGCTATGGCACATTACTCCACAAATACCTTACAAAACACCCCCTGACAGTGAAAAGAAAATGGGAGATGGATGTAGGACCCCTGGATGAGGATCAATGGGAGGAAGCATTACAGTCAGTTTCAGTGTGTTCACTGAATGTAACGCAAAGGCTGACACAACTATTACTCTGAATAATTAATCCCGCCTGACTGATTGGAATCCCGGGGTATTGTTGAACCCAAAGTCACAGACCATCTCCACCTGTCTCATTGACTTGCGTACCAACATCCCTCAGCCTCTGGTAGTACCCTTCCCCTGGGCTTTCACTCACTTGATCAACAGTCCATGTGCCACTCACAAACGATCAATCGCCCAGTTGTCTTCCGCTTAGTTGCTACTTCTTCTGCAATGGCTTCTCCATCCCTTCTCTCCGGTCTGGCACGCTCCCTTCCCCGCAGGGGCATCCAGTGACACCAGCGACTACATGCTGTCCGGTGTCATTAGCTTTTCTGCAGGTCCCAGTCCCCCCTCCTACCCCTGTGGGGGGGGGTGCTCAGTTGGATCCCCGTGGGGGAACCTCTCCCCTCTCTGGGCACCAGACTCGACTACCGACTCCCCTCCCTGTCACGTGACCCCAGCTTTTATGAGAGTCCCGCCTCCTGCCAAACAAATTAATGATTGGCCAGAACTCACACACAAGCTGCCTGTCACTCAGATCCCAAGTCCAACCTCTCTTCCAGAACCATGTCACTGAAAGCAAGAGGAGGCATCTCTGGGTCCAAGCACAGGTGGCCACACCCTACACTACACTGACACTTCCAGTTCCCAAACACAAGCCTGCCTAAATTTTACCTGAAACTGTACTTTGTAATCTAAACACAGAAAAAGGTCACTTACATGAAAGTAGGTGCCTGCTACACTAGTCATGGATAGACTATTGAGATTTAATAGTGGCTGAATGCATTGTGCACTCTGCATTAGTATCAAACTAAGGTAGATGGGCCAGGCTGCTTAGGACAGTGGGTGGGGAGCGCCGTGGAACTAGACATTGAGCACATGTTGTATGGTGATGGGTGCTGCATCACTATGACAAAATTTATATTGTGATGCCTTATCCATTTCAGGAAATGTACTCATTTGTTTTGTATGTCTTACCTGAAGATCTGTGGACTGTATGTATTTGTTTTTCAATAAAAACGTTTTTGGATAAAAAAAAAAAAATTCCCTTATCCCTTGAAGTTTTAGTCCCGTGCTGTGTCCCGATATCTCAGTGTAAAGCTCTGTTGCTGCTGCCCAGCTCTGCCCTATTGCCATGTACAGATGACTCACCTGCAGACCCTGTGTTTACATGTAAATAACCTGCATTGATATGTAAATAGCGGCGGCATTAATATGTAAATAGTCACGGACTGCATTCATATGTATATCATGTCCCCCTGAGGTCATATCTACCATCACTTCTACTGAATGCTGCCTACTGGGGAGGTAAAGGAGCAGGCTTGAAAGTCCTGCCTACAACTATAGTCATTAAGCCTAACATCAGCCTATTCTGCAAAGGTAAGCAAATTGGAGGCGGAACCCTTCTTCAAATGAACGGGGTGCCACAGCACCCTGAATTTTGGTGCATGTGAATATGCACATCTCCGCCGATGCATGAGGGTGTCATTAACAATTAATGGCATTTCTGTGTATCTGCCAAAGGGCAGCACGTTTCTGTGGTGTCAGGAAAGCATTTTTGCATGTATTCCTGACAAACACAAATGTGAACGCAGGTTAAATGTCTCAGTTATATTGGTAGTCAGTGTAAATCTTCTCATTACATTGGGGCTTGGTGTACAATCCTTTCATTCACACTAGTGGCCAGTGTGAAGGTCCCCCTTACATTTGTGGTCAGTGTAAATCCCTCTTTACATTGGTGGTTACTAGGGATGAGCTTCGTGTTCGAGTCGAACCCATGTTCGACTCGAACATCGGCTGTTCGACCGTCCGTCGAATTGCGAACGATATGGGCCGTTCGCGCCAAATTCGTGTGGCGCGTCACGGCCCATAATTCACTGCGGCATCGCAGTGCATTGCTGGCTGATGATTGGCCAAGCATGCACTATGACCCGCATGCTTGGCCAATCACAGCGCCGTCAGTAGAGAGAGCTGTAATTGGCCAAAGCCAGGGTGGCTTTGGCCAATTATGGCTCAGGGGATTTAGTACACACCCCACACTATATAAGGCCGCCTGCACGGCGGCCCTGTGTAGTGTGTGTTCCGGTGTGCTGAGAGATAGAGAGAGAGAGAGACAGTGTCATTTGATTTGAGTTAGATAGATTAGGCAGAACAGTCAGTCAGTTAGCTGCACTTACAGTGTATTGTGTATATATATGCATCCCAGGTGTTGCATATATATATATACACTGTATTCAGTTTAGCTAGATCCGTTCCTGTTATCTTCTATCTAGACTATTTAGTGCAGTGTGTCCTGCTCACAGTGTTCAGCTAGATCCGTTCCTGCTATTTACATTCAGTGCAGTGCGTCCTGCTCACAGTGTTCAGCTAGATCCGTTCCTGCTATTTACATTCAGTGCAGTGCGTCCTGCTCACAGTGTTCAGCTAGATCCGTTCCTGCTATTTACATTCAGTGCAGTGCGTCCTGCTCACAGTGTTCAGCTAGATCCGTTCCTGCTATTTACATTCAGTGCAGTGCGTCCTGCTCACAGTGTTCAGCTAGATCCGTTCCTGCTATTTACATTCAGTGCAGTGCGTCCTGCTCACAGTGTTCAGCTAGATCCGTTCCTGCTATTTACATTCAGTGCAGTGCGTCCTGCTCACAGTGTTCAGCTAGATCCGTTCCTGCTATTTACATTCAGTGCAGTGCGTCCTGCTCACAGTGTTCAGCTAGATCCGTTCCTGCTATTTACATTCAGTGCAGTGCGTCCTGCTCACAGTGTTCAGCTAGATCCGTTCCTGCTATTTACATTCAGTGCAGTGCGTCCTGCTCACAGTGTTCAGCTAGATCCGTTCCTGCTATTTACATTCAGTGCAGTGCGTCCTGCTCACAGTGTTCAGCTAGATCCGTTCCTGCTATTTACATTCAGTGCAGTGCGTCCTGCTCACAGTGTTCAGCTAGATCCGTTCCTGCTATTTACATTCAGTGCAGTGCGTCCTGCTCACAGTGTTCAGCTAGATCCGTTCCTGCTATTTACATTCAGTGCAGTGCGTCCTGCTCACAGTGTTCAGCTAGATCCGTTCCTGCTATTTACATTCAGTGCAGTGCGTCCTGCTCACAGTGTTCAGCTAGATCCGTTCCTGTTATCTTCCTACTGACAGGCAGGCTTGTCTGGTTACAGTATATAAAGCTACCTGAAGAAAATTACAGGTGTTCTTTTTGATCCTATTAGTACCACGGTCAGGCAGCTAGACTATTTACATTTAGTACAGTGTGTCCTGCTCACAGTGTTCAGCTAGATCCGTTCCTGTTATCTTCCTACTGACAGGCAGGCTTGTCTGGTTACAGTATATAAAGCTACCTGAAGAAAATTACAGGTGTTCTATCCCAGCTTAGTGCAGCTACAGGCCATTAGTATGTCTGGAAGGCCAAGAAGGAGAGGCAGACAGTCACAAGCCAATAAGAGAGGGCAAGCAGGCTCTGTGTCTAGTGCTGGTCGTGGAGACGGTGCATCCTCATCAGCACGTGGCCATGGGACACGCTTGGCCTTTTTTTCGGCAGCTGGCCGTGTTGAGCCGCAACATGCGGAAGACTTGGTCGAGTGGATGACCAAGCCGTCCTCATCCTCCTCATCCTCTCTCACCCATGCCCAGGGTGCTTTGTCTGGCAAAGCAGCGGCCTCTTCCCTCAGCTCAATGTCATCAGTGACTCCTTCCCTAGCTCCACCATGTCCTCATGAGGATTCCCTCGAACTGTTTGACCACAGTGTTGGGTACATGCTCCAGGAGGATGCCCAGCGTTTGGAAGGCTCTGATGATGATACTGAGCTCGATGAAGGCAGTAACATGAGCACGGACAGAGGGGGTGCCCAAGAAGGACAGCAATCTGGCAGTCATGCTCCCCCTGCTGCAGCATACTGCCAGGTTTGCTCCAGTGATGAGGAGGGAGGGGATGATGAGGTCACTGACTCAACGTGGGTGCCTGATAGGAGAGAGGAGGAGGAGGAGGAGGAGGCGGCACATCACCAACGAGGCAGGATGCCCTCCAGGGGCCAGCCTAAGGGCAGCACATTGACTGCATCACACCCCAAAGCTCCACATGTGCAGGGCGCTGCAGTCTCTGCGCGTTATTCAAAAAGTTCTTTGGTGTGGGCCTTTTTTGAGACGAGTGCATCAGATCGCACCGCTGCTATTTGCAACATATGTCTCAAGCGTATCTCGCGTGGCCAAAACATCTCCCGCTTGGGTACCACATGCTTGACCAGACATATGTTGACCTGCCATGCAGTTCGTTGGCAAGCGTATCTGAAAGACCCACACCAAAGAACAAAGAGGATCTCTCCTTGCTCCTCATCAGCTGAGATTTCCAACCCCACTAGACCTTCAGTCCTCTCTGAGACCTGCAGTGAGAGGAATGAAGGTGTAGAATTAGGTGTGTCACAGCCAAGTACTTGTGGGCAATCTGCTTTTGGTACACCGACGTCAGATTGTACCAGGCAAATTTCCCTGCCCCAGCTGCTGCACCGCCGAAAGAAGTTTGCTCCCAGCCATCCACATGCCCAGCGGTTGAATGCTAGCTTGGCAAAATTGCTAGCACTTCAACTGCTGCCTTTTCAGTTGGTAGACTCTGCCCCCTTCCGTGAGTTTGTGGAATGTGCGGTTCCTCAGTGGCAGGTACCCAAACGCCACTTTTTCTCACGGAAGGCGATTCCGGCTCTCTACCGGCATGTGGAAGGCAATGTCCATGCCTCGCTGGACAGGGCGGTCAGCGGTAAGGTGCATATTACCGCTGACTCATGGTCCAGCAGGCATGGACAGGGACGTTACTTAAGTTTCACGGCGCATTGGGTGACTCTGCTGGCAGCTGGGAAGGATGCAGGACAAGGTGCAGTAGTGTTGGAGGTTGTTCCGCCACCACGCCTCCAAAATGCTGATTGTGACACACCTCTCTCCTCCACCCCCTCCTCTTCTTCTTCCTCCATGGCCTCTTCCTCGGAACCAGCGGTGCTCCGTAGGCGTTCAAGGGGCTACGCAAGTACGCAGGCCAAAAGATGCCATGCGGTGCTTGAGCTGGTGTGCTTGGGGGACAGGAGCCACACTGGGGCAGAGGTTCTGTCAGCTCTGCAGGGGCAGGTTCAGAGGTGGTTGACGCCACGCCAACTTAAGGCAGGAATGGTGGTTTGCGACAATGGCACCAACCTCCTCTCTGCCCTCCGACAGGGACAACTGACCCATGTGCCCTGTTTGGCTCACGTCCTTAACTTGGTGGTGCAGCGGTTCTTGGGCAGGTACCCGGGCTTACAGGATGTCCTGAGGCAGGCCAGGAAAGTCTGTGTGCATTTCCGCCGGTCATATAATGCCAGTGCTCGGCTGACGGACCTCCAAAAGGAGTTTAACCTGCCCAAGAACCGCCTAATCTGTGACATGCCCACCAGGTGGAACTCGACGTTGGCCATGCTGCAGCGGCTGCACACGCAGCAGAGGGCCATCAATGAGTACCTGTGCGACTATGGCACCAGGACAGGGTCAGGGGACCTTGGTTTTTTTTCCCCACGCCAGTGGGCCATGATCAGGGATGCATGCACTGTCCTGTCACCATTCGAGGAGGCCACGAGGATGGTGAGCACTGACAGTGCATGCATCAGTGACACTGTCCCCCTTGTCCACCTGTTGGAGCACACGCTGCGTGGAATAATGGACAGGGCACTTGAGGCAGAACAGAGGCAGGAAGAGGAGGACTTCCTTAGCTCTCAAGGCCCCCTTTATCCAGACAGTGTTCCTGCGTGCCCGCCGATCACACAGGAAGAGGACGAGGAGGAGGAGGAGGAGGAGGAGGAAGATTGTGTCAGTATGGAGGTGGAGCCTGGCACTCAGCATCAGCAGTCTTTAAGGGATCAGTCCCAAGGAACACATGGACTTGTACGTGGCTGGGAGGAGGTGGCTGCGGACGTTGTTGTCCTTAGTGACCCAGAGGACTCCGGACCGAATGCCTCAGCAAACCTACGCTGCATGGCCTCCCTGATCCTGCAAAGCCTGCGTAAGGATCCTCGTATTCGTGGTATCAAGGAGAAGGACCAATACTGGCTGGCAACCCTCCTTGATCCACGTTACAAGGGTAAGGTTGCGGACCTTATCTTGCCATCGCAGAGGGAGCAGAGGATGAAACATCTTCGGGAGGCCTTGCAGAAAGGTCTGTGCAACGCGTTCCCAGAGACTGGGAGGTTACAAACTCCTGTTTCTGGACAACGTGTTGCTGAGGCTTCGGTCAGTCAAAGAAGGAGCGGTGGAGAAGGTGGCCGTCTGACCGATGCGTTCAGACAATTTTTTGGTCCGCAGCCCCAAGGTATGATCGGTTCCAGCAACCATCGCCAGCGTCTGTTTTACATGGTGCAGGAATACCTAGGGGCAAGATCAGACTTGGACACCTTTCCCACCGAAAATCCTCTGGGTTACTGGGTCTTGAGGATGGATCACTGGCCAGAGCTTGCACAGTATGCAATTGAGCTACTGGCCTGTCCTGCATCCAGCGTTCTTTCGGAACGTACATTCAGTGCTGCTGGAGGCGTGGTAACCGATCACAGGGTGCGTCTGTCCACTGACTCGGTCGATCGGCTGACCTTCATAAAAATGAATCAGTCTTGGATCACCACCAGCTACCAAGCACCTGATGCTGATGTAACTGAATAATTTTTTTCAGATCCCTTCAAAGACTGCCTATGCTGATGCTGAGTGATTATCCCTGAGTAATTATCCTCTTCCTCCTCAATCATCACGCTGATAGCTTGTAAGAACATTTTTGGTTCTGGGCGCCACCACCAGTGCCTAAGGCACAATTTTTCAGCCCCTGTATAACAGGGGCGTGTAATTACAATTTTTGATGTAATACTTTGCAGCACGGCTCGTTCCTGCATTCCAACTAGAGTGTCTGTGAGGGGTTGCAGTGTTGTGGCACCAGCACCAGTGCCTAAGGCCCAATTTTTCTGCCCCTGTCTAACAGGGGCGTGTAATTACAATTTTTGATGCAATACTTTGCAGCAGTGCTCGTTCCTGCGTTCCAACTAGAGTGTCTGTGAGGGGTTGCAGTGTTGTGGCACCAGCACCAGTGCCTAAGGCCCAATTTTTCTGCCCCTGTCTAACAGGGGCGTGTAATTACAATTTTTGATGCAATACTTTGCAGCAGTGCTCGTTCCTGCGTTCCAACTAGAGTGTCTGTGAGGGGTTGCAGTGTTGTGGCACCAGCACCAGTGCCTAAGGCCCAATTTTTCTGCCCCTGTCTAACAGGGGCGTGTAATTACAATTTTTGATGCAATACTTTGCAGCAGTGCTCGTTCCTGCGTTCCAACTAGAGTGTCTGTGAGGGGTTGCAGTGTTGTGGCACCAGCACCAGTGCCTAAGGCCTAATTTTTCAGCTCCTGTTCAACAGGGGCATGTAATTACAATTCTTGATCTAATATTTCACAGCAGGGCCCTGTGAGGGCTTACAGTGTTTTGGCCACAGCAACACCTAAGGCCCAAATTTCTGCTGAGTATATAGGGCAGGACCCTACTTTCAAACATCTAACTTACAAACGACTCCTACTTGCAAACGGAAGGAGACAACAGGAAGTGAGATGAAATCTACCCATAGGAAGGGAAATTCTCTCATGTAAGAGTTAATATGGGAAAACAATTTCTCCTTTCCACTGATGCTTTCCAATCCTTGTTCCACAAAAAAACCCAAATTTTCAAAAAACATTTTTCATTGGGACAAAAAAGTGAGGTGAAATCTTCTGAAGAGGAGGAAAGACGCAAAACAAATGTCACAGGGGTGATAACCCTTCCCTATGTTTTCCAAAAAGCTTAGAAAAGATTTTTTGGCTGGAGCTAAACACATTAAAAATGTTCAAAATTACAAAGAGATTCTACTTAACAACAAACCTACAGTCCCTGTCTTGTTTGCACCGCCTGTATACTGCTGTTCAGAGTATATAGGGACCTTTCCTTATTTTAATTTGGGTGCGGGGTTCCCCTTAATATCCATACAAGACCCAAAGGGCCTGGTAATGGACTGGGGGGTACCCATGCCGTTTGTCTCACTGATTTTCATCCATATTGCCAGGACCCGACATGACATTAAACCCGCAAGCAGTTTTAAATGAGATTTTTTCCTTTAAAAATGACATTTGGTGCAGGGACTGTTCTAAACATGGGAAACACGCGTCACTTTACAGGCATACTATAGACACCCCCCAGGTACGATATTTAAAGGAATATTTCACTTTTTTTTTTTTACTTTAAGCATCATTAAAATCACTGCTCCCGAAAAAACGGCCGTTTTTAAAAGTTTTTTTTGCATTGATACATGTCCCCTGGGGTAGGACCCGGGTCCCCAAACCCTTTTTAGGACAATACCATGCAAATTAGCCTTTAAAATGAGCACTTTTGATTTCGAACGTTCGAGTCCCATAGACGTCAATGGGGTTCTAACGTTCGTGCGAACTTGCGGTCCGTTCGCGGGTTCTGGTGCGAACCGAACCGGGGGGTGTTCGGCTCATCCCTAGTGGTTACTGTGAATGCTCCTATTACATTAATGGTCAGGGTAAACCCCCATTACATTAGTGACCAGTGTAGAAACTTCTCTTTATATTGGTAATCGTTACAAAATCCAAACTTGCATTTGTGGTCAGTTTTGAATCCTCCCTTACATTGGTGGTCCATGTAGAAGCCCCTTTAAATTGGTGGTGAGTGTAAATCCCCCTTATATTGGTGGCAAGCGTAGAAATCCCCCTTTATTGGCTGTTGATGTAAAATCCCCCATTACTTTGGTTGTCAGTGTAAATTCTTCATAACATTGGTGATCAGTGTACATTTCCCTTTACATTGGTGGTAAGTGCGGAATTGCCCTTGCACTGGTGGTCAGTGTAAATCCCCCTTTACATTGGTGTTCAGTGTAAATCCACCCTAACATTGGTGGTCGGTGTATAATTGTCACCTTACATTGGTGGTCAGTACAAATCTCCTCGACAATGGTTGTCAGTGTAAATTCCCGCTTACATGGAGGTCATTGTATATTCCCCCTTACACTGGTGGTTGGT
This sequence comes from Lithobates septentrionalis, assembly GCA_037952835.1. Taxonomy (NCBI): domain Eukaryota; kingdom Metazoa; phylum Chordata; class Amphibia; order Anura; family Ranidae; genus Lithobates; species Lithobates septentrionalis. Next base: position 1,186,600 of record JBBDGP010000808.1, read on the forward strand.
GTAAATGCTCTTATTACATTGGTGTCAGCGTAGAAATCCCTCTTTTCTATTGGTGGGTGGCGTAAAATCCCCCGATACATGGTGGTTAGTGCAAATCCCCCCTCACATTGATGGTCAGTGTAAATCCCCCCTCACATTGGTGGTCATTGTAAATTTCCCATTACATCGGTAGAATCCCCCACTATAAACTTGCCAAAGATTTCCAGCTTTGCTCTACATGATTCAGAATTTGTCATAGTGTACTGCCTCCTAACTAATCCCATCCCCCCACCACTGCCACTGATCCCATCAACCCCCCAGCATTGCCACTGATCCCAGGAGTCCTAGGATTCCTAGGAGTTGTCTGTCTATTGATGGACCCCCTCACCTCCTCAGTCCATGGTGTGCAGGCAGTGAGGGGATGATGTGCTGTAACCTTTATCAACCAATCAGTGAGCAGTAGTGCTGTACACTAAGCTCTTGCAACAAATCATTGAGCGGTAAAGATATGCAGTGACCTCTAGGAACCAATCAATGAGCTGTAATAATGTGCAGTAACCCCTAGCAACCAATTTGTGAGTGGTATAGATGTCCAGTAACATCCAGCAATCAGTGAGCAGTATTGATGTACAGTAATCGCTAGCAACCAATCAACAAGCAGAAGTCATGTGCTGTAACCTTGAGCAAACAATCAGTGAGCCATAATGTGTGCTGTAACCTCTAGTAGCCAGTCAGTGAGCGGTAATGATACACTGTAACCTCTAGCAACCAATCGCAATTGCTGCCTGATATTATTCAGTAAACTGATTTTAAATCTAGCTGCTATTTATTGTATGTCTCAAAGCATGTGGCGAGCGAAATTGCATGAAAGAGGGGGCCCAAGAAAATGTTTGCCCGGGTCCAGTCAATATTAAAGACGGCCCTGACTATTTATTGTTTGCATTTACAGCTTTTACTAAGGGTGACCTTGGCATATCAGCCATTTCAACTCACCCTAAAATCCAAGGAGTCACCTTGAAGTTCTGCCCCCCACCAAGATCAGTGTTTTTGAATGCTTTAGATTTTTAAAAACTGACACTGATTTCTGAGTAAACCGGAAGTGATGTCATGTCATCGCTTCCAGTTTACTGTTATGAACGGCTGATCAAAGCCAATCCCGGTTGGTCGGTCCGGTCATCCCATGGGACTGGAGAGCCAGAGAGTGCCACGTTAGATGGACGGGGTTGGGGGACTTCCCCTCCCGCAGCTTGTTATAGCAATTGAGCAGCTAGTAAGCTACTCTGATTGCTATTACAAGGGAGCCGAGCGCCAGCTACAAAATCTATACCAGGGTGATGCCTGCAGCTGACATCATCCTGGCACAACCACTGAAAATGGAAGTGGTTAAACTATAACCGAAAGCAAAACTTTTTTTTTTCAGTTTTAGATAGAGTGGATAGGGATTCTACCTGTCAGTTTATATTGTCTGTGCCCTCTTGTCTGTGCCCTCATTAGGGAGATTCACCTTCTCTATTTGTCCTGTTTACAAATGTAGCAAGGTCCCAGGCCTCCTTTGATCTAATGAGAACCAACAGGGCCAGAGATAGCTGACATCCTTCTGTGTATAATGGGTTGTGAGGCATGGTGGGTTTAAGATGATTAAAGTCGTTGGGAGCCAGATACTTCTTGAACGCAAAAGAGATTTTATTTCTCTTAACAAACTTTTGGAGGAGAAAGGGTTAGGGCCAGGACACCCTTAAGTGATTGCAGGTTCAATTGGCAGACTCCGAGAGTTCATTAGGAGGACAGTCATGCAGGGAAAGACATCCAGCAGGACGCCACATCTGCATGTGTAGGAATGCTGTCTCATATGATAACAGTCATTAACAGTTCCTAACACAAAGCTGAACAGTTCCTTCCTATTCCACCACAACCACTCCTTGTAGTTTTTCAGCCCATCTTTGCTGGGTCCCTAGCTTGGCACTCAAGATACCTCTCAAGCTTTACCCCCCCGCTGGCCTGCTCGGTCCCAGGCTTGACACACAAGGCTGCTCTGCAAGCGTCACCTTCGCTGGCTGGGTCCCTGGCTTGATACCCGCTGAAGTTTCCAGATTCTTCACCGTCCCCGGTTGGTCAGAATACTGCTCCGGTACTTGCTTCAGTTACCCACTGTGGTCCCTGGTAATTAGCCGGATAGTCCCTTACTGGCGACAGCTTCCCCGCTACCTCCGACCATGACAGGTTCTCTGGCCGGCAGAACCGTCACTTTTGGTTGGACTGCAAGCCGCAATCCCAACCCTGCGCTGCTCTCTTACTTCTGGATAGGCCCTCACACAGCCTAGCAGCCAGATTTGCCCAGGATAGGCCCAATCTCTGGCCTAGCAGCCCGGGCAATACAACACACGTCCACCCAGAACCAAATCACATGACTATACCCAAATATATAGGTTCTCCCAGCAGGCCAAGGGATCCAAGAAAACCCCTGCCCATTGGCTGAGATACCCCATATACCCATAACCTGACCTTGCGTTGCCCTTCTCGTGTCTAGTACCACCAAGTACCTGTCCACCTAGTGTTAGAAGAGAAAAGTGCAACAAGGCCAAACTTAGGGAGAAATCAATAGATCTCTAACAATCAACCAGGATAACTATTCCTGGCAAGTAAATTTGCATAAACTCCAGGGTGTTACACTATTATCATTAAAACTGAAAAAATAAAAGAAAGAGGCGCCTTGTAGTGGGAAGTGCATGTAGGTAGAGATACCCTGTTTCCCCGAAAATAAGACCTAGCGTGATTGTCGCTGATGGCTGCAATATAAGCCCTACCCCCCAAATAAGCCCTACCTTGTTTCCCCGAAAATAAGCCCTACCCTGAAAATAAGACCTACAAGGACTTTAACTAGGGCTTATTTGGGGGGTAGGGCTTATATTGCAGCCATCACCGACAATCACGCTAGGTCTTATTTTCGGGGAAACAGGGTAGATATCCATCTGTGAAGGACAGATAGGCGTCATCCCCTCAAGCCACGAGTGGGTTGAAGCCCAGGGATCAACCTTTGTATTTTGCCTATTTCCAGCACATCTAGACCATTTCCCCCTAACGGTAAAGCTGTCCATCCAGTTCAAGTGGGGTTCCTGCTATGATGGAAGGCAAGCATTGTGTAATCTTGTGAGTGTATGCACTGTATGCACTACATTGTTGTTTTGTTTTTGTTTTTTTATCAATTCTTTATTTATACAACGTTAAAGAAAAAAAGAGGGTACAAATGGTTTACATCGTAACAACCACTTAAGAAAATGAAATCACATCTTGTCTTTGATAGCTAAACAAATCCTACAATAGCCAATAGCCAGTGGCAAGCATAAGTCTAAATTAGAAAATATGGTGCGCTTATATCCAGCAACATAGCTTAAAGCGGAGTTCCACACAAAAATGGAACTTCCGCTTTTCGGAACCCTCCCCCCCTCCGGTGTCACATTTGGCACCTTTCAGGGGGGAGGGGGTGCAGATACCTATCAAAGACAGGTATTTGCACCCACTTCCGGCATAGACTCCCATGGGAGTCTATGCCTCTTCCCGTCCCGACCGCGCTGTCTGCTGGGAACACACAGCTCCCAGCAGAGAGCAGGGACCACTAGGGACGCGCAGCGCGACTCGCGCATGCGCACTAGGGAACCGGGAAGTGAAGCCGCAACGCTTCACTTCCTGATTCCCTCACCTAGGATGGCGGCGGCATCGCTGGACCCCGGGACAGGTAAGTGGCCATGTATTAAAAGTCAGCAGCTGCAGTATTTGTAGCTGCTGGCTTTTAATATTTTTTTTTTTGGCGGTGTGGGTGAACCCCTGCTTTAACATAGCAAGATAGCCTTCATAAGAAAAAAACGGTAAGGAACACACACCTCAACATGCATAACCCCAGGTAAATTCGAAATTTGGGGAGGAGAAGAAAAGAAAAGGGGGGGTGGGGTTGTCCATTCCTCTCACTATGGGGCCTCCCCAAAACACTTACGTCCCCCCTGTGTGGCTGGGGTAGTCTCTTCCAGCCAGTGGCGTCTCCAGCTTTCATATTTAGGGGGGGCACATGGGGGGACAGGGACAAAAATAGGGGGGCAATATAAAATGCAAATATATATATATATATATATATATATATATATATATATATATATATATATATATATATATATATATATATTATCTATCCTGGGGCCTTTTACCCCTTTACTACGATCACACAACGGCCCTTTCACATGTTCTGCAGTGAGCTCCCTTCCTACTGGGGCCCCCCAGGGTGACAGAGAACAAGAGATATATGTCACCAGCATACCAAGAAAATATAAGGGTCCAAAGCAGTGGGAGAACTATCAGGGTTGCAAAGGTTGTCTTGCCACCGGGCCCTGGTGTTCTGCCACTGTGGGGTTCCCCAGCCTCCTCTTGCTGTCCTGCCCCTGCTATTGACTGCGCTGGTCTGGCATCTCTTGGAATTTACAGGCTCGTTCTCCTGTCCTAAGGACGGGAGAAATCAGTCTGTTTTTTCAGTAACTGAGAGTCCTGGTGGAGTCCTTCCTGCAACTCGCTCTTCTCCCTGCCAATGAGGATGCAGGGGAAGGAGCAGATCGGGCGGCCGTGGTTGTGTGAGCGCTTGCATTATGTAGTGTCAGCGAGCAGAGGGATTGGGGAGGAATCACCCGCAGGAGCTGACTGGGGACGTTCTCCCTCTCAATAGAGACTGTGTTACCACCCAGCGGTGGCCCGAGTAAGATGCGGCACATCCGATATGAATACAAACAAAAAGAAATTGCCTTTTTGTAAAAAAAAAATTTAAAAAAAATAAACTTTTTTTGGGGGGGCACATGGTGGGGCCCAGCATAATGTTGGGGGGGGGTCAGGGCCCCCTCTGGCCCCCCCTAGGGCCGCCATTGCTTCCAGCAGGAAAGGTGGTATATTCGGATGAATATGACAATGAAAGTAAATAAAACCAATTTTTCCAGAATTTATCACGTGCGCCCCTATCTGTAGTAACCAAGTCCTTGATTTAATTAATTTCTTGTACTTTGGTCAACCAGGTAACGGTCTAGGGTGCCTGTTGCTTCTGTCAGAAAACAAAAGTGGCGCAATCAAGCTCCTACACACAGAGCTGGGTGTAGCACCCTCCTAGATAGGTGCTAGGATTAGGCAAATTTAGTTCTGGCTCACTGCATTCAGTGGAGCTGCATTTCATTGTTAGGCAAATTTAGTTTTAACCCACTGTAATCAGCGTGGCTGTGTTGATTGTTCTGCCTGCTCTATGTTTCAATGTTTGCAGAATTGACTGCTTCCCCCTGGTTGGTCCAGAAATGTTCTGGAAGTTAGTGGGCAGGAAGAGTCTAATGAGAATATTCATACAGCTCTGGCCAATTCCTGGGAAGAGGTGCCCAAATGATGAATGGGAGTCTGTATAAGTACTCTGGGACTGAGAGCAGGCTGGTCTTTTTCCCTGAGGAGTTCACAGCACAGGGGGGCTGCTAGCCCCCTAGGCAATTCTACCATGCGCCTGCTGGTTGTCGAGGCCTCAGTGTGGCTAGCTAGAGGTCTGAGCTGACTGATGGGCTGTCGTCTAAGCATGTAGTCCGGTGCAACGGGGTAAAAGTGCCTTGAGGACATTGGAAGAAGGCAACCTATTTTCCATGGACATTTGTACAGTACAGACTGGTGAGAGAGTTCCTAGAGACTGGACTTTGTGCTGAGGCCATCCTTTCTGTGCTAGAGTCAGTTGGTCTAAAGGGGACATTGTGTCCAGTGTCCTGAAGAGCTATTTAATTCTTAGTGAAAGGACTTTACTTGGACTGTCCAGAAAGGAAGATTAATCACCTTTAATTGCACTACAAAGCTCAGTCCATTGGTCTTTATGCAAGGACTTGGCTCACAGTTTTACAAGAGAAAGTTTCCTCAGGCCGTTGCTAAGGGTTACTGAAGTATCCTACCATTACCCACTACCTATCCAAGTTCCTATTAAAGCATCATAAAAAGCACATACCCATAGACTGGTTAATGAGTCTGGAGAGTGATCGGAACTGTGTGTTTGCTGTGAGGAAACTACTGGGAAAAGGATCAGGGCAATCTACTTAGCAGCTCCTATGAGGGGTAGCACTACATGGGAATACTGTGATGGTGCAACAAAAAGAAAGAGGGGCCTAGGGACAGCTCATGGTCCGTACATTTCTGAGTGATGCAATGCACCTCTGACCGTCTCCACATCTCTAGGAGTGCTCCAAGCTTTGAGGGAAACATGTAATGTAGTCTATAGGGAGTATAATACCACCTAGGCAAAATTTGAAATCCAGACTCCTGATATTTGGAGCAAATAGAAGTTTTATGCGTGAAGAGAAGTATCCTTTCTATCTGTTTTCATGAGACTGCATAAGCAAGAGAATTTCACCAGCACACCAAGGATCTCCAGAGTGGGTCCAAAGCTTTAATCAGCGATCACATTGTTACAGCAGATTGCAACGTTTCGGAGCCAGGCAGGATCTATTCATCAGGCATGTGAGGTCACATGCCTAATAAAGGGTTCTTGCTTGGCTCTGAAACGTATCAATCTGCTGTAACGCTGACCCACTCTGGAGATCCTTGGCGTGCTGGTGACATTCTCCTGCTCTGACTTGACACAGGTCCAGCTGTTGGTTGCTTCAGCACCCACTTAAAGGCATAGGCCTTGGGGGTGAACAGCCTATTGCATTAGGGTGTGCACCCCAAAGCTCAAACACACTAAAGCCTAGTAAACAGTGTTTACTGTGCTTCAGTTTGTGAATAAACGCAGTGAGTGAGTGTGTTCACTGCATTCAATTAGCAAAGGAAGGGGCCGGTAAATGACATATTGACTAGTCCTTTCCCCTGCTCTCCATCCTGAAACATCCCCCCGCAGCAGGCAAGGGGAGAAGAGAGAAGAGGGATGCCTGGACAGTATGGGGAGTTAGCACTGCACAGAGTGATTAGGGTGTACCCAGGCACACCTGGCACACCCCCTGCGCACGCCTATGTGCACATCCATTTTTACAGGAACGTGTGCGTTGGGAATAGTGGGAATAGGTCCTGTTCCCATCTAGAAATATAACGTAAATTGAAATCTGTCAGGGGAAAATTGAGTAGTCGATGTGTCAAAGAGATAGCATGACGTAAGGGCATCTGAGAGTCACATAATTGCTCAAATTGCTTAAGGTTTCAAGTAAATGATGGAGCTGGTGGGAGAGAGGCAAGAAAGTGCAATAATTGTAATTTGCACCAAAAATTCAGCTTAGGTAGAGCAGTTTGTGAGGCCATGGTCGCCACTTTTACTTGGATAAAATCACCTTTAATGAAACAGTTGTGATGCCTTAATTCTTTTATACCACCATACCTGCTACAAGCTAGCATTTAAAAAAAGGAGATCAGCAGTGGCATTTCTTTGTATTTCTGTATTTGTACCAACCTCTAGCCGGTTGTCTATGTCATATCAGGAGACGCTAGGAGCTTTTTGCCATTTTTATCCATTTCAGACCACAGGACTTGCCAGTTGGAGAGGGCCATTCCTCCCAGGAAGGTGGCCGGAAAATTGTCACAGTGGTTTGTTCAGATCGGAGGGTGACACTTGAAAACAGATCAGTGAATCACACAACAATGACCCGCGCTCACCGTTGCCATGATAAAAAATAATGACATGTGGGCGGTGGGGAAATTGCCTAATGTGCTCAGAATTTCCAGATGTCTCAAGAAGGATTGTGAAAGAGAAGCTCAGCCGTCTCTCTATAAACAACGTGACCTCAACCCCCATTGTGTGCACAATACTTTCCTGTGTGCTAGTGTTCAGAATAAAACATTGTTCTTTATATTTTGGCTTTTGCGTTGTTTTCTTATCTGCCGAATATTTAGCTCCAAGTCCTTTATTTGACCTACTTTTGTCTTTGACCAAAGATGGGCCCATGGGCTTGCTTATCTTCCCCTGATTCTGTTAATTATTTATTTTATTTGGTTTCATAATTACATTTATTTGGGTCATTTTAGTTTGAAGGAGTCCCTTTTTGCCTTTTTGACTAATTTCGGCTGCTCTCCTTTAGTGTAAAAGGTTAGGGGGCCATCATGCAAAAGTTTTTAAAGGATAACTTAACCCAAGAACAAAAAAAAAAAATTTATTTTGGCTTACCAGTCCTTTAGATTGGCTGGCTGCATTTGTTTTCAAATTTTCAAGCTAAGGGTATTTTCAGCAAGTACAGAAAATACACGTTGATCCTTACGGAGATTAACTATCCTTGTCAATTCATGTGGGCTGGACTGGAAGCAAAAACTATTTTATCTTTCTTGTGTAAACTACTATCCCATGACCTCCATGTAATAGATATGACCAAAGGCAGACATGTGTCCAGTCTAGGTGGCAACCATGGCTGCCTCCATAGTTATAGTGAAAAAGTGAGTGTAGCCACCAAGGGACAGTAATCTTGTGTTATTCACAAGATCACCAGGTTAAAAAAAGTATTCTTTGGGAAGAACCATTGTGGAGACCGGACTCCATTTGTTGTTGCCATCATCCCAACATATTATATATAAAGGTAAGTACCCCCCTGGTACAAAAGGGACTTTAAGGGCCAACTTTTTCAGAAAATACAAATATTTCGAAAAATAGAAAATTTATTACGTAAAAACCCTGTCATAAACAAGCATGACAGTGATGCACAGAGTTATATACAGTATCCATGTGTAGCATATAAGCAAAACAACACAACACTTCTCCTGTAATCCGACGCATTTCGGGATATTCAAGCTAAATCCCTTCTACGAGGGCATGGAGGAGACAATAATTGGAGATGCTCTGAAACAGAGAAACAAAATAAAGTCTAGGCTTACAGAAAAAAGACAGGAAACGCCTAATGCCCCGTACACACGGTCGGATTTTCCGACGGAAAATGTGTGATAGGACCTTGTTGTCGGAAATTCCGACCGTGTGTGGGCTCCATCACACATTTTCCATCGGATTTTCCGACACAAAAAGTTTGAGAGCAGGCTATAAAATTTTCCGACAACAAAATCCGTTGTCGGTATTTCCGATCGTGCGTACACAAATCCGACGCACAAAGTGCCACGCATGCTCAGAATAAATAAAGAGATGAAAGCTATTGGCTACTGCCCCGTTTATAGTCCCGACGTACGTGTTTTACGTCACCATGTTCAGAACGATCGGATTTTCCGACAACTCTGTGTGACCGTGTGTATGCAAGACAAGTTTGAGCCAACATCCGTCGGAAAAAATCCTAGGATTTTGTTGTCGGAATGTCCGATCAATGTCCGACCGTGTGTACGGGGCATAAGAAAGGTTAAAAAAAAGGGGGAAACGCCTAAGAAAAAAAATCTAACTAAGCAACCACATCTGGACTGGTAAGCTGCAATACATTAAATTAAATAAAATAAAAAAGTTGCACTAACTTGTGATTGGTTTTTCTCTCTCTGATTCACAGAAAAAGCTGTCACCCAGTGAATCAGAGACGTCTTTAAATATTCTCATCTCAAAGGATCGCTTGGAACTGTCATTGGGCCAATACTAAGTTAATATTGAGTACTTAATATATAGTATTATATATAATATTGAGTACTGAATACTTTATCGGAGATATTGTCACTCAATAAGTGGGCAGACAAGTAATGATAACTAGTCACTATCACTAGTACATTAATCAGTTTGGGTTTGAGATTTAATGTTCAAGCTGTTGGGTTTTCTGGTTTGGTTGGGAAAAAGCTTAGACTGCTGAGCCCTGTATTCATTTTATTAAAGTTATGGTTAGTCATTTTATAATGTGTTGATTTTATTTATTTGTAACCCCAATAAATTACCATTGCTGTTAAAAAAGGCACTTGAAATGTACAAGTTGTGTGTTTCATCACTTAGGGCCAGTGCATGCCATGTTTTTGCAGGAGCAGCAATGAATGTTAAACTGCACCGGTGCCCAGCAGCACCATCAGATAGGGCAACACACCTTTAATGGATGTTCGCTGCGGGGCACTGTCAAAAATTGGCGCGTGCACTATTTTTTGGAAGCATAGCACACTGCATATCAGTGTATTTCCATGTGTACTGCTGCAACTAATGTGCATGTGGTGCCATTCAGGTTCTCCCATTTAGGGCATAGTGACAGGGTCTCTTTAACCACTTGAGCCCCGGACCATTATGCTGCCTAAGGACCAGAGGTCTTTTTCCAATTTGGCACTGCGTCGCTTTAACTGCTAATTGCGCGGTCATGCAATGCTGTACCCAAACGAAATTTGCGTCCTTTTCTTCCCACAAATAGAGCTTTCTTTTGATGGTATTTGATCACCTCTGCGGTTTTTATTTTTTGCGCTATAAATGGAAAAAGACCGAAAATTTTGAAAAAAAATGATATTTTCTACTTTTTGTTATAAAAAAAATCCAATAAACTCAATTTTAGTCATACATTTAGGCCAAAATGTATTCGGCCACATGTTTTTGGTAAAAAAAATGTCAATAAGCATATATTTATTGGTTTGCGCAAAAGTTATAGCGTCTACAAACTAGGGTACATTTTCTGTAATTTACACAGCTTTTAGTTTATGACTGCCTATGTCATTTCTTGAGGTGCTAAAATGGCAGGGCAGTACAAACCCCCCCCCCAAATGACCCCATTTTGGAAAGTAGACACCCCAAGGAAATTGCTGAGAGGCATGTTGAACCCATTGAATATTTATTTTTTTTGTCCCAAGTGATTGAATAATGACAAAAAAAAAAAAAAAAAAATATTTACAAAAAGTTGTCACTAAATGATATTTTGCTCACACAGGCCATGGGCCTATGTGGAATTGCACCCCAAAATACATTCTGCTGCTTCTCCTGAATATGGGGATACCACATGTGTGGGACTTTTTGGGAGCCTAGCCGCGTACGGGGCCCCGAAATCCAATCACCGCCTTCAGGATTTCTAAGGGCGTAAATTTATGATTTCACTCTTTACTGCCTATCACAGTTTCGGAGGCCATGGAATGCCCAGGTGGCACAAAACCCCCCCAAATGACCCCATTTTGGAAAGTAGACACCCCAAGCTATTTCCAGAGAGGCATATTGAGTCCATGGAATATTTTATATTTTGACACAAGTTGCGGGAAAGTGACACATTTTTTTTTTTTTTTTTGCACAAAGTTGTCACTAAATGATATATTGCTCACACAGGCCATGGGCATATGTGGAATTGCACCCCAAAATACATTTAGCTACTTCTCCTGAGTACGGGGATACCACATGTGTGGGACTTTTTGGGAGCCTAGCCGTGTACGGGACCCCGAAAACCAATCACCGCCTTCAGGATTTCTAAGGGTGAAAATTTTTGATTTCACTCTTCACTGCCTATCACAGTTTCGGAGGCCATGGAATGCCCAGGTGGCACAAAACCCCCCCAAATGACCCCATTTTGGAAAGTAGACACCCCAAGCTATTTGCTGAGAGGCATGGTGAGTATTTTGCAGCTCTCATTTGTTTTTGAAAATGAATAAAGACAAGAAAAAACTTTTTTTTTTTTCTTTTTTCAATTTTCAAAACTTTGTGACAAAAAGTGAGGTCTGCAAAATACTCACTATACCTCTCATCAAATAGCTTGGGGTGTCTACTTTCCAAAATGGGGTCATTTGGGGGGGGTTTGTGCCACCTGGGCATTCCATGGTCTCCGAAACTGTGATAAGCAGTCAAGAGAGAAATCAAAAATTCACGCCCTTAGAAAGCCTGAAGGCGGTGCTTGGTTTTCGGGGTTCCGTACGCGGCTAGGCTCCCAAAAAGTCTCACACATGTGGTATCCCCGTACTCAGGAGAAGCAGCAGAATGTATTTTGGGGTGTAATTTCACATATTCCCATGGCATGTTTGAGCAATATATCATTTAGTGACAATTTTGTGCAAAAAAAAAAAAAAAATTGTCTCTTTCCCGCAACTTGTGTCGCAATATAAAATATTCCATGGACTCGACATGCCTCTCAGCAAATAGCTTGGGGTGTCTACTTTCCAAAATGGGGTCATTTGGGGGGGTTTTGAACTGTCCTGGCATTTTATGCACAACATTTAGAAGCTTATGTCACACATCACCCACTCTTCTAACCACTTGAAGACAAAGCCCTTTGTGACACTTATTGTTTACATGAAAAAGTTTTTTTTTTTTGCAAGAAAATTACTTTGAACCCCCAAACATTATATATTTTTTTAAAGCAAATGCCCTACAGATTAAAATGGTGGGTGTTTCATTTTTTTTTTTCACACAGTATTTGCGCAGCGATTTTTCAAACGCATTTTTTGGGGAAAAAACACACTTTTTTAAATTTTAATGCACTAAAACACACTATATTGCCCAAATGTTTGATGAAATAAAAAAGATGATCTTAGGCCGAGTACATGGATACCAAACATGACATGCTTTACAATTGCGCACAAACGTGCAGTGGCAACAAAATAAATACATTTTTAAAAGCCTTTAAAAGCCTTTACAGGTTACCACTTTAGATTTACAGAGGAGGTCTACTGCAAAAATTACTGCCCTCGATCTAACCTTCGCGGTGATACCTCACATGCATGGTGCAATTGCTGTTTACGTTTGACGACAGACCGCCGCTTGCGTTCGCCTTAGTGCGAGAGCAGGGGGCGACAGGGGTGCTTTTTTTTTTTCTTTATTATTTTTTTGCTTTTTTATCTTATTTTTAAACTGTTCCTTTCATTTTTATTTTTTTTTAATCATTTTTATTGTTATCTCGGGGAATGTAAATATCCCCTATGATAGCAATAGGTAGTGACAGGTACTCTTTTTTGAAAAAATTGGGGTCTATTAGACCCTAGATCTCTCCTCTGCCCTCAAAGCATCTGACCACACCAAGATCGGTGTGATAAAATGCTTCCCCAATTTCCCAATGGCGCTATTTACATCCAGCGAAATCTAAGTCATAAAATGCTCGTAGCTTCCGGTTTCTTAGGCCATATGCCGCGTACACACGGTCGTACTTTTCGTCTACAAAAGTCAGACAGCCTTTCCGACAGACTTCCGGCAGACTTTCGGTGGACTTGCGGCGGACTTGCGGCCTACTTTCTAACGAACGGACTTGCCTACACACGACCACACAAAAGTCGGTCGGATTCGTACGTGATGACGTACACCGGACTAAAATAAGGAAGTTCATAGCCAGTAGCCAATAGGTGCCCTAGCGTGGCTTTTTGTCCGTCGGACTAGCACACAGACGAGCGGATTTCGGGGTCCGTCGTAGTTACGAAGTAAAGTTTTGAAGCATGTTTCAAATCTAAAGTACGTCGGATTTGAGGCTAAAAAAGTCAGTTGAAAGTCCGGAGAAGCCCACACACGATCGGATTACCAGCCAGCTTTAGTCCGTCAGCGTCCGTTGGACTTTTGTAGACGAAAAGTACGACCGTGTGTACGCGGCAATAGAGATGTTTGGAGCC